>CM061486.1:52552802-53802802 GCA_030867185.1 Tagetes erecta | reverse complement strand
AGACACTCAACAGGCAGGAATTGATTATCATGAGACGTTTTCACCTGTTGTTAAGATGACCACCATCAGAAGTTTAATTGCAACTGCAACAAAGAAGCATTGGGCTTTACATCAACTTGATGTCAACAATGCTTTCCTACATGGGGATTTAGATGAAGATATCTATATGACAGCACCACCTGGTATGCAACTAGATGGGTCAAATCAGGTTCTAAAGTTGCAAAAGTCTTTATATGGACTCAAACAAGCATCCAGACAGTGGTATGGTAAGTTGTCAGCTGCTTTAAAGTCAAAAGGATATCTTAGATCTCAAAATGATCATTCTTTGTTTACCAAGCACATGGGATCATCTGTTGTGCATTTGGCTGTGTATGTAGATGATATTCTGCTGACTGGTAATGATGAACAAGAAATGAATTCACTAAAAGCATTTCTTGACTCTACTTTCAAAATAAAAGATCTAGGTGTTCTCAATTATTTCCTATGGATTGAAGTCCTACATCTACCTGATGGAGTTATACTCACACAAAGAAAGTTTGCAAAAGACTTACTTACAGAGTTTCAAGAGTTTGTTCCTAAATTCCCACATTCTTGTCCATTGCCACCAAATTTACAATTATCAACTGAAGAAGGTGATGAATATCCTGATGCATTGAGATATAGAAGACTGGTTGGGAAACTCAATTATTTAACTCATACTAGGCCAGATCTTTCATTTGCAGTTCAATTTCTTAGTCAATTCATGACTAAACCAAGAGTATCTCATTGGGAAGCTGCTTTATACACTCTAGGATATGTCTTTGGAACTTTTGATCAAGGGATATTCTTTAATAACACACCTGATTTCAAGCTAGAAGCTTTTTGTGATGCTGACTGGGCTTCATGTCCTAACACACGAAGATCAGTCACCGGCTACTTTGTCCTACTTGGTGGAAGTCCTATATCTTGGAAATCAAAGAAACAACCAACTGTTTCTTTGAGTTCAGCTGAAGCTGAATACAGATCAATGAGACGAGTAACATCTGAGTTAACATGGTTATCTAGATTGCTTCATGAGTTTTCTGTTTCATCAATTACCCCAATCCCTTTAAAGTGTGACAGCCAAGCTGCCATCCACATTGCAAAGAATCCGGTTTATCATGAACGTACAAAACACATTGACTTGGATTGTCATTTTGTAAGAGAAAAACTTCAAGATGGACTGATTGCTTTATCACATATTCCAACCACTCTTCAACCAGCTAATATCTTTACAAAAAGTCTTCTTGGACATAAACATGCTGCATTGATCTCCAAGTTGGGTTTATCATCTCCTCCAACTTGAGGAGGGGTGTTAGATATTAATGTGTAATAATGTAGTGGTACTTTGTGTAATGAAACTTGTACATAGTTTGTTCAATTAGTTGATGAAAGTTAGTTAGTGTTAATAGTGGTTAGTGAATGTTAGTGATGGTTATAAATAGAGGTCTTGTAACAACTTGCTTGAATAACAGAAACTTTTACCAAACTTCATCTTCTTCATTTCTCAATTCATTCTTATGATCATTCAAATCAACAGAGCTAGACAATGAAGGATTTGAATTAGACTTTCTAAGAAGTTGCCGGTTTGAATTCAGAGCACAACCACGTTTTTATCTCACCGTGTGTTACGCCAAAGAGTTTTGTTTTTTAGTGACACAACGATTGTCAAGTAGAATCCTACGGTATGGTTCTCGCCCAAGTAAAACTTTGACCGCATCTATACCTTTACTATAAACGGAGTTTTTTTGGTTTATTTATGGTGTTTCATTCATGCTACATAGTGTTTTAATTTGGGCTCAAGAACACATTCGATAAAAGAAATAGTCACTAACCATGCATTTTAAATAATATTAAGTATTTTCCACGGCATAACTTATTTACTGATAATAACTGATATTGTCAATTAATTAATGATGCTTCTAACTTTCATATTTAATGACAAAGCTAATCTCACTCGCATATACATTAAAGATTCACTCTCAATTAACACTTGTATCTCACTCAACTTTGCATAAATGGCAAAACTAATCTCACTTGCATAAACATCATAAATTCACTTTCAATTAGCACTTTGTATTTTACTCAACTTCGCTTACATGGAGAGAGGGATGTTTCTCCATCTTTCTGCTCTTAGTCATCACTAATAGTAAAATCGTAAGAAAAACATGTATAAAGAAAATCTTAGCATTCAGAACAAAAACTGAGAAAATGCTATTGATTAAAATTAGAGTATAGTATGGCTTATTAATCAATCAAGTAGTGTGCAGTTTCAAGAAGATAGCAAGAACCAAAGCCATCAGCATATCTTGAAACCAAAAAAAGGACCAGCCTTACATTCCAAAACCACCCTTCCAGAAAAAAAATTCAAAAACCTAGTACTGAATCATAATATCATGTTTTTTTAGAACAATAGTTGGAACAACGAAGTGCAATACGAGGAACTGGGCAGACTTGGGAGTAAAACCATAAAAGAATTCATCTTTGATGACCATATGTCGTTATATGCAGAATCTGCAAAACAATAACTACTAAAGAGAGATATAAGTGCACAAAATGAAAAAGGGCAGACTAAACAATGATCCGCATCGCAGTTGTAGCACAGATTAGACGACCATGCTGCTAACCAAATCAGACCAAAACTGATACAATGATTGAACTTCAAAAGCATATGCGACTTCAAAACTGATGTATAAACACCTCAGGACTATGACTGATAGCCAAAAGTTGAATTACTAAGAGAAAAACCAAAACCAAATAACAAAGGTGTTTAAGATATAAATACTCATAACTCAGAAGCAAATCTCCAACTACATTAACTCCGTATACCCTGTTGAATGCACATGTGACATCAAAATTACCTTTGTTTATGGAAACTTTCATACATATAAAAAGATTACAGAAGCTTGATCTAACAAGGAGAACAAATATTGATGAAAAACAAAGAAACACCAATTTTTCCACTCCAAGTTTTGAACTTTGGAGCTATTTTCACCCAAAGGAAACTCGCAGCCTTTATGTCGTCCAATATTTTCATCACGAATCATTTCATTTTATAAAGTAGCCTCGTTTCTTGCTCTTCAAATACACCAACAATCCATCACAAATAAGCCAACATAACTACCGCAGTACCGCTTGCAACATTTTGCTTTTTGTTTGATTAACCTAAGCCGTCTTATAGAGTGTCAACAAGTCTTTCAATGAGAATGCAACAAGAGAGAATGTTGCACCAAACACTGTCTCTTGCCATATTATAGATGTCCACAAACAGGAGGTAAGCGTTACATAGTTTATATCCCCTCGTCACATAGTCTGCATTGGGTGTGCTTATACTGATATTTCTTTTCATCAAAGCCTCCATAGTGGTCAGTGTCTCCATCTTAGCAACCCAGTTGTTCCATTGTACAATGATTGGTAAATTCTTCACCGACTTATCTGTAAAAACTCCATCTTTATTTCTTTCTGCTTGGTCGACATTTTTTAGTTCTTCTAGCAGGGAACCGAGCTCCAAAATGAACCACACACCTATTTCCACTGTCAAGTCACTTCCAAAGGAGATCATTGATCGTTTTTCATCATCTGACATAATCTCAAAAAAACAACTACCCGTTTCCGTTAAAGCTAACCTTTAAAAATGAAACGAAAGGATCACTGATTCCTAGAAACATGTCATGCAACAAAAACCTGTTCAGTATAATTAAGCTTGTATATTATGGCTCATATACCTTCTTCTATTAACCATAATAATGACTCAATTACACACAAAAAACAGTATTTGATTCATATCCATATCAACTTTTTAAGTCTAGATTTCATGGGTGTTTGGTATTGTTTATTGAATATTATCAACTCATAAACAAACAGATTGAATAAGCAAATCCCAAACACCCCCAAAATCACAACTTTTTATCAAAACAAACAACATAAATTACAAGTTTCAAACTTTAAATGACCAATTCACGCCCAATCATAACTCAATCGATATTGTTAATCCATCAATAACCAGATCCCAAATTCTCATATCATAATCTAGAAAAAACCCTAATTCAAAAATCAACTGAAAATACGCTACAAATCTGTCAAAATTTTCAGATCGGAAACATAATCAAAATCTAGAAACCAGATCTGGTGGTTTCCGATTTGAAATAAAAGCAGCTGAAATAGATAGTAACAACTTACAGATCGAAATTAAGATCCACGATAATTGAAGATATGTTGTTCATGGGTTTGCAATTGAAAAGACGTATTACGAGTTTGTGCGTGAATCTAACGAGCGGATGGATCCTATTGATTAGCGGTGATGCGAAGGGATTAAGGATCGTTAAATTCACGCACAAACGCGAAATAGGCCTGTTCTTGAATTCACCGGATTTGACAGTTGGGGGAAGGAAGATTTATATTATGTTCACCTTGCGATGCACGATACTTCAATCTTATGTTGCGGCCGATGTCACTACTACTGCTTTTATATATTTCTAATTTTGTAAACCTACATATGCCAAATGTTTTATTACGCCTGTTTAGATTACTTGTCGCTCGGCGTCACTCGCTCGCTTGTTTGGAAATTGTTTGAAAAATACACGTTAGTTTTTTGGTTGATTGTAAACGAGCCATTTCACTCGGTTCGGTTTGTAAACGAGCCAAGCAACGAGTGAAAGTTCGCTTGGTTCGGCTCGAATAATTAGAATTTATTTTATATAATTTTTAAAATTATGTTGATAATATATATATATTTTTTAAAATTATTAATTTTATTTAAATACTTGAAAATAACAGTCATTTATCTCTTTTAGAAAATAGCTTAGATAACTTCAAGTACTTTAAATAGAATTAATAATTAAAGAATAATTATTTATAATATTTAATAACTTTATATTTAAATAACAACTTATATATTTATGCATATATATATATATATATATATTTAATTTTTTAATTATTAATTGTTTTATATGCTAAATATCAACCTCAAACCTAAATTCTAAATAAATAGAAGCTACTATTCGTTTTTTAAGCTACTAATTTATATTTATGTACATTATATTGAACTTTAAAGTTGTTTCTTATAAAAAAAATTAAAGTGAAAAAAATAAAAAAAGTAATTCTCATAAATTCACTCGGTTCGATACGCTCGGTTTGTAAATGAGCCGATTGGCTAGGTTTGAATTGTAAATGAGCCAAGCATGTGAGCAGTCCTACGCCCTAGGTTCTTTATATATGTGTCTTTTCTTTCTTTTATTTAAGTAACTTGGGAGTTCTAGATCCATGACTCTTAAATATTGTTTGTTTTTTTCAAAACGTCTGCAGAATCTTTTTTGTATACATCAAGCAGACCATGCGCAAATGTTTAAGTCTACAAAGTGTTTATTTTTTTTGAAGCATTTAATTAAAAAAGTTTTTCAACCTTCTTGATGCAGACCTAAACACATGTCTTCCTACATCTCTCCTCGCTTCACCTGAATCAACCCTAAAACAGTATCTACGACCACACATCTTCTTCCAACCTCACCAAAAATGCATTTAAGTTTATTCAAAACCCAAACATCAGAACAACGAAAAAGGTTGTTCAATCTTCAACATCAACACTTGTTGTTGTTAACGCCAACTCTCAAATCTAAGTTGAGTGTTTATTCGATTTCATCTTCAATCAACAAAAACCAACACTATCATCAATGTACAAAATTTATCTACCTCAACTCAAACACTGAATACACTATAAATCCATCAAACAACAGATCGATTGTCGGCATGTTTTTTTATCTGAATGAGTTGATGTCATAAACCAGCCAAACATCATTAATAAGCCAAAATCACACAATAGCTAGTGTTTGACCTAAGAAGAAAAAGATAGATGGTGGGTTTGTAATTGACCTAGTTGTTCTTGAACAAAAAGATATGAGAGCTTAAGGCTTGTGGTTGATACTAAATAGATGTTTTATTAAGTTTGATAATATATAATTTATTTAAAACGAAGACATTATTTTGCAAAAAAAACAAATAACACCTTACTCATTATAAATATGGATATTATTTTATAGAAAAAACAAATAACACCTTAGTCATTACATTACAGAATATAGACATTATTTTACAGAAAAAAAAAATAACACCTTACTCATTCAAAGTCTCACAAATCCTCAAACTTTACAAATAAACATACGGATTTCACATGAACATAAAACCTCTCCAGAGGCTTAGCCGACTAGAAATTATCTAAATAAAGAAAAAGTTGTCCTATCCATCAAAACTCTTCTCCCCTGCTTATGCCAAACCGTCACAACTTGTTACCATCAAAACTCAACTATTACATTTTCATGACAAAATGATATTTTCCCAAATTCATCAGAAACCCGTCATTATGAACCTGAAAGCATTGACAAAATGACCGTATCAACACATTTCAAAGACGCTAGAGCACGGTTGCAAATTACTTCATATATGCTTCGTTGACCAGCTCATAAACTTATCGGTGATCACCAAAATTACAAAACGTTCTCGGTGATCACAAGGCTTCATATATGCTTCGTTGACCAGCTCATAAACTTATCATCAACAAAGCCCAAAACAGACGACTAAATCCACTTATTAGGCTTCATTTTTACCTTACATACATCATAAACTGCTACATCATATATTGTCACAATTTCATCCCACAAGTTTAGTATACAAGACAGTTGATTTGCAAATGAAGTTTGCAACTGGTGTTAAGAACCTTAAAACTACTGTCAAAGCAAATGTGAACAGTAAGAAAAGTAACAGTATGCTTTAGAAAGTAGCAGCAAACTGTGTCGCAAAAACTGTTTTCATCGCTTTTTGCCCCTAAAAACGAGATGCCTAAAACATTAATTAAGTCAAGGCATCAGATACCATGGGCATTTAAACAAAGCAATCTCAGACGAAAGATGGTGATTAAATTATGTTAATAATCACAGTTTAACATCAGTAACTATATTATTCATTGCATCATCGATTGCAAAAGTTTTAAAAAAACAAAAAGTGAAGATGAATGATTGCAAGTGATGTAGATCAGATGGTAGTGCATGTATTATAGATCATCACTCAACAGTGCAGATGTAATTTGGGTTAAATAAATCATCACATCAATCACTTGCAAACCAAATCGAACAACTCCAATTTATTTACAAAAACAATATAATAGAATTGAATCAGATTATAAATATGTCTATCACCATAGAGCTATGCATTTATACAAAGCTCATAAGACTGGGGCGACAATACTTCTCATCATATTCAAAATCAAAAAACGAATATAAAATTTCAATTTCGATAAATGGAAGAAAAACCAGATCTGTAACACTACTGCAAGGTTAGATGATGATGACGATGATGTGAGGGGATTATATAGAGGATTGATCATGGCGGCTGTATGTTCTGATTTAGGGTTTACAATATATGTTTTTAACGGCGGGTTTTGGAAAATATATTTTGGGCCTTACTTTGAACATATTCATTCACCTCATTTTTATCCTAACACTTCTCAACCACTCACCTGATAATTATGTGTTAGTTTTTTTTTTGGACAGCAATTATCTGTTAGCAGTTAAGTTCTTATGTTATTATTATTATATATATTTTGGTTCTATTTCTTTTTTTTTTTTTTGGTAATCTTTATGACAAAAATGGAGATTTTATAAAAACATTTCTTTGTGTTCGTTGTGTTCCTTTACATTAGCTAAGTGTTTGTGAACGGTTCATGAACACGCTCGTAATGAACGAACATGAACAAGATGTCTTGTTCGGTAAGCGTTGAACGAACTAGTTCGTTCGATTCATTTATAGCAATACATCCTATGGTAACACCCTAGGCAAATCCACATTAGTCGTGTGCATGATAGATCCTTCGTTCATAAGAAATGTATTAACTCAAATACCAATAACGTATATTTAGACTTTATGCTACAGGATGGGAGGAGAACTTCACTATTATTGTTTCCACAATTTGTACCCGTGTTGTCATGTATCTTCTATGCACCTATCTAAACCATTTCAACTTCCCACCCCAAGTCTTTTTTCAAAATGCAACCCGTAATCTATGCTTAAAAACTTCAATTCTTATATGATCCATTCTTATGCACCTTAATGTTCTCATAACTTTTACATCTACTGATATTTTGAGTGCCCAAAAATCTATGTCATACAACATCGTTGATCGAGTTGCCACCATATAGAACTTCCTTTTTAACATATACATGAATCTCCTATTCATAGAACAATGGTAACTTTCCAATAGCACTAACATATCTGCACTCGGTACGTCATAAACCTCAACAAAGAAAATGGAAACATAAAACCTAACAAGGCTAGGCGTGACATGTCAAAAAATAAAAAATTGGATCGTGAGCCTTAAATCATCATAGAAAATTTAGTAGAGATCATTGACCGTAAATTGGGGCTAAATCAAATAGATGAGGTTCATATCCACTAAGCACACCAAGAAAAATACCAAATTACTAGGGCGATGAATGGTACACCACATAGCATATCATATGTCCGGTCTGACAATTTTTGTGTTTTGTGTTTTGTTTTCTAGTCGAAGTTTAGGTGCTTACTTAGTTTGTGTTAACTAGGATTATACAAGCTCGTGCGTAGGGATGGCAATAAAACCCGAGCCCGATGGGAAAAATCGAAACCCGAAGTATTCGGGCCGGGTAATGGCCCGGATTTTCGGGTACGGGATCGGGTATAGGATTTGTTTTTTAAAAAATCCGGGTTCGGGTACAGGTATGGGATCATATGAACCCGTCCCATACCCGGCCCATTGCCATCCCTACTCGTGCGTTGCCCGAGCCATTTGTATACCGTTAAATTTTCATGATCACATCAATTAAAACCATACACGATTTAAAATGAACGAAAAAACAAATGTCAATCAAGTTCAAATAAACATAACGAAACATTTTTACACAACACCATCACAATGAAACACATCTAATCTGGTGCTGACAATGACGAATCAGCGACTCTCTCTGTACAATTTCATAACAAAATGAAACCACCATACATCATTCCCCACCATTTGTCAACCACCGCCACCATTCATCATCGATTGAAGAAACAAAGAAGACAACAGAGGCGAACGGAAGCAACAGAACGACAATGGTCAAATGAGCCAGCAAGAGAGATAAACAAAAATGAGCATGTCTTGTTCCAAGAATCCAAGGACAAACAACCATAATACTATTTATCACTTAAACTCAACTTACTTACAAAAGAGTCATTCTACTTTGGTGGTCCAAATGCAAAACCTATAAAAACTATAGTGGCCTAACTGCAAATTATACAACAACACTACCTCAAACTCAACTTATCTACAAAAGAGTTCTTCTTAGTGGCCAAAATGCAAAACCTACAAAATTATATGATGGACAAAATGCAAAACAAAAAGTAACTATACATGAAGTTTTTAATTTATGTTAACTAGGTGAAGACGACCTCTTGCGTTGCGCAAGAGGTATTTTTTTAAATATTTGATTGTATATACAAAAGGAGCCGATTATTGCACAAGAGGTGTTTGTACAAATTATTGGTGATATATACAAAAAGAGCCGATTTGTTTAGTTACAAATGAAGAAATGCGTAAAATGAAGAAGGAAAACATCTATTAAACAAACACATATACAATAAAAGACATGTAAACCACTAAAACAAAAGAGAGTGCGTAAAAACAGGACTCGAACCCGAGGAACCATAATAATAACAAGAACAACAACAACAACAACAAAATTACACGAACTACAACAACAAATCATAATCATAAAATAACTCTAATATACAAATCAATAAAAAAATTACACCAACCAACAAATAATCTTTTTTTTTTTATTTTCAACTTTATAAATATAACTTATAAGGACTAAAGTTGAAAAAAAGAAAAACATACTTGTCAAAAGTCTAAAACATAAAATGTAACTATTTATCAAGTTTTCAAATTATTAGTATATATAATATATAATTTGTTTTAGGTGTGTATACATATAGGAAAACCTAATATAAGGAAAACTGAGATCAAGTATAATATTCAAACCAAACTAGATTTAAGATGTAGTCGTGAGTTAAGTATAGCATATGTGCCTTTATCACACGCATTTATAAAAAAAGTTTCATTTTTCTACTTACGATGTAAAGTATTAAAGCGTCACATTTTTTAAAATGAAGGAATATCCAAACTTAAAAACAATAACTAGGTCAAAATAAAGTGGTCAAATTCATAAATATGTCATGAATTG
Organism: Tagetes erecta; assembly: GCA_030867185.1. NCBI lineage: Eukaryota > Viridiplantae > Streptophyta > Magnoliopsida > Asterales > Asteraceae > Tagetes > Tagetes erecta. The sequence continues at coordinate 53,792,537 of CM061486.1, read as the reverse complement.
TCATCAGAAATTGGGGATAAAGTCGTGAATATTCAAGTTAAGAATCATGTAGAAAAAAAATACATAAATGACTTTTAACAACATGTCCTATCTAAACGCATAACATGTCGTCGCTAAAAAACACTAGGAAGAATAGTTAATATTTCAAACTTAGGGGTAAAAAAAGGAGTGACATTTGTCGATAGACAAGTTCTCAGCAAAAGCTAAAAAAGTCATCGTTAAAGCCTAGACACCGTCAACCTTACCTTTTGATAGTATATATACAATTAATTTTTTTTTTTTTCTGTACATGAATGTCATTACAAGTGGAACATGCTTTGCAACTTTAATATTCAAAGTAGCTTTCTGTCTCGAGGCATATGAAGTTGTGACCAGGCCTTAGTTGACATGTTTTTCATCTATAAATTATGATGGTCACATTAACATACGTTATTTGTGACATTATTACCAAGTCATTAAATATGGCTAAAGAATACTCTGTAGTATTTATCTCGCATCACGGTGTAGTGCGTGTCGTGTTATAGTAATATCTCTCGCTTTATGATGTAATAATATGACTTGTACATTATAGTGTACTATTATGTTTTTGCATAATGCAATAGCTGAAAAAGAAAAATTGCACACAAATAAAAACATTCAAGATTAAAAAGAGAAAGAAAAGGATGGCCTTTTGACAATCGTTAGTCATTAAAAAACGAAAACTAAATTTTAGTTTTATTAAAGTCTATTTTACATTTGGATAATTGAATTTAAACAACCTTAAAAGTTTAAACAACCGTTATCATCTTCAAATATCACTTTAACCAATATAATTAAACATTTTAATATTTACATCACAAAAATTAACCAAACTACTACGATAGTTAAATTTTTGTTGATTTAACACAATGACATGGAGTGAGAAGTAATACTTAAGTCATAGATATTTAATGAGAAGAAATAATAAATTAGTTGAAATAAAAAAACATAACAAAATACCCATTTTGATAAATACTTTTATAAGTTCACCTATTTAGTAAATAATTTTTCTAACTACACTATTTTGGTTAAAAACTCGTAACACATGCAACAGTCCCAAATCAATTTTCCAAATTTAGAACATTCAAGTTTTTATTTGTACAATTTCATTTGATCTTTAACTTGTGACGGATAACGCCTACATACTTTGATATTCAAAACAAAAATTGCGTATCCATGAAAACTGACAAATCTACTACACAAGAACACATCATCAATTCATCACACCAAAAAACACACTCACGTATTTAGTTTTCATATTTTTTTGTTTGAACAGAGATTTGAACCAACGGCCATTTATAATTAAAATGACTTTGCTTTTGCCCATGGGCAATTTATTTTTCACCTTTTTTCTAAAAAGAATCGTCCTTTTTTAAATATTTTAATTTTATTTGAAGTTACAATGGTATACGTTTTATCTTTATAAAATTCTAGAAATCAAAATTATGTCATTATTGAATGAGTAAAAGGGCTCAGAACTAATATATGGGTAAAGAGAAAGTTTATCAATCACAGTGATAATCAGAGTGGTGCATGACTTTCCTATTTTCTCATCACAGCCCTCTAACAAATCACTAAGTAGCAAACAATGTGAACAGTAAGAAAAGTAACAGTAAGCTTTGGAGAGTAGCAGCAAACTGTGTCGCAAAAACTGTTTTCATCGCTTTTTGCCCTTAAAAACGAGATGCCTAAAACATTAATTAAGTCAAGGCATCAGATACCATGGGCATTTAAACAAAGCAATCTCAGCCGAAAGATGGTGATTAAATTATGTTAATCACAGTTTAACATCAGTAACTATATTATTCATTGCATCATCGATTGCAAAAGTTTTTAAATAACAAAAAGTGAAGATGAATTATTGCAAGTGATGTAGATCAGATGGTAGTGCATGTATTATAGATCATCACTCAACAGTGCAGATGTAATTTGGGTTAAATAAATCATCATATCTATCAATCACTTGCAAACCAAATCGAACAACTCCTATTTATTTACGAAAATAATAAAAATAGAATTGAATCAGATTATAAATATGTCTATCACCATGGAGCTATGCATTTATACAAAGCTCATAAGACTGGGGCGACAATACTTCTCATCATATTCAAATCAAATCCAAAATAAAATTTGGATTAAAAAAAAAACAAAATTAGAGAGATCTGACGAATGGATTGAAGTATCAAGAAGAAAGAGAGCAAACAACGATGAGATCTGTAAAAAATAAAGAGAAGAACAAACAGCGGCAGTGAAGGTTGCGATTGTAGGAGTGATGTTAATATAGCAGAATGAGTAGGGTTTTTAAAAATATGCGATGGGCCTTACTTGGGCTAGAATATGAGCCACACGAACTAGAACCTTTTGTTTTAAGACCAATCAAGCTATTTCAATGCTATTATAATTGAGTCACCAAATATATTTTACTTATAAATAGTTAAATTGCATGAGTAATTTGTATATCTAGCAATTGTTGATATTTGTTTGTCTTGAACTGTTGATAAAGGATTTGAGAAAAAGATGTGATGATCGAGATATTTAATATATGTAACTAGTTTAGTGCCCGCGCTACGCTCGGAAACATAACATTCAAGTGATGCTTTTAAGGATATTCATGAACGTTCCAATAAGTTTTGAAACAAAACCGTGGTAAACCGATACACGAAATATATTTTTAAAAATTAAATTTTTAGTATAACAATATTATACTCAAATTAAAGAGAATAAAATGCTCAGTTTTATGGTGTAGTTTATTTTTTTTTAAATCCATATAAAAAAGTTATGTATATTTATAAAACACTGAGGTCTTTAATTGTATATTATTATTAATTTTATCCATAGGTTTCATTTTCAAATCCTATCAAATATAAACCGACTCAAATACACCCCTTGTAGTAGAGGGTTAAAAGTATAAATACTTTTAAATTTTTCAGAATTTTTCAATATATTAGGGGACAAAAAATGTAATCAGTTTTAATATAATATATTTTATATACATATTTTAAATAAAAAATCATTATTATGAGATAAACTCTCAAATGATGCCACATAAGCCAAAAGCTTTAAAATTGTGCCACATAAGCTTTTTTGGTTTTGCTATATTATATAAAGATTATATTAAAAAAAATTAAAACATGTTAATGATATTAAAAATAAAAAAATAACTCTACAATTCACACCACCGCTTCACATTAGCATCAAAACGTAAAAAATAATTCATAACTGAAAACGTAAAAGAACATGCGAAAACATGTTAAAACGTATAATTTGAATAAAATATAAAAGTGAGTGACTTAACTGAAACAATTTTTAAATTTGAATGACTTAATTAAAACAAAATTAAAACTTAGTTATATTTTTACAAAGTTATTCCTAAAAAAACTATCATCCTCTTTATGTAGACTTTGAGAGTTTGAGACTATCAATACAAACTAAAAAAAAAAAAATAGTTGGTGGAGTTACAAGTTTTTTAAAAAAAATTATATATGTGTATATATTTTATTATATATATTTAGATTAAGTTTTTTTTGGCAGATTAAAACATGATTCTCAATTTCAATTTTAAAGTCAAAAAAATACCATTTGACTAATATATAAAATAAATTTAAAAATTTGAGTGCCCAAAGTTTTTTAGAGGCTCAATCCTAATAACTACCTCATTACTAAGTTGAACTTACCTAAGCTGATTTTTAGTTTCTATATATGTTCACCCTTGCTCTCAAATCGCATACTGATTTCTACTCGGAACAAACTTATCATTTTTTGTGTTTTAATATCCATTTTTTTTGTGTTTTTATAAAGTAGCTATGTGGTAGGGACGTGCAATGTGGTGGTGGGTCTCGCGTAGGTGACTTTGTCCTACGTGTTGGTAAATAAAAGATTAATGTCCCGTACGGTACAGTGAAAAGTCATACACGTCACATATTAAAGTCGTAAATTTTATTAAAGGGGTCAAAGTTGAAATTTGGCTAATTTATCAGAAGTCGCCGGAGTTGGTGGTGGTGACCAGAATTGGTGGTCTTGAGGGTGGTGGGTGGTAGTGGTGAAATATATATATACTAAGCAAACATAAAATTTCCACCTTAAGTCTGCAAAGTGACAATTTTGACGAAAATAATAATGGAGGTAATGTTTTTTTCTAACGACGAGAGTGGCAACAGTCAATACCCTATGGTTGGGAGTGACAGTGACCAATACCTCATAGTTGAAAGTATTAAAATCCAATAACTCAAACAATAATATATGTACGTTATTAATATATTCACAGTAACCCTTAAAAACGTTCAACAATAAAGTAAGTATATATATAAATGTATATAATCAATTAAAATAACAGTATATTACAAAAAAAAGTATAGCAAACAACACATAGATTACAGAACAAACAAACAAAAGGAAATAAAAATAGTAAATCAATGTAAATACAGAGTCTTCCTTTGATCTAGCAACATATAGCTAGCTCATCGTCTACTTGTTGGATGGTGGTGGAGCAAAGAAAGGGATGTTTGGAAGACTTGTCGGAAGGTTTGGGATGGTAGGAATAGAAGGCAATGGAGGGAATGACACTTTTGGAATATTTGGGATTGTAGGTAATGTTGGAATGGTGGGTATCTGTGGTTGTGGGAGCGTGGGGATCTGTGGTTGTGGAAGTGTTGGGATGGTGGGAATTTGTGGTTGTGGGAGTGTAGGAATTGTAGGTATTTGTGGTTGTGGGAGTGTCGGAGTTGCTTGTAGCAAATTGCGCGAAGCATAACACATCTCATTGGTTGTGATGGAGAGTAGTGCAAGGACGAAAACGTAAATGTAGGAAATAGAAGCCATTGTAGGATGTATGTAAGTTGCTAGAGGCTCTTGAACTTGATTAAATTGTGAGTGAGACAATGCACAAATGAGTATATATAGAGATAATGCACCGAGTGAGATATATCCCAATGAATAAAAAGTCATTAGTGTTGTTAGGACTTTAATTGGTTTGTTAGAAACTAACATCTAACATTATGATTGGGCTCCTAGGTTTTAAGTTGTTAAACAACCTCCAAACAACAGGAATTTGTTTATTCACATTTCTATTGTAGGTAAGCTATTTTTGCATGATAAGATAAAACAGAGGTTTAATTCCTCTCAACAAATTATATAACGTACAAGCAATAAAAAGTAAAAGGTTGAACCTACATAGTTTTTAATCTGGATACTAAGAATTACAAATAATTAAGTGTATATAAAACGACTCGATGTTGTCAAAGGATCCAAATGGACTATTACATTTAAATCGACAACAACGACAAAGTCCGGGAGTTAAACACGACCACAAAAAGAATCCACACTATTGATTAAATCTAGGGTTATTGTATTTTAATACTTTAATTATGAGTTATTGATCGATGTCACTTTCAACTAACACATTCACTGTCACTACTCCCAACTTAACAATTCATTGCCGTGACAATGGCTAGCTAATACCCATAGTTGAATCTACACGTATAAGATTTGAATATCTAAACTTTTTTTTAACAACGATAGCAATTCAGGCTCAACATAGCCTGGGTATTACGTTCCTTCAGACAAGATTTTAACCATCAACCATTAGTTGACGCTCGAGAATCACGTCAACACGTTATACAAGATTTTTGTCACAAATCTCTTCACCGCACTAGCAGATGCTAGTGGACCAAATGACCAGTAACATCTAAACTCTTTTCTTGTTATGCATTAGAATATTTAATTCCTTATCCATTCTCTCAATGGGATTGATGCAATATTAGTAACACACGTATGTTTAAAGTATCATATGACCTCGTAAAGTGTAATGTGATAGTAATTTTCGCGATATATAAATACTCGACTAATATTTATGAAAAAAGTGTTATTTGACCTCTATATTATATCTCCTATCCCAATTCCCAATCTATATCCATCATATTTGAGGGTGAGGGTTTAGGGTTCTGTTAATCTTTCATATCCAAATGGAATATTTATTAATGCGTGAAAAAATAAAAAATAAAAAAAGAATTAAAAAGTATCATTTAACTAAAACATGGTTAGATACGAGGAGGAATGAGATGTGAACAGTTTTTGAAAAATAGAAAGATAAATACCGACGTTAATATTTTGGTTAAATTTTAGGGATTCGAATGAGTGACCTGCTATGAATGTTGTTACATATGTGTGCTTATTCTTGCGTGATTCGTTTATTTGAAAATATGTTTTAAAATGACTATATTAATTTGTAAATTAGATGAATAGTAGCAATAGTACTTAATAATTTTGTTGTGGACGAAGGCGTTGGTAATTTTGTGGTTGATGTGATGTATACTTCTATATATAACGTTCCCCTTTTTCTCTTCGTGACCGTGATGAACTACATGGTGTTTAAACCTTAGTTTACATAAATGACTAAAGTTAACATAAATTGGGTTGGTGCAACGTGGTGACCGGTGTATCAACCTACTTTACAATTACTTAAAACTGCTATATGTTTGAAATATGTTTTTATAAGAAAGGTTTATATCGATCTATGAAATATGTATTAAACATGGCGATAATAGACTTCATTAAGGGCGTTCCGGTAATTCTCATGAGATGGCTTGGAGGAGAATTAACTAATAACAATTCGTTTGTTATTAGGAATCTATCTATTTATTATTAGTATTTGAGTTTGTCTCTAATTAGTTTGTGTTTATTATTATGTTTATGTTTCCTAGTTGTAATAGGAATATGTTGGTATGGTTATAAATACCTTATGTGTTAATCGGATTTAGTAATCCAGAGAGAAATAGTTGTGAGTCAACTTATTAAATAAAAGTGTGTCTTTGTTTAGTAACTCTCTGGTTCAACAATATGTTTTTCAGGTAATGTATATATGAACTTTGTCACCGAGACACCGAGTCTTTTTACCACTTGTTACACTTTGTTTGCAAGTGTACGTTAGAGAACTTTTTTTACGTAATTAATTACTCTTGCAAACTAAAACAATTTTTATTCAAGATGATCATGAAATTGATTACCCCACTGTTTTATAATTAGTTCTTGAATATATCTTGCTTAATTGTGAGGCTTTGAACACATGAAGGTTTAAAGTAACGATTTTTTTCAATTTCAAAGTAACAATATATTACAAAAAGTATAGCAAACCACATATAAATTTCACAAACAAACAAAAGAAACTCATAATAAAACACACTAACAATCATGTAAAAACAATAGAATCAATGAAAGCTAATGACTTTTGCTCTGATCTAGCAAATGCCCATCAAATGTCTACTTGTTGGATGGAGGTGGAGCGAAGAAAGGAATGGCTGGTAGAGCTGTTGGTAGGTTCGGGATGGTAGGCAAAGAAGGCAATGGAGGCAAGGACACTTTAGGTAATGTAGGGATTGTCGGGATTGATGGGATGGTGGGGATCTGTGGTTGTGGAAGTGTGGGGATTTGCGGTTGTGGGAGTGTTGGGATTGTGGGTATCTGTGGTTGGGGGAGCGTGGGGATGGTGGGTAGTTGTGGTTGTGTCGGAGTAGCTTGTAGCAAATTGCGCGAAGCATAACACATCTCATTGGTTGTGATAGAGAACAATGCAAGGATGAAAACATAAATGAAGGAGGTTGAAGCCATTGTAGAATGATTGCAAGTCGTTAAGGCTCTTGAACTTGATCAAATTGTGAGTGAGGCGAATTCACCAATGAGCAAATATATAGAGAATGCATATGAGTGATGATGTATATTCCAATAAATAAATGGATAAAATAGTATAAGAAAAAGTCATCAGTTTTGTTAGGACTTTAATTGGAAACTAACATCTAACATGATTATTGGGTTTCTAGGATTGATTTAAGTTGTTAAACAACCTCAAAACAACAAGAATTTTTTTTATAGATATTCCTACAATCCTAATTTAGACAGTCTAATCACTCTAATTTTACATATAAAAACATAACATTTCCTATTAATTAAAAATTATTTCCAACAATAAAGAGTGACATATCAATATACATGTCTTTTTATACGAAATTATTTCAACACCGTTAGAGTGAGCTCAATTAAAGTTCGTTTCATCCGATTTTAAAATGAATTAACATACACTCTATATACCCAATAATCCCATATTTCAACACATAAAGATCGATTGTCATCTAATCATGAACAAGGTCATAGACACTCAAACAAACCCTCTATTATTCAACCAATTATGTATAGATGGAATTTCAACTTGCAATTTTGAAATTAGGCATGATTAACATTTATGCTTTGGTTAAAAACGTTAAAAACGGGTGTTATATATCTTTTTAAAGTATGTGTAGTTTGATTTACTAGTCTATGCCCCAAGAGCCTGATAAAGGCCACTCTTGTATTTGCTTCTTGAATATGTCGAGTGTTCCTTCTTAGTTATAATTCCTTTTGATATTTTTCTGTTTAAATACTATATGATATAATGACGTCTCAAAATTTATATTCTTATGGGATGGAAATTTAAAGTCTCACTAGATTAGTACCCGTGTATTACACGGATTTTAGTTTTATAGGTTTTAACTCAATTTACATATCAAATTTATTTTTAACGTATCTCTTATTAAATCGATTTGGATATTTACAAATATATTCATATAAAAAATCATATGTTACAATAAAGGATATGATTTATAATAGTTGATAAATTTTTATTGGAACATATCGGCTTAGGAGATAATTCATGATAATTGTTAATTTTTTTATTTGAACATATCGAGTTATGAGATAATTAATGATAATTGGTAAAACTTTAATTTGAACATATCGGGTTAGGATAAATCATAAAATTGATAAGTTTTTTATTTGAACATATCAGGTTAGGAGATAATTCATGATACTTGGTACATATCGGGTTAAGATATAGATCATGATAATTGATAAATTTTGTATTTGAACATATCGGGTTAGGAGATAATTGATAAATTTTTAACGCCGTTAAGTTTTTTCCAAATTCAATACCGATGTTATAAGCCTTTTGATCTGGGCGATAATATAAGCCGATTGATGGAAAAATTACCTCAAAACGACGCTCCGAACAACGAAATAGTGCTTCAATCGGATGTTTAAACCTAACGGTGCTTCAATCGGATGTAAATATTTTATCGTTCAGAGAGCCTTTTCGAGAAAACATTTATATCAATCGACACGTATTATCCTTCCGAACAAAAGGGCTAAAACATCGGTCTTGAATTTGGAAAAAAACTTAACAAAACACCCCGTACAACATATCACCCGGATTAGCTAATTCAATCGTAATTAGTAATTATTAAGGTTAATGTGGCATAATCATGGTGTTAAAAGTAGTAGAGAACTAAACACTTTTTCCTATTAATTATATGGAGGCTTTTAACACTCAAAGGTTTAAAACAATGGAACTTTTCAACTAAACAAGTAACAATATATATATTACATCAAATTAAGTGTATCAAACCACATCAAGTTAATTTACAAAAACAATAAAAATACACACGCAAAAACACTCAACAATAATGTAAGAATAATGGAAACAAGGCCCCTGCTAGATCAATGAAAAGCTACTGAATTTTCATGTGATCTAGTACAAAATGCCCATATAATTAATGTCTACTTGTTGGATGGTGGTGGAGCAAGGAAAGGTATGCTTGGAAGACTTGTTGGAAGGTTTGGGATAGTAGGCAATGGAGGCAAGGATACTTTGGGCATGTTAGGGATTGTTGGTATTGTGGGGATGCTGGGCATTTGCAGTTGTGGGAGTGTGGGGATTGTGGGCATTTGCGGTTGTGGGAGTGTGGGGATTGTGGGTATTTGTGGTTGTGGGAGTGTAGGAATTGTGGGTATCTGTGGTTGTGGAAGTGTCGGAATGGTGGGTATCTGTGGTTGTGGTACAGTTGGAGTAGCTTGTAGCAAATTGCGCGAAGCATAACACATCTCATTAGTTGAGATGGAGAACAGTGCAAGGGCGAAAATGTAAATGTGGCAGAAAGAAGCCATTGTATAATGATGATATCAAATTTGTGTGTGAGAATGCACAAAGGAGTAAATGTATATATAGAGAGTGAGGATGCACTGAGTGATGATATTATAAGCACAAAGAGAAAAAAAAGGTCATTAGTTTGTTTTGTTAAGACTTTATTGGTTTGTTGGAATTTGACACCGATCTTGCATTATTGTTGGTTTTTCAGGTTTTAAGTTGTTAAACTAGCCATCTCCAAACAACAAAATTTATTTATTTATTTATATTTCAGTAATTCAATTTTAGGTGAGCTATTCTTGTAGATAATGAGACCCAAACTCATTCCAAATGTAACAATATTGTAATCGTTTTCTCCGCTTAATATATTCAAGCTTTTTGAATCGGTTGATTATTGATATAGAAAAAAATAGTAAACCTTAAAAAACAGCTGATTACAATCACAATAGGAAAGTAACTAATTAACAACTATAATCCTTAAAAAAAAATTTACCCAAAGTATGGTTGATCGATCAAGATGATTTACTTAAAGCTTTATAAAATGAAGAAGTGCTGAGTTAAAGTCTCGTTTGAGAAAAAAAAAAAAAAAACAGATTTAGAATTCACTGTTTTCTTGTACTTTTACACCGATACGTGGCCTTGTTAAATTCACTATTCAAAACCAATTGTAATCCGAAAAGTAATATCCAAAGAACGAGTGCGTATTTTTTTTAAACGCCATGTACGCGCGTGTACATATTTTATTGCCTGACACTTTAATCAACAGTAATTACACTAGGAGTAGCATGCATATTACAACATAACACTCTCTCATCAGCAACAACTAGCTAGGGGGCTGATAAATTTTGTTGTTGATCATCACTTGTTACTAACCAAATTACCACTGATGATGAGTTAACACTAAATTACTAATGACAAAGTTAGTAGATGATCTGATCGAGTTACTATTCATATATGGTACGTGTATCAGTTTCTACCGATGATTAGATCAACGTTTCATGATCAATTAACTAAATCTGAAGCAGCATGGACCGCGCCTTATGATCAGGGGGCTTCGTTTGCAGTACTACTTAATTATATATATAACTTCTAACTCATATGATCATTAGTTGTTTATTCCAATTTCTCATTAGGTTTTAAGTAAATCCAAACTAATTAAAGTATGCTAATTGTACTCTTGAAAACTCTTTTCTTTAGTTATTCAATGATTATCACCAGCTAAAAAATTAAGTTGGAGAGAGTTATTTATTTCTTTTGAGATTTTAACACACAACGGATTAAAGCAATGGAACTTCTCAACTTAAAAATAACAATATATTACAACAATATATATCAAACCACATAAAGGTTACAAAAAAAAAAAAGAGTTCCATGAGAAAACACTCAACAATCATGTAAAACAAGTAGAATCAAGGACGTCGTCCGGCCATTCTAATGGCAACACACATACGCCCATATATTGTCTACTTCTTGGATGGCGGTGGAGCGAAGGAAGGGATGGTTGGAAGAGTTGTAGGAAAATTTGGGATGGAAGGCAATGGAGGAAAGGACACTTTTGGGATATTTGGGAATGTAGGGATTGTGGGTATCGTTGTTGGGATGTTGGGAATCTGTGGTTGTGGGAGCGTTGGGATTGTCAGTATAGTTGGGATCGTTGGAATGGTGGGTATCGTTGGAATGGTAGGTATTTGTGGTTGTGGTAGTGCTGGATTGGTCTGCAACAAATTGCGTGAAGCATAACACATCTCATTGCTTGTGATGGAAAATAGTGCAAAGGCGAAAATGAAAAGGTGGCAAGTACTAGAAGCCATTGTAGGAAGACTTGAAGGCTCTTGAAGTAGTTGATCAAATTGGGGTGAAAATGCACAAAGGAGTAAATACTATATATCGAGTGACAATGCACTAAGTGATCGATCGATCGATAAATATAATAATAAATGAATATAAGAAAAAGTCATATGTTTCGTTGAGACTTTTTGGTTTGTTAGCCTCATAGGCTTTAGGTTGATAAACAACCTCAAAACAACAAATTTTTTATTGATATTCCAATTTTAGGTCAGCTATTTTTGCAAGATGAAATCAAGCATATATTCCTCTTTAAAACAACAAAAACTAAAATGTTAAGTTAAAGTTTGTGTATATATAACGTAAGCCAAAAACTTAAATAATCCTATAGGTAATCAGTGCTCAAACGCGGTATATTGTATGTCAGTGTTCCTTCGCTAATAGGTCGGAACATATATATGTCATAAAATTATCTTGTTGGTGATCACTAGTTAAGTTCAGTCTAACGTACCGGCGGAAATGAGATTAAACATGCATGGTCATATTCCCAACTAATAATAAAAATACAATCCTAGCTAATATATATATATATATATATATATATATATATATATATATATATATATATATATACTCCGTATATAGCTAATTATTCATAATTCCCTTGCCAAAGTAATAACGAGTACGTATATATTCAGCTTGGATCACTAGCTAGCTAAGTAAATTGATCCGCTAGCAGAGTTGATTATGTACGTACTTACTATATATATATATTGTCTATCACACATTCACATGCACCTCAACCTAAATGCATGTCATATATGTGATTAAATTAAGTTTTAGAGATCTCGTGTATATATATATGGTTGCAACTTGCAAGTATTATTAAGGAAATGAATATAGTGCATGGTTCATGGGAATGAATAACAGTTATAACAAGAAGGCCAAAACTTAGATGATCGATCAAATGGTGTTAATGAAGTTTTAATTAAGTCTCTTTGTGAGTAAATAATGTAGATTTAATTAAGTTTTTGTTTTTTATATTTTTAGTTTATTTTATTTTTCTTAACTACATACATATCCGAAATCACTTAAACTAATACAAGCACAAATCAACCAAAAAAACTATAAAAATTCACAAAGTTATAAAGATTAATTAGCTAGATACCTGACGTACGTACGTACGATAAATTACCAAAATTATAAAGTATAATTATATGATTGTCCATCTTCCCCGTATCATTAACAAGATGGCCGGGTCCAGATAAAGAACAAAAACTTATGAAGATGTTTTCTTTTTTAATTTGCAGAATATATGATCATGAATTTCTGATCGATCGGTATATATTCTTTTACTTAAATTCAATCTTTATTACTTACTGTATTTATTTATACAATACAGAGTTGTCTTCGAAAATTGTAAATTGGTCTTAGCTAGCTGAATTACATACCACATCCTTTAATTTCAATGCCATGTTTTCTAGTGTCACCGGCCATTTGATCATAATAAAAAGAATAAATACTAAAAATTCTCCACATATATTTGTCAGCTAATTATTATGAAGCTAGATCGAAGATTCAATGGTATCAAATTAGAGAGGATATAATATAATAGTATAAAAGGGAGCAAATGTGACGGGTGTAATTGATATAAGGTGCTGGTGGGTTATAAAACCGCGGCTTATAGCATGAGAGAATTTAAATTTAGCAGCAATAGTTGCACCCGCGCCTTAAAACTGCCAGGAGCTGCGGTTGTCACACCCATGCCTTAAAGTTATCATAAGGCGCGGTTCATACCCCGCCTTTTCGATGTATATAAGCACTTCATCAACGGTCATCTTCCTCATTTCATCATTCACTTTCTCTGCTATGCACGGTCCTATTTCATTTTGAGCTTCAAGACAAGTTTTCTCTCAAGATCTCAATTATAGGTTAGTGTATGTAGCCTTATTAATGTTTTATAAATAAAAATACTATTGATCTAAGTTAAACTTGATGCAACAAAAAGATAAGTGGTTTTAAAATGGTCATAATATGCTTGTATATTAAGAAATTGATGGGTCTAAGAATTTATATAATAAGAATGATTATCATGTCAAGTATATATGTGTGTGTGTGTTTGAATAGATTTATGTGTGTATAATTTATTATAATGTATGTGATTTATTTATATTTATGGATGATTATTGTTTATGTATTTAAGGACATATATACATACATGCATGCATGCATGCATACATACATACATACATACATACATACATACATACATACATACATACATACATACATACATACATACATACATACATACATACATACATACATACATACATACATACATACATACATACATACATACATACATACATACATACATACATACATACATACATACATACATACATACATACATACATACATACATACATACATACATACATACATACATACATACATACATACATACATACATACATACATACATACATACATACATACATACATACATACATACATACATACATACATACATACATACATACATACATACATACATACATACATACATACATACATACATACATACATACATACATACATACATACATACATACATACATACATACATACATACATACATACATACATACATACATACATACATACATACATACATACATACATACATACATACATACATACATACATACATACATACATACATACATACATACATACATACATACATACATACATACAGGGGCGGATGTACGTGTAGTGCAGGGGTAGCCCGGGCTACGGCTCAATTTTTTTTACGTAGTGTAATTTTTTTATTTTTCTTAATATTTTATATATAGGATACCCCTAAATAGTTATAAGGATACCCCTGAATGTTTAAAGCTAAAAAAATATAGTTAAATGAGATAATTGAAAAAAAATTCTGTTGCCGGCGAAACTCTGCTTTATATGAAGTTATATGAAGTAAGGAAGAAGAAGATGATATAATGATTATTATATTATATTTTATTAATCTTTCAAGTACAGACTATAATAGGTTAACATGCTTTCACATATCCCTATATAATTTCAGAAGAAAAAGTAATTTATTATTTTATTTAATGTTTATTTCTCTGTTAAAACACACATATGTATATTTCTTTTACTATTTATTTTATTTATCATGTACTATTATTATAATTATGATTTGGAGTTTTAGCTATTGATTTATTTTAAATTGTTAGATCTATTATTAACTTATTATATACTCCCTATCAATTCATTTTTGACATTTTTTTTACTTAAGTTAATATATATGTTTTATACATTTTTTAATTAAAGAAATTATGGCTTTTATGTGAAAAAATGCATAGAAAATCAATTTTATGTGTAAAAATATAGTGTATATTCCTTTCGTTAATCGTATATTAAAAATTTCTTTGGTTTTATCGGCTGAGCGCAATTGTTGGAAGATGTATTTTTTTAACTGAAGCTTGTGAAGATAGATTTACGCAATCAAACTGATGGCGAATATTTGAACAATTCACTAGTTTTTGCCATCGAAAGAGAAACATTTGATAAAGTAACAAATATGAATATAATGACTCGATTTCAAGTTATGAAAGAAACAAAGAGGATAAATTTACTAGGTATTTTTTTAATTTGTTTATTATCATGTTTTTTATAATTAATGTGTGAATGGACAAAAAAAGTATTAGGATACCCCTCAATATCTGGGCTAGCTCCGCCACTGCATACATACATACATACATACATTCATACATACATACATACATACATACATACATACATACATACATACATACATACATACATACATACATACATACATACATACATACATACATACATACATACATACATACATACATACATACATACATACATACATACATACATACATACATACATACATACATACATACATACATACATACATACATACATACATACATACATACATACATACATACATACATACATACATACATACATACATACATACATACATACATACATACATACATACATACATACATACATACATACATACATACATACATACATACATACATACATACATACATACATACATACATACATACATACATACATACATACATACATACATACATACATACATACATACATACATACATACATACATACATACATACATACATACATACATACATACATACATACATACATACATACATACATACATACATACATACATACATACATACATACATACATACATACATACATACATACATACAAGGGTAATACATACATACATGCATATTTATGTTGTGTTTCATTATGTAGTGGCCATTGGGTTCTTATCATTTTAGATAAGGAAAAGTGTTACGGGTATGTTGTGGATTCCAAAAGGATCAAGGGAAAAGGCGTGAAATCATACCGTCTTGTTAAGATTTTTCAAGGGATTTTTGGAAAGTCGAAAGATAGTCTTTCCAAAGCGTGAGAATGGAAAATGGTTGGTGTATGTAATCATTACTTTATTAATTTTTTTTTGAGGAATGTCTTTCAACTAATGGTGAACATAATGTAGTGCTTGCAACAAAGTGAAGATTGGGAATGTGGCTTCATGGTCATTAAACATATGAAGGAGTTCGTTAAACAAATTCAACATGATTTTCCGACCCGTGTAAGTTTTTTTTATATATTCAACATAATAATTATGCTAGATTGTATACTTACAACCTCTAATTTTTTATAGTTATGGAAACAAAATGAGATCTTTCCGGTAGAAGAAGTTGATGCTTTAGTAATAGAATTGATGTCGGAGTTGGTTGACAATACGCTCAGTTGATGAACCGGTGATGTATGTGGTTCAATGTTGAAATGTGTTGTTTATTAGACTTGGTTTTGTTGTTTGTCGGTTTTTTGAAGGCTAGATAACATACATTATGTCTAGATGTTTCGATGTATTTGGGAATTTTGATGAACCGAATATGATATATTTTGGTTATGGAATATGACATGTTTTGGTCATTGAATATATATGAAGCTTTGGTATCACTTGTTGGTAATATATATGCTAGATTTGTTGGTAGTATTTAAATATTTTTGTTCCAAAACACGTTCTTAAGAGGTGGTTGAATACCAGCAACTTATAGTGTAGCAAATAAATGGTAGTGATTAAATAAGATGCTGTTACACCGCCCGCAACTTATTACAACCGCGGCTTATGATCGATCAATCACTTTAAGCTGCGCAGCCATATGCCGCGGTCTGAAACCAGCAACTTATGACCAATATACCCGCGTCTTTTGAATATTTTTGTACTAGTGATATATGTACGTATGTATAACATAGCATATATAATAAATAGTAGGGAAATATTACAAAATATAGAAAACATATGATACCACACAAAGTACACAAACCAAGTATCAACACATGATAATAAACACTGAGCAAACCATATATGTAACTTAATTATCAGCCAATCTACACTCGATCCTCCTCACATATATAGCGCAATAATTACGTATCATTTCCTGTATTCATTCTTATCGAGCTAGCAACATTGCATTGTCCATAATCTACTTCTTGGATGGTGGTGGAGCTAAGAAAGGAATGGTTGGAAGAGCAGTTGGTAGGTTCGGGATAGAAGGCAGTGGAGGCAAGGATACTTTGGGCAGATTAGGGAATGTTGGTAGTGATGGGATGGTGGGGATCTGTGGTTGTGGAAGTGTGGGGATTGTGGGCATCTGTGGTTGTGGCAGTGTTGGTAAGTTAGGTATTTGTGGTTGTGGCAGTGTTGGTAAGTTGGGTATTTGCGGTTGCGGCATTGTTGGAGTTGCTTGCAACAAATTTCGTGAAGCGTAACACATGTCATTGGTCATAAGGGAGAATAATGCAAGGAGAAGAATGTAGAGGTAGCTGGTGGAAGCCATATGATTGATGTGTTTGGTTAATTAGAAGCTAGATCCAAGAGTATTTGAAACAAATGAATTTGATCAACTATATATGATTGACAATGCACAAACTTCATAACTATATATATAGAGGATGTTTGATAGGACTAATACTCCATTAATAATAAAAAAAATAGAAGGCTGAATTTGGTTGGTTGAAATATCAAAGGCAACAACCTTTGATGGTTGTGAGCAGTTTATCAACCTATATCTTGGTTACTTGAAGAACAACAGGCTTACTAGGTTCTGAGTAGTTGAACAACCACCACTTATTTTGACATTTTCAGTTTGTTGATTTTATCTTTGTTATATATTTATTTATTCAATGCATGTCTTGGATCAAAGAGCTAGTAAAATTACAGGGATCGTGTACAAATTTATTCGATCATTGTCTTGAATAGTACGTGTGGGTCATTCATATATAGCATTTTTTCGAACCTAAGAGTTAAGGCTTGATTTTGCGTTTCAGAAGGGGGCTGCGTGTGTTGTTGCAACACAACTTGTTAGCTGTTTATCTATCATTTTATTTTAAAAATTGTTCAGATAAATGGTTTACGAGTTAACTCTTTAAGTTGCTACAAGATCACGACAAAAATTGCATGTGTGTGATACAAAAACAATGATTGCTATATATGTCGAACAATTCAGTTACACAAATCAACCAAAGAAATATCAAATATGTACATATGAAAATTTGAACGAAATCCGTAACGTTCATCACTTGCTGAACAGTTAATTAACTCTTGGAAGCATACATTCTCTTGTTGAATCAACTGAAACAAATTAACAAAACCGGCCGAATCATCTCATCACTTGCTGCTCAATCAGCGTCTTTTGAAATAGTATAATAAAATTGAATCAACTTATTTTCATCGGCCTGCATGCAGTTCATCAATTAAGAATTGGATGTTTTTTAGTTGATAATTAAGAAGAAATCAAATAATCATGCATAACAAAACTAGAACATGAATTAATCACGCATGATCATCATCTGGCCGGGATATATATTGATTAATTAACCATTTGCGAATAAGGAAGTTTGTTGTTCATCTTTAAATTAAAAATATAAAAAGAAAAATACTAAGGATCAAGAAGAAGATTTCCAAATTTTATTAACCTAAGCAAGTTTACAATAAGGTGACAGGTAAACGTGCAACAAGCTGCCCGGCCTGTAACCCTTAAAAATACTTGGATCAGTTAAAGATAGATAGAGTTCACCGGTTTCCAGTGAGTTGATGGTTTTCTTATGATTCTACCGTTTTAAAAAATTAATTTTTTTAACGGCTTCTTCCTACTAACTAATGAGAAAAATTGATTTACGCGGTGTTTTAATGATATTTTGAGGAATTTGGAAGGCTTAAAATGAGAAAATGTTTAAGAACAATTCCAAAACGGCCTATTGAAGTCATTATCGTTTTTGTGGGTGAAATGTAGAGGTAAGATGGAGAACATAGATTGGAAGAAATCGTGTCATTTTTCTTTTTAATTGTGTACGTTACATGTTGTTGCTAGCTAGCTTCTTCTTAGTTGTTACTAACGAAAGAATGCTATTGAAAAAAGCACTAATTGTTCACAAAGATGGTTTCAAACAATGAAACATTCAACTTAAAAGTAGCAATAGATCACAACAAAACAAAATATATCAAACCACGTATATAATTAAAGATCACACAAAGGAAAAAAAACACAATATTTGAGGAAACACTCAACAATCATATGACCAAGAAAATTTAGCCTAATTAATCCATACACAAATGTAAAAGCAGTAGATCATCAGGGACCCTTCCAATGGCTAGATCAACGTAACTACAGATGTATCATTGATCTAGTAGCAAAAATGTCCGTTTTCTACTTGTTGGATGGCGGTGGAGCGAAGAAAGGAATGGTTGGGAGAGCTGTAGGAAGGTTTGGGATGGTAGGCATAGAAGGCAATGGAGGAAATGATACTTTTGGGATATTAGGGAGAGTGGGTATCTGTGGTTGTGGCAGTGATGGGATGGTGGGTATTTGTGGTTGTGGGAGCGTGGGGATTGTGGGTATTTGTGGTTGTGGCAGTGTCGGTAAGTTAGGTATCTGTGGTTGTGGCAGTGTTGGTAAGTTGGGTATCTGTGGTTGTGGTAGTGTTGGAGTTGCTTGCAACAAATTTCGTGAAGCATAACACATATCATTGTTCATAAGGGAGAATAATGCAAGGACAAACATGTAGAGGTAATTGGTGGAAGCCATTGTGGGATTGATGTGTTTGGTTAATATATTAAGAAGATCCAAGAAATATTTGAGAGGTGATCAGCTATGCAAAAACTTCAGGAATATATATAGTGAATGTTGGGATTAATTAATAATTAAAATAACCAGAAGGATTAATTTGGTTGGTTGGAATCTAAAACGTAACATCCCTTGCTTGATAGCTGTGGGCAGTTTATCAACCTTAACTTTGGTGATTTGAAGAACAAGAGTTTTACTAGCTAGCTTCTGAGTAGTTGAACAAACACCAATTTTTTTTTTGTTTTTGACATATTCTGTTTGTTGATTCTATCTTTGTTATTTATTTATTTATTCATTGTCTTAGATCAAAGAGTAAAAGTACAGGGATGACGCACAAATTTTCACTGCTAAATGCCGTTTAACTATTACTAAAAATGTTGTTTTTGATAAAATAGTTTCCGACAAGTTTATGATAATTTTTTTGACAAATAATTAAAACAAAAGCCTTTAATTTATCCCAAAATTTCCGACAAAACACCCACAATTTATTGTTATTTTATCGCAAACAAAAAAGTATAACTAAGTTAAAAAAACTAGTTTTGTGGCAAATGTTGCGACGGAGACAACCCATAATTGTCGCAATTTTTTTTTTCTAAAGATGTTGTAATATTGACAAAAATAAACTTGCTACCGGCTTTTTCCTAAGTTTTTTAGAGAGTTTGTCGATTCTTTCGCATGACGACAATATTATGACAACTATGTTTGTCTTAAAAGCTACTATTTTTTATTAGTGAACTCTTTAAGTTGGTACAAGATTGTGACAGAAAGTGTGTGATAAAGAAGACAATGCCAATTAAGTTACACAAATCAATCAAACAAAGAGATACATATGAAAAATTGAGTTCATGATCTTAGAAGCATTATCTTGTTGAATCAACTGAAATGAACAAAACCGAATTGTCTCACTTATTACTCAATCAACGGCTTCTAAGTTCACCGGCTAAATGCCCTTTAATTTTAAAGTACAAATATAAAATGAAAAACTCTGATCTGCTAAAGATAGTTCTCCTAATTGATGTTTTTTAACGGCTTCTCCTTAGTAACTAACTAGGTTTAATACTAATACACATGAATTAAATAACAAATATTTAAAAATAGTATAACCTTTATATTTAACAATGTAAATACTTTTATACAAATAACATTAATCATAAAGTTTTGACTTTTAACTTTCACTTAATTTTTTCTCTATCAAACTTTATTTTATAAAACAAATGATTTTCCCTTAAAATAAAATGGAGCCCAAAATTATATGAGAGAAATTGATTAAAAGGTGTTTTGAACGACAATTTGAGGAATTTGAAGGCTCGATCAAAATGATTGCTGATTTTTGGTATAAATTAAGCTTTGAACTCTAGAAAAAAGTTTTGTCACTTTTATTCAATAAGACATGTTCATCATATTGAAATCATGGGATATAAAGTCTATATCGTTTTTGTGGGTGATATGATGGAGTACTCAGATAATTGTCTACATTGTATGTTGTTGCTAGCTTCAATCTTATTGATAATGAAAGAATGCTATTAAAAAAGAACTATTGCTAACAATATAGGCTTTAAAGAACGAAACTTTTAACTTAAAACTAAAACAATATATTACAACAAAATATATCAAACCACGTACATAAAGATCACACGTACAAAGAAAAAACAATATTTGAGGAAACACTCAACAATCATGCATATGACCAAGAAAATTAATTTAGTCTAATCGATACACAAATGTAAAAACAATAGAATCCAGGACCCTTCTAATGGCTTGATCAATGAAAGCAATGGACTTATCATTTGATCTAGTAATAGAAAATGTCCATTTTCTACTTGTTGGATGGCGGCGGAGCGAAGAAAGGAATGGCTGGGAGAGCTGTTGGAAGGTTTGGGATGGTAGGCATAGAAGGCAATGGAGGAAAGGATAGTTTTGGAATGTTAGGGAGAGTAGGGATGGTGGGTATTTGCGGTTGTGGCAATGATGGGATGGTGGGTATCTGTGGTTGTGGCAATGTCGGAATGTTAGGGATCTGCGGTTGTGGTAGTGTTGGTAAGTTGGGTATTTGCGGTTGTGGCAATGTTGGAGTTGCTTGCAATAAATTCCGCGAAGCATAACATGTGTCTTTGTTCATAAGTAAGAATAATGCAAGGACAACAATGAAGAGGTAGCTAGTGGATGCCATTGATTTTGGTATTTTGTGTTTAGTTAATCAGGAAGATTCAAGAGTATTTGAGATGTAATGAATTTGATCAACTATGCACAATCTTCATAAGTATATATAGAGGATGTTTGAGAGGATTATGATTAATTCCACTAATATTAATAAAAAAAATTAGGCTAACTTTGGTTGGTTGAAGTCTCAAAGGCGGCAACCAATAATTTGATAGTTGTGAGTAGTTTATCAACATGAATTTTGGTGATTTGAAGAACATGAGGCTTACTAGGTTGTGGAGTAGTTGAACAACTTAAAAAACTGTCGATCGACATTTTCTGTTTTTTGATTCAATCTTTGTTTATTTATTTTAATTTTTTATTAATTCTCTTTGATCAAAGTGTAAAATTACATTACAAATCTTGCTTAAGGTGCTACAAGATTGCAACAGAAATAGTACTTCGTTAATTCGGATTGAAATTTGAAACCAATAAAGTTTCCTGGTGGAAGATCGTTAATATTGTGATGGACCTAGGAAAACTTTCAACAGAGTCAGAAATATTTAGTGTTTAGTTGTCAATCGATAGATTTTAGATTTTTAGACAGGACTGGGTGTTCGAGTTGAGTTGGGTGACATAATAGAACGATGAATCAAATCAAATTTCATATACATATTTAACTAATATCATTAGTATGCATGATATAAGTACAAAATGAACACTATAGTAGCTTTGGCGGCAGAAGACTAGCACTTAGCGCGCTTGGTGGAGAGCAACAAAAATTTCTCTTGGGGACGAGAGCATCTCACTGGGGGAGTTGTGTTTCAACTGTAAGTAGTTAGTTAGGTTAATATTTACGACCATTAGTTTGGTTTAACGATAAAGATGTATATACTAAAAAGTTTCATGGTTGGTGTTGGTCGTCGGCCTATACTCAATGGGTAGGTTTGATCTATAACAGAAGCAAGAACAATCAAATCTTCCTAGCTATACACATTAAGTACATTCAATGCGGTATTTCCTAGTTGTAATTTGAAGTTTTTAAACAACCTTCAACTATAAAAATTTATCTAACAATCTTTCTATTAGTGGTAACGTATGTAGTTAATTAAAATCCGAAGTTCTATTTTTACTATGATCTTTAGCACACGGCTTTAGAGGGTCGATCAATTTCTTTCTTGTAGTGAGGAGATATCGGTTTTCGCTATTATCCAATTACTAGTTTAGTGTCTGCGCTTTGTTCGGGAACACAATACTCATGTGGTGATTTTAATGATACTCATGGGGCATGGACTATTCGAATCAGTTTTTAGATAAAATCGTTGTAAAACCAGAACATTAGATCTATTTAAAAAATGTTTTTTAATATAACAATATTATACTCATATTAGATTAAAGAAATTTAAATATTCAATTTAATTAATTATGAAATTATTATTGTATAAAATATTAGGCTTTAACACTAGTTTGTTAGTTTTTGTTTGAGGTGTGTTTTTTAATTCTATTTGCTTTCGTCATAGCGTTTTGTTAGTAGTGATTTTCGAATTAATTTTAAGAAAATTGTTGTTAAAAAAAGAAAATGAAGGGTTAAAACAAAGAAACTTTTCAACTTAAAACTAGAAATATATTACAAAGGCATATCAAACCACATAAAGATGACATATCAAATAAAAATCAATACACGAGAAACACACAAGAATCATATGACCAAGAAAATCTAGCCTATTCCATACGTGGAAACACAATACAAAAAAATCATAAATCTAAAAACAGTAGAAGTTACAAGGACCCTTTTAATGGCATGGCTAGATCAATGAAAGCTATCCACTTTTCCTTTGTTCTAGCTGCAAAGGCGCATTTTCTACTTGCTGGATGGCGGTGGAGCGAAAAATGGAATGGTAGGAAGAGTTGTTGGAATGGTAGGAATAGAAGGCAACGGGGGAAAGGATACTTTGGGTATATTAGGCAATGTAGGGAGTGTTGGTATTGTTGGGATGCTGGGTATCTGTGGTTGTGGGAGCGTCGGGATTGTTGGTATCATGGTTGGTATTTGTGGTTGTGGAAGTGTTGGGAGGGTGGGTATCTGTGGTTGTGGTTGTGTTGGAGTGGTTTGCAGCAAATTGCGAGAAGCATAACATATCTCATTGGTTGTGATGGACAATAGTGCAAGGGCGAAAACGTAAACGTAACGGATTGAAGCCATTGTGGGATGATTACAAGTTGTCCAAGGCTCTTGAACTTGATGAAATTGTGAGTGAGAAATCATGCAAATAGAAGTAAATATATATAGAGAGAGAAGGAGTGACTGGCTATAATCTCATTAAGAAAAAGTCATCAGTTGTTAAGACTTTAATTTTGTTCCAATTAACTTTTAAGTTGTTAAACAACCTCTGATTCAAGAACAAGTTGTTATTAATATTCTTGATCTAGGTAAGCTATTTTGTAGATAAAATCAAGGGTTAATTTCCCTTATTCCGTTAATAAATTATGACCAACAATAAATAGTTAAAGAATGAACGTACATATAATGTGACCAAATTGATCAATTCTAATGTTAGGATTTGCAAAAGAATTTGAACAGGTAGATAAAAACTCATAAAAGTCCTTATGGAATGGTATGCATGGTGGTTGAAATTAATAAAGCTAAGTCAGTTAGGAGATGTATGTGTTACCGTTCACTTAATTTGTAACTTAAAACGAACAAAAACACAAATACTTAATTGAACACAATTTTTTCCATGTTCAAACAGGAAACATGAAAATAGAAGAAGAAACTAGTCATAGAAGGAAGGTGTCAGCGGCACGCGCCCTGTTTAGGGTTTTTATCAATTGACAACGTTTACAATTTGTGATCTCGAAAACGGGCAGAGAACCTAGGGGGCTAGAATGACTCGGATACCATGTAAAATAATGAAAGGCAATTGATTATCGAGTATATATGCATGCATGCCCCTGCATGGTGGAGAAAGAATAAAATACAAAATTGATTTTGTCTAAAAAGTGTGAGAAGTAACTTAAATCATATCAAAACCGGGTCAACGAACTCCAATTGAGCTCATTCAAGTGGCGTCTAGTTTTAAAATTTAGTTTTTGCCATAGGGTTTAGTTTTTAGATTTTAAGTTTTTAGGGATGCGGGGGTGGGGGTTTAGGTTTTTAGGGATTCGGTTTAGGTTTTGGGGGTGGGGGGAGGGGGTTAGGTTTTTGGGTTGTGGGTGGGTGGGGTTTAGGTTTTTAGGGGGTGGGGGTAGGGGGTTTAGGTTTTTGGGGGGTGGGGAGGGGGCTTTAGGTTTTTGAGGTGGTGTTGGGGCGGGGGTTTGATGGCACGGTTCTAACGTCGTAAAAATGAGTTTAATCGGAGTTCGTTTATCCCGATTTTGATGTGTCTAAATATCAATTCTCACACTTTTTAGGCAAAATCTAGGGGGTGTTTAGGTTTTTGGGGTGGGGAGGGGGGTTTAGGTTTTTGGGGTGGTGTGGGGAGGGGGGTTTGACAGCACGGTTCTAACGTCGTAAAACTAAATTCAATCAGAGTTCGTTTGACCCGATTTTGATATGTCTAAATATCTGACAAAATCTACTTTGTTTGACAACCTTCCCATGCATGTAATATTCGAAATTCTAATCTAATAAACATTTCAATAAATAATAAGAGTATTTATTGAGTATACCCAATTACCCACATCATTTGATTTGTCATTTTAAGGCTCATACGTACATTGATCGAAATAAAACCAAGGTTTTGAATATACGTATATTTCATTCGGCACGAGACGTTTTTTTTATAGAAAGGTCAAAACATGGTAATTGCACTCTAATCTCTATTACGTATTGGGTATAGTTATCCTAAAAAGTGTAAAAATGGTAGAAAAACACAATGATACAAAAAAGACACGAGGATTAAAATATTCATAACTCACAAATTAAATCGAATTTCAAAAAGTGTTTCAGAGACCTTGTTCCTCACGCCGCCCTCCTTAAAAACCGGAAAAAAAAATCAACGTTTAGATTTGATTTTTATTGTGAGTTATCTTTTTTAAATTGTCATTGTGTTTTTTTTATCATTGTCTTTCTCATACTTTATATAAAAAACGACTTTCTATAACAAAATTTCTATTACTTATTAATTGAATTCGAATTGTATTGAATGTGTTAAAGACTTAAATCTATCATATTCCTTGTAAAGGTTAATTAAGGGAATCAACTACCACTTTTTCAATGGCAAAGTGTTTTGATTGAAAAGGCATTCAAAAAACACGCAACGAATATGAATCAAAGGGGTGATGTAGCAATGTATAATAGTAACGTAACATAATAATGGTGTTCAACTTATAAGCAGGGAAATATTACAAAAAGAAAAAAAAACAGAACATATTACACAAAGTACACAAACCAAGAATCAACACATAAAAATCTCAATCACTCTCAAACCACACAATAGCAAGCAAGTATCATTTCCAACAATCTTATCTAGTAACATTGCCATATTGTGACCATAATCTACTTCTTAGACGGTGGTGGAGCGAAGAAAGGAATTGTTGGAAGAGCAGTTGGTAGGTTCGGGATAGAAGGCAATGGAGGCAAGGATACTTTGGGCAGATTAGGGAATGTTGGTAGTGATGGGATGGTGGGGATCTGTGGTTGTGGAAGTGTGGGGATTGTGGGCAGTGTCGGTAAGTTAGGTATTTGTGGTTGTGGCAATGTTGGTAAGTTGGGTATTTGCGGTTGTGGCATTGTTGGAGTTGCTTGCAACAAATTTCGTGAAGCGTAACACATGTCATTGGTCATAAGGGAGAATAATGCAAGGAGAAGAATGTAGAGGTAGCTGGTGGAAGCCATTGTGGGATTGATGTGTTTGGTTAATTAAGAAGCTAGTATTGGAAACAAATGAATTTGATGAACTATGATTGACAATGCACAAACCTCATAAGTATATATAGTGAATGTTTGAGAGGACTATGAGTTGATTAATAATATAAAAATGATAACGTAGGAAGTGTTATGACTTCTGTTTGATGGTTGTGTGTAGTTTATCAACCTCAAATTAAGATGTTTTCTATGTTCTAAGTAGTTGAACAATCTCTAAAGAGATTCTCCTCCATACATTTGTAGTAACACAATGTTAAGTTCGGCTAGAGTGTACGTACCAATGGTTTTTTGAGTTTCCGTTTGACATTTTTGTGAGTAAAGATCTTTGCAAAGCAAACTGTTACATACAGGGGCGGACATAAGGAGGACTGAGGAGTAGATCGGGTTTTAGTTTAACTTTCCGCACGTAGTGTAAAATTTAATTTTTTTTCTCGTTTTATGTATATGACGTACTTGAGCAATTATAAATATACTCCTGAACAATCAAATTTTAAATTCTTTATTTACAACTTTTTTAAATAAAAGGAGCTAAGAAATGATATTTTAGTTAAACTGGTCCAAATATTGCTAATGATTTAAAAAAATGATAATAAAACTACAGATATTACTAACGACATCAAGAAACTGATGATAAAAGTTCGAATATTGTTAGTAATTTGTAAGAAAATGATGATTCGTAGGAGTGTACGTTAAAGTTTTCTTTTGTATGAGTGTATACAAAAAAATTGAATGAGTGTAAGACATTTTTTTAGATACCCCTGATTCTATGGTCTAATTTCGTCACTGGTTACGTAAACATAATCAAAGTTACATAAATTTAAACGTTACAGTTTTTTACAAAATAAAAACTTAAATACCCTAAAATTCAAAAAAGTTACATGAGAGCCTTAGTGTGAAAATTGGTTTGATTAAGTTCGATCATCCATTTTTTTAGGCCTTGTCTATTCACACACCCTAAAATTCTATCCACACACCTGTTTTAAAACCAGGCGTCACGAATAGGTCTTGATGCGACGCCTGAGTCACTTTTCTGTCAACGTCAACCGAGGAATGTCGTAAACGAGGTGGAATTCGGTCAAACCTGGACATATGCGCCGCATATATGACCTAGGCGCCGATGATGTTGTTGGCCGCATATATGACCCAGGCGCCACGCCGAGGGCCATGCGCGGCGCATAAGGGTGTTGAAGCGTGATTGACTACGTTCGAAGATGTGTCTGGGATAAGAAGTAACCCAGGCGCGACGCCGAGGTTTATGTGCGGCGCCTGAGGGTGTGGGAAATAAAAACATGGGGTGTGTGAATAGGATATGGGGTGTGTGAATAGGATGACCCTTTTTTTAATATAAGAGAGTATTATAAGAGAGAGTTGGTGTGAAAGTTATAATTATAGATGGTTATTTTATATTGTTTTTTAATATTATGTGTTAGTGTTTGGAATTTAATGAAACTATACTAGATATTTAAGTTAGATATTTAAGTTAGATATTTAAGTTAAGAGTAACATATCACTATTCACTACACAATAACCAACTTCAAATTACAAGTGAGAAACCCATCCTATTTGAGAAAATCATATGCCCTAACCTGCAAATATATAAAACAAAGCAACGTGCAAGACATAATACAACACAACAACATGTGAAACATAAAACTAATGTTGTAACGAAATTTCAAACGGGTACGACTCGGCATGCAAACATCTCAGATTAATGTGATCATCGTTATGTAATACACCACACGTTTATTATGTCAATATGTCATAATCCTATATCACGACCCAAGTTATTAGAAGTATAAAGATGAAAAAAGAAGTCAAAATCTGTGAATTAACTTTGGCCCATTTTGGAAAACAATGAACAGGCCCATTATAAAGCCCATTTAGTTTAGGGTTTTCCTACTTATAAGTTCAATTATAGCGCCGCATCTGATCTTCATTCATCATTTCATCCCAACACAAACAAACTCAAGGAGATCACCAGAAGAGTTGCTCAAGATGCGTGCCAAGGTAACTAAATCTGTTATCTCATTTCATGTTTTTTTTTTTATTTCTATATGCTGTAAACTTGTATCACTTCTAAAGTTTATGATTTGTTTCCTTGATGTGTGTACATGTCTTCATTCACAACTGTTCTAATGCTATCTATGACTAGTGATTTGCACTTAAATTATACAAATTTAGTTTACATAATATCTTCAATTTTGTAACCCTATGGTTGTTTTTCATAATCTGTTTTTCTAGTTGCTTTAGTCTCAATTTCACATAGAAAATAGATTTTTGAAAGAATTAAACAAGCTTTTAAGAACGAGTATGGAGAAAAATGCACTTTTTTAAGTTTATATGTATATGCAATTGCTTGTTGATTGTTACTAAAAACACATACACTTCATTAGATAACATAATTAATAGTAGAATATTTTAATCTGCTATTAGTAAGTGAATTGTTGAGACCCTCAAGGTGTTTAAAATGTTTGCTGAATGTGTATATCAGCTAAGGAAAAAAAAATGTATTTTGATTTGATTTAATTTGTGGATGTGTTTGAATTTGCAGTGGAAGAAGAAGAGAATGAGGAGATTGAAGAGGAAGCGTCGAAAGATGAGACAAAGATCAAAGTAGAGAATAAAAGATTAGGCTTTATTCAATCTTTCTTCATGCACATCATTCTCTCCAAGAGTTTGTATGTAAAAGATGGATCTTTGGGTTGAAGTTCATCATGTTCTTCCTAGTTTCTACTTTTGGTTCAAGTATCTTGTTTTTCAACATTGAGCTTATTATTTTTCAGTTGAACTCTTTTCTTATGATGATTTGCTTATGTTAACTTCCGTTTTGCTTTGTGTTTTGATATGGAAATAAGTTGCTCAGAGTGTGTTTACATAGTTTTCTAAGATGTTTATATGATTAATTATGTTTTAACAAAATTGTCAACCCTTAAATTTTTACATTAAAATTTAGTTTTCTAAGAATGTGTATATGATTAGTTATGTTATTTTTTAAACGAAAATGTTAATTTAAACTTAAATAGTATCTAGGACGCATGTTATCTTGAAGTTTAACTAACCAAAAAAATATATCTAAAGAAACAAGAAAAGTTGAAGTCACCTGAATACATTGACAGCTTCTACAATCCTTTTCTTGACATCTAAAAACATCCAAAAAAATTAATGTTTTGAAAACCGGACCGGACACTGAACCGGTATTATGATTTTACTGGTCGGACCGATCCGACCGGGGTCGAACCGGGGTTGGACCGGAGTAGGGTAAAATATATACTTATCAAATTAATGTCATAAAAATTCTAATTTAAACACAACTTCAGTTCAATAATATTAAGTTTTACCAAAAACTAATAAATCAAACAAGTTTAACGCCAACAATCACCAAAAAATTATAATTTAAACAAATTTTAATTCCAAAATAAAACGAGCTCATCATATTTATCACTTAAAACATTAATATATGGGTTATTGGATTTAATCACCTTTAGCTATTGGTTATTGGCCGCTGTCACCTTCAAGTATCACTTTGGCCAATATAACTCCCAACTAAACACTTTGGTGTCTGTATCACCAAAATTTAACAAAAAATTAACCAAAAATTAACCAAAAGTGACTTGAATTGGTTAACTTTTGTTGATACGGTGTCTGTAACACCAAAAGCTAACCAAAAAATAATCAAAAGTTAACCAAAAGTGACTTGAATTGGTTGACTTTTGGTGATACGGACACCAAAGTATTTAGTTGGGAGTTATATTGGCCAAAGTGATACTTGAGGGTGATAACGGCCAATAACCAATAGTTGGAGGTGATTAAATCCAATAATCCTTAATATATTAACCCTTCATTACAAGAAAACAAAAAAATAAATAGATTTAAACATAAAATCTAATAAAATCAAACAAAAAAATTATTTTTTAATAAAAACCGGCTCAATCCCGGTTCAATTACGGTCCGGTTCCGGTCCTACCGGACCGGTTCGAGCGGTTCGCGGCGGTTCACAAACACTTATCAGACCGCGACCTATCGAACCGTAATTCCCTAAAAACGCGGTCCGACCGCGGTTGGACCGCGTGGACCTGCCGGTTTAAAAACATTGAAAAAAATTCAATTCAGTCTCAAATTTTAGTCATCGAAAGCGAAATTGTTTTAATCACCATCATCATTTCTAAATCGTAAGCGAAAATAGTTGATAACTGTACGTTGAATTATACATCTAATTGTTTTTTACCAATAAAGTTACAAACATGTGTTGTGTAACCAATGTTGTCAGGCTCGGATCGATTCGGCCGGTCGAACCGGTCGGACCGGGATTCGGAGGGTGGACCGGGCCGAACCGTATAGGTTCGCTTTTTGTATAAAGGATCGGCCGGTTCGAACCGGTCAACCGGTTGAACCGGGATTCGGCCAGTTCGGACCGGTTCGGATCGGTTCGGAAAATTAATTTTTTTTAAAAAATTTGACTTTATTTGGTTAAATTTGTGATATTTTTTATTTAAATTAAGTTTGGTTAAGGTTTAACCTTTAAACTTTAGATAATATTGTCTCTGTGTTGAAGTTTAGAACTTAAAAAGTTGTTTCTGAGTATCTGACTTATATTTTAAGTTATATTAATACTTTAGAAAAACATATATAATTATTTATTATTTATATGGTTCAAAACCGATCCAACCGGTTCGACCGGTTCAACCAGTGAACCAGTAAGACGACCGATTCACTGTCCGATCCGATCCTAAAAACATTGTGTGTAACACCACTCATATCGTAGAGACATGATATGCTAACATTAAAAACATACGACACATGTCAAAAATTAAAATGCTAACATGAAAAGGAGTTGAAAAAAAGTAAAAAACCATGGAGATAAAGTTGATAAAGCAAGCAGAAAAGCATCATCATACGTGGCACAAAGCAAGAAAAAAAGCACTCCACGTCATGGCCACATAATCCGCCACCTGTCACCGCCACTAGCATGAAACACTATTATAAATAACATCATTGACGATTAACATGTGAAATAATAATAATAATAATTGATGTAATGGCGAGAAGCAAAGATGATATAAAGTATGGTACAGCACAGGCGAAGTTATCAGAAGACGAAACACTGAGAGTTGCGTACAAATCCGGCACACCGTTAGAAGCCGGAAAAATTGCTGATTCAGATCCCATTGATCTGTTCTCGGCAGCTCATAACATCTCAAATCAACAACAACAAACTTCACGTCTCATTGCTGAATCAAAACCTGTTGATTTGTTCTCATCTGCTCGAGGCATTACTAATGCTAAAAACAAGGATGATATTCATGATGAAGAACGTACCACTAATGTTCAGGCCTCTGGCGATTGATCATGTAAGATGTCATGGTGGATATATATGGGGCATAAATAAAATTAATAATATATATAATATATAGTTGAATTAAGTTTGTGTGTTTTGTTTTCAAGTCCAGGAGTCATATTTACACTATGGTCGTGTGTTGGGTGAGGTTAGATCTCATATATTTGTACTTACAATTTAGTGAAACTATTATCTGTTTAGGCTCAATGTTATGGTTGTAAAAACTATGTCTGTTACTCGATCTCTGATTTTGACCGAATGAATGCTCACCATTCAACCGCTATAACATTTAGTTTCGGGTAAAATACTTTTTTTTTTTTTGAACGGCGACTTTCAATTTTTGCAACCATTTGGTCGCATCCCCCGTAATGAGGAACCCACCACCCCACTCCGGTCAATATGTTGTCTTAACCGGGCCCACTTGACATCGGAATTTGGCTAGGCGTTCAACCGGGAAAACCAATGGGGTTTTTCCTGGAAAATCTCACAGGCAAGGAGATTAGAACCCTGGACCACCACTGTAAAACCAATGGGGTTTTTCCTGGAAAATCTCACCGGAATTTAGTTTCGGGTAAAATACTAATAGGACATTTTACCACGAGTATAATTATTTTACTTTAATCGTTAACCGTTATCGGAAATCATTAATGCAAAGTTTGACTCCGAAACGACGTTTAATGTTAATAATATATAATATGTAACTAGTTTAGTGTCCGTGCTACGCTCGGGAACACAACATTCAAGTGATGCTTTTAAGGATGTTCATGAATATACCATTCAGATTTGAGACAAAACCATGGTAAACCGAAACACATGATATATTTTTAAAAATTAGATTTTTAGTATAACAATATATTATTTAAATTAAAGAGAATAAAGTGCTCAGTTTATGGTGTAGTTTATTTTTAAAAAAAATTATATAAAAATGTTATGTATATTTATAAAACACTAAGGTCTTTAATTGTATGTTATTATTAATTTTATATATAAGTTTCATTTTTAAATCCTATCAAATATAAACCGACTCATGTACACCCCTTATAGTAGAGAGTTAAAACTATAAATACTCTTAAATGTTTCAGAATTCTTCAAAATATTAGAGGACCAAAACTGTAATTAGTTTTATTGTAATATATTTTATATACACTTTTTAAATAAAAAAATCATTATTGTGAGATAAACTCTCAAATAATGACACATAAGCTAAAAGCTTTAAAAAGATACTCCCTCCGTCCCATTAGAAGTGTCCTAGTTTGAAAAACACAAAGTTTTAGACACATTAAATGATGGGTATTTTTGCTTGTCATTTGACAATAATACCCTTGATAATAAATATTATTGGGGGTCCATCATATTGTTTGTTTTATGTTATTAAGGGCAAATTTGGAAGTTTACTAATAAATTTTAAAAGTGGACACTTTAAATGGGACAACTAAAAAAGGCAATATGGACACTTATAATGGGACGGAGGGAGTACTACATAAGCTTTTTTTATTTTGCTATATTATATAAGGATTTAAAGTCTGTCGGATCTAAGTTAGTTCTTGGTTCGAAATAAACTAAACAAATTTATGGTGCTAAAGACCACTGGAAAATTTGTTAAAACAATAGTATATTGGTGTCTTATCAGTTTTAACTATCACGTATTGGTTTTTATCAGTTTTAACTATTGAATTGACTGTCAATAATCCTAATTTTCATCACTTTGAAAATCAACGGGCCAATAGTCTGTTGTTAATTTTTTTTAATGTCATTAAGTTTTTTTTAATTTAAATCTGATGTTTTAGATCTTTTGATCAAAAGGAAAATACAAGTCAATTCATATAAAAATTATCTCGAAAAAAGTTATAACACATATCCCTTGATGCTTACTCCTAAGTCCCAACCCAATTTAAGGAGGAGGGAGTGGTTACCAAGCTCATCATGAGACACACGAGCTCGCCACAAGGACAGTCCTTTGTCAAATGAGCTTGCCAAACAAGGAGGAAGACAAGGTTGTAACCTCGTGAACGAGCTTGGGGATTTGAACGAGTGTAGTAGCTTTATTATATGTTTCTTGTTGGGAACCTTGAAAGGATCATTCCTAGCCCAGAGAGATAGGAACGAGTGTAATAGCATGATATATCTGACTGGTTAAAAAAGTTTCTTGTGGAACCTTGTGAGAAGCATTCCCTACTCCCTTAAATGTGTAAACTAAGGTCATGTTCATGGGTTGAAACTTGAAAGATCATCCAAAACCAAAACTTGAAAAGAACATGATACCGTCAAACATCAAAATGGCTCTTTTAACACATGGTTTTGATGTTTGAGTGTGACAATTATATGGTTAATGTATTTAGGATGAGAGATACTAAACTTTAGGCTACTAGTGTTAACTATTTTAAAATATTTTAAAAATACAGTCTACTTTTTTTTTCTTAAATTGTCTTATCGTGTCAAACATGTTACACAATTGTCAGCCCTACATGACCATAAGACCTATGAACCCAAACACACTACAAATGAGTCACTTGATACGAACCAAAACATGAGCCTAAAAATCATATTATGGTACGTGCTAATAGGACTTGGTCACAGCTAGAGGTGCACAAAATAACCGGTTTAATAACCGAAACCGGTTATTAACCGTAACCGAAACCGGTTATTAACCGATTGAGGAATAACTGGTTAGGGTATTTTTTTAACCGCAGGTTCGTAACCGATTAGGGATTTTTTATGAATAACTGGTTATTAACCGGTTTTTTTAAAACCGAATTTTAACCGATCCACAGGTTAACCGGGAAAAAACCCGAAAAAAATATTAAAATATTAGAAAAACCGGTTAATTAACCGAACCGGTTAAAGTAAAATAACCGAAAATTTTGAAAAAAAACCGGTTATTAACCGAACTGGTTAAAGCGAATAACCGATTTTGTCAATAACCGAAAATAACCGGTTAGGTTATTAAATAACCGGTTAACCGAAATTAACCGATTTGTGCACCTCTAGTCACAGCAAAAGATACAAATGTTGACCACCGCTGGTTGCCTCATCACACACCCGACATAGTCAAGGCATAACCCTTCAAAAGTGACCACGGTCACAACAAAAGATACAAATGGTCAGAACACATTTATGTTCGAATTAAATATTGGTCAAATTTTCTTTTACTTTTCCAATTGGGCAGTGACCATTTAAGTTATAAACATTGGGTTGTTTGACGAGTGGACCAAACATAACTGATTAACATATTAGGTTAATTATGTTGCAAGGTGAACAATACCTATTCTATTATGATTAATACAGAATACTAAGTATTGTAATTGAATATTCTAATCTTACTAGGATAGATAGTTACATATACGACTAATGTGTGTGAGATAAATTGATGACTTCCTTGTAATGTTATTTTGCATACACAAGGCAAACAATAAAACACGGCATGGAGCTAACCTGAAATCATTCTACGTTAAGTCTATGTCGTGCCATAGCCACGGCATACGCAACAATCAATACGGCATGTGAAGACATAAACAAAGAAATCATATACTTGGCATGAGAGCATAATTCCAAGATGAACACAGCATATGCAAAAATAAACAGATGAATCCTGAAATTGTCAAAAGGAGGATTTATTTGAAAAACGTTGTAGGTAATCCTATCCTTCCCATCTCCTTGAATATCGATGGCTGGCGAAGGAACTCAAAACCCTATACACATTTCTAACCCTTCTAAATCCTCATTACTACACCACATTAGAGCAACAAAATAAAGCTCTCATATTTCCACCTCAATACAAAAACAAAAGAAGACAACAAGTACACAACTAAGTTTCATCATAAAACACAAATGTAATAAAACAAGCAAACTTACCTTCTATCATCAACTGTGCTTGGTTCAATGCTTTATATTCTGACCTTTTCATCAGTCAGTCCCCCAATATGTAATCACCTTCGTATCTTCATTATGTCAAGCACCACCATTCCCTGCCCCGCTGCTATTCGTTCCAAGAACAGGCATGGACCGTTGAGCAAAATCCAGTAACAACTTCCTCTGGATTTCATTTGTATGAGGAAGGCTGGCCCTTAAAAGTTCAACAGGCATTTCCCGACTAATAGCTTTTGCAGCATCTGACCCAATAACCGCCATGTCAGATGGACCACAACCCTGAGTCAGCAATGACTGGACAACTGTATCATATTTACTAAAACAGTATTTGGTGAGAAGCCCAAAGAAAGCATCAAAAGACGCCTGCCAAAAAGCCCGGTTAGCAGGGCTGCAGTTAGCTGTAGCATTCGGGTCGGTTAAAAGCTCAGTTCCTCTTTCTAGTACAGACTTTATTAAAACAGAAGCCCCATCCCCTGCAGGACTTCCAACAGGACGAAGTGGGGGATGCTCCGCAGAACAAACAACAGATGCAAGACAGGTACCGAGTGATCTAAGCTCCATCCCGTGAACCGATGAGGAAACAGCAGTTACAAGTTTATTAATAGTTTCCACTGCTTGTGGATCAACTGGAAGAGCTCCAAATAAAAACCTTAAATGACGAAAAATTGTCATGCAAACTACACGAGTCAACTCACTTCCCGGATCGAGATGTTTGAGGTAACTTGAGAGGAGCTTCCGTCCCTTTGAAAGAGAAACTAGCCTTAAAAAGATGAGATCGTCTTTCGGATCCAACTCAACCGATTGACTGTTCTTGCTTAACGGATCAACAAGTTGTAGCGATGTTGCCAAACCTTCTAGAAGGACTTGTCGCCTTTGCCTTAGTTGGCCCCCACCATCCTGGAGCTGATTAAACTGTAGAAAACGGTCTATATCATCAACATCTAAAAGAAGACAAATACCGTCTTCAATTGTGACTCTAGCTGCAAGCATAGGTTCTTGTTCTAATGGTTTGTCCAGCATTTTCTGATCAGTTACCCCACTAGAGGTTGACTTTGGTGGGTCAACTTCAAGAAGTGGGCGAGGACGGCGTATGGAAGAAAAAGAAACCCGACCTAAAGCATCAACTTGAAGAAATGCATGGGGTTCATTAGCGGCACGGGCTCTGGGAGAGCACTCCCTTAATTGTGTTGGGCAGAAATGGTGTCTTAATTTTGCACCACTGGAATTTTTTGCCAAACAAGCTTGATGATAGTAATCATCTACATAAGGATCATTACTGTGAGTAGCAGCAAGTTGCATCCTGAGAATATTTTCAATCTCATCAGATGTCATGTATTTTGCTTTAAACTGTGGCCATCCACTAGTGTCAAAGCCCGATTGGAAGTATCTTGGGCCCTGGCCCGGGCCCAGTCTACCTTTGGGAAATGACTTAGGCCTCAAATCTCTTGAACCCATCCCAAGTGGTTCAAAATTGTTCATCATAGGTGGATGGTGGTTCATTAGAGGCTGCAGCCCAGATAATTGACCACCAAAAGGTGGCTGAAATTGAGGGTGTCTGTGCTGTTGAGACTGCATCTGTGGGGGTAGTAAGTTATTATTGTGAGAGAAATGTTGTGGCATCATACCATTTGAAAGATCAGGCAAATTCCCGCTAAACTGGTTTTGTAGACGGTTATTGACAGTTGGAGCAGGAGGACGAGACTGAGGCAGATTCATATTCCCACCAAACTGTGACCCGTGGGGCATCGCACCCATCGGAAGCTGTGGTGATATACTCGAAAATGGCGGTCCCATTTGGGGTCCAGCATGATACAAAGGGTTAAGATGACGTAGTTGCTGGTTTGTTGAAAATTGGGGGGAACCGCTGCCACCTGGAGGAGGGTATGAGATGAAAGATGAGTTTGGAACAGGAACCGGTTCACTAGAGAAGTGTAATTGCTGACTAAGGTGATGTTGTTGCTGCTTTTCAGGGTAAGATGATGTTCTATGGAGATTATTTGATTCGTCTATCAGGTGTTGGTTAAGGTTGTGTTGTTGATGTTGCTCCGGATACGACAATGTTCTGTGAATATTTTGGTTTGATTCAAAGGAGGAGGATGTTCTGTGAAGAAGCATTGATGGATCTTGAAAAGGAAATGAAGAGTTTGACCATTTGTTTGTTTGTTGACCACTTTCTGCTTCAAAACTATCTTGATCAAGCATCCGGTTGGTGTATTCTCCTCCCTGTGCCCAGTCAGCTGCAGATGAAGCTAAAACAAACGCAACAGAAAAAAAAACACCTCATGTCAATACATGATAATAGAACATACAGCACAGGGTGATTCAAAATGGTCCTAACTAAGAGTACTTGCAGTGGTGCACTCACTTTCTCTGGATCCTCGATCACCAAATATTCCAACACTTGATCCCATAACATCTTTGTTGAGCTGCAGAGAAGTATGAAAACACCAAATATCAGATGAGCCATATCAACAAGTGCAAGCAAGTGTATGCAAACAACGTTAAGCCCCTATCCCTAACTATGTACCCACTAACTTTTTTCATGGGGGCTCAGAATTTTTTAGAGGGCATTCATGAGTCGTAAATAGATAACTTTGTCGGTCTGTGCGACACACGATAAAAGTATAAAATAAATTAAATCTCAAATACATTTCTTAAAATCAAGTCATTACACCATCTAGAGAGTCATTCTTAAGCTTAAATGTTTAAATACCAATCGGGTATTTGGATAATTGTTTATTGGTTAAGCCATTGGAGTAGTTGCCTTAAGTTTCTAAAAATTTATTGGGTTATAAGATCTAGTGGAGTATGGAGCTTAGAAGTTTAAATATTTATTGGATTTATAACTTTTTTAAGATAAGTGTTAACTAGTTTCTAAAAGGTTTATTATTGTAAATTTAAAGGACTTAGCTATTTTTTTGGGTTTGGTGTCAAAAAAATTTGGAAGCCGATGTCAAAATTTATTGAGTTTGTGTCAAAATTTTATGGGGATAGTCAAATTTCTTGTGGTTCGGTTGAGATTTAATTGTATATATACTATCAATTTTTTTCAGGGAGTGTTACCGACCACATGTGTTTAACTTGAGTCCACCCATGCCTATCCATCAAAAATGTTACACTAAGCTGGAGTGAAGTAATCTTCTAAAGACTAATTGTCTAAACAGAGATGAAGAACTATTACTCTACAAATAAAGATTTAGGAATCAATGCCAAATTATTTTGGCATAATCACTTCTATATGACCAGTTCATTACTCTAGTAATATAATCACTGTACAAACAAGACCTAAAAAATTGATACATACATCAGTGCTCGATCTTAACAGCATATTACCACCAACAGTATTTTAAATTATATAAAAACAATCCAAGCAGCAGTGCACAACAGAATCTTTCTT
This sequence comes from Tagetes erecta, assembly GCA_030867185.1. Taxonomy (NCBI): domain Eukaryota; kingdom Viridiplantae; phylum Streptophyta; class Magnoliopsida; order Asterales; family Asteraceae; genus Tagetes; species Tagetes erecta. The sequence continues at coordinate 53,752,949 of CM061486.1, read as the reverse complement.
AACAGCAGTTTATACTCCTAATTGATTATATACCACCTAAGTACCTAACCATCATGCATTTGCAGAGATTTGAACTCACGTCACTTTTGTGAGGGACAATCACCAATGCAACTAGGCCACAAAGCCATGGACGTGAACAACAGTATCTATTTGAAAAGCTTTGAAGTTTAAGTTAACTATTTGAATATGTTAATAATTGCAAAGCACATGCAGTATGAAAATTTGCACCTTGGATGATAAGAGATGTTTGTTGGTATTTAATAAGTAATATACATTGTCCAAAAAACATTGCCTGTCTAATTAAGCAGTTAACAAAAGCTGTCAATTTCTGGGAAACATGAAAGAAATATTTACATCCTGCTTAAGGTAAGATTAAAATGGTATAGACTTGAACTAATATTGCTCATTTCATTAAAGCTAACCTTTGAAAATGTGGTTGAAAGATCATCCATTTCTGAAAACACAACCTGCAAGATAAAACAGTATCATTTCCCATGTTCATACATACTGGAATTCACATATTATTCCATATAAGCAAAGGTGATGAGCTACCTAAAGTCCTAAACCCCAAACTGTTTGCACATATATATGGTTCACCCATAATGCTACTCAACTATTTACCCACACAAACTCCACTGCACCCATGTTATATCCGTCCCTTAAATTCATCCCAACTATACTTACTACTAGTAAATAAAGCATGCATACCACAAACCTCTTGAAATCCATGTCAAATCCATTATAATATATATGCAGAACAAATGATTGGCAAAACCACTAAACCAGATTTGGGTGGTGGCCAACGTTATTAGAGTCCTTTATACACAAAAAACAAATAGGATTTTAACAAAGTGATAACCCTTACACAGTAGTAATATTAAGTTTTCAAAATAGTGACTCATCATTACATTCTATTAACTGCCCTGCGTATAAGGGACATCTTGGATGCAACTCATTTCTATCTAATTTTAGCTAAGAGAATCAAAACTGATAGTATGACAACAAAAACAACAATCCAGATATAAAGTTGAAATGTGAGCATATTAGTAACTGTTTCCAAAAAATATTTACAAACCTCTCCAAACTGACACCAATTCCAAATATGTAAAATCACCAACAGGACACATCATCCCAAGTTCACTCAACTGATGAACTTCCAATTCCACTCAGTTATCAGTCTAACAGAAATAATATAACCCAACCGGAAAATGTTATACCTCTTCTTGCTCCAGCAGATAGTCATCATCCTCAAACTTAGCTGCAGAAATGTCTTCTTCATCCTCCAGACCTCCCAACTCAATTTCTTCAAGTACTTCATTACCAAAAAATGCATACTGCGATGCATCAAATTTAGCACCACCTACATAGCAAGTAAATTCAAGTTAAATAGTGCTGCATACATAACATCAAATGCCTACTGCTTCAAATTTGACCTACAGCTAACACAATTCTGCAAATAGGTACAATTCTATAACCTGAGCATGTGAAACAAAACAGCAATGAAAACTTCAAACCAAACACATAGATTCAAGATCTATACAGCATCAGTATAGTCTAAACCATATATATAACAAATCGAAAGCACGCTACAAATAGATCGAAGACGGAAAAAACCTGATGAACTCGAACCAAGTGGTTGATTAGAAGGATCCTGAATATCACCACCGCCACCGAATCTATCCATGTTCAAAGTCTTCTTCCAGTACGAATCGAAGAAGATGAAACGAAATAGCAAAAGTGATGAAAAAAGAATTTGAATTATAAATAACAATAATATAATCTCTAAAAGGAAGAAGATGATGAGGCGATAGATGTGAATAATTAAGATCCAGGAAACCCTAGATGTATGTGTGTAAATTGTAATTTAGGGTTTGTGATGAAGAAGAAGAAGAAGAATTAGGGGAAATTGAAGATTTGTGTTGTGGGATAACGATTAGAATAATAAATAAAATATAATAAAAATAATAATAAGTGGTTTATAAATATAGGACGGTGAAGGTCCTTCGGAAAAGCTTTGATGCATATATATTCAACCATCATAATATTAATTCATATATCGCCAACATTAATTTTAGGCTTAAACCTTAACTTTAGTGAATAGTGATCTTTATGATAAAGATTATCTATATAAAAGACTTTAAATGCTTAAAAACAAAATTAGTTTATAGAATACGGGACGTTGTTAGAAAACAAAAGGAGTGTATGTATATAGAAAGTTAAAATGTTATTAGTTCAGTTATCTGACATTTAGATCAGCGTATTGATCCTTTTATATATGATGAAATTATAAGTTAGTCTTGTTTATTTTTATAGTTATTCATTGCATATACAGGTTATTTTTCCAGCCATTCCGTATAATCACAAACTAAACTAAACATGTGACTTGTTTCGATCGAACCGTTTTATCACAAACAACAATTGAGCACGTATCTTTAATGAGCATTGATTTGTTTTCTAGGTTCAAATCAAGAAAATTGCTAGATCTTTATGATTTTGGACTTTGTAGCTATGATTCTTGTAAGGTTTTGGATAAAATAATTGACGGATCATTAATGGTGAAAATAAAAATGAGTAAAGGATGATCTAACAAGAGAGAGAGCTAATTTCTATTGTCGGTCTAAATCTTTTAGACGGATTTTGTCTTATGTTGACTGCATGCTTTTAAATTTTTTCGTTTTCCCCCAACTTTTATGTTCTAACTTGTATTTAATGCATACATAGCGATACTAATCAAATATTGGATTTGTTGATACAAGAAAACTCATGTGTATTAATTGTATGAATAAGTCTCAAGATTCAAGTTACCAACTTTTGGGTGTTTCTAAATACGTGAATGTTAGCTTGGCTTTGTATACATGATTACACATTTACACCCATAGATAGGTGTTAAACTAAACTTGTATCCCCTATGTGATTTTGAACCAAGTACTAGAAATTTAGAACTTCAAATAAATAATACAAGTTTATATCGGGGATTATTCCATATCTTTAACACAATCTAACTATTACATTAAAGGAGAGTTAGAGATGATATCAGGATTAGGTTTTTTTTTGGGGGGGGGGGTGGGTGGGTGGGGTGGGCACGGAAAGTCTGGCGGCACATTTCTGACATCGCAAAAATGAGTTCAATCGGAGTTCGTTTGACCCGATTTAGACTGGTATTAAGGTTGGTGGGTGTGAGGCGGGGGGGTTTAGATATTTGGGGGGTGGGTGGGGGTTTAGGTTGTTTGGGTGAGTGGGGTGGGTGGTTTGACGAGAAAGTTCTAACGTCGTAAAAATGAGTTCAATCGAAGTTCATTTGACTTGGTTTTTGTGTGACTAAATATCACTTATCTCCATACATGTATTCCTGAAGTAATACATGTTCTTAAATAATTAACTTTACGTGACACAATAACACGAACCCAATTATCACTATTCAAAAAAATATTTAGGTTAATATAGTTTACACCTAACAAAATCTCACCTCTACCATAACGTATGAGATGATGAGATAAGGACAAACGTTATCTTTATCACATTGGATAAAGAAGTTGTTTACAAAGATACTCTCAGTTACCTGTCTCGTTTCTCCTATTAAGTTTAAGTAACAAAACCAAAACGACAAAACATATCACAAGAAAAAATACGAAACCAATATCACATTTCAATAAATATTTAGGTTAATATAGTTTGCACCTAACAAAATCTCACACCAATATAGACGATTGATATACACAAATGTTATCTTTATCCTATTGGATAAAGTTTGTGGTTACAAATATACCTTTTAATGAAAAACGAGAAACATTTAAGAAACAAAAACACGTATTATATAAGAGAAGATAAATGCTCAAGTTTTGAGTACAAATACAATTATACATCAAAGTTAAATGGGAAATTGGATTTTATTAATCCCAACTTTCACCTATTGGCCATTATTAATTCCAACTTTACTATTGGCCATTATTACTCCCAACTTTTACTTAATTGGCCATTATTACTCCCAACTTTCACTTAATTGGCCACCATTGAGCCTTCCGTTAAACTTGACTAACTCCGTTAAAATATGTTGACGTGGCATCCACGTGGCAGGTGACATGTTTTATTTTTAGGGAAATTGGATTTTATTAATCTCAACTTTCACTTATTGGTCATTATTAATCTCAACTTTCACTTATTGGTCGTTATTAATCCCAACTTTCACTCATTGACTATTATTAATCCCAACTTTACTATTGGCTATTATTAATTTCAACACAAATACAAACAACCCTTAATTGAAATATGATCGATCATCTTACAAACACAAACAAATTCTACATATCAGCTGCAATTATTAATCAGCTGCAATTATGGGTAAGGGGTCTAGTTAATTAGTATGGGTTAATGTACTCGAAACTCTCTCACAAAGTCACAATTCACAAACTCACTCCTTGTGTTTAGCTTCTTTTAGTTATTTTCTTGGGCTGGTTTGTTTCTTGTGGGCTGTTACTTCGAGCAACTTTTCAAAGTTCATTTTTCAAAACATATAAAAGGCATAAAATAAGCCCATCTCATATTTAATTGCAATTCATCAAATTTCTTGTTTTTATTCATTTTGCATGGTAATTGAAAAAAAGGCTTACTCATTTAGTTGTGGTAAGAAAATGTGTATGTCTTCATAAAAAATTTGTTCATAACAAAGAATATTATCTAAAAATAGTCTAGAAATTAGAAAGAACCTGGCGATCTAGATTTTTAGTAATCAAAACCCATCTGATAAAAACAATTTAAAAAAAAAAAAGAAAACGAAAACAAACCATCAGTTAAATAGTTTTTTCGGTTAGGTATTATCGGTTATGGTACCGTTAATCAGTTTTTATAATCACCCATTCACCCCTAAGACTCTATGTAATGGTTAATGCCTCTAAGGGACATTTTCCGCCATGTGGATGATGATTAGACAATAGACATTATATCATAAAGTGGCGTAATGGATAATGCCCCTATAATGCCTCATAATTATTAATTAATCATTTGGATGGTATTGCATTGATTGGATAGTGTTGAATTGAATGGATGGGATTGGCTGGTCAAAAGTGGGCAAGGGCGTGACCAGTATCACGCCATTGCAATTTTTTTAAAGATAACGTCTCCACGTAGTGGTGTGGGGGCGTTATGGGGCGTTTTTGGGGCTTATAACGCCCACTACACACAGTCTAACAAAACTATCAAGAAGTTCCCAAATGAATACGACTAAGCCACCATATTCATCATGTTTATAGCACCGGTTCAACTTTCTTAATTAACTAGGACTGTGAATGGCCCACGTGGTGTGGCGGTCAGGTCTTAAATTAAATGACGTGTGTTTGAGTTTGACACGCGTTGCGGCGACATTGTGAAAATATTGTCTCGCATGTTGAACGTGACATTAATATAGTTATGCATAGATAAAAAAAAAGTTTTATGTTTCGCACGTTGTAGCACAAAGTCGTAAAAATAATGGTTTAAAGGAAATTAAGTTTATTAAAAGATAAAGGATAAAAGTGTATTTAACCAAAGTTAAGGGTCAAATAGTAAATATTTCAAGTTTGGGTCAATGTTATTATAATCACGTGGAAGATAGAAACTAATAAACAAGGTTTCCACCGATCTTGTGTGTTAGTAGTATATAAACTAATGACATTAACAACCACATTCAACAACTTAACAACATACACTATGATCACAATGAATACGGGTGTTCACCCATTAATCCATGCTATCATCATCCAATCCGGCCACATGAACACATATATAAAAACCAACACCGTCATGATCATTAAACAAAAATATGAATCTCGATCATAGTCAATTTGAACAACAAAGAAAAAAAAAGGGGAGGCTATAATTAAAAAGAGATTTAAACAGACTTTAATTATAAATTAGTGTCTTTTAGGATGTGTTTTTACGGTTAAGTTTATATGTTGCAAGTTGTTAGATTTGCATTATTGCTCTTCACATTAGTAAGGATGAAGCCATTTCTTTTTCATTTGGTCTTGTTTACATTATGTCTGTCTAACTTATCTTTTCATTCACATTAGTACATTGATTTTGATTTGGTATTTGATAAGAACCAGCTGTTATTAATTTTGATACTAAAAATGTATATAACCAAAGTTTTTTCTTAGGTCATTTCATATATATTTTAAGCATATATAAGAGTGATCACTTGATTTTTCGGTTGTTGTATAAAGTTACTCTTTTAAACATTTATTTTTAATTCACTTTTATTATTATTATAAATCAAAACCATATATATATCCCCTTTAATTTCAGTTACTTAATTATTATATTTGGACTTATTCGTACTTCTTATTTGTATATTATTGTTATCCCGAATTTTTATGGGTATGATCCAACATACCACTATCTAAAATCTTTGGATAGTGATCGATAATTAAGAAGATTTATTATTTGACAAATTTGACGTTTGCCAATACATACATTCTCTAATGCACATTTAAATTAATGTTGAGTGAATCGCTTGTGAGGTCTCAATCAAATCGTATTATTCAAAATCAAGATTTAATTTACGTGTTTATATATGTTCACATCTATGATTTTATGCTTTAAAAATATATCTCATTTAAAAATCTTATATATTAAAAGTGTGCGAGGACTTTAATTTCTTTCTAAACAAAAGACGCTTAAATAAATACATTTGAGAGAATATATATTAACAAATTTGAACATTATCCAAATTAACTTACATAGCTAGATGCATTACAATTACAAGATAATTTAGTGTTATCTTCTATATATTATCCATGACAATATTAAATGGGTCGAATAGGTCCGATCCATACCCGTCAGGCCGGTTTTAGTCCACTTAAACCTATTGTAGCATGTTCTTGTTGGATTTATATATGTGACTATCGACTATTCATGATAAGTCAGAGTCATGAGTAAATAGTACGTACCCCGACGACATACATGATCCATGTGCACCATCTCAACTTTATAGACATAGACATGTTCTATTTTGTAGTGTAGTAATGCTAAATTGTAAAATTAAACCATGTCAGTCAAACAACATCAATCAATTTGCTTCATATATATTTACGTGCTTATGTATGCTTGCATGTTTTTCTAAACGTCAGTGGTCTGGTTACATTGTCGATAAGGACATGTGATTAAACATAACTATCATAGTCGATTCACGATAACGTAATTAAATAAATAAAAATAATGATGTTGAGCTAGTCGAGTAGTCGACGATTAAGCTGCTAGAATCAAAAGTGTTGGAGGAAAAATAAAATTACTAGCCCGACGTTGTCGACCCACATTGGTAGTATCTTTATTATAAATACATCTTCCGTGTAATCTTAAATTTTTTAATATACCATCAGATCAACAACACTAACTCGCTAATATTGTTGCGCAAGGCATAAAACTATACACAAATCTCATGTTTCTTTACCCTCGGTGGTTGTGTTGCATCCTAAGGCTGGGGATTGGTCGTATATCTATATACATATATATACATGTCACACGTATATGTAATAAAAACTACTTTAAAGGTATAACTAAACCAACTCAAACTAAAGTTAATCAGTTTCAACTGTGGTTTTACATATATCTCTTTGAGGTCACACGTTCAAGCCCCAAGCACCAATATATGTATCAACTAATTTAATTTGTGTAACTAACTTCTAACATATTATATAAACTACCATCGTTAAAAAACTAATTAAAATAGAAACATTTATATATCTTTCTTTGAAATGTGCATTAACATTAAGATGTTAATATTTGAAGGTCTTAATTCCTATTTGTCTAGTTGTGGTTGGAAGGTTCCCATGCATTGAAAATACACCGGCCACATGCGTACGTCCATACTCAAAACCTTTTGTGTGGTAGGGGCTGCTACAAAGGCCAAAGGGTCTCCCTCCCTAAACAATTAATAAATAACAATATTGTTTGTGGCCTACTTGGTACTCTAAATCTTTATGGGGCATTCATAATTTTTTGAGATTTTAAATATATTTGTTTCCATATGATTATATTTTTTTTGTAGGGTAGGGTAACCAATCTTTGTTATATTTATGATTTAAAGTAACAAAATTCAATGAATCAACTTACTTAGTGTGTGTTTAAACGTAGAGATCGAGCAAGAAGCTTGAGATTAAATTTACATACGTGTTTTCTCTAAGTTATAGCTCAGCTTGATTAATTTCAATAATCAAAAAATCATCTATGATTTATGCTTTGACGTCATTTTTTACTATAAACTTTTTAACAATAGATACTTAATCTACTTTTTATACATGATTTTGAAATGTGCATTAACATGACACTAAAAAAATGTTTATCACAAAATGATTTTGAAACGTGCACTTTCTAGCTTGTTCATTCTTACTTTCTTCTTCATGTGAGGATCTTACTTTCAAAGTATGATAATCGCTGGCTACTGTAGACACATGAGAGGTTCTTATTTGTTAACAATATGTAGTCGACGAGTATACGCGCGCCTGTTCGAACCCGAGTTAAAGGGGACATTTTCGAAAGTCAAAGGTCAAAAGCGATATTTCAGGAATTTTCCCATTATATAAAGTGGCGCTTTATGTAATTACAACGACTTGGATGTTTAAGTTGGGTACAATTGTGCTTTGGAACCAATTACAAGTATTTGTATAAAATAAAGTTTTGATGGACCTTCTTTACAGCCAATTATGTACGTCTAAATGGTGTGTCTAAGCTAACCAATATATAAACCATGCAATTATATTGATGTATCTAACCCATTATATATAATCGTGCGTCTAAAATCATATCGATCCGTTCATTAACATGCACACATCACACGTACTTATAATTATCTTAAACACCCCGTATGCACGCTTAACATACTTAAATTATTTTTCAATGAAACGACCTAGCTAGCTATAGGCTATAGCTACTTGTTTCTTAAAACCACATAGATGTTGTATATATATATGATAAAACCACCTTGTTAGCAACAAGACTAAATTAAAGTCATAACACTTTGGTTATGGTCCTGTGAAATTAATTAACAACATATATACCACTTACGTATCGCTAGAACCGGCCTAGCCCTCATAAACACACACGTACATACATATCTACACACGTGAGTGGGTATGTCTCTGTATCTAGCTATGTACGTGTTTGGCGTTTTGTACGTGTGTATTTAAACAATTAAATGATGAAAAAAACAATTTGTATGCGAGTGCATGTACGTGTGTTAGTTGATTTATTATATATATATATTAATTTATATGACCAAAGCTAGGGAACGTGGTTTTGTCGGAACATAACACTATCTATATATCTTGTTTAGGTTGAAAGCAGGCTAGTCTAAGACGATAGTTATGGCACACATCTGCATGGGATATGGGAAGCACATGACTTTACTTCTTCTCTACTTAATCACCTAGCTAGCTTCTTCAATTGTCCACATCAACTCCAATAACAAAAACCTAAATTTTCTATACACAAATTGTTAATTTCCTAACTTAAAAGATTATAATTTAAACTCTTAATTACCTTTCTTAATTTAATTTGTGTTTATATAAAAAAACTTACCGGGTTTAAATCTTTTTTATGGACCCAGGCAGGTCACGTCTTGCCTTGACCGATTTGTTTAATTTCGTGGGCTTGTTCCCATATCGATCTCTTATCATGCTACATGCATCTTTAAGCCGTTGGGCCGATCATGTAGGGGGGATCCTCTTCAAGACCTATGACCCGCGAATGGATACAAACATGCCAAAAATAGTTGATCCGATCGATGATCGAGTCACGTGATGGGTTAACTGTCATTCGGAGTAGATCGATATATAACGGCCCGAACAAAGAATAACAACACGCGGTTGAGTAAATATATAACATATTAATTAGTTTTCTGAATTTCTTAAATATTAATCAGATTTGTACATGATAAGATGTGTGATGTATCTGTTCATTGTCTAAAGGCCGGGCCATATTATGTCGAGGCGAGATGTTGCTTATAGTTACAGTAATTACATTAAATGATTATTATTGAACGTACTAATCAATAATTAAACAAGCAAGTTTGCTTATAAATACTATTATCCAAGATGTAGTTAATTAAACAATATATATTCACTCACATTACGATTCAATATTGCACTCTTCTCTCCAAATACGTCGCTAAAATAACAATATGTTTATATGTGATTTTTTTTTCTATTGTATACAGCGATATTGCATGCATATAATATGTTAACGTATAACATTTTTATTACCTTAGCTAATTTCGTAAACACTCCTATCAAAATATGTATATCTCTTCTAAGTTAAATCTACTTGATGGCATGATATATTTACTAAAATATTAATTAGCAGACTAGCTAGTTTATCTAAAATATGTATTGAACAAAAAGTAAAATATTATAGAAAATATATTGTATTTTCATTCACAGGTATTCTTATATTCTCTCTATTTTTTATTTATAAAATAAAAAATCACAAGTCTCAATCTATATATGGGATCAAGGTTTTGAACACAATTCATGTACGTTTAACTTTGGTTTGATGTATCATATATATGTCATATTTGACCCTACAAACCGAATACCAAACCATACAATGGTTTTTGTGAGTTTTCACATATCAATATTATTGGTTGTACTTAAAAAAACATTATTAGTCTATATATTAATGTTATTCAAACAAAAAAATAATTTTGATTGATATTGTCGGAGTTAATGAGTTAACACCATAAATTACGCTTAACATTTGCTCTATGTACCATATTTATCAATTTATAACAATTTTCACTTGTACTTGTTTACATATTTTATGAATGATGCGTACTTATTTGCATATATAAATACGTGCTTGTATATAATTAGCTAGGTTCATAACTTGTGTATTACACGGACGAAATATTGTAAACAATATGTAATAAAAAATACTATGTAAGAAAAAATCTAAAATTAAAATAACAAAAAACAAATTAAATATAAATAGCACATCCATGAACACTGCATATTAATAGTTTGTTTTGAATAATTAATAAAAAATAGCTGAGATTTTATAGTTTAAACTTATGCATCTAACATGAAAATTGTGAGTTCAAATCTAAAATAGCATGTGATTTTTCTTTTAATTAGTAGTAATGAGATAATATACTAGTTAAAAATTGAAAAGATTATTAATTTTCTAAGAACAATTGATCAATGTGATATTCACATATAAGAAAATCATATGTAACATTGATATGACATGTTTGAAAGAAATACATGTGATCATAAATTTATTTTTATATTAGTGTGATCAGATAGATTATTAACTATTATTATTAATTAATATATATTTTTATATAATAGTTAACATAAAGGATGGATAAATAGACTACTAACCATATTTGCTCTACCTAACTTCCCTTTTGATCCAGGCTAATGTGCTCCTGTAATTTTCAATTTCGGTTCTTTTGTCGTTTGTTACCTTTTCTTTTTGTTTGTACTTTGTTGGGGTTTTTAGCTACTTGTTAGCCCCCTTTTTTTAATGCATTTTTGCCGTCCAAAAAAAAAAAAACCATAACAAGGAATATGATGGAGAAAGCGGGGCCCGCCATGTGAAGAGGCAAGGACAAAAATTCTGAACGTGCGCCTTAGTTTTTTTAATGGTTTTTAATAAGTTGTTCTTATAAATGTTTTTAAGCATCTAAAATAATCCTTCGTATCTATATTTATACCTTCTAATAAAATGGGGTTATTTAGTCCACCCTCTATTGCACAACATACAACCCATCAAACAAATATATTTCCATATCAGTTACAAAAATAACTACCATATTCTTAGTAAACTTATTATTTTCCAAAATATATATCGATATATTTCGGTCCAAGAATATGTCATAAATTTTAAAAAATTTGAATAAGGATTTTCATTAAGTTGATCACATAAATTTAATAATAGAGTATTTATTAGCATATTTATTATATTAGCTAACTTTTATTAAGCTAACTTTGGTTGAGAACAGAATATAACTTTTGTCAATGGAATAAATGTTATAACTAAAAAATATACATGTAGCATGTTTCCTGATTATTGGTATTTGAGAAAGAATGTAAAAAGGTGTATTAAATACTATTTAAACTCATTATTTATATAAGTAATTAGATGATCTTTTAGCTCTATATCAAAGTCTATGGTTTTTAATAGTACAAATTGTCATGCATTTTCAAGATTTTGACACGATTTTATGGGAATATATATTTTGCCTTTTAACTTTTCCTATGTGTTTTTTTCTTTGCGGGTGTTAGAGAACATACTTAGAGTGCTAATGATTTATAATATAATGTTTAGTCTTTATATGATTCTTTGTTTACTATGCTTGATGATCGTTACATTTTTAGTTATTTAACTCGTATAATACTCGGGGTATAATATAGTATTATTATTATCACTTCATTTGTAAACATGTGATAATTAAAATACATATACGTTGATTTAGTATAGTTGTTAGGTGCACACAATCAAACAATCACACCCACTAATCGACCATCATATCTATGGCATCTTAATTTCCCTAAAATTTGAGCTCCTACACAATTAAAAAAACTTGGTAAATGAAAATAACGGCTATTAAAAAACATGTTACTTCAATTAATCAAAAATGGGTTTTGACTAACAAATGAATCTATATAAAAATACTCAATTTACTATAAAATTAAAAAAGATATCTGAATCATTAGATTTAAGATTAAATGGAAAACAAATTAAGTCTACGATTCACACGGTGGCACAAATACAAGACAATAATGAGTTTTTTTCCAAAAAGGTGTAGATGAAAAAAGTATTTACCAATTAGGTGTAGTTGGAAACTTATTTACCAAAAAGGGTTTTTCTTATGTTTCTTTATTTTAATTAATTTGTTTTTTCTTCTCACTCATACATTTATTGGGTGGTTTTAAGTCATTAAATACATGTTAAATCTACCTATTCTAATAATTGAGTAACACATGCACATGTCACCATTTTAACTACTCCACATAGGATTTTGCTTAGGTGTCATGTTCTAAATTAATTTGATGGAGAATTTTTAGATGGGTCATGGTATGCTTCATATTCAAAATAACCCGATATGTTTAAATTAAAAGTTCACAAATTATCATCAATTATTTCCTAACCCGATATGTTCAAATACAAAATTTACCAATTATCATGATCTATATCTTAACCCGATATGTACCAAGTATCATGAATTATCTCCTAACTTGATATGTTCAAATAAAAAAAATTATCAATTATTATGATTTATTCTAACTCGATATGTTCAAATTAAAGTTTTACCAATTATCATTAATTATCTCATAACTCGATATGTTCAAATAAAAAAATTAACAATTATCATGAATTATCTCCTAACCCGATATGTTCCAATAAAAATTTACCAACTATTATAAATCATATCATTTATTGTAACATATGATTTTTTATATAAATATATTTGTAAATATCCAAATCGATTTAATAAGAAATATGTTAAAAATAAATTTGATATGTAAATTGAGTTAAAACCTATAAAACTAAAATCCGTGTAATACACGGGTACTAATCTAGTTAGTTTAATATTTTCTTATAACTTTATTAGAAACTTACGTTTCTCTCTTTACTCAAATGATATACACGCATATATACACATATACATGCAGTAAAGAAATATATATGTGAGTAATCAAAACAACTATAGTTTTTATTTAACTTATAATACTTTTAAAAGAAAAAAACATTTATAAAATACTTCATAAAACATTCATGCTAGTGCATTTTATAAATACTTTAATGATATATTACATTATATATATTACTATTAATCATACCGTTTTCTAAAAAAAATATTAATGTTAATCATTGGGTTTGTGGGTTCTGTCGGAAATTGATATGCACTCTTTATCTACATCGCAACGGTGTATTTGAAGGAAAAAAACACTATATTTTACTTAACGAGTTTATGGATTCATCCGAAACTAACTTCACACGCTTATACTAATCTAAACTTACGTCTTTTTGTTGTGTGTTTGTATTGTGAAAAAAATTCACACACCAATAATTAATAGTAATGTGCTGTAATGTATTTTAGAAAGTATCTTTTAAATTGTACTATATTGAACGTTTCATGAAATGTTTACGACATGTCTTTTTTTAATTTGCAAGATACGAATAAACAATTATTAATTTTTAATATACTATAGTTATTTTGCTTACTATATATATACGTACATATCACTTATTGAGTACGTAATTAAGTTTTAAGCGAACTGTTAAATTTAATTATATATTTGAACAAAACTATAAGAAAAAGCACTGCGATATTTAATTATTAACTTTAACAAAATTTTAAGAAAAGATTATGAAATCAATAACTATTTATGATTTATAGTCCACACAATAATTAAGTTTAGGAGTGAGAAAAGAAATATATTAACTAAAATATAAAAACATTGAGAAAACGCCCATTTTGGTAAATACTTTTATAAGTACACTTAATTGATAAATAAGTTTTCAAACTACACTAGTTTGATAAAAAACTCGACAATAATTAAGTAGTTTTTTTCTTCTTCTAGCTAAGGAAAATTATGTTATTTAATGGATTTATTGTGTTATTTTATTATCTAAAATGTAAAAACACAAATCCAAGTGAAAACACAAGTACACACTTCTTTATAGTTTTAAAAAAATATCATAAATCGTTATCTCATGGCTTCTTATAAGAATTAGACTTTGTCATAGTTCAGTCTCATTCTTTTACTAACAATGACTTATTTAGAGCTAAATACACTTAAATTTCATTTGCGTATAATATGTTATCCAAAGATAGCTACCAACTCATTATAAGTACTTCAGTTTAACCACGTATAAACACGACATACTCTATAGCTGAATGGTTGGTTGATCACTTGATAAAAAATACCATATATATGCAAGCCGATTATTTTTAAATAGTATTTTTTTCTTATTGAAGTGTGTGTCTGTAAATTTTTGTATCATTTTATACATATATATATATAGCCTTTTTATCCATTTGTGAGGCCTATTAACATCCACTACCTAATATATATATGTGTGTACGTACGCTCGGTCAATATATATTTTGTGTGTCGATTTTCTTTGCATGAATATATATATATATATATATATATATATATATATATATATATATATATATATATATTATTTCAGGAAAATAAACTGAGTTTGTGTGATAGAGGCCTATTTTATTTATTATCACGCACCCACACAATCTAGTAGCTAGATATGTAGTCTTATTTATTTTAAAACCATTTTACAAAAGAATTGCTACATGCTAATGTGTAGGATCTTTGATAAGATCTTGAAATAGAAAATGAGAAATAAAAAAAGAATTAATATATAGTTGATAAAAAGAGAGAGAATATGAAATCATGTTTTCTTGTTATGAATAAACGAACAAAAGCTAAGTTTTTTTTACAGCTCATATATATTAAAGTAGAGTATATTTAATCTAGTAAACCACTTATAATGAGTGTGACGATGTTGTGACACTCTTATCATATAGGAACACCGCCCTTGTGTAGACGTGTACCCACTTATAAAGGGTGGGGGGCGGCCAACTCCTGTGTTATATTTTTTTGTTTTTATATTTTAAATTCTTGATTCTGTAATATTATCCATCAATCTTTGAGCCAGTCCAGTTTAAAATCTCAATTGATGTTCAATCCATAGCCTATTAAAACATATAATATTTAACTATTAATTGATTGAGTTAAATTATAATTAAAAAATAATAATATATATTTATTTATATTGTCATATATAATAAAACATTAAGGTCAGTGGCGGATCCTGAACATTTTCAGCATGGGGGCTGAAAATCATAGGACACGTAATTTTTTTTCTTATCACTATGTTTCGGGTTATATTTTCGGGTCGAAGATTTGATTCGGGTCGGGTCAAACAATAACAACACTAAATATCTAAATTTCTTCATTCAAACAAATGATTCAACTAAAACATATAAAAACTCAGGGCCGGTCTCGAGGATCGGGTGCCCTGTGCGAGACAAGAAAAAAAGGCCCCCTAACCCGAAGCATCAACGCACTAAATTATATAAACTAAATTTTTAACCAATAAACAAACGTTTGATAAATAAACATAAGAAAATCAAAGTATTTGAATTAGTGAAAATCAAAATTATATATAATTTTTTTTTAAATTTAGTGCCCCCCGTAACGCGAGTGCCCTGTGCGGTCGACTACCCCGCACAACCCAAGGGCCGGCCCTGTAAAAACTAGATAAGTTTTAACAAAACAAATACCTAAAATATATATGATAATGCGAGAAAAATGGTGAGTACTTTAAAGAAGAATTACAACGCTACCCGACGACATTAAGATCTTTGAATTCATCGATTATAGAGTCGGAAACAAACTTTTCAACAACTTCTTTTTCCAGATAAATCACCAAGCTATCCGCAAGATACTCATTTGACATCTTATTGCGAAGACTAGTCTTAAATATTCATTGCTGAATAATGTTCAAATGTAACATGCCCATCTTTTTTACGAGGCCAATAGTTAGTAGACTTGTACGAGCACTCAAATCCGGCATTACTATTTGATGCATGACACACAAAAAAGGATATATGTGTTTTTAGTTGGTTTTTTTAGCCCAACCCAATTAGTTACCCAATTGTAAATTATAATGGAGTAATAGGTTTAAATTGTTATGGATTTAATTTGTAATGAACTAATGGCCCAACTACCAACTAGTATACGTGTCGTTCATTATTGACGGGGCCGAGCCGCCTGCATCAAACTTGTAATTTTTTTACACGAGGGCGAAATCAGTATATATATATAAATTTAAGGTATCAGGGTAAAAATCGGTACGTCGGGACAAAAAACGCGCAGGGGCCGGCGCCCCCGTTGGTCTCTAAAAGGGTACGCCCCTGATTAAGGTATTATAACTAAGTAAAACACGTAAAACAAAAGTTTGTAACGTAATGTAAAAATAAACTAATTATTTATACGAATTCTAGTAAACCCCTTGTCGGTTGACGAAACACACCCCCAAGTGAAAACGACACGACTTCAAAATAACAATAACAAAAAGATATATAAAACATTAATCTCCAATTAACATATATCGGTTACAATTTACAAACAGACCCACCAACTTTTTAAAACTTACATGTTACACCCTCCTCTGTTATTTCCTTCAACAGTATATATATATATCTCATTCATCCCCATAAAGCACAAATCATCAACCATGAAGAAGATGAACATCATCCTACGCAAATGCAAATCGCTATCAAAACAATTATCATCCACAAGTCTCGGATCCAGATCAGCTAGACATCATCACGTCGGAGCTGGAGGAGGAATAATCTGGAACACAAACGCAATCTCCGTATACGAAATCGACGGTAACAATAACAACAGTAACAGTAACAGTAACGGAAACATGATCGGAAATGAAGACGAGTCTCATGAATTAGTGTTTGTTGGAAGCACAAGGAAACGGTACGTGATTAGTTCAAAGTATTTAACTCATCCAATTGTAAATGCTTTAATCGAGAAATCGAAATCGAAATCGAAATCGAAATCAAAATCGATTGAGAACAATGATGTTGATGATGAATTGGTTATCAATTGTGAAGTTGTGCTTTTTGATCATTTGTTGTGGATGATTGAAAATGCTGATTTTAAAGTTGGTTCAGATTGTTTGGATGAATTGGCTGATTTGTACTCTGTTTGATTGATTGATTGTTGTTATCAGATTTGGTGGTTTTAAATTGGGATCTGTAAATTTAATTTAGGTTTCGAATATTATTGTTATTAGTGAATTTATTTATATCAAAACTTGTGTTTTGATTCGTGAGTTTAGTTTGTTGGTTTATGTATAATTGTATATGTAGTTTAGCCATATTTGTTCACCAGTTTGTTGGTTTTATTAAATAAGTTTTATTGTTGGGGTTTATGGTTTTATTTTTTTTAGAATTGATACGATTAATTTTGTACTAAATAATGTAAAATACTTGTAGCTGTTGATTTTACCTCACATTATTTTTTATTTTTTTATGTAACTGGTTCTCACTTTGCTCTTTAAAAATATTATATTATATAATTAGTACCTTATATTTGCTTTAAAAAAAATTACTACCTCAAATTCTTTCTCAATCAATGATGAGCTACTATTATATTTGATTATCTTCATTTATCAAGTATGCAACGATGAGGCTTTAAGTTGGCACATCTTTGAAATAAAGCTCGTATTTCAGCATGTCCGCATTAGTCCCTTAGTACTTAGGAGACACATATTTTGAATGAAAAAGCACATGTGAGATACTGAGATTAAGCTAAATACTTACTCATTTAATTAAGGCTTTGATATATCATCTCAATCACATGAGTTATAAAGGATCATCGACGATAACTACGCTCTATGGACTATGACCAGAGAAAAGAAATTAATGTATAAGTCCAACACTAGATATTACAATAAAACATGGAATAAAATAAATCATTTACTTTTTAGTGCAAAAATTTTAAAAATATATAAAATATAGAACTATCTCTAAATAACTATGAGTAATTTTTGTTCTATATATGAGTAATTTTAAAAAAATTATATGAGTAAAAATTAAAAAAAAAATATGAGTAATTTTTGTTCTATATACAACTTACAATCTTATATATATATGTAAGCTATCTCTAAATAACTATATTACACTTTCTATACATGTGGAGATAAAACGCTAAAGTTTTGAAAACGTATGATATCTCATGATATTCTCATCTAAGATGCAAAATCTTTACCAAGTGGTCCAAGTGGATTAATCTTATTACCAATAAAATTAACGGCTCATTGGTAACATTTTTATGTTTACACAAAACTCTGGTATTTTTCAAGCCATGTGTGTTTAAATAATGTTTAGAGTAAGTTATCGTGTTACATGGTCCAGTGTATTTACGATGGTGGCCTAGACTATCATGGGTCAAGTAAAGCTAGTTGTGACGGAAGTGGGCATTAAAGTATGTTCAAAGAACCGATGTTGGTGAGGTTGACGTTGATTCTTTGGATGTTTCGGTTGTTGAAATCACAATTTTCATTGGTGTGGCAATGTGTTACATCAAAAGGTATTGGGATGTTATTAAAAGTTAAACAGCTATATGTTCTTAAAAATTGACTCATCATTACTTATTTTAAGAAACAGGACACCTTTTTAATTCAATAAATAATAAATTTGTGATAAAGACACTCTCCTATTGAAAAAGGAAACATAAAATGCAATAATGTTACGTAAAATATATTGGTTTTAAATTGTTTAAACTATTATATTTTGGTTTATACCTGTTTTAACAACTGAATTAGTTGATAACGGTCCTAATTTTTATTACTTTGGCAATCAATAAGTCGTCGTTAATTTTTTTTGAACTCAAGACTGATATTTTAGGGGTTTTTATCAGAATGAGAATACGAGTCGACTGATGTAAAAGTTATCTCGAAACAACGCTCCGAACGACAAAATTTTTACATCCAATTGAAGCACTGTTTGGTTTAAACACTCGATTGAAGCACCGTTTGTCGTCGGAGAGCCGTTTCGAGTTATCTTTTACATCAACTGACTCACATTCTCTTTCCAATCAAAACCCCTAAAACATCGGGCTTGAATTCGAAAAACTTAATGCTATTAAAAAAAATTTAAAGACGGCTTGTTGGTTGCCAAAGTGATCAAAGTTCGGACCGTTACAAGCCAATTCGATAGTTGGAACCGGTAGAAACCAAAAGGCAGTAGTTGGGATCATTGAAAACCAATATACCAAAAAATAAAAGATGTAGTCTTTAACTTGCCCACACTGCACCAATGACAAACGAAAAATGTTTATGATCATGGCTAAAAGTTCATGTTTAACATGTGTCTTTTAGTTTTTAATACAAATTTAAAATCTTACTCGAAAGATTTCTCTGTCTCTCAAGATACGCGAGCTAGAGCACTGTACTAATAGATAGGTCATGGTTGATGGTGGCCATTGAAGTGGTCCTCCGTCACTTTAGCTGGAGTGGTCCTCCGTCAAAGATGCAGGCGACAGGGATTTGACGGTTTAACCTATTAGGTTTTTTTTGTCTTTATGCATCATCGGGCAGCACCACTCTGTTAGTAGATTGTAAATGACATAAATTGATAAAAATTCCACTAGAGTTAATGGTAGATTCTCTTAGTGTTCTCGAGTTTGTTTAATGAGAGAAGAGAAGAGAAGTAGAACAAAAGAACAAAAATAGTTGTTTTAAGGAAGGAAATGGAAGTAAAGTAAAAAAGTTGTGTTTCCGAATATGTGCCCTAAGGGCACAAATAACAAACTTTTAATATGGTAAGTATTCTTACTAATTACATTAATATTCTACTACTTACCATATTTACCAACAAAAACTAAATATAAAAACATGATTTTTGTTGGTAAATATGGTAAATATTAAAATATTTATCTAATTAGTAAAAATACTTACCATAATAAATGCATGTTATATGTGCCCTTAGGCACATATTAGAAAACCCCAAAATTAATTTCTTTCAAATTGGAAAGAAGTGAAAAAATAGAAAGTAAGAAAATATTAAAAAAAGATAAATGAAAAAAGAAAAGAAAATGGTTTCTTTTTTGTTCTCTTCTCCTCTTTCGTTAAGTAAACTCACAAACACAATGATAGTTTGTTTATAATTTGACTTATAAAATCTACATAGTGAAATTATAATTGTCTTGTTAACTTGTATATAAAAGTTCCGATGCTTCGTATTTCAATCCAGCTGAAGGTGCACTAACCGTTTTTTTACACCGGTTTGGTTTGAACACGGATTCGGCTTAGTTAACGAATAATCTAAACTGGTGAAATCGATTCATGTAGAAACTGGTTTTTCGACTGGGTTTGGACTAGTTTTATACCCGTTTGAGCAAGTTTAATGACAGGATTATAAACCGGTCCCTAGCCTACGTTGATTCCAGATCGATTTTTGTTATATCAAGTTCAAGCCAGTGTTGATCAGACTTGAGAGAATCAAGTGATAGAGAAATAATTGGTATATATTTTAGATCGTTCTTTGTTACAATTTCTTTACCATGATTGTTCATTTGTTCACTAGGCCCAACCGTTCACATTTTTGGCCAACTTTCAAAGCACCAAGACCCTTTGTTTCAAAGCCAAAGTGCCCTTATGGCTTTATTTATCACAAACTAGGTTTAATGTCCGTGTATAACACACGGGTTAAATAATAATATTAAAAAAAATTATAATCAATATATTTAAGTATTTGTAAATTTTTAATATTTAAGTATTTGACTTATGAGCCCATCAACTTATGCATGCATGGTAAGAAATTTTGTTTAATTTCCCTTCCAAAATTTCTATTATAGATCAAATATTTCTCTCTTAAAATTACCCCCTAAAACCTTAATTTATTAGATAAGATGCAATGAGTGTATATATAAGAAAACTAAAACTTAGAAAAGTAATAGCAAGATAGTATTAATTCGTGTTGTCAATCTAGGACAAAGTTTCCAAAATAGATCGATCATAGATGGGCGGGTTGGGGATCGGATCAATTCGAGCACAAAATGTCGGGCTTCTAGTTAGATATGCTTCACGACTAAAATCAAACCCAACCCGAACTCGATTTGGGCCAAAATCAATTCTACCAATTCATCAAAGCAATGGGCCTGCCTTTTCTTCCTTGCAAAAAAATCTATAAAGGGTTAGGGAATGAGAGATTTTTTTTATTAAACATCTCTTTCTCACTTCTTATTAGAGCCGTGCAAAAAAAAAAAACGGAACCTAAGCCAATCCAATAACAAAAAGCCGGTTCTTATAAGAACCGGTTCTACAAGAACCGAACTGGAACCGAACCGATATTTTTTTTTTAAATTCTAAGTTTCAAAAGAACTGGAATTGGTTCTTACAAAAAACGGTTCCTAGAAAAACCGGGTATATTTTTTTACTTATTTAGTGTTTTAAGAGCTATATATCTTTTAATATTTAATGTTTTTAATATTACTACTTGTTTAGTCTAAACTAATATGAAAAAGTTTTGATCATAAACTCTAAATGAAAGCCTAATGGAGAGTGAAGATTTGCAGTAGCTCAGCGTTCCTTCCAATCTTATAGAAAAAATAAAGATTTTTTTAAGAACCGGAACCGGTTACAAATGTTCTAGTTTTTACACCAAAAACCAGTTCTACAATCGAACATGTTCTTGTAAAAACCGGTTCCTTTACCGGCAATAAGAACCAAAACTGGTTCTAAAACCGAAACTGATTCTTAAAAAAACCAATTTGTGCACCTTTACTTCTTATCAAGTTATCATATTGGATACATTTATTTTATTTAAAAATATTTCTTTTGTTTTGTTTTCTTTTTCTAATAAAACTCAAAAAATATATTGATGCATATTAAAAAAAACTCTATAAGTTAATAAGAAATTGCTGCATAAAACTAAAGGAATTGCTGCACATAAAAAAATCATACGTACGTTTTATTAAGTGTTATAAACATTTTCTTTAATATTTTTAATTGTTATTTAAACCATTTCTTATAGAACGTTTTATTTTCTCATAAATACCTTTTTATTTTATTTAAAAGTAGTATTAATAAACATTTTGCTTTTAGACTTTTAGTGTGTTAATTTGTTTAGTGAGTTGGTCGACACATCACGGGATGAATATAAGATAGATTTGTGTTGAAGAACTTGACCCGCAAACTTGAAACCTCCTAACCTTGTCTACTTGCTAACCTAACATGATTCATAACGATGATTTTTTTACATAAAACACATACAAGTAAATAAAAACTTAATTTTTTGTAACGGAAAGTTAGTTCTTAAAAATTAGTATCACCAAATGTCATTGCTCGGATTTGAACTCTCACCTCTCCGTCGATCACTAAACCAATAGATCATTGACAAAAAAAATAAAAATTCAATGGATTCAACAAGTCAACCCACGAACCTTTGAAGTCGACATCAACATGACCTGCTAGATATATAAACCAGTTCACGGGTTGAACAAAATATTGTTACAAACTTGTTTATAATAAACCCGAACCCTTGGTATGCTATTTGAGCCTAGTTTTTTTAGATAGTCCTTTTAACAAGTTTTTCAAAACAAAAATATTTTCACTATTATTTAGATTAAAAGATTTAAAAAGTATGAAAAAGCTTTATAAAAAACTAAAAACAAAAACATTTCTAAAAGTATTAATAGAAAAAAAATGTTTAAATAAACTTTACAAAAAGTGTGAGAAATTTTTTATAAGTAACGCTTAGAAAAGTTATTTATACGCAAACCAATTTGTTGTTTTAAATATTATTAGAAAAATAAAAACACATTTTTTAAATAGAATATTTCTATCCAATAAAATTAAGAGAGAGATGAGATAAAAAATATCAAATTTCGTAAATACTCAAAACATTTATTTTAGTAAATAAGTTTTTACCGTTCTTAATTCCGTTTTAAATTACCCGACCGGGTTTCTTGTAAAGTTGTGTTACAAGGCGCGGTGTTGATGTAGGGCACATTGATTGCTTGATGTGCGTGAGAAATCAAGAAACTGCTGATCATGTCTTGACATCTTGTTTTTTCGCTGATAGGATATGGTGCGGTGTTTTTAATTGGTGTGGATGGCCAAACTCAAGGATAAGCTCGATAAGAGATCGCATTGATTGGACAAATAATCTACAAGGGTCGGGGACGGAGAAAAAGACGGCAATAATGATCATCATGGCCACGACTTGGTTCATTTGGTTGGCAAAAACGATTTGATTTTTAACTCTAAACAACTATCGGTTGACAAGGTGATTGAAAACATCAAGGCGAACTCATTTTTTAAATAGTATAATATTCAATATCGTTGAACTTTATGTTCCGGAAATGTATTCTTGAATGCGATTGATTTTCAGGAAAAAAAAAACCATCCAACTATTCAACAGCTTAGCATTAAAGCCATGAAAACTACCTTTTAGGTCAAAAAAAATTTGTTAGGCCATACGTTGTGCTAACGTGATGTGATAATTTGCTCAATCATTCAATACTATACCATGCCCTTTATGAGTTAAAACAAAATGATGATCTTTAATTTTTGTGATCTGTATCACGTTGCAAACCACTTATACCAAATTAAACAACTTTTTTTCTTTTTAATTTTTCGTCTACCAAATTATTACACGACTATAGTAATTATAAACTCTGTTAACTCGGCATTCACCCTCTACCATCATTTTTCTATCACACTCTGCTGACTCAACATATTGCATGACAACACTTTTTCCCACACACTACCATTACTTACAGCCTTAATTTACCAACAATCCTACAATTTTTAATATAAATTAATGACAACTTATAATCCTATACTCCTATTATAAACACCAATTAACCAATAAAATAAGACCGAACAAATGATGTTGTATTGTAAATAAGACTAGGTATGTGTTTAAACTTAATACCTTAACCTCCTAGAGCATCTGCAATGATGTCAGTCGAAGTTAGAATAATGTTTTTAAAATTGGACTGAACCAGACTACTTGGACAAGAACTTTAGCACAAAACATGTAACACCTATTTGGATTGTTTCGGGCGGTTACTAGTCGAACCGGTCAGTTTGGAATCCAAGTTTTTCTTTCATTCAAAATCTTATTTTTTGATTAATTTAGTACTTTTAAACGGGATTTTGAAGAATAGGTGTATGGCTACGGATGTTTTGACGTTGTATATATTTTAATCGTTGACATTTTGAATTCATGAAATAATCTAGTTGCAGCACGTGGACATAAGTGTCCCACTAGGAACGAATCACATTAAATTTTAATTGTGAGTTAACTTCTAACGTACAATTTATTAGTGAGCTTTGCTTACATTATCCTGAAGATACTATGGTTACCCGAATCATATCGGATCAAGGATTGGTTGGACCTAACCTTGATTTGGTTTGGACATTTGTGTTTGGGTACATTAATTAAAGTGGACCCAAAATCATGTGATCATAGCATTTTGTGAGTAGTTACAGACTCGTGTTGTTGAGCTACTACCCAACGCAAGTTACGTCTTACCTACTCATGTTAATTAACAAAGTATTGATAGATGTTACGAGTTTACCGGTAAATAGTTATATAAAAAAACAAATTTTACAGGGTGGGCCTACAAGCTTAAATGGGATAGCTCCTGCTACCCCTTAACTTCCCACTAATAAATATTTATTTTGTTACGTTTTTAAGTATAACGTTATCTTATAATGATTTTTTTAACTCTGCTATTTGATATTGTTATTCAAGGTTTCATGTGTGATCTAAAACTAACTATGTTGTTTTTAGTTTCGATATGACCGGAACCAAAAAGTTACGTGTTTTTATAATTAGAATTTAATCAAATATATACTATGGTACGTCGTCGTTTAGGTTATAATGAATTATAGGTTTTGAAAATGTTTAACGAATATGATTCTTTAATTAAAATAAAACGAAACAAAGGATAACTTTTTATTAACGGTGGGCAAAGAATATGATTCCAAAATAATACAAAAAGATCAATCCATATATATACATATACATAAAAGTAAAACAAATTAAGATAAAGGTATCACACACGTCATCGAGCTCCTAGCTATATATATATCTACTATAATTTATTATTAGAAATGAATTCATATAATACACCAACAAATATTTATTAAAAGATCAAAACTCATCATCATCATCACCAACACACGTAACCATAATCATCTTTGTTTGCTCTAGAAACATGCATCCAACACGCAACAGCAACACAGTGCAGCACAACTGCAAAAATAACACACATACATACATACATCAATACATTTGTTTCACAATATATAACATGTGTAACCTTTAATATGTTCAATATTTATTTATAAAATATAGGACAATGTAACTTAATGAACAACTAGATAGCTAATTTTCATTTATGTGGTTATTAAGATGAATTTTTTTAATGAAAAAAACATTTCCTTATCACGTCATATATAAGGTTCAAAACATAATACACAAGTATACAACCATAAAAAACAATAATAATAAATATAATTTCAGAATTGATGAGTAAATTTATATATACTTACCATCCTTTCCAGAAACCA
Source organism: Tagetes erecta (assembly GCA_030867185.1). Taxonomy (NCBI): domain Eukaryota; kingdom Viridiplantae; phylum Streptophyta; class Magnoliopsida; order Asterales; family Asteraceae; genus Tagetes; species Tagetes erecta. The sequence goes on along the minus strand of CM061486.1, from coordinate 53,726,834 downwards.
TCACCTCTGCTTTTAGTTTCTACCGGCCGAGCCTGATTCTCCAACTTGGCGGTGCCATCCATGGTCGGGTACCCGACCGGTGGTGGTGCCGCCACGTATGATGCCTCTTGTGGTGCAGGAGGATATGCAACTACATGCATAATAACAAAAATCAGTTAAACATGAAATAACAACATATATCAAACAATTGAGAAACTTTATCATCACTCCAAATTAAAACTTACCAGGAATCTCGTTTTGGTCGAATCGGCTCATGGTTGCGAATAGAAGCAAGTGTGGTTTGATCGATTGAGATTGAAGATATATAGGAGAAATTAAGCGAGCGAGGTTTGAATTGAGATGGTTTTTAATGAAGTTGTTGGAAGTTTGTTTGTTTTTTGTATGGTAATGATGGAGTTGACGAGGGTGTTTGTATTGTTTATATAGAGATAGATGTAAACTTAAGGCCAAAGTACATACAAGAAAACACGCATAAGGAAATATTCTAGACTTGACAACAAAACACGGTTCATGTGTGAACTATTTATTTCTTTGTTGTTGATAAATGCAATGATTCACGCGTTATGACTTATGTGGCCAAAAGTTTTGTTCTTTTAACTTTTATATAGTAATAAACTAAGATGATACGTGATGGTGGGCTTTATAGGGAATGTTTTTTTATAGAATGGATTTTATCTAAAAAGTGTAAGAAGTAATATTTAGACACATAAAACCGGTCAAACGAAATCTGATTGAACTCATTTTTGCGGCATTACAACCGTGTTGTCAAAACCCCGCCCACACCTCCCCACTTTTGATATATATAAAAAGTTCGTTTTTTTATATATCAATATTATACGCGTTTTAAAGAGAAAAAAATTCTCGTTTTTATGGTGTAATTTGTTTAAAAAATAATGTCGCATGTAAAGTTATAACGTTTAAAAAAAGTGGGGAAATTGACATGTGACTTGCATGTGAAAGAGAATACTTAAAAAAGTAGGCATGACTAAAATACCCCCTCTCCTAATTTTTTCTAAATGCCAGATGTTAATCTCTTATTACTTCTTAGCCTTCTTAGATTTTATTACTTTGTAGGTGAATCTTACTCTATATATATATATATATATATATATATATATATATATATATATATATATATAGGGTAGGGTTCAAATGAGAACTCATTTTAAGTTGAGAACTAGAGAACTAAAAAAAAATACAAGGGATGGAATTTTAAAGAGGAAGGGTAAAATTGGAACTTTAAATATATAAATCTTTAAACATTTCTATCTTTTGCATACGTTAATATTATTTTAAAAAAATTGCACCATTCGATCAAGAATTTCATTATCTTTCATTTGAGTATAAATAACGTCATAAAAAATATTTTTTTTCTCGTTTTTTTAAATTTCATACTACATATATGTAGTATTGCGATATTGTATTTGATTATATTTTTCTTTAAACGTTACTAACTTTTTCATACGTTATTTACATTAAACAATTTTAAAAATCACATTTTGGTTTTTTTGATACTACATATATGTAGTATCAATTTACTTGATGCATTTATTAAGTGGCCAAATGACTCAAGAGTCTAATAATTATTTATTGTGTACATATGATCTCAAATAACCAATAACAAAGTTCATAAGATTTCATATTAATAAATTTATGGCAAATGAAAACAAAACCAATACTTATATTATGTTTAAACATTAAGATAATAATAAACTAATATAACAATGATAAATATCATAAAAAAGTTAAAAAAAAAACTTGAAATTCAAACTATAAGATAACAATGCATCAATATTGCATATACTGCATATATGTAGTACTTTGATACTACATATATGTAGTATATTATACTGCATATATGCAATACTATAAATTAAAAATGGGATATTGAATATGGTGATGTTATGCACTTAAGTTACACGTAAAATCATTAAAATTACGTAGCTTTGATAAATTAACTTAAAATTTTTTATTAGAAAACTTAACTCATTGATCTTTATTCAATGTTAATGGACGACTCAGTCTTCTCCTCTTAGATCATAATTTTTCTCTTTCTCATTTACTCAATAATCGTCATTCATTTTAGTAAAATATTATCCGCCCTTTAAAAATCGATCGTAACTCAATTTGGCTTCTCAATTCCAACTAACAGATTAATATAACATGACTAATATAATTGGTATTATGATATGCGCATGCTGCACATATTTATACCACATCACATAACGTGAACCAAGTTATTGCTAGCAATTTCAATACGATCATATGAGAAAATCCAAATTTGGAATTGAGGCATGATGATGTTGTTTTTTTGTGATAACGTCATCGAAATCAATGCCCTTGAACTTTTGATATTTTATCAAAGTATGTAGTTTTGATGGTTTCTTGGGTAATTTAAGTTCATAACAACACCGTATTCATTTCCCAATTTAAAAACATACGGTATCGTATATTACATATATGCAGTATTGAAAGTAAAAAAAGCGAGAAAAAATTATTTTTTTATAACGTTATTTATACTCAAATGAAAGATAATGAAATTCTTGATCTAATGGTGCAAAAAAAATTTAAAAAACTTAACGTATGCAAAAGATAGAAATGTTTAAAGATTTACATATTTAAAGTTCCAATTTTACCCCTCCTTTAAAAATTTCATCCCTTGTCTTTTTTGTGGTTCTCAAGTTCTCAACTTAATATGGAGTTCTCTCTTGATCCCTCCCCTATATATATATATATATATATATATATATATATATAACGCATGATATGCCCTCAAAGCATTAACCATATAATGTCACTATTACTTTCTCTCACCTATCTCAACCCATTTAGATTTTTGAATTCTTTTACATAAATTAGAAGTCAATAAAATACAATAATTATGTAATCACAAGGTTGGATTTCCTAATAAATCATTTTTATTATAAAGTCATATGCTAACTATTACGGATACTCTTTTTGGGCTCTCTCTTCTATTACACATGGTCAAGTAAGATGAAGAAGAATAATTAAAATAATAGAATTATTGAAACGCAAGTTAATAGATATAAATAAATATAATGTACCGAATTTTGGAATCCAACACACGTGTACCTAGAAGGGGTTATTTTTTTACACTAAATAAAAAATTAATAATGAACCCCAAAAAAGGAAAACTCTTAAGAATATAAAAATGGTGAATGATACACCGGCCTTATACATATTGTTGGTGGTGTGAATTGTGAGATATATAGGGTTAATTAAGTAACTTTAATTTTGAATTATCTGTTTTTACATCTAAAAGTAGACTTTTCTGTTTCTAAACAGGTGCAAATTAACAAGTATAAGATATATATGTTAAAAAATAATACATGATTTTTTTTTCTGAGCAACAATTTAATCATGTTAAATAACACCACTAGTAAATCGCTAGAAACGAAATAAACAACCGTACAAACCTTACAAAGAAGGCTTATTACACCGGTTTCACCAAGAGCGCAAAACCCAAATTTATGGATCGATAACTCACCCAAAGGAACATATTGACGATGATGGATTCCACCACTTTACAAAGCTTCACAGCATTAAAAATATAATGTTGTTTCCAGCGACCCGATTGCACTAGAAGGCCAATCAAGCGCATCCTTGATAGAGAGAGCATGTGAGAAATTGCAATTCCCATCCGTTTGAATATTGTAGCCCAAATGGCAGCCGCAAAGTTGATTATAAAGGTTTTACGTCTGTCATGTTATGATGTAAAGTTGTAATGCGTCACATATTAAAAGACGAAGATATATGTCAAAGTGATTGTTAAGTCTAAGCTTAAGAGACAAAGTCGTAAATATGTGAAAGTATAACAATGGTTAAAGTTGTAAATATGTAGAAGTAGAATAAGGGTCAAAATCATAAATATCAAATATGTCAAAGTTAAGTTGTGGAACAAAAGTGTAAAATTAACTAAGCATGAGGACTATAGTATAAAGTTGAGATGAGAGGTAAATTTGTAATTTTAAAGGTCGGGTAATTAACCCACCTTGTTAACCCCGTTTATAAATATCGTAATATAAGTTGACAATCAAAAATAAAAATTATATATATTAATCTAAAGTTTCAAATTTTGTTTTCATGGAGTCGTTTAATGTAAGAATATGTTAGATAGCCTTCACTATAGAGTTTTTATTTTCTTTACCATTAAATTTTCTCCCACGCACAAAAGCTCATAATCACCCATATAAATCTTCATTTAGAAATATATTAATAACTCAACTAGAAATTAGATCCTCTTAATCAAATATTACTACTTTGACGTCAAGTACAAAGTCAAAAAAAAGACTTTCGGTTAAACTTACAAGGTTATATGTTGTTTCTACCGACTACAACACATGCCCAAATGTCTCATTGAAACATGCTATTGGTTAGAAGTTATTTAGGATGAGATTTAACTCACCACCAGACTACCGGTATTGGTATTAAATTTCAGTATTGGCAATAGGAGGTTGGATACTTGATTTTGTTGAATTTTAATATCGGTACAAGGCAATACCAGTACTTTACCAAAAACTACTAATTTGATACCTACTTTTAAAGATTAGTTTTTTTTTTACTATTTTGATATATGTTTTGGGACATTTTATTGTTTTCTATTGTAAGTTCAGGATTACAAATGTTTTTAAATATAACTTAACACATTTTTTAAAATGTTTTTGGTATTAAGATATCCTAATACAAATATATTGATTCAATCTGTTTGGTATTGGGACCTTTTGTGATTTTAGAGTGTCATTTTTACGTTTCTGGCAATAAATTGGAGAAAACAAAAAAATGGTAAAGCACCAAAAGTAATGATATTGAACCAATCAATTTCAATATGATACTCGCCTACTTAATACCCACTTTTCCTCAAATTCAATATATGTACTTTTATCGATACCGATCTTATCCCTAGTTGACGTATCATACATTCAAAATGTTATAGAATTATATCTTGCAAAATATAGGTTGTAATGTTTGTCTTAAGAAAACCGTAAAAATTGTTGGTTCATATAAAAAACAATACATGGTTAGTTGTTTGAACGATGAAAGAGTCAAATGGTGTAGCCTTAGAAACAATCTACTCACCGAGTATGTGTCATTTTGACTAATAAAACTTTACATACTATTCTATTCTTGTATATAATCAAATATGTACTCAAGCCGGATACGAACTCATATTGTAGTTCGATTGGATATATAAAGTCAAGATGCATCGGCTATTGAGCTAGAGTCGTTCGATTGCAAATATATGATTTTTACTGGTTTCAACTATCACATTTTGACTTCTAACAGTCCCAACTTTTATCACTTTGGCAACCAACGGCCCGTCGTTAAATTACTTTAACGCTGTTAAGTTTTTTCCAAATTCAAAACTGATATTTTAAGCATTTTGATCGGAATATTAATACGAGTCGATTGATGGTTCATCAGTTTTGAATTCCGATCAAAATGCTTAAAACATCAGTTTTGAATTTGGATGTAAAAATTTCATCCTTCCGATCAAAAGCGCCATTTCCAGGTAACTTAACTTAAAACTAACGGTACTTCAATCGGATGTAAAAATTTCATCGTTCAGTTAGCCGTTTCGAGCAAACTTTTACATTAACCGACTCATATTATCCTTCCGATCAAAAGGCCTAAAACATCGGTTTTGAATTCAAAAAAACCTAACGGCGTTAAAAAAATTTAACGATAGATCGTTGGTTGCCAAAGTGATAAAAGTTGAGACCATTGACAGCCAATTTAATAATTGAGACCGGTAGAAGCCAAAATGTATAAAAACTATATGAAATATTTAATTTCAATCGATATTTAACTTTCTAATAACAATCTTTTTGATTTCTTTTGATGAAAGAAGATCCTTCCTACTTATTTCGATAACAAAAGAAACTTGTGTTTAAAGATACCCATAATGTATAAAAGCAAGTAAAATTCAGCCTTAACTTTTTCTCCCTGAGGATTTGTTACCACTTACCGGTGTACAACTAGTGCTACATTTTGTTTCCTAATGCAGACGCGGTGGATTTTTTTTACATGGTTCAAATGGTTGTCCATAATAAATTTTTAACCTGTAAGGACAAAGCTTTGTTTTTACTACGATCAAACAGATCAGGTTTTGCTATTCAAAGTGGGTTCTCGTTTGTCATTCCTAATATGTAATAATTAATAAATTATTATCTAATATATAACTAGTTATAAGAATCAAGTCGCGTGTTTCGGCGGCCGGGTCTTACATACGTGACTTCGTCGCATGCGTTGTAAAACATATTAAAAGACGGAGAAAATTTCCTTTCAAGCAACCACATTCAGCAGTGACATCGAAATGTGAGATTGAAACTTTTTCCTTCGCATTTGCTTGTTAACAACGAGCCAACCTTCTGAGGGTTAGGTGAAGGTATCGTTCCTGGACTGTCCATACATAATAAGATCTTAACCGTAGTAGCAAAGCAACAATTATTTATACTTCTTCTATAAGAATAAATCCGGAAAGACAGTATTAGATACCTCAGAACTAACCAGAACAGCTGTCTGGTCTACCATATGTTTGTTAGCGCTCGGCCGCCAATTGGAACAGACAGTACAGCAAAAACAACTGGAAGAGCCAACCTCGATGCCATCCAAGCCCGGCCCAGAATAACCTCAACCTTTTATGAAATAAAAAACACCACTTCAATTGTCTCACGGATCCAAATAAAGAATCCAAATCTATTTTAAACGAGAGGAAAAAAAGGAGGGGTTAAAGACCACTCAAAAAAAGAAAAATCTTTATTTTTTTAAGATATTTGAGAATTATTGAACTTGAGTTATGAGTACAAATGATTTTTTTTTTCAGGAAGGAAGCTAAAAAAAATGACTTTTATCCAAAATTAGTAATAAAAAATGTTTCCTTACGCAACACACGAGTTGTGAATTAAACTAGTACAGTGAAAAGGGCAACAAGTGATCCCTTATTATCATGCTAACATATTGGTAACTTATGAAGATTTAAAAGGAAGTGTTTTGTAAAAAGGAAAATCAAAGAAAAAAGAGTGTGACTTGTATTTTTTTTCTTTCTCGTCTCTAATTCTCCTCCATATCACATATGAATGAAGCCTACATATGGTTGGGATCAAAGTCAAACATTCAAAATTTCAAACCCAAAAGAAAACAAATAGCATAAGAAATGGGTTAGGTAAAGAATAAACTAGCCCATTACTAGTTTTTGTGGACTCAATTACCCAGTACATTAACAAATCATGGCTGGGAAGTTGGGCCTCCTCTTAAAACTGGTTCAACAAGTTCTATAATTTACATTATTTTTATGTATACTTAATACTTGTTAGCTAGTTACTAACTTTTTTTGTAGTTTATGTTTAGCAAATGAAATATGAAAAGTAGTTTAATCCGACTACACTTGATAAAATGGATGAGTTAGTTAACATGTTAAGATTGTTAGTGTACGAGTTATACCATATTTTTTATTCTTGTTAAATAGATTATTTGTTATTGTTATTGTAAATATGCAAGTAATAATACATCTATTCAAAATTCAAAAGAAAGGTGTAGTAGCTTGTAAGCATTTAGTCTCGATTTACACTAATGCTTAATATTTAATGTATAGTAAATAATAAATTTTTTTAGAAACTTTAGAGTTGTTTATTTTTATTACTCCACACCCATGTAACATGGGGTTTTAAACTAGTTTATTATATAACAAATAAAAATGCTAATCATATTTGAAATGTAATTAAACATTTTTTAAACGGCATGTAATTAAACATTTATTCATTAAGTTTTATGCTTCTTAATCTTTGTATTCTAGTAAAATAAAAAATTTATCAATTATCATGAATTTTATCTAACTCGATATGTTCAGAAAAAAAATTACCTATTATTATAGGGATTATCTCATTTATTTTAGCATATGATTTTCACCTACTAAATCGGTTTGGATATGTATAAATATTTTCTTAGCAAAAATTATATGCTAAAATAAAGGAGATCATCAATAATAATTGATAATTTTTTTATTTAAACATATTGTGCTAAGAGATTCATGATAATTGGTGACTTTTTTATTTGAATATATCAGGTTATTTTGAATATAGAGCATACCATAACTCGCTATGAAATCCTTCTATCAAATTAAATTAGAACGTGACACCTATGTTGAGTTGTTAAAATGATAACATATGAATAAATTACTTAATTATTAGAATAGAAAGATAGTTTATTAAAACCTTTTAAATTGGTTTAAGAAAACTAAAACTTCATCAATCTCAACATAATTGTCTACTAAAAAACACTAAGTTTAAGATAAACGTAAATATTAATAACTTTTCTTTAAGAGAATGACTTGTTTTAGCCTCCGGTCGATTATTAAATTCTATCTTTGAGTTTTGTGATGGTATTTTATTTCTAACTATATTTAATATTGTGTATTTAATTAACCAAGTATATATTAAAATCCTTTTAAAAAAATAGTTTTAAGTAACACATTATAAAAACATATGTTAACAAGTAAAACAAACATCATTTTATAAACTTATTACTAAATAGTTTTCATTCTAGCACGGTGCCTATGTTGCTGACCGAGGGAAGAGAATGTGATCGAGGTTTATGTGATAATGAATGATCTACGCCCATCAACAATCAAATGAACCAACGAATTTCACTCCACAAATGTTTTTTTGTCTCAATATATACATAAAGGATGATTTATATTTTTTATTTAGTTTAATGATGAAAAGTGAAATGTACCGAGTAATTAAAGGAATTATAAAATATATAATTTACTCGTCATAACCTTTGAAGTAATAAAAAGTTATTATTATTTTTTATTTTTTATTATTGAACAGAAACACCGGAAAACCCCCTAGTAAGACCACCCGAAGGCAATCATCTCATTACGAGCTACCCCAGAGAGGCCCCCGTTGCACCCCCCTAAGGAGGAAACCCACCCGGATAAAATGGGAACCCCCCCCCCCCCCCGCCAAAGATAAAACCCATGACCTTGTGTAACCTAATGACTTGCGGCTTACCGTTGGGCCACCACCTCAACGACATAAAAAGTTATATATATAGTGATCCAGCATCCCACACATTGACTCGGTCAAACTAAAAGTTACAGAGACTTAATTCCAACTTTTTGAGTGCATCATATATTTAAGTAATTACTTGATGTTGTTCCAAAAAAAACATAATTACTTGATAGTGGGTACCACTTAGTGACCGTGAAGATAGGAATAGACAGAAATATAAGATACCCCAACGGTCAAATTATTGTTGTTGCCAAAAGTAAAAGTTAAAGTAATATAGACAAAGTCTTCTCAAGCAAGTCTGTCTTGTTCTAATGCATCAACCATTAATCCTAGTAACACATCGCATACGTTCCCATTAACACGCAAGGAGCTTTTAAGCCATCATCCGTTTAAAGAAAAGAAACCTTTACATCTAATCAGTGTGATCTGTATAAATTCTGCTTCAAGCTAAGAACCGTATAAGCATTTGTGTGTAACTATACATTGTATTTAAGAATGTAATACACTAATCCTAGACAAAATATGTGGATACCAACTCATGTTCCCTCTTATATATCTTTATTGGCAACTAGTCTTTAAGATTGCCAATAGCATGAAAAGAACCAACCCTTGTCACAAAGTCAATACCTCATTGGAAGCTTATCATAGACTCATTTAAATAAGTTAATGGATGATCTAGCAACATTATATTCCACTAAGTATTTGAATGAACGATTTTAAAAGAAGAAGTATGGTTGACTTTGCATCAATATGTCATAAATCATTGAGCTTGAATGGTCACTAAACAAAGTTGAAAGTGGGAATGGATGTTATTTGTACGTTATTTCCACTTATGTTATTTCATATTCCTTTAAAGAAATTTGCTTAAATGTTACATGTTAGAAGGTATAAAGTGTACACTTACTAAATAAATTAATTTATAGCTTCAACGAACAATGTGAGTCGACAAAGGGGCCAACACCCCTAGTCTTTGGTTAATTCCGGGTTAAACGCTTAACAAAACATACCTGGTTTTGGATATTTTATGAGATTCGATTGAGATTTAAAACAAATTTACGAAATACTTTAATATTAAAGTAATGTCACAATTCATAAAGATTTTCAATGAATATGAAGAGCACGTGAGTTCCTTTAGTAGAGGTCAAGGATTCGATTTCAAGCTTTCACTGATCGTTTATACCATTTTTTACTTAATGTAAGCTACATTTTATCTGATCTTATTGAGTAACTGATTAGATTGATATTACCGACTCGCATGAGTTTACTACCTTTTAATGGGTTTTCATGGCAAAGATATATTTTTAGTTTTTTTTTCTTGAGAATATTAGGAAACAATAAATTAAAGTAAAGTTTAAAAGTCATGAAGAAACTTGGTAGCATGCTTCGTTTGCAAGTGCTTGGTTTGCCCTCTAAACAGGGGAACCACGTTACAAGGACACATGATCTCCTCAACTACATCCACCTTTATATTTTGCTATTATTAGTCCCACAATCTTCAAATGAAATTAATTAATGACACCAAATCTACATTATTAAATTCTTGCTTCTTTTGATTAAAGTAATTGTCATACCTTTTGTTTTATATTGCTAAAAAAAATATCTAATGCCCAATTGTTTGGACATAACACATGGTTTGACAGGGAAGTATTTTGTAAAGTTTAAAAAGAATTCTAATGGGTAATTGAAAATTACCTTTTTACTGATTTTAAAATATAACTATTTAGAAATAAACAAAGTAAATGAGTAAACAAACAATAATTGTTAAAATTTGTTTGTCTCTGAATACGTTCACACATGCCCGAGGACATATAAACTGTAGACGGTAATCAGACAAACTAATGTTAAAGGGCTTATTCATTAATTCGGTCCTAAAGCTTACTTTGAGTATTATATTTGGGATTTTACTACAGTTAATAAGGGTCATGGGTTGAATGAGTGTATTTCTCTACTTAATTCTGGTTTAAAACTAAAATGAGTATTGAATCTGATTAAACTTAGCTAATGTTCATTATAAATAATACTTTCTAACGGTACTCGATCATCCTCAAGAACAATGTCTCATTCCAAATTCTTAGTATTCATAATTATAAGTTTGTCATCATGTATACGGTTAAATCTTTGTTTTTCATAACATATTACATAATTGAATGTATTTGATATTTGATTTATAAATAATAAGTTTAATAATTAGCAATGCTAATACTTTTTATTTTAGCTTAAACTTGTTTATTGTTTTGTCGAGTTGTAACCCAATATCTAACCTATTGCACTTTGTTTATTTTATTAGAGAACAAGTATATGAACCCACAATTATGAAAGCTACTGCTGTGATAAGAATGATTATTAATTACATATTTATCTTTAATTTTTTTTTAAAATATTAATATTGGTTTCTTTGATATGATTATTTTAGCATTGTATTCATACGTGATACGTAAGTTCTTTCTTTTGATCCTTCTTTATTAAGATAATTGTTTTACGCGTTACAATGGTTTGTTTTGAACAAAAATTAATTTGAAACGTAATTAAAAAAAATAAAACACATCTTAAACGTATACTTGGAACTTAAGAATTCATTATTGAGTTAACTCGCATGAGCTACATATAAGTAACTCTCATGAAGTACATATATCATACATGTAACTTCATTTTTTCATTGTTAAGGTTTCTTCTCGATTGTAACACTGCGAGTTACTTGTATGTAACAATATGAGTTAGCTATACTCATGATAACACTACTAGTAAGGTACCCGCGCGATGCAGCGGTGGCGGCAATACACCAACGACAACAATTTACAAGAAGATACTCGATCTATTACTAAATCTCTCATTTCTTTCTATATGTTATGAACCATACAAGTCTCAGTTAAATAATAACATATGCACAAATAATAACAGACCAGTCTAAACATAATAAAAAGCAAGTCTTACATAATAATAAAAATAAGAGTCTTAACAGATTAATAAAAAAATATTAGTTCAACACTAACGAATTTAAAAAAGATCATAAACGTAGTAATGTAAAAATAAGCATCCATGTGTCAATTATTGCTTTGTGATGAGATCATTCTTTTTCATAAGCCTTACAAATTTCATCGACCTCATCAGCATGTTTGGCCCACCATTCATTGTCAAAATCATATCCAGCAGATGTTTCTTGGACCAGTTCATGTTTTATTGTTATGGCTTCTTGAAGATTACCTTCTTGCATTTCTTCATCATTCATCGAAGCTGGTTTGGACGCTATAAAAACAATATTCAATCTCTTTCACATGTTTTATCAAAAGCAACAAAGTTATACGTTTCTAATATTAAATTTGATACCTGACATAACTTCAAACTTCTTTGTTGTTTCATCCTTGACAAATTTCTAATATATAGTAAATGAAAGGCAACTTATGTTGGACTATTCTGTAATAAAATTGACACTTATAGAGTATTTGACAAGTTGGCTACTAATCCATGAAAAACAATGGTTCAAACCAAAATTGCACATATACACAGTAGCAGGTCTAACTCATGCGGTTGTTTAACCCATGTGCAACAGCAGCAGTATGAACCGGTTTATGTATGTGTTTTTGTAGTCTTTATCAACTACTTAACATATTCATACATTCACATCACAACATACACATCAACTGTATATAAACAACAGAGCAACAACTGTTTAACCCCCCTCCCCCCACACGTTCATACAACACAATACATTCACACACACACATTTAGTTTCAACACATTCACACACATACACACACATTTGCCTTTTATGCACCAAATTAGTCAAGTGTTTAACTCATCATGGGTTCACAAGAAAGTTAATTCAGTGGTAACTAAGCATGTGGATCGTTAATTCTTGACAAAACTGCTATTTTGTCCAAACCACAAAGACTAACTATTTAATTGATATTTTAACTCATAAAAATTCAAATTTGGTCTAACTCAAGTTCAATAATTTTGACGTATTCATTTTTTAGCTAGATTAAACAAGAGATATATATTGTAGTAAGAATAATTCTAATTAGAACCTGTTATCTAGCTAATTTCATGGCTCTTTAGACGTTTGAAAGAACAAGTCTGGTTGATGTGCAGGAGAATGAAAGAGATCGGTTGTAGAAAAAATAAAAGGAGTTGAGTAAATCAAACCCGAGTATGAGACATGGGATCCATATATTTTTTATTCATCTTTTACTATCTTAACTACATAAATAAAATGATTATTTGACATGATATAATTAACAAGTAACAACCTTTTCTTCCGTAAGATGAGATATGAAATAATAATAATAATAATAATAATAATAATAATAATAATAATAATAATAATAATAATAATAATAATAATAATAGTAATATTAATAATAATAGTTTTTCGTGACAATCAAGTTGTGATAAGATATAAAAACAGTTTATACACATGAAACAAGGATGCAAACGTATGTAAGTATGAAAGCAAGAATTATAATACAAAAGGATGGAGTAAACTATAACCTTTAGTAAGTGGCATGTGACCATCACCAAATTATGTCACCTCTTACTAAATACACAATAATAATAATAATAATAAATAATAATAAATAATAATAATAATAATAATAATTAAATACAAAGAAAATTAATCTAAGTAAGAAGTCACGTCAAATAAAAATATATAGAATTAAATAGTTTAAATAAACAAATAAGTAAATGTAATATTCTCATTGAAGGTATAAAATGATATTAAATTTGTAGTTATTTAAAATAAGAAATAATAGTAATTAAATAAGTTAGTCAAGATGTGGGATATATGAAGCCAAAAATAGAAAAAGGAAACACGTGTTGGGGAGGCGTTGCCCACGACCATGACCAAAGCCTATGGATTTGGTACTAGTTTTTGTCCCCAACTCATCCTTAAAATAGACCATGGGTCCCACTAAACTAACCATTTCCCTATACACGTGTCTTCTTCTGCCTACGTGGCTTTATTCATATACCCTATCACTACGCCGTATTTTTAGACCCCAACTACTCTTTTTAATACTTTACATCGTCATTGATAAAATAATTATGCTCTTAACATAAAATTAATGTTATATTTATGTAAAATATTTATGGGCAAAAGTTGAAATTACACATATATTTTTGAAATTAACATTTAAATTAAGATAACCTAAAAAGGAATGATAGATATTTAAAATTTGATTGAATGAGTATTATTATTATTATTATTATTATTATTCAGTCACCTATTTCTCTTTAATTAAATAATAATAATTTAAGTTTCATATTATTGTTTGTGATCCTTTACTTAAGTGGTTAAATTAAATTACATATAAGACATTGTAAAATAAGAAAAATTAGGCTCGTTTATAAATATTATACATATGATGAGTTTCCTACGGATGAAGTAATACAGATTATTATATGAATTAGTAACTCATAAATAATTTGAATTGCAGTTTAATATGTGCTCTTAACATAAAAAAAGAAACACAAAATCTATTTTTAAAATTTTAAATTAAAGTTATTACCTTTAAATATTTTTTTATTTTACTTATTACATATTGCATACACTCATGATTAATCACTCATTAAACTTTTATCACATTTATAATAAAAAAAAAGTAAGACAAAATCTCTTATTTTTTTATTTGACGTTCGTTCAAAAACACGACAATATGAATAAATAAAACTTATTTGAATTAACATTTTAACCCGAGTCCTTCATATTTAGTTCACCCATCATCCTTTTATATTTTCAAAAGCAGCCGGAACAAAGCCTTGTTGGTGGATTTTATTTTAAGTAAGTTTTAGTTGTTAAAAATAAAATAAACCAACTTTTAAAAAACGTTAGTTATTGTGTACCAGTCAGTCTAGTCACACGAGATGTACCTTCTCATAAATAGACAAAACCCCACCCACATCAAAATTCAATTTCTACCTAAAACATCACCCCTCACGCAAATCATATTCAATTACAACTTCAATGGCAAGCGCCAGTTGAATCTCCACATGTGAATCGCTTCAATCCACAAATCATCAAACAGGTATTTGATTTTCGTCATCACCGTTTCTGTTATCAAATTTCGTTACTTATTACTAGCTATGTATAGATTCAAATCTAATTCCTGATGTTGTTGTAGTGAGATGATTGATCAAGGAAATAAGAATGTGTACGGAAACCAATTGAAATTCGGAAACGAGATGAATCAGATTGAAACCGGAGTGATTCCGATGTATATTCCGTCTGGATTGATCGAAACAATTCCGCCGGTTGATCTGATTTCGAGGAAACGATCTCGCGATTTGTGTTCGTTCGATCAATCGGATTTATCGTTTTCGAACGGCGAGTTTGTGAATCAGATCCAAATGAATAACCGTAAAGGAATTTTCACGTTTCTCGGCGAAGATATCTCCATGCAGATCTATCAACAACAGTTTGAAATCGATCGATTCATTCATCAGCATGTATGTATTCGTTACTCAATATGTGATTGACTGTGTTAATATATCAGGCATTGATTTGTTTTGAATTCGGATATGTTGATTATAATTACAGACGGAGAAGATGAGATCTGAGATTGAAGCGAACCGGAGGATAAACTCGATGAGATTGATATCAGTAGCGGATGAAGGAATGAAGAGATTGAAATCAAAAGACGATGAAATTATGAAGATCGGAAGATTGAATCGTGCTTTAGAAGAAAAGGTGAAATCATTAACAGTTGATAATCAAATATGGCAACAAATGGCTGAAACAAACGAAGCGACAGCCAACGTTCTACGACGAAATTTACAGCAAATTTTAACACAAATTCAACAAGAGAATGATAGAGGAGCAATGGTTGATGATGATGAATCGTGCTGTGGAAGTAACTACGATGATGATGATGGAGTAGAGAAAAATAATAATAATAAAAATAAAAAAGGGAGATGGTGCAGAAACTGTGGGAAAGAAGAGTTTGGTGTATTGCTGCTTCCTTGCAGACATCTGTGCATCTGTACTGTATGTGAATCCTCCATCAATGTCTGTCCCATCTGTAAATCTTTTAAGAATGCAACTCTGCATGTTAATATCAACAATTAATTCTTTCTTTCTTTCTATTCATTTTCCATCATACACATCTTTCTTTCTTTCTTCTACATCATATCCCATTAATACTTTTATTTCACTATACTAACAACAATCTAGTGTTATTTTAAAACAAAGAGTTGTTTATTTGAGCTTTTAATAAATCAACATTTTATTCAGACTGTTTTTTGTGTGAGCAGAAGTTTGAATCGATTAGACATTTGTCTTTGAATTGGTAAACATTATAACAAATCCGTATGTTTTCAACAATTAATGATTTAGACATGAACTGGTTTAACACTTACGCATTCATAATTTGTCAAACAACGCTAAGTGTGACATGTACGGTGATTTTAGGAATAAAGTAAGTATAGAATAGGGTATGTATAGAGTAGACAATATATGTATGTTGATAATTCGAGAAAAAATAAATCCTTGCGGCTATTTTTGATGGTTATGAGAGGAGTTAGTATTTTCTTTTTGAATGGCAAAATTTTATTAAAACATAACACTAGCAAGACGCTAGAGCCAAAACATTTACACCCCTCACAACAAAAAAGAAACGAAAATAAAACTACACACACGATCTATTACCACCAATTTTGCCAAGAGATGTCCACACACTTTGACCGATATTTGATCCACAAAAACGAGTGTACTTTGACCATCTCCAAAATACTACGAGTCGAGAGAGATTTTGTGCTGAAAATGAATTCATTTCTCGCTAACTATATGCACCATGTTTTCGCCATCATAATCAACGAAGCAATCCGTCTCGTTTCTTCCACCCCTTGTGACAACATAAGCCAATCAATCCACTCCCTAATGTTAGCCGTAGCATGTTTTATCCATCCTCCCCACTTAAAAACTAATTCCCAAATCTGATCTGCAAAATGGCAATTCAACAGAATATTGTCCACAGTTTCCGGATTACCAACGCAAATTGAACATCCATCAGACTCCAAACCAACCCCCCTTTTCATTAACGTCGACTTACATGGTATACGGTTCAATCTAACCTTCCAAATGAACCCTCTAACCTTTAGCGGAATCCAATTAAACCAATGGATCGGATTTAGGTCCACTGGGATTCGATTACTCTCCAAACATAAGTCTTAAGCTTTTGACCGTGAATCCGCCATCATCTTAGTATTTATTATTTTTATTATTTTTAATCACGTATTTCATTGTTTTTTTAATTCAAGATTACAAACAAAGTGGTAGGTCGTTTTCAACATTGAGAGATGGAAGAAGAGAGGGAGAAAGAAGGATGAGTGGCATCTAAGATCAATCACGCAAGCTCAAATGCAAATGTGTATCATGTGAAGATGGTAGTGATGGAGATTTTGTAAATGGCAAAACTGAAATGTTTCATCAAGTTTACGAGGCTGTTTGTTTACCTCTTAATGGTTCAGTTCAGTGCTTAATCATTCAGCATTCAGCATTCAGAGCGTTTGTTTCAGAAAAAATAGTCTCTGAATGGTTCAATTAAGTGCTGAATGGTTAAAAGACTGAGAGATGCTGAATGAAACTGAATGGAGCATATACTAACTTTATACTCATGTGAAGTTGCACCTAGGGGTGTTAATCGGGTCAACCCGATCGGGTTTCGGGTTAATCGGGTTGGGTTAGTCGGGTTTTTTAAAAATAAAATCTAACCCGCAACCCGACCCTATTAAGGTTCGGGTTTTTCGGGTTCGGGTTAATTGGTAACTAGAACACTTTCAAACCTAATTAAAGATTCACATCAAAATGCCATTGTACTATCAATTTAGAGTACAATAATTTGGATAATGTTTGATCATCTCCTTTGTTGGTTTTAATTGTTAATTTACAACTGTATAGTAATTTTAATTATTTCAAAACGTAAGCAACTAAACTTATAAAGCGCCAGTCTTTATGTTTCTGTGAATAAGTTATCATTATGTCTCATTTTTCACGTTCAATTTATTTTAAATGATTAAATATTAAGTTTGTGAAAATTAGTGAGAACAAAGGACCGAGAACTAGAGGTTGTTTGTGAACGATCCAAACATATGCAAATATATGTAAATTGAATTGATAGACATAGAACAGTAATCGAGTTATTCGCGTTAACCCGAACCCGATATTTTTTTCCAAAAAAAACCCGCAACCCGACCCTATTAACAATTCGGGTTATTCGGGTTAACCCAAATAACCCGATTAATACTTTTGACCCTATTTAACCCGACCCTAATTAGCTTATTCGGGTTTGAGTCGGGTCGGGTTAATCGAGTTCGGGTATTTTGAACACCCCTAGTTGTACCCTAACATCCCTCTTATTGATGGAACATCTTAATGGTTCAGATCTCTTAACCATTCAACACTGAATGATTCAGATTTTGCCAAACAGCCCCTAAGTCTATGAGTATACCTGATCATTGTTAGAAAGACCAGTTTAGAACCACTTGTGATAGCTATAACTTTGATGGTCAAAATTATTAGAAAAATCTTTGAGAGACGGTATAATCCTACGGATGCACACCTCCTTTGATGGGTGAACTATCAAACCTTTAATCAATACGTTTTCCAAACATTGATTATAGTTACATTAAAAATAACATTTTTTTTGAACAGCAACACCTTGATTTTCAAGGAGAAATACACCACAACCCGTGGTCAGCAAGATTAGAACCCCTGACCTAGTGCTCCTAACACAATTGTGTTACCAATGGGCCACTAACCCCATTGGCAGATGATATAACTATTATTAGGGGTGAGCAGAAAACCGAATTAACCGAATCGGAACCGAAAAAACCAAAAAACCCGAACCGAACAAAAAAGCAAGAAAAACCGAACCGAAAAAAACCGAAACTAGGGCTGTTCATCGGTTCGGTTTACGGTTTATTTGGGTTATTCGGATCGGTTTATTCGGATTTGAAATTTGCAGTTTCATATCCAAATCCGAACCGAACCGAATTGGTCATATTCTTAACCGAACCGAATCTCAACCGAATTCAATTCGGATGAGATTCGGGTCTAACCGAAATTAACCGAATAACCCGAATCTCAACAGAATTCATTTTTTAAACATAATGTGTTTCTACTTTCTACCAATTTTTTTATCAAACCAACTTCTTTTTGACATTATGCTACCCCATTTGTGCAGTGTTCAATAATCAATACTTCAAACTTCAAAGTTTAAGCTAAATCTACTCATCTATTTGTTAAATTCACACTTTACAAGAAACCATTCACAACAAAATCCAAAAAACGTATACAAACAACGAACAATAATAGCCGAGTATTTTCAAAAGCATACTTTTTTCGGTGTATAACTAATGTTCACGTGATGAACTGATGGTTGTCTGCTCCTCAATTCAAAGATTGTTGCTCTTCTTCCCTGGTGTGCGGCTGCTCGATTAGAGCCTTAAAGTAATCTAGGGTTTGATAAAGTGAACTAGTCATGTACTAGTAATTGGTAAATTGTAAAGTGGTTTAGGATTATAAGACTATAAGTGGGCTAAACTTAAGTGGGCTCAAAACATAAGGGATTGGTTCATTAGTTGTATAATGGGTTAATTTTTATTCGATTTAAACGGTTAACCGAATAAACCGAATAACCCGACTTTTTTAATTTTTAACATCCGAATCCGAACCGAAAATCCGAATAAGGAATTCGGATACGGTTGGAACCGAACCGAATAACCGAATAAGGAATCAGATCGGTTGCTTTCGGTTTTGGATACGATTCGGTTTTCGGATTTTTTCGGATTTCGGTTTTTTTGAACACCCCTAGATAATGTCGGTTCGGTGTCGGTTATACAAGTGAGAATAGCCGAACCGATACTTTTATACAAGTTTTGTTTAATTTTTTATCCTAAGTATTAACATATGTATGTTACTTTTATATTTTTGGGAAATTGGATTCTATTAATCCCAACTTTCACCTATTGGCCATTATTAATCCCAACTTTACTATTGGCCATTATTAATCCCAACTTTCACTTAAGTGGCCATCATTAAGCCTTTCGTTAACTTTCACTAACTCCGTTAAAAACTGATGATGTAGCATCCATGTGTCAGATGACGTGGCAGCTGCTATGTAACTTTTTTTATTCTTTTTTCCCATATATAAAATTATAAATAAATGGCAGCTGCCACGTCATCTGACACATGAATGCTACATCATCAGTTTTTAACGGAGTTAGTGAAAGTTAACGGAAGGCTTAATGATGGCCACTTAAGTGAAAGTTGGGATTAATAATGGCCAATAGTAAAGTTGGGATTAATAATGACCAATAGGTGAAAGTTGGGATTAATAGAATCCAATTTCCCTATATTTTTTAAACGGAAATAAGACACATAAAGACTTTACTATTTGAGATGAAAAGACTTGACTAAATGGACTATATTATCCTAAAGTGGTGTAGTGAACTCGTGGAAAGTGATTGTAAAAAGTGAAAGATTTCCCGCACAAGTTTTGTTTGTTGCTTTTAAGTTAAAGATTGACGTATATAAAAATATAATCTTTTTTGTTACAAGATAGCATATTTGAGTAAGTGATTTTGTTAAATATATTCGTGTACTTTTGTTTCATGTTGACATCTTGTTGGTGATATTTAGAAGTCTTCTAAAGTTTAAGTATTTACGGGTTAATGAGTAAAGATGAGGAAAAAAACCGAAACACCGAAAAACCGAACCGAAACCGCGCAAAAAACCGAACACCGAAAAACCGAAACACCGAAAACCGATCGGTTTTTGTTGTGTAAAAACCGACCACTTCGGTTTTAATGTCGGTTAATGGTAAAAACCGAACCGAACCGAACCGTGCACACCAATTATTGTTAATTTTTCTCCTATCATCACAATTGACACCCAACTTGAATCATTTTCAATTTTATATGTCATTACAACAAAAGTTAATGACTCATAATGACCAATTTGTAGATATAAACTGAGAAATAAAGTACGTTTTCACCAAAAATAATATATAAAATCAAATCTGTTTGATGAATACGTTTTTTGAAAACATCAAATTGAAAAACCTACATTATTTTATTTTATATTTAAAATTGGATGATGTATATCATTTTTCTTGAAGTTTGATCCGTTGCACGTCTTTTTTTCGGCCAGCCCGATTGCCGAATTATATTAAAAGTGGTTACATCAATTTTGGGTTTGTTGTTACGTTTCCATGTTGTATTAAATATATTATAAAGTTTGCTTGCCTTTGGTATTTATTGTTATCTCTACATTTAAGTTGATTTTTTAATTGTTTCCGATTGAATAGGAGAAAAAATGCATATTAAATAGAGAGCATATTATCCCTCGCTTCTATTCTAGTGAAAAAATAATTTGAGTTTTTTTTTAATGGTAGACTCAAAGTCAAATTTCCACTAGCATTATTTTTAGTGGATATTGACAATGAAGTACATCCTGGGCTACCAACCGACTTCGTATTTGTGTCAAAAGGTTTTATATGGCATGGTTAAAGATTTCTGCCGGTTTTTCGTTGTAACAGTTGGTTAACGAGTTTCAACTTCGATCAACTTGGCCCGTAAGGAGGGTTGTGGCGAGCCTCCGCTGCGTACGCAGTAATGGGCAGCCCCAATGCCGACGAAAAACACCTATGATGTTAGAGGCGGGGTTTCGATTTCGATCATTGCACCTCTGAGTGCATCGGTTATAGACCGTTGCACCAACCACTGTTTTTAAAAAAAATAGAGAACATGTTAAAAACTATGATTTCGTCTCGAGTTCAAAGAAAATGACTTGTTATCAGTCTATACGTATGGAGCAATATTATTACTATACAACGCCCGACAATTTTGTACAAAATGTAAAATTTTATTATTATGCGATCATTTCATTTCTTACGTAATAATTTCACGTAAAGCATAAATTGATTACTTTGTTCACTTTTAACGCAAAATTAGACTTTGTATTTTAAACTTCTGATATAATATTACGATAGCTAGCTTGCCTCTTCTCTTTATATATACGGATAACATCACCTGTGTCTTATACCCGATAACTTCACCAAATTTTGACCATCGAAGTTATGGCGCCATAGGATTATACCGTTATCAAAAACTACTGCAATAACAAACCGGTACTAGCACTAGCATCCATTTCATCAAGTTTTCGTTATCGGTACCTTTGGTTACTATTTTTGTTACATTATAAGTACCAACAGATATCGAACCAATAAAGTTGGTACGGTACTTGGTACCTACTTTCACTTGTTTTGGAATCGTTACTTTTCAATTCGGTACGTTAGTAGTTCGAATGGATAGCCATCATGGCCGTTTTTCATTTTACTTTAGAATTTAATTATTTTACTCTAGCTTGTTAATTGATTGTTCTATTTCCTCAAGTAATTGCACGATGTTTGTGTACACTATCTTTTGGTAAGCTGTTGTTGTATTGTTTTTGATGTTTTGTTCCTTAAGGCATTGATTGATTTTTGAAAATTTCTATTTGCTTTTATTGATGTGATCGACTTTTATTTGTTTTGTTCTAACCTTTGTCCTTTCCTAATGGACATAAGTTGTACCTAATCACACTTATGACTTATCCAATATGTTTACTTGTATTTAATCGATCATTATTAAACGCAGATAAATATTTTATTAAATAATATATATATATATATATAATAAACAGTATGAAAGAAAAAATGAAGTAGTTGTTTTTTCAAAGCAAAGGTGCCATAAAAAATAGATATTAGAACGATAAAGATAAAAAGAAAAAAACAGTGAGTTTTATCTCTTTGTCGCAATATATTCTAACGTATGTACTTAATTTCTGCATATTGACAAAATATTAATTTAGTGTAAAATAATCCCTCATGGCTATAAAATACGTGAAAATGTTTTCAAATTTGTTTTATCCTCATGTATATCTGCTTTATTGTCCAACGTACACACCCCTTCCTCGAGTTCTACATGTAACTACTTTTTTTAAGATCAAAAATTTATACATTAATCTAATAAAATACATAATAAACCTGTGAGGTTTAGCTGATCAATACGTCCAAACACTTATGATGTATACTTGCATTTTCTTTTCTATATTTATATTATTATTATTATTATTAGTACTAGTACTAGTAGTATTGTCATTTAGCTATTATTACTATTATATTATTTTCTTTTATTATCATTTTACTACAACCTTTAAAAATGATATTTTATAACACTTTAACTAATACATTATTTTTTGAGTAAATTTCATTTAAAATGGAACTTTACTGATATATATATCATCTTTTTGTTATCCTCTTAGGGTGAGGGGAGTCCACCCCTCACCACCCCACATCACCCCACACTTTTTACTCCACCACACATTCACCCCACATTCACCCCAAATTACCCGGTATCCACCCCACACCACCCCACACCACTTTTTTAATTAAGATTTAATTGCATATTTACCCCTATAAACACCCTTAAATGCATATTTCTCCAACTAAAAAAATCAATTGCATATATACCCAATGTTAACTAAATGTCTTTATTAAAAATGGGTATATTTGCAAATTAAAGTTGTTTATAAGGGGAAATATGCAATTGATTTTTTTGGCTGGGGAAATATGCATTTAAAGTGTTTTGGAGGGGGAAATATGCATTTAACCCTTTAATTAAAAAGCTGATTTTTAGCTGGGCCCCACATGTCCAACACTTGAAAAAGCTCGGGGAAAAGGACGGGGAAGTCACCCCAAATCCCACCCCAAAATTCGGGGCCGCGGGGGGGTGGGGCGGTGTTCCCGCTCGGGGCCGCTTCGGGGCCGCGCCCACCCCGAGTCCACTCCGGCTGCACTTAAGACCGTTACAATATGTTCTTTTTTTTAAATCTGTGTTACGTCTTAGTTGTATATCTAGCTTAGTACGTAGAAGTGAAAAAAACACCTAATAACCCAAATAATCAAATCGAAATAACTGAACAATTAAAAACAGATGCTAAAGAGAATACTTTCATTCTATATAAATTTATATTAAACTTTTTTTAGAAAAACAATTGTTGCAACAATCATATGACCGATATATACACAATTAGGGGAGCCGAGCAATAAACTGTTTTTTAACGGCAAATAATTATATTAGATAAAGGGGCCTACAAGTAGCTAAGAACACCGAAAAATATAAGGAAAACAAAAAAACAACAAGACATGAGAAAGAATTAGCCCGGGTCAAAAGGAAAATTTGGGATAGCAACATAAGTTCCCTCCGAATTCTTGATTTTAGCCATAAACATCCCACCACAATAATTTCACAGATAACCTTGTTTGCCGAGGGCCGGACATGATCAAAAATGATATCATTACGGTGCCTCTATATAAGCTCCAAGTAGTCACCATGACCATAGTAATAAACTTTTATGTGAAGAAGATGTAAGAGGTGAGCTTGTTCACATATTTAAGGGTTCGCGGATCACACTCTTTAGGTTCTTCGACGAGTAGGCAAGCTCGTGGTTTTGCTCGGGTAACTTAAAGAAAATAATATTATTTTTTACTCGTTGGTATTTATTTGTTTTTATGAGAGAAATTAGGGAAATAAAAAAGTGAAGTGGGAGTGTTGTTGGGTAAAGGGTAACCTTAAAAGCAGGTTAAAGATGTGGGACCCAACAGAGTTATGTACGGAGTTGGCTTGTTGGAAACGTTGGTAGTAGGGTCCACCATACAACACTTATTTATAGTGACACGTACTGTAACAAGGCCCCACCTACAGGATCATGGGTCCACGTGGCCATACCTTTTTATTTTTTTATTAAATTTGATGAGTGGTTGCAGATGTCAAACCCTAACTTATTCGGTTACCCTTTTTCCAT
The DNA here is from genome assembly GCA_030867185.1 of Tagetes erecta. Lineage (NCBI taxonomy): Eukaryota > Viridiplantae > Streptophyta > Magnoliopsida > Asterales > Asteraceae > Tagetes > Tagetes erecta. Next base: position 53,701,961 of record CM061486.1, on the reverse strand, counting down.
GTTTAAATCACTCACTTGCATTTATTAGCGACTATTTTTACTATTTTTAATTTAATGAATGCTATGAAGGCATTTTTTTTCATATTTTTTTTACAAATACACTTTCAATTTTTTTCTAAATCCGAGCCGGTCCAATTCAACTCATAAAGAGTTATTACCATGTGTGGTTATATAATTAGAGTATAGTACATCAACACATATTAAGTATTAAAAAAGTTGGGTGGAGCTGTATTTATATTGTATCTATATAACATGCAAAAAGTACAAAACTAATTAATACGGTCAAAGTTTTCTATAGAGTATAAAAATAAACACACCCACCTAGAAAATTTTGTTCTTGAACACATATACAATTTTATTTTTTTATAACATAATCTCAAGGATCAGAACAAAAAACAAAAAATTACAACTATCGGTGATTCACCCATCTGATTCCACTATATGCACATCTTAAATTAATTGAACTCTTTTCAAATCATTTTAATAGTTTAATATTATAATTAGTTGGAAAAATGGATTTAAAAAATCCCAACTTTCACATGTTGGCCGGCAGAGGACCCAACTTCAAAAATAATTTATGGAGGTCTCAGGTTTCAATTAATTTGCTTCTGGAGGTACCCCGTTAAAAAAAAGTAACGGACGTTTATATATGCTGACGTGGCACCCGAGTGGGCCCACCACTTTTTTGCTTCGTTAATAAAACCCAAATAACTCCGTTCAACTCTTCTAACTCAATTACACTCCACCTCCACTCTCTTCAAACAACATTCCTACGTAAACCCTAAGCAAAATTCGATTGATCACTGAATCTGTTAAAGGTACGTACACTACACCGTTAATCTTAGTTCGAATCGTTTTTTTTTTTGTGCTTAGCTTATTAAGTTTTTTTTTCAAGTAGGATGTCTGATTACATGATGGTAAAAATTTGGCATGGTGGATCAGTGATTCAAGAACCGAAAGTTAAGTATGATCGGGGAGATTCAAAGATTTTTCAAATAGATGTGGACAAGATGTCTTATTTTGAGATTATTGGGTATGTAATGGATTGTGGTTCATATGAATCAACAAATTTACTGATGTATTACTTGAATCCTGGTACGATGTGGAAGTACTGATGTATTAAAGTGGCAACAAATTTGCAATAAACTTTCCAACTGTTGCCACTTTAAAAATTCTGGGTTTTCTAGACGGGGATGATGTGGAAGTACTCATTTGAGTAGTTTAATTTCACAAGAAATCAAACGATTTGATGTGGGGAAGAAATTGGGAAATTAGGGTTAAGTAATCGGTTATGAATTTGATAGGAAAAGAGGGAAAAATGTGGGTTTTATTAACGAAGCAAAAAAGTGGTGGGCCCACTCGGGTGCCACGTCAGCATATATAAACGTCCGTTACTTTTTTTTAACGGGGTACCTCCAAAAGCAAATTAATTGAAACCTGGGACCTCCATAAATTATTTTTGAAGTTGGGACCTCTGCCGGCCAACATGTGAAAGTTGGGATTTTTTAAATCCATTTTTCCTAATTAGTAAAGCATATTAACAAACTTCACCGGAGAGGTTAGGGATTTCCTCATCTTCTCATGAGTCACACCCCCGTTGGAACCCGTCCGACAACGTGGTGGCAAGGTACAGTGGCGAAGCCGAAGATTTTTTTTATGGGATCGGATTCTTTTGATTCGTGGATTCTGATAACTTAAACAACTAGTCGTCGTTATTTTTCTGGTCGGTCAAATATCGGGTCGGATCACGAAATAAAAAGACGTTGTCATAAAGAAACATACTGTAAATAAAATTGTTAATAAAGAATGACAAAAAACTGTTTTGGATCGATAGAGATTGGGATCGGGATGGTTTTATTCAGGTTAATAATTTATTGTGATAAGCCCAAGTATGTACCTCAATTTTATTAATACCAAACTACCAACTAATTAAGTAAAACTAATTTATTTAACTATAAAAAAATTTAATTGTATCTTATAAAAATTTTTATTAAAAAAAATTCTAAATGGGAAACTGTGTCATAAGATAAAAATTAGGTCGGTACTAAAAAAAGACCGAGTCGTTCAGTATATAGTTTACTCTACACGCCAAAAAAAGAATGAGATCGGCTAACCCAGATCGGCCTTATGTGTCTTCGCCCCTGACAAGGCGTGATACTTTTGGTGCTCTTTTGGATTGTGTCTAGTTATTTACAACAATGTTTATGTAACCTTATATCGTTCCACTATCTTAATATAAGTTCATCTTTTTTAATGGCTATTTGGATCACCAATGAGTTATTGGTTAACCCGATCATCTACGTTTCTCGAATATAAAATATTGGGGATTTAGGCTGACATGTATCCAAAAAAAGCTTGTACATTAGTTTGTCGTTATCAACCTCGAACCAAAAGAAAGCTCATACATTAGTCTGTCGTTGTCATTCCCGAACCAAAGAAACTCTCAGGAGGGAGTGTTAACCCGGTCATCTATAGCCCAATGACCCAACCTAGAACCCTTGAACTATAGACCTTCTTTTAATGAAATGTTGAGTACCTCACATCTGATAGTGAATTTAGACAGAAATTTAAAGGTAGAGTTAAAAAATTCCACTACCAGATAGCATTATAACTAAAAAAATAAAAAATAATAATAATAAACTACAAGGTACAAGTTAAGAGTAGCGGGTGCTACCCTTGTTTTGCTACTCAGCTTAATCATTTAGGCTGAGAATCATCAAGATGCTAATTTATGTTCATGTGACAAATGTTTATATGTTTTTTGTATTTTTCTACAAATGCTTATGAGAGTTTTTTGTAGTTTTAGAAAGGAGTGGTATGTGGTGAAAGTGAAAATGTGTGATGGCAATAAGAAGCGATTGACAACCGTAAATGGTGGTGGTTGATGGTGGCGGTGAGGGTCCCAATATTCAAGAATTGATTCGAAAAAAGCTTGACGTTTTGGTTAAACATGGGCCCTTTGTTTTTATACTCCATCCGCATGATATATGACATGACACAATGATAATATAATATATTAATATTAGTATTAATATTAATAAATATTGTTTTTTATGATATGTTTGTTGATGATGATGATGGATGTGTTGTTGTGTTTGTTGGATGTTAGTGGTGCCATGATATATGGGCCATGACCATTTCAGATTGTGTCAAACTGTGAACAACAATACAAATCTTTTGTGGGTTTGCACGTGACCCACGCGTGATCTATGGGTTTTCCATCAAATCAAATGATGCAAATCATTAACAAACACAACTTCATATCTGCTTTTCTTTTCTTTTTTTTTTTTTTTTATTCTGCATCGGTGTTTATTTAATATGTTATCGATTTTTTTTATTACTTTTTATGATTTTAATAATATAGCTATTAAATAAAATGCAACTTTCTAAAGAGACTCAAATATTATTCGCATTAATAACATTTAGAAAAGACATTGAGGCAATCAAAGAAAAGATTTATGATAACACAAATTTGATCTTTAACGCGATATGTTTGAACACTAGATTGTTGGCATGCATAGAAGCGTATGAGGTTTGTTTGGTTACTCAATGTTATTTATGTTTGCAGAGCATATGAGGTCCACTTTTGTAATTGGATAACCCCAAATACCACTTATGTAATTATCATACATATGTACTGGATTTTACTTGGAAGTAAAAATGTTTTACAAAACAGATCATTATTATACTTACAAGCAAATTAAATGTTGTGTGTAAAAATTTTACTCGAATTTATTATCGTTAATCTGTCAGACCTGCTTTGGTTTAACGTTATGTGCTTGTACACCGGTAAAAAAAGATCACGAGATCTCCACACACATGACATCTTAGGCAATCAATAAAATATCACATTTAGATGATACTTCAAAAGCTTTACCTACGAGGTCTAAGGAATTAAATAAGGTCAAGGTATGGATAATTAAATAACCTTGTATATTTTAACATAAATTTTGATATTTAAAGTTTAGTTGAGGAGGAGAGGGTTTAATAAAAATAATATTTTAATAACGTTATTTTTCTTTATATATGTGTCTAGGGACATTTGCAGTATGTGTAACCGTAGTTACACTAGTGTAATATTTTCACCTACATTGTTGAATATTTATAAGTTACATCAAACTTAACTTGCATCATTCCTAACTTCTTTACACTTTTGAGTTTCCACATATACATAAAAACAAATAATATGTGTAATAATATTACTATAAGGTTAACACCTTAAGAATTAGTTAACATTTGATGCACTTCCTACTAGAGTATACATTATCGTTCTCGAGTTTACAAGGGTGTATATAAAATTTTTTTAAGATTAAACTGCAATTTTAGTCCCTATGTGTTGATATCATTAACAGTTTTAGTCTCATCATAACAGTTTTAGTCCCTGTGTTTTTATTTTCTAACAGAAATAGTACCAAAGACTAACTCCATTCAATTTTTCGTTTAATGTTAATGATATTAAAACATTAGGAACAAAATTGCAGTTTACTCTTATTTTTAGCATATAAAACAGTAGATTTTGTAATAAAATATGTATCAAATATTTAAGAGGTTTTTGGGGGCAAATTTAAGAGAGAAAATTTTTTGAACTGTCAAATTGAGCTCCAAAATTTCATCGCTGTTTATAACAACTCTCACTCAATGACTTTCAGTCAATTGTGTTCTATATTTTTGATAATACGTTAATTTATGGTTTCAATTAATACGGTTGTTGAAGCTTTATTTATTGTTTTGTTTCTTATAAACAAACCCTGATTTCAAATTCAGTATGGTGGATAAATAGTACTCGATTTTGATAGCGTGTTCAATTTAATCCGATTGTTGAATTTTTATTTATTGTGTTCTATATTTTCGATTTTATTCTTTTTATTTATATATTTTAGATTTATTCTGTATGTATACACGGGTTTTAAACCTAGTTTGAGAATATGTTATGATTAAAAACTAATATAAATTGAAATGATATGTTGCAAGTGTTTTATGTATTTATTTAAGAGCATCTTTTTGTAAAAAATTGTAGCACATATTTTGGTACGTCGTTATTCAAGGGGAGGCACATATATGTGGAATTAATGAATCAAATATAAATTGAAACGAAAAACTAGGACGACATTTAATTATAAACCTAACCTAACCAATGTTGTCACTATTCGTGCATCCTTATCTTTGTTTTCTTATGACCGCTCTATTCGACATTAATTGTCAAATGTCCAGTAGTGCTACAATAAGACGAAGGTGTGCCATCTTGACTTCAACAAAAACACCTAATTATTTTTTTAAAAGATATTCAACAAGCCTATCGTGTAACTAAAAGATTAAGGGTATGTTTGGTATGGGGTAATATATAGAATGAATGAGAGAATGGAATAAATGATGGAAATGAATGGATAAAGGAATGAAATTGACTATTCCGTTTCATTATCATGTTTGGTTACCTTACAAGAATAAAATGAATCAGTACTTGTTGTTTGGTAGGAAGGAAAAAAAAATTAAAAAAATACAAATCTTTAAAAAGTAACAAAAATACTTAATCATGGTTATGGGTAGGGTCTTGATTCGGGCCATGGATCGGCTCTTGGTTCGATACATGGATCAATACATCAATTAGGACATTGATCAAGACATGGGTCAGGCCATGGTTTGAGTCACGGTTCGATGAATGGTTTCCACATTGGTCGGTTCATGGGTCGGGTCATGAGTCAGTTCATGACCCATGTCATTAGTTGGATCATGGATCGAGTCATGGATTGGTTCATGTGTTGAGTCTTGGATCAGGACATGGGTCGGTCATGGTACGAGACTCGAGTCAGGTCATGAGTTGAATTTATGGTTAGGGTCATGGTTCAGGGCATGGATCAGCATAGGCCGGGTCACGGGTCGGTTGATGGCTCGGGTCATAAGCAAGTTCATGGGTTGGATTCTGGTTCGGTTCATAGGTTGGGTCATGGTTTGAGCCGTGGGTTGGACATGGTCCGATTCATGAGTAATGGTGTGTCTGGGCAAGTTTGGGTCATCGGTCGGGTCATGAATCTTATCATAAATTAAAAAATTATTTCATTCCTTGATGAAATTAAAAAAAAACATAGGGGATGGATGCAATGAAAATGCGAGTTTTTTCATTTCTTTGTAATGGGTCATAATATTCCGATGAGCAACCAAACACGTTTTTTTCCATTCCTCGTAATAGTCCATTCCATTTCACATTTCATTCTTGCATACCAAACGCTACCTAAGATTTAAATCTTACTAGATGATATTGTGATATTTATCTTAAAGAATTAAAGAATTGTTGTTAAAAAAGATGTATTAAACACTAGCTAGGTTACAAACAGACCGAATGAAATTATTAAATTAGATAGTTAAAAATTAAGATAATATATTTTAAACTGATTTTTAATGTAAGATATGATTGAATTTATAAAAACTAATATATGAATTAATTATAAATTGATAGAATAAAAGAATGAGAATGAAGTTAATTGTGATGATGACAAACGTCATAATAGATGTATGTAGATATGTAGCTACGTTACAACGCTTCTTTCAATAACATCAGGTCGATCCAATGAATGTTGGTAGATCAAAGAAGGTGGCTGCCGGCTGGTAGTTGGTCCGATCGATTGAAAGGTTGCTCCTTATTCATGTATTAATTTCTAGATAGTCTTCATGCTTTGTTGTTTTTTCCTTCCTCTTTTCATTATGTAATTTCTTCACTTATATTGATTTGGGTAAATATTAAACTAACACGCTGGAAATAAGTCATTCTTATTACATTTGTGTAGTTACAATTAATCAAAATTGTTGAGCGCAAAGCTCTTACCGTTATATACCAAACTGTCTCAACTCATACGCAAAGCTAACAAATATTAGTTTTGCATCTAACTTAGTTTTGATTTTAAAAACCCATATATATTTTTCTATCGTCTTTTTATGAAATTGGTAGTTATAAAAGAATAGTAAACAATTTTCCATGTTTGATATCATGTGTATTTGTTGAACATAAAACGTGGGTATTTACGAAAATGGCAATATAAATGTTATGGGACCCAAACCACTTTGTTGTAAAATGAAAATCATAATCATAAATCAAGTTTGTTCATTTCATTTTGATCATATCTTCTTTAGCCATCAATTGCTTTTGTCGATGGCCACTCCACAAAACACGAGCTATGTCCCATCACGTGTTTATTGCCCAACATATCACTAGTTAATAGACGTGTTATCAACCATCATGTCTCATTTTGATTGTAATAACCCGCGATTGTATATGTAGATACAACAAACAAATTAACGATCAATGCACTTATGTTATCAAACGTTTAGTTATAACATACTTTGTGATGGTGGAATTGTATTGTTTTGTACATTGTTTACAATGCTAGTCGTGTCAAAATTTAAAAGGATGATAATTGTTAGTGGAGCATATAACATATGCTTCTATGAACTCTTTCTCCCTTTCTTATATTCGTATCTTGCCTAATCTTTAAAAATATACAATTTCAAAAGAAGGAATAGTTTGCCTTTAGGCTATCAAAAGAGATAGTGGCTTAGGTCAACTAAAGATAAAAAAAATAACCCTTAAAGAAATTTGGTTTCTATATATTTCTTTTTGTGTGCTATCGTGACATGCAACTCCGATATCTTCTAGATCGGATTCATATTCGTATATATTAAAATATTTGACGTCTCATATCCGTAAAAAGTTGTCCAAACTCCAGAGGATGCATACAGACATTCTTTACTCAAAATTATTATGATATTACGTAGAATGGCATATACTTAAAATTTACTTTACTATATAGGTTGTCAAGATTGCAAAATCTTAGTTAATAACAATTTATTTATTGATTGAGTAATAAGTTCGTGGAAAAGTAGGCATGTCTAGGTGCATAGTGAGTATGGTCATGCTAACTAGTCGTTATTTTTCGTTGTTTCTTTGTGAAGAAAACATATTAGTAGGTTATAAGTTATAACCAAACAGAACATGCTTTATTAATCTCCAACACTTTTAACGTGTTTAGTATTTATTATACTTTTGCATTGACCTTGTCGCAATCGTTAGAACTAGAAACATAACCTTAAGCTTTATCTTATAATTGGAACCTACACCCTTAAAAAACTAGTGTTTAATCAAAATATTAGGTGTCCATCAACTATCAATAATTAACAAGAAGATATTGTGACATGGGACGAATCATATGAAAACCAAAACAAACATATGTTTATATATTATATATATAGGTTGCTTTTTTGAAGCAATGATTCCTACTTTCACATGGAATGGAATGGATGTATTTTGAGATAGGTGTTGGCTTGCATCTAGGAATAAAAAGGACAACTCTATTGGCCCTTTAGCTACATTTTTTTTTGCTTTTTTATCAACATAAGAAAAAGGTAAAGAAAGTGCTTTAGGACAAGAAGGGTAATGTTCCTTCCAACCATTTTCACAAAAGACTTGAGACCATGACAAATCAATAGTGGGGTGTAACTATCATCTTTTGCCTAACCATTACAATTTCCCCAAATGCCATCATTTTAACAATAATAAACAATGTGATCTCTTTCATAATCATGTCTTCTTGACCATGTTCAACTACTAAATTGGTGTTTTTTTTATATGTGTAACCAAAAGAGATTAGATGGTGGCCTTTAAAGTTATTTTATGTGTTTCACATGCTAATTTTCTTGTAGAGGAATTTTGTACATGGTGGGTAGGGAATTTTAACATGTCGAGTGAAATAAGCAATAAATGTTTTTATATAGCTAATATTTTTCCTCAAGCCAAAATCACATTTTTTAGATTAATCACCTTATCATAAACTTAAAGACAAAACGTTTGTGTCATAGGTCTAAGTTCTCACTCATTTATGATACATATGATGCGTATATCTTAAGGCTAATTTCAAGTGACTTACCGGATCAATTGAAAGAATCATCTTCTTTTTTTAACAAAATACCTAAAATTTGTTTTGTGAAGCCTTTTTGTTATTATATTATTAACTTAGAAATTTGTGTTTAAATAAAAAAAGGAGCGCAAAATAGTAATGATTTGGATTGGGATGCAAACCCAACTCCCCACTACTTCGCCTATAATTATGTCTTGATTAGCTTTTTTTCATGTTGCGCATTGGAATGACAAAGATATGAACATCATATAAAATGCCTTCTTTTATAAAAAGAAACGGGTAAAATATGATGATGATAATTTGGATCAATCACATATTATTGATATACTCAATCATCTACATTTCATATTACAAAGAAACTCACCATAAGATCATTCGTAGTCAAGTGAAAAGTGAGACTTTTGAGGGCTTTTCGGGATTTACCACTACACATGATTTAAGTGAGAAACCTTCGGCCCTAACTTGAAACCTTATTTTTTTGTCGTATGTGGACTTGAGCCTAAACTCATCTTTTATGAAGTGTAGGTATCTCGTCTCAACCTAAGACTTCGACCATTTGGTTGAGGATCATCGGTGGATGGTAAGCATAGATAATTAGAATATATCCTTTTATAGATGAGATCGAGGGGGGAAAAGATAATCTAGATTTGAGATCGTAGTGTAGATTATTTTTTAGTTGCTTGTGGTATTCGTTCGTCACTCTAGTTATCTTCACGTTTGTATGTTTTGGATCTGGCACCTTATTAGTATTTTCTTTTCTTTTTGACGAATCGACTCTTAAATAAGATAATAAAAGAATACTAGAGGTCTCTATACATTTTCCTAATTTCTAAAATACAAGGGCGCCCGAGTCTAAGGGTACATCGTTTGCTGCTAGACGGGTTGACTATATTCATGAGAATAAATATATAAAGCAACGGAGCCATCATAGTATTTTTGAATTCCTCCGAAAGGAAGGGTGGTAAGTTGATCATTTACCGATCGGGGTCTGATCAATCCTATTTTTTCTTTATTTGATGGAAGGTAAGGGTCAATTTTATTGTAAAGCCGTATGCAATGACTCTATGAAATTACGTTGATACTTCCACATATTATGGGTAACGTAGGAGACATCTCTATGTTTCCCCCCGGGAATCTTTAGAATTACCACTGCTTAGCTTTCAATTCGCCTCTGACCATCAAATGAAATGTGAATAATCCGTCCTCTTCTCTTTGAAAGAAGGGGCGCTTCCGGTTCTGTCGGTGCTTGAAACAATTTTGTCTTCTCCATATTACTATATCTCTAGAGTCAATAATTTCAATCAAACGTCTCACTTCTTCAATATTTCCTTTTAGGAGATGGACAAATTCAAATGTTTAGGAACTTATTTAGTGTTCTTAAATGCTTTTAGGAAGTGTCCAAACAACGGGTAGAGATATATATATCTACAAGTCGACTTTTTGGTGATGAGGCCAACCCTCATAGGGTCAAAACAAAGCCATACCCATTACCCAATCAATGGCCCTATTCGTTTCATGTCTTTTAAACTCTTGATTTGACGATACACAAGGTTTGTTGTGAGATGGAAATGTGCATTCATGTTCAAGATAACTACTATCATTATTTTCAAAGATGATGAAAATATCAACCAATGTGATTAAATGCCAAATACAGATGTACATGCATATGTTCATTGACGATGGTTATAAAATGTACTAGTTAAGAAAACTAGTCATAGAAGCATCATGAGGGTACAATAATTGATATATGGTGGCCTCTACATTTATCTTCCAAGAACAATTTGTCGAATTGCTTTATATAACAAATTTCATTGATTGAGATGAAGTATTGTGTTGAGTGGCCAAGTAAATTACTTCTCACGTTGCATATTTTTAAAACCTCGATACAATGTTTCCAACTTTTTTTCTTTTTTTAAAGGCAAAAAGATATTATTATATTAGATAAAGAAGACTAACATGTAGCTAATAGTCATAAAATATAAACCAGAAAGGAAAGAAAGAAAACAAATAAGAACACAAAGTATAGGTAAACAACCCTTTGATGCATATGGAAAGTGAAGAAAGATAGGGATTTCAATTCCATGGTAAAATCCGACAAAGATATTATAAGGATATCAAATCTCTATCATATCTTCATATCAAGATTCGTGGGGAAATGGTACAATAGCATGAAAAAAATTGGAGTATGTTTAAATTTTAATATGTGTTTTCATTAGTACTACTAGCTTACTAGTTTTCTAATAAAGTTTTGGCCTTTGAAAAAAATATAAATTAATTTTGTAATTATATATCTATCCGACACGACATTATTTATAATTTTTAAAAACATATGCAAAGAGGGCAAGATTAAAACAAGTACCGATAGTCTCAGACTATTTACCTTATTAAAAATAATGGTTCATACCCGGTCACATACATGTTGGCTAAGTGATAGGATTTGGGTAAACAAACACGATATTAAATTGTATTTCTTATAAAAAAAATACACAATATAAATGTAATATGTAACTTAAATCTCATAAACTTTATAATTTTTAAGTTATCCATCACTTAATATAAATCAAAATATTTTTTAATTTAAACTAAGTCAGATAGAGAAGATAATAACATTAATTATTAAAAAAAGATAAACCAGTAATATTTGATGTGAATAAGATTTGTAGCTAAATGAAATGAAAGTTAAAAAAAAAAAAAAGTCGTATTCTGTTACAGGGTATCCGTATATCCTCGGTTTCTGTTACATTACCCCTTTTTTGTAAAGTATATTTAACTATTTTGCTACATATAAAAAAAATACAATATCTAGAAAAGAGAGTCCAATTAACACCACTATTTTAACAATTTCATTTTTAACTTTTTATATTATTAAATTTCGTTGCTCTTTAAAAGCAACCCCATTACACATCTCCAATAAAAGCCACCACCAACACCAACATTTGCATGCTTCTTCAATTCTCTCTCTAAAACGCACAACAAATAGCTCTGAATTCAGTTTTAATTTCATGGCAGTTGAAGCAGGTCATCACACTCTTTTTCATCCTCAAATGATGATAACAAACGCCATTGATAATCATCAAACAACTGTTAATAACACGCCTTTAGGATTTGGAATCGGCAATCCTTTATCCGCCATGTATTGCTCTGGTTTTACGGATTCGATTAGCGGTTTTCCGGCGAATACTGCTCCGTTGAAGGCGGAGAGTGGCCTCACTTGTAGTCTTCCGGTTTCTAGAAAACGAACCAGAGATTGCTCCGATGTCAATACGTTTGTTAGCAATCACAACATGAATATGAATATGAACATGAATCAGATCCAGAGATCTGGAACGTATACGTTTCTCGGTGAAGATATTTCTATGCAGATTCAACAGCAACAGTTGGAGATCGATCAATTCATCGCTCATCAGGTACTTAATCTCATCTTCGATTTGATTTCATCCGTAGATCGATTGTTTCGATGTTTTATGTTACGACTGTGTTGTTGAAATTGTAAACCTTATATTTGATGATTTACGCAGACGGATAAATTGAGACTTGAGATTGAAGAGAAACGAAAGAGAAATTCACGGAGATTAATCGCTGCAGTTGAAGAAGGATTATCGAAGAAACTTCGAGCAAAAGAGGAAGAAATAATGAAAATGGCAAAATTAAATTGGGCGTTAGAAGAAAAGGTGAAATCACTCTGTGTAGAGAATCAAATCTGGCGAGAATTAGCTCAGACAAACGAAGCAACAGCAAACGCATTACGATCAAACTTAAAACAAGTTCTAGAACAATCCGTTCATCTTCAAGTTCAGGACGATTATCTCCACCGTCAGCGTACAACTCCGGCATGCATCGACGACGCAATAGCAGAAGATGCACAATCATGCTGTGAAAGCAACAACGAAGAACAACAAAAACACGCATCAATTGATCAAATCAACATGAACGATGATTGTACAAGCATCATCAACAACAACAGATTATGCAAAAACTGCAATCATGAAGAATCAAGTGTGTTGCTTCTTCCTTGCAGGCATCTATGCCTTTGCACAGTATGTGCTTCATCTGTTAACATTTGCCCTATCTGTAAATCCACAAAGAACATCAGTGTTCATGTGAATCTATCATGATGTTCATCTTTTCAATTTTACGGTTACAAATAGCTAGCTAGCTTTCAGAAACTAACAAAACAAATTGTAACAATCAGATCTTTAGTTTTGTTCATAAACCATTCCATTGTACGTCGTTGTTTTGTTTCTTAATTTTTAATTAGGTGTTAATTAATGACTCGCTAATTTTTTAATTAAGATTTTAGTAGGGGTGTAGGGTTATGGGTAGATAGGTGGTGATGTCAACGTGGGAACATGAAAGTGCGATGTGCATATTACTGTTTTATATTTCCCATAATTATTTTCTATTTAAATATTTAACTTTTTTTAATTATTTTTTATAACCATGATTTGATTTAAGTTTTATAAATGAACATGCCTACCCCGCTCTTGGCCAGGGTCGTGTTTTTGCGTCTTGGTTCGAACCTTGAGTCCACTTGGGTTTTTGTTCACTGTGTTTTTTGAGTGTTCAACTGTCAATTGGTAGCCGTAGGCATGGTGTTCTCAAGGGAATGCCAAACTTTGATACCAATATGAGTCTGGTTAAGATAACATATTGACTGGAGTGAGACAACTATTATCAAGAAAATTATTGTTTTAAAAATTTGTATTTGTGAAAACAAACTAAAGTAATATTTGTTCAGCTGTTTAAGAAGTCAAATTTATTCAATGACATTCAAAGGTTTTGCAAGAAAGAATTATATACCTTATTAGTTTGACCAAATAAGAGGTTACAAGGCATTATTTTTTTAAACAAGTTTAATATATTGAAAGTAGCTTAAGATACTTTTCAGGTATTTTGAAAGGTTTATAAAGTTTGAGTTGTTAATAGTTGATACATCATAGAGAAAAAGAAGATTATCTATTGTTATAAAAATATATATATATATATATATTAAATTTAATAATGGGGGAGTAGGAAGAAACAATGAAGGCGTGATAATGATAAAAAATAAAAATGGACGTTTGATATAAAAGAACAAAAGTATTAAAAGAGGCGTGAAGCATCTGTTTGACATTGGAAAGCGAAAGGGGCAAAGTAAAATACAAGGCAAACTTATGAAAGCAGACACGTTCATCGTATCCATTTTCAAACCACTTTCCAAGGCATTATCTTGTATTTTTCGAAAAGGACACATACGAAATCCTTTACCTTATTTATTTAACATTTAATTCACGTACGTTTTTTCATTAAAAGTTAGGCATGGGAACCGAACCAAGTCATTAGCTATTTACACATAAAATAGTTTATGGCATAATAGTATTAATAATTTCTTTTAACATGTTGTAGTTGTTTTGTATGGCCTTTATATATATAATACTAGGTTTAATACCCGTGTGTTACACACGGGTTAAATAGTAATATTTAAAAAAAAATTATAACCATTATATTTAACAATTTATAAATATATAACATTTAAGGAGTTGGCTCCATCAACTTGCATGGTGAAAAATTTAGCTAAATTTTACCTCCCAAACTTCCTATTATAGAAAAAAAAATCCCTCCAAAAATTACCCCTAAAAGTTTGATTTATTAGATAGATAATATTTTACGAAAACAATTTCACTATCACTTGAGCGTGTTAAAACCTTTCTTTACAAGAGCTCATAATACTTTTATTAAACACTTACATTTAAAAAGTATTAAATTAATTAATTGAAGCATTCACTTTTTTTTTCATATTCACCCATAGTCTAAAAAGCATTTAAAATTACCTAATTAAACACTCAATCTTATTCTTTAAAATGACAAATCTATTTATAGTCTCATTAACTCTACATTCAATATCTCATTTTCTTTAAAATGACAATCAAACAATGAAGATATGATTGATCGAAATTGTTATTAGTAAAAAATGACATATTTTTATAGATACTGTATTAATAAAAAAAAAATGGCATGTGTAGAAACATTCCAACTCCGTTTCCATTATGTAGCTTTTTGGCGCAGCAAATGAGATGGTTGATCATTTGTTTACAACGTGCAATTAGCTTTGACAGTTTTGATAAAAGTGGGTTCTTTGTGCAACATTTATCCGGTTTACGTCAAATCTTTCAAGGACCTTATGGAGTTTTCTTTTTTACTTAATGGGGACGACAGTTTCAAAAGAGCGGTTCATGCTTTGGTCATGTTGACTACCTGGTTCATGCTTGATCATCTCCGGCCCTCGTCAAACAAGGTTATCTATGAAGTTATTGTGGTGAGATGTTTATGGCTAAAATCGAGCATTCGGAGGCGAACTTATATTGTTATCCCAAATTTTACTTTTGAGCCAGGCTGATTATTTCTCATGTCTTGTTGTTTTTTGTTTCCTTTGTAGTTCTCGGTGTTCTTAGCTACTTTTTAACCCTCTTTATATAATATAATTATATGTTGTCCAAAAAAATTTATAGGACTGCCAATTTAATACACGAATACACGACACGAACCTACACTACACAGTCTTAACAGATAATAGATAAACCTTTAACATGTAACAATTACTGAACAAGTAAACACAAACCTATCTATTAATTTTCATGTATTAAACATATATTTTACCTGGTTAACTATTAGTACATGTTACTACCTGTTAAAATTTATTTTAAATTAAGAATATTATATAATATAACATTATTAACTTTTTTTTACCCTGATTACATAAATTCTAATTTGTAAACTATAATTCCTTAAATTTCAATCATATTTTATTAAGTGTATACATGTTATAAACATATACAAGTACATGTATGAGAAACACGTACACGATTTGCTAGTATTATGTATCCATATTGTAAGACTACATGTAATGGGCGTTAACACCCAATTTTTTTGCCCAATAACGCCCCATAACGCCCTACACCACTACGTAGGGGCGTTATGTAGCAAAATTTTTTTGGGTGTTTTAGTTATAACGCCGGTGCCCACACGCTTTCTAACAAAATTAACATATATTTACTCTTTTAATCAATTAATATGTAATAATGAAGGGGCATTATAGGAGCATTATCTCACTACGCCATTTTTTAGTATAATGCTTCTTGTCTAGTCACCGTCCACATTGCGGAAAATGCCCACCAGGAGCATTAACCATTAGATAGAGTCTAATAATAAATAAAAAAAAGTGGGGGGCCCAGAAAAAGAGATTAGAAACGCCAAAGTAGACATTTATTATTAATGGGAACAAGAAGACATTAAAATAGTAAGGAGGGAAGGGATCCTTAAAAGCAGGTTTTTTCTCTGCCACGTGGACCCACTTCATCTGTCGCTTTATGACCGGCATCCCACTCCTTTTTTTAACGTATAAATCCCATCCCATCCCATCCCATTATTATTATTATTATTATTTCACTCCTGGTCCCTACTTCTCTCTCTTTTCTCACTTTCAACCCCCTTTCATTTTAATATTACACTTATTTCCCTCATGTCAACATAGTCTGCCAAATGGTCCCTTCTAACTTATTGTTCAATAGTGTTATCTAATTATGAATTTTTGTTCTTTTCTTCTTCTTCTTCTTTGTTAAACGTCGCCATGCGTAAAACCTCTTTGGTTTTCTTGACTGTTACCGCGTATAAATTCGTTAAAGAAATTAATATCGTTTTACAGTAGTAGTTAACCGCTTACTTTTTCAAACATTGTTTGAGAAATCATTGTGTTGGATGGAATGTTAAATGATCAAGCTAAAGAAAAGTATGATACTAACACACACTTTATGGAAAGTGTTTAGGGATTCTTTTCTTACTTTTGGTTGAAGCAATAAACTTTGTTTTTGTTGGAAATTATATATGATGAAATTGATTGTTAATTAGAAGTTATTGTTAAAAGCATTACACAACATGTTATTTGGGTAAAAAGATTGATTATACTTTACTCATGGTCAAAGTTAAATAAAGATTTTCCAATTCATTAAATTCCCTTTTTGAATTATTAGTCATTTCAAAAGTTTCAACTAAACTAGATGCTTCTAAAAAAATGTAATGAATATTGAAAACACAACTTCATAATAAAATATACATACATAATAACTTATTAAAACAAACCATATTAAATGTTATATTTATTTATTAAGTGTATGTCAATGGATGAACGGTACAAGTTTCAATATTCAATGGTCCTTTCCCAAGTGTGATGAAGAATTAAATACTATAGTCTACTGGATGATAGATTCTATAATATCAACAATACACATGGGACATGAATAGATTACAGACTAATAGTATTAAAAAAAGCTAGACAATAAATATAATAATTAAAATAAATTAGTTTAATTTAATTTAATTTCAAAATTGGAAGGTGCAATCCACATTGGAAACCCCATTTCCCATCATCCATCACCATCTCAATTTTGTCAAAATCACACGTCTTTAAATACACACACAGGTAGCTTTGCTTTTAAAATAATAAAGAAATAAATAAAGAAATAATGTTTGTGTATATATATTTGTGCCGAATAAAGTCAAATCCCATCAATCCAAAAGCTATAAAAATTAAGTAGCATCACCCCACCTCATGTTAGATATAAAAAAATACAAGTGGGGTATAAGTGATTATTCCGTATAAACATAAAAAATAATAAAATAAATAAAGAAAAGATATGTATATATAGATATAGATATGATGGAGATGAATATATTGGGGCATCTACGCACTCCATGATGGTCGAAGGAACAGGACACTGACACCCTGCCCAATGGCAGCTGCCTGCTTGCTTGCTTGGAGACTGCATCTATGCCAATGCTATGCCCATCCCCTTCCTTCTTCATCCTCATCTTTCACTTTTTCATTCACTTTTCAACTCCCATTTCAACACATATATTATCAATTTCTACCTCTCTCTTTTTTTAATTCATATTCTATTGAAATATAAATATGGTAAATAATGATATGGTGAAAATTAAATTGAAACTACTAATAATAAAGGGTGGCCAGATGCGATGATCGGGTCTCATCTATGTGACTTTGTTTGACGAGTTTATAAAAAATATAATTATGATGTAAAATCGTAAATGTCACATATCAGAATATGGGATTTTAGTTTTACAGGTTTTAACTCAATTTACATATCAAAATTATTTTTAACATATCTCTTATTAAATCGATTTGGATATTCACAAATATATTCATATAAAAAATCATATGTTACAATAAAGGATATGATTTATAATAGTTGGTAAATTTTTATTGGCACATATCGGGTTAGGAGATAATTCATGATAATTGTTAATTTTTTATTTGAACATATATCGAGTTATGAGATAATTGATGATAATTGGTAAAACTTTAATTTGAACATATCGGGTTAGGATAAATCATAATAATGGATAATTTTTTTATTTGAACATATCAAGTTAGGAGATAATTCATGATACTTGGTACATATCGGGTTAAGATATAGATCATGATAATTGGTAAATTTTGTATTTGAACATATCGGGTTAGGAAATAATTGATGATAATTTGTGAACTTTTAATTTAAACATATCGGATTATTTTGAATATGGAGCATACCATGACCCGTCTAAAAATTCTCCATCAAATTAATTTAGAACATGACACCTAAGGAAAATCCTATGTGGAGTAGTTAAAATGGTGACATGTGGATGTGTTACTCAATTATTAGAATAGGTAGATAAGTCAATAGTAAAAAAGACAATTAAGTCAAAATAGTAAATATGTTAAAGCAGAGTAAGGCCTTGTTTGTTTTTGCCTTTTTTCTCTAAATAGAGGAAAACGTCTGATTCGGTCAGACGTAATCAGACGTGGGGCTGTTTGTTTTTTTCCGGCATTAAGAGGTCCAGCGTCTTAATAGCATCTGAACCAGTAAGAGCTTTTAGTGGGTCTGAAAACCTCTTAACCCAAAAAAAACATACGTTTGTCTCCAGCCTCCATTAACTTCTAACCCGGAAAATAGGCTCCATCTCCGACGACTAGAGGTTCGTCTCTAGCCTCCACCTCTTAATGATTCAGATTTCAGACATTTGAACACCTCTTAACATTCAGATGTGGTATTCGATCAGATTCATACTTAAATCTCTTAAAAAAAATAAACGGGGCCTAAGAGGTTAGAACTTGTAAACTGGGTAATCTATTAATGGTCAAAATGATAATAAGTCAAAGTCTGGAAGATCAGAATCATATATATGTCAAAATTGAGTTTAAGGATTAGATTTGAAAATTTGAATTGTGTGACCCACCGACCTTTGAAGTTAGAATTTAAAGAAATAATTTTGAAAAGTTAGAACTATTACGACGTAAAAAGAAAGTTTTGAGGCCGAAAGTTTGAAGTTATTAATGGTTGAGAAGACATCCGTTGAGTTTTTCTATTAATATTAGTTTTTTTAGAACAGTAACAATTTACAATTATTTACATAAAATATGTCAATTGTTGATTTAAAACTCACCACCTTTAAAATAAGCAAAGTCTCACACTTTTCTCTTAATAACTAGCTAAGAGATCATTGACCTATAAATATTATTCTATGATTTTTATTCACTTATACAATAAAATCAAGAAGTCGGTTCTCTTTAATAATCGATATAGTTTTGTAATTATACCGTTTATACCATGTCATTAATTCTTATTTTACATGAAGCGGATATATGTGTCCAATGAAGTTATGTTGTCGTGCCTAAGTTAGGAATTGGTTTTAATTAGCTGTTAATTATAACAATGTGCGGTGATGGCATTGTTCGCAATTTTATAATGTCATAAGCCTAGGTTTGCATAAACTCAAGTATCTACACGTTTCATCTCGTCATATATTATCATCTTTTTTTTTTAAATCAACGTTGGTTAGAAACCACCTCATATATGCAAATTTCAATATGTTTGAATTCTATTTAGTTCTAAAGTATACGACACTAATCCATGCACATGTGTAATTGAATTCATGTGCATGTGCATGTATACGTAAAAGAAATGTAATTGCTATATTTTTTTTAAAAAAAGTTATGGGAGAGGACACATGTATAAAAAAGAGAGAAATAAGTTATTGTTTTTAATATTACCTTTTCAATTAATCCGCATTTACAAGTGTTTACGCTATTCTTAGGGGCTGTTTGTTTCACATTTTAATGGTTCAGTTCAATACTTAATCATTCAGATTCAGTATTCAGAGCATTTGTTTCATAAAAAAAGAGACTCTGAATGGTTCAGTTAAGTGCTGAATGGTTAAAAGATAGAAAAATGCTGAATGGAACTAAATGAAGCATGTACCAAACTTATCATTATCTGAATTTTTACCCTAACATACCCCTCATTGATAGAACCTCTTAATGGTTCAGACTAATTAACCATTCGGCACTTATGATTCAGATTTTACCAAACAACCCCTTATTATTCTCAACTTAATATTTGTAAAAATAAATAGATGCGTGTTCGATCCATATATCTATGGGTATCATGACTAGTAACATGTTTCAATATATATTCTCACATGTAAAACTTGGCTAATTAACTAACCGCATACGGTGTCCGTTACGACTAAGATAAGGGTTTCAATACTCTAATGACACTATACCACTTTATATAAATCTTACATCAATTTTAAACACAAGAGAACAAGTCAATTGCCATAAACATGTTTCGAATGAATTGACTATGGATGAAAAAACTGTTAACTTAAAAATCTTTAACAAGAAGTAGCGAAGTAGCTTCAGGATGGGTGGCCTGCCACGAATACATAAGTTTTTAATTAACAAAACATTATTTTGTATCAGCCGACATATATTTTATATTCTAAAATTAAGGGGGAGATAATAAGTTTTTAATTAATAAAATAACTGATAAAATATATATTAAATTAATATTGAAATGTAGATAAGAGAAAGAAGTTGATGGGTACATAACAAGAAGTAAATGAATATCTTTATTTATGAGCTATGTGTATGAAGCTGCTAACAAGTTTGAATAATTGTTTTCACCAGAAGTGAAAGTGAAGTGTTGAAGGAGGGCCCATTTAAATATAAAAAAATAAACCCCTAAAAAGAATATATCTTTTTGTATATATTTTATTGGGTCAATAATGATGTTATATGGGAATAAGTATAGCATCAACATCTGGAGGGTGGTAGGAGTTAGGTTTTGATAAGTTTGAGTTGTCCTTGTGGTTGGTTTTTGAAAAAGCAAAAGAGTACTGTACTATTACTATGTGACTATTATTATTGTAGTTGTATTGAGTTATTGACACTAACATTTAATTGACCTTTTCAAGGCTACCCCACTAAAAAGACAAAACACACATCATTTTATGTTCAACCATCATTTATTTTTTCCATTATATTGCTACTCATCATTTTCCATTCAAGGTGGCTTAATTTGGCTACTACTTATTCTCCTCCATTGTTATGAAAGGGATTGAAAACCCAACAAATTAAACCACTTGGGTACTAAAGTTAGATATTTACGCGTCTTGAAAGAATGATCGACTGATTAAATAACACAATGAGCTTGTTAAAAAATGACCAATATTAACTAATGCATTTACATACTGTGTTTCACGTTTTTGAGTCCGGTTGAATAAGCCAAACACATTTTAAGACTTGTTGAATAAATCAAGTTGTTAAGTCAATTAGAAGACGGTTTGATTTGGTTTTTAAAACATTAGTTATCAACGGTGGTGGCGTGACTCATATTCATTAGTACACCTTGTGCCACACTTTGATTTGATATTTCACCAGAAAAATATTAGCCTTCGATTTTGACTCTTTGCTTTATTCTATTATTAGGCGGTAATGTAAGCATAATAAGTGTTGAGGTTATTAAATGTTAAACTAAGTTATATATGTGATTCAACTACTAAATATTTAAATTCATTCTCATAATAATATGAGATCATCAAAAGCAACCATGTGCAGTTGTACGTGGAAGTTGAGAAGATGATACCAATCATCATAGAGTTGATGAATTTTTTTTATTTTATTTTGAAGTGTTATTGTATGACATTAAAATGTATATTAACAAAATCAAATTGATACATCTACATCTTATAATGTTGCTTTTGTCATTTTGTGTGACAAATTTTGTTGTTTTGATATCAAGGATGTCGCGTGAAGTGACTTTTTATATACTTACAAGACTAATTCAAAATAAATTCTTATTCTAAAAGACACGTAACTTAATTTATATACTAAGACGATTAATTCAAAATAAATTCCTATTCTAAGAGACACGTAATTTTTTTTGAACGTTTTATTAGAAGTGAAACTAACAAGGCTACTAGCAAGATGCTAGTATCAAAACAGAACAACCCCAATCAAATAAAACCAAAACAACCTAGTCCTATTACAACTTTGGGCAAGAACACCAATTATGTCAAATCACATCTACCCTTTTAGCCCCATGCTTGAGTCAAAGAAAATAATTAATCATAATCTTCTCCACTACACCATTGATGGATGGAGTTATCGCATTCAATATGAGATCATTTCTAGCTGACCAAATTGCCCATGTAGTAGCCATTAAGATCACCGATGCCACTTCCTTCGTAAAATTTGAGTCGTTTAGAGACATGTAATAATAAATGCATTCTCTAATTAACGATGATTCTATGTGAAGGATCCAACCACACCATTTGAAGATTCCGACCCAAACAACAACTGTAAAGTGACAGTTTAACAGCACATGGTCCGTTGTGTTCTTGTGTTTGTACACAACGAGCATTCAACATAACCCACATCCACTCGTTGCCTAAATAAATCCGACTTACTCGGAATCCTGTTTAGTCTAACATTCCAAATAAAGCTTTTCACTTTTAGGGGGATCCATGACGACCACACCATTTGATTCAAATCAACCGGTACTCTATTTAGTTCGAGCACTTTTCATAAACTGCTGACTGAAAACTCACCATCTTCCCCAGTCTCCCATGCCCATTTATCTACCAAAAATTCAAGTCTAAACTCCTGTATCAATGCAAATAGATGCTGAAATTGAGTCGTCTCCGGCCCTAGCGTCAGCGATCGTATCCACTCCCATCTCTAATCTATATTCGAGCCGATCATGACACATTTGTCACCCGTTGTACTACATTTCTTTCTTTCTAACCCGATATATTCAAATACAAAATTTATCAATTATTTCATAACCCGATATGTTCAAATAAATAATTTACCAATTATTAAAGATTTTTTACTTTATTTTAGCATATGATTTTTTTAAGAAAATATTTGTACATATCAAAACCGATTTAATAAATGATATATTAAAATCTAAATTTAGTTAAAACCAATATAATCAAAATAACATATGGGTTTCCCCCGAATTGGAGTTGGGTTAATAGGTGGGTTTCGGCTACCTAGCGCTGTCTGTGTTCGCAGAGCGTTTAGGGTTGCCTTTCGCCATTGGGTTACCCCGGATAGCCGGGTTTTATTCGTTTCGCTGCAAAAAAAATATTATATAGGTATTGATCTAATTATATTAATCAAATGGGTAATGCAATATATCTCACATGATTGGTTGATGTAGCTAGCTCCATGAAACTTCCCATTGAATAATCACACAAAAAGATAATGACAATAGTTTGTTTTTATGTAAATAATGGAGGAAAATTGCACATGGTGACATAAGAAAACAAGGGAGATTAAAAGCCAAGCTAACAAGAGTTGGCCAACAAATGCTAAAGATATTAAATTGATTTAAACCACTCAGAAAGTTAAAGGGGTCAGGATCAGGGACTACACCACACCACATTGAAGGTGCATGGTATTATTATTTTATTTTGTTTTGTTTTGTTTATTATTAGTTATTATATTTATAATGAAAAGAGAAAAAAGACAAAAGCAAGTGGTGATAAATCTTCCGTATCTTAAGAAAACAAAAACAAAAAAAAGGCAGAAGACACACAAGCACAAGAAAGGGCGTGTGATGGTAAAAAAGATGAACCAAACCCAACTCATGTATTTTCAAAGTTAAAAAAAGTATCAAAAAGTGTGAAATTGTGTAAGCATTAGCTTAGTGGGTTGATTCCTGACACAACATACATCACAAAAGACCGAAATAATAATAATAATAATAATAATAATAATAATAATAATAATAATAGTAATAATAATAATAATAATAATAATAATAATGTTGTTTTGTATCAAGTTAAAAAAATAATATATTATGCTTTGGCTGTCCTAAAAGTTACATTCGTGTTTTATTAAATTTGAACAGTTTGTTTACTCGTCTAAAATTACAGACTAACTAGAAAATATTTAAATTAAAACTTTAACACGCTATAAGTTTACCACGCTAAAATTTTAAAACGCTATAAGTTAAATTCATTTAGAACATTTTTTAAAATTTTTTTTACTTGTTTGTAACCCGTCAACCTAGCTTGCCCGATTTAAATAAAGATGTTAAAATAGTTGTGTTTTTGGCTTATGTCATTTTAAGTGCGCTCATGTCATGGTTGATGTTTTTACATTCCAATGTGATTTTAACAATCTTTTATGATTTAACAATGTGATTTTAACAATCTTTTGTGATTTAACAATGTGATTTTAACAATCCACTAATCAAACTCAATTGATGCCTCTATCTAATCATAACCTCGTGAAATTTAAACCGAAACACATATTTTTTCATTTTTAAATATTGGTGGTTTTAAAATTAGTTAGGGTTAACCATAGAAGCGAATGTCTTGCCTTTCTAAACATGATTTAAAAACCAAACAAATGAAAAATGAATGCAACCATATCAAGTCAAACTTATATTGTTCATTGTTTTCATATTCAATTTGTTTCATAGTCGTCTCTTTATCTAACTTGTGATCATACATTTATTGGCGTGTTTTAACCATATCTAACTTGTTTAAAGGTGTGACATGAAACAACTAGTTTCACATCACTCTAATCTACTCCACTAAAATGTTTTCCTTCCTAATCTAAAAAGGAATAAAAGTGTCTTGAAGGATCCACTTTGTGTGATTAGGAGATGACCTAATTATGTAACACTAATAGGTTATGCTTAAGTTCTTGTTTTCCACTTACTTTGTTAGTGCACACATATCCTGAAACATGCATTATGCTAGTTGTAAACTTAAATAATTACACTTTATGTGCTATTAGCATAATCTCTTATATCTACAAGCTAATATGGATAATGACTTAATCATGCAATAGCTATTATATACATAATGCTTCATTTAAAATATGATAGTAAAAACAATCCGAATTATTAGTAGAGAAATGTTCACATACAAAGTATGTTTTTTTTTTTTACAAATTGTAAAAAAAACACAATGATACAAAAAAAGACATGTAAAAAAATTATAACTCACAATGTAAATCGACTTTCAAAAAAAGTGTTTTAAAGACCTTATTCCTTCATTGTCCTCATTCAAAAGAAAAATAAAAAATCAGCGTTTCAATTTTGTCATATTTAGTTTTTTTTATAATAATAATTGTTTTATGACGATTACACGTATCTTATATAAACACGGTCTGGAATACTGGATATCAGAACCCACTACCGGAAAGTAAAAATATCGGACGTCTAGTTGTCATAATCAGTGTTTAGGACGGAGGGGCGGGTCCACTAGAATGAGAAAAAGAAAATTGAAGAAAAGGGGGGGGGGGGGGGGGTCTGAGTGATGTTTTAGATTGGGTCCAAGCATCACTGAAATGGGCATCAGAAATTTAAGAATGAGACACTAGTGGTCCAACTTTTATCATCATCACATTGAGCATCAAAATTGACTCAGAACCACCAACAAGTATGCATAATGGCCAAACAAATGACAGTGGAGCACCTTTATTTGTCTATATTCTCACATGGGAATCATTCCCAATTAGTTTATTGTGTATCATATCCCCACAAACTTTAACATTTTCAACTAAATGGTCATCAAATCTTATGTCAAAAAGGCAAAAATATGAGACGTGGGTATGTATGGGTCTCCTCTTCCCATTTCCACCATCAAAAAGGAATCAGGATATTAAACCTTGAATATTGCATGCATTGGCCGGGGCATAAAATGATACCTCTAGAATTGAAAGTGTGGCGCAATGCATTGCTAAGCGTTTGAGTCACTCGCTTCAATTCTTCTAGTAGAGATTTATGTTCGGATTGAATCCAATCTTTATTATTTTTATGACTTTAACCCTTTAAAAAGCCTTTGTCTTGTGGGTTAGTAGCCAATGTAAGAGTTGATGGACGTTTGTTACAGCCTTTTAATGGTTTAGATGTCTGAATGGTTCAACACATAATGGTTCAGACTGTTTGCTTCGCGAGCAAATGTCTGAATGGTTCAGAAATTTGCCTCTGTTGGTTAAACATTATTATACTAAGTCTGAATGGTTAAGATCCCTTATCTGAATGGTTAAGATTCATTATCTGAATTGACCAGACATTTTCCTTTAAATATTAAGCAATATAGTAGTTCTTAATGATTAATACTTTTTATTGGTTTAACACTTAATGATTTAGACATCATATTGATTCAACAGTTAATATTTAAAAGTTGTCAAACAGACTCTTTGAAAAAGACTTTTTAAGAGACTTTTTAAAAAAGACCAAGTTTGAGAGCAAGAACATTAAAAAATGTAAGTGCCCGTCACCATTAAAAAATATAATAGCACTCATCAAACAGTTATAGATGGCCGGGTTAAGGTGGATCAAGTTTGGTGGATGTGAGTGCAAAGGTTTGGATACACTTTTTAACACTATAGTCATCATTCTATCCATCAAGTGTTGAAAAGGTCCAACTTGTTATTATTATTTTCTTAACGGCAAAATTTTCTTAAGTTATTAGTCATTGCTAAAGGTGGGAACGTGTCAAATTAATGAGTCCATAGTGTAAAAAAAATTAATTATGAGACAAAACATAAACACAAGTAACAAAAGGATACACTTTTTAAACCAGAAAAAAAAATCAATTAGTAGTTTCGATCATCGTTTCAATGTAATTTTTACATCAATCGATTCGTATTCTCATTCAGATCAGAAACCCTAAAATGTTGGACTGTAATGAAAAAAAAAAAAGTTAACACTGTTAGCTTTTTTTAACCGCGGTCCATTAATGACGAAAATTATAAAAGCTGAACCGTCAGCACATATTCAGAAGTTAGGACTTTTAAGGTTCAATACTCCTTAAGTTATATAAGCCGTCAATTCTTGTATGAGCTCCGTACCGTATCCTTTGCTCATAATAGTATTCTTGAATAGTTGACATACAAAATAAAGTAAATAAAGTATTATGATCTTAAAATGCTCACCAATAATTTAAATTTATGATTGATAATTGACTGGAACAAACACAATTTCCAAGTTGTCATTAAAGATTGTTGTTCAACTTACAATGCATGCACACAAAAGAGTGGACCATGACTGATGGCTCAACCAGCATCAGCTAGCGTGTTATACAGATGGTGCAGGCCGGGTCAAGTATATACTGCATTGTATTATATTGTATTGACCAGATCAGATGATCAGATGAGATGAGATTTACATCTCAATGGACCACAAAGAGTCATAAATTGGAACCAGACATCATGGTCAGCTCTATCTTTGCAATGGCCCCTACCCAAGACTATTTGCAGCATGCATGGTTTCAGGTTGACCCCCCACAACTAAATGCATCATCACCTACATTTCCTTAACCCCTCCCTGCAAATAGCGGTCGACTCGACCTACTTTTGTGACTACCAATTAAGGCTGCAAAATACCTGACTCGAGCTCAATCTCGTAACATTAGGCTACCTAGGTTTGAAAGTTATAGTCTAACTAAGGGTGTTTATCGGCTTGAATATCGGTTTATTAGGGTATGTAAATTTTTTGGGTCTATAACTGATACAATCTAGGAACGCGTCTAACTGAACTGCATTCAAGAAACTAATTAACCGATTTATTTGGTTTATGCATTCAAGTTATATGATAAATTGGTTATTATTTGGTATGTTTAATTGAATTTGGTTGGTTATATGAATAAACATGATTTTGTACAACCAATAAGCGAATTCACAATTCGGTTTGGGTTTATTCTGTTAGGGATACAATTCGATTTTTATAATATATTTTTTTTGGGGGTTTTCGGTTGTTTGAACACCCTTAGAAAAAACTATGATGATACGTGACCATAGATCAAAAGGCGATATAGGAAAACTTGGTATGGTATTTTGTATTGAAAATAACGTATAAAAAAACCATATTATCAAAATGGTCATTCAAGATAACACTAATATAATGCTTATAGGACACCCTAACATGCATGTAAACACTTATACATATAGTTTTAAATGTGACATATATAACTGCAACATAACACTTTACACATTCAATTTTCTCTTATACATCAATACCATAAACAAGTTTTTTGGCATGATTCTCGCAGTTCTATACCTAAAATTGATTACGTAAACTGAATTGCCGTCTAAAAAGTAGAAGCAGTTGTTAAACAAAATGTAAATAAATAAATTTTACAACATGTTTTTTCAACGGCTCAAACAATCCAACACCTAGCCCAACTTAACAATCCAATAGTAAGATAAGAAACCAACGAAACCTAGCCCAATTGTTTTATCTAAGCCCACCATAGTTTAAACTTTAAAACACTATTGAGCTTGTTTTAGTTGGGGTTTAGTTTAGGTAATGTAGTGGAAGAGTTGGTTGTGGAGTTTAGACATTGATCAACTTGGACAAAAGAAAGTTCGTGATGAGCCTTCTTTGTATTCGTGGTAATGAGGAAGCCTCAATATTGACATAAAACATTTATTAGTATTAGAGTCGTAGTTACAATCATGGTCTTTACACCTTTAAGTGTACCAATCGTTCCTTTTAAAAAAAAGTTAATTTCAAGTCATACAATTATAACATTAGCTGTTGCTTATACTAATGACATTTTACACCCAAGGATAAAACAGACTACAGACATGATACTTAGTTTTGAATCTAATATTTTTATTTTGTTTTACGCCTAGTTTTGACTTTTGATAAAGGATAGTGATTGCTTAGTTTTCCTTATATCTATCCAGGTTTAAGTATGTCATTGTAACACGAAAAGGTGTAACAAGGTAACGTTTGAATCGGTTGTGTCAACAGCCCATCAAACATTTTATGGTGCAAATGTATCCACATGCATCATACCTATTCATAACTGTATTGAAATTGTTATATAATTCTTGAATTTATAAGTTCAGTTTCTGATCAATGGAGCTTCACAACTTGATATTTATTATAATTGTCAATCTATCATCTTATACATTAGAATAGTCAAATCTTAACAATAATTTCAAAACACATATAAAAAGATATAAGTTCAAAGCTTAAAAATTTCAAAAAATTTTACTGGTTTAGCTGTGTTATAAAGCCTTGACTTATTCACATGGTCACAAAACAAATAGAAAAACTCATCTGCAAGCAACTAGAGCGAGAAACGAGCAAAAACAAATTCTTGGTTCAAGCAAACACATTAGCAAGAAAGACTGGCAATTGATAAGCAATTGTCTAGTAAAAAATTCCACCATCAAAATGTGACAACTCAATCAAATCAAAACACAAATAAGGATAAGATGAAAAAAAAGACTCCAAATTACTTGAAACAATATTGTCAAAACTAACAGCATCGTTGTTCCCAAGAAGGTAAGTTCTCATGACAACAAAACATAACACGGTACAGCATGCTGAAAAACATTGTAGAAAATATAACAAACGAAAAACTCAAAAAGGATACTTGATGATGATATCCCATCCAGCCTTTTCACCTCTCACAGCTTATCCTCAAACTCAGATAGTGGTGTCATCTGCTCCTTCAAACCCTTCCTCTTACGGATCTGGGTCACAAGTGTGCTTGCCTGAGAACCAGCTTCCAGTGGATCTGACCCCATCATGTCCCAATGATCAAACACACATTGAGGGAAAGCTTGACCCGAAGTGGACGCTCTCAATGCACCAGAAAACCCGAATGATTCCACAACAGGGAGATATGCCTTGATGTTGTACAGAGGGGTACCCGGCCTCTGCATTTCCTCAAACACATGCCCACGTCTTTGATTCAGCACACTGTAGATTCCACCAAGAGCTTGCTCAGGTGCCTGAATTTCAACCAAGTACACGGGTTCAAGTAAACGAGGCTTGGCAGTCAGCTGGGAGGCGTATATGACTCTCCTGGCAGTTGGGATAACTTGACCACCACCTCTGTGAATGGCATCAGCATGGAGAACAACATCACACACTTCAAAGCAAATACCCCTCATGTTCTCCTCAGCCAAAGCACCTTCTTTAGAAGCCCACTGAAACCCAGCAACAACTGAATCCTTGATTTCATTAAGATACTGAACTCCCTTACACATATCGACAACCATGTTGGGACCGGTTGTTTCAGGACCAAAACACCAGATCTTTTTAGCCAAATCCTTGTCCCAGCCGAATTCTTCAGACAAGATTTTTCCACGAACCTTGGGGTCATCACGTGGACCGATCCTGCCTTCATCAATAGCCTCAGCAAGACCATCCTCCAGGGGTCTTGCTTCCATGTATAGACGATTGTGTTTGTTAGGGGACTTGCTCATCACAGTTCTGGATGATTTCTCCAAGACGGTTTCACGGAAAGACACAACAGGGTCAGAAACAACAATTTCAGCACCACCCATGAAATCATCTTGCAAATCCTTCAAACAGATTTCAAGATGCAGCTCACCCGCACCAGCAATGATGTGTTCACCAGACTCCTCAATGGTACACACAACCATAGGGTCAGATTTCGCCAGACGCTTCAGACCTTCAACAAGCTTAGGTAAATCTGATGCAACCTTACACTGAACAGCAACACGCACCACAGGTGAGACAGAAAACTTCATGGCTCGGATCGGGTGGGCATCAACCTCCTTTTCATTTGTCAATGTTGCGTTCTTGGTGATAAATTGATCCAAACCAACCATTGCCACTGTGTTACCACATGGGACGTCTTCAACAGTTTCTTGCTTCTTTCCCATCCAGATAACAGTCCTCTGAACACTTTTCACATATAAATCTTTCTTCTCACCAGGGACATAGTTAGGACCCATGATCCTAACTTTCAAACCAGTAGATACCTTCCCAGCAAAAACACGACCGAACGCAAAGAATCTACCTTTGTCAGAGGCGGGAATCATCTTAGAA
This sequence comes from Tagetes erecta, assembly GCA_030867185.1. Taxonomy (NCBI): domain Eukaryota; kingdom Viridiplantae; phylum Streptophyta; class Magnoliopsida; order Asterales; family Asteraceae; genus Tagetes; species Tagetes erecta. Next base: position 53,670,901 of record CM061486.1, on the reverse strand, counting down.
ACATAAAGCATAAGAGGACCATCTGGGTCACAGTTTCTAATAGCATTAGCATATTGATCATCCAACGGACCCTCATAAAGATTCTCAACACGGTATCTTTGGGCAGTGTGAGGTGAAGGCAGATGAAAGATCATCATTTCAAGTAAAGCGGTTGCAGCAGGAAGCCAATTCTGCATAACACGCTTCATCAATGCCTTACCCATCAATTCTTTCTCTTCTGATTTCATGGTGACACCAAGCTTAGTCAACATAGGCCACAGCAAATCTTTTTGGTCATTCATGCAAGTGTTAATGATCTGCTTGATTGGCTCATAACAGAACTGAACAAACCCACGTTTGCAAGATGCAGAACCAGTGCTCTTGGTGGTCCACTTTTTGGTTTTTGGGTCAAAGTAGTTCTCTCCCCAGAGCCTTTCCATCATTTTAGCCTCATCAACACCAAACTTGGAAGCATACATCTTTGCAAAGTTGGTTAGAGTAAAAGCCCAACCGTGAAGACCAGCTGAAAAAGCAACAGTTCCTTTCTCAGGGTAAACCATGACATCTCCAAGAAGTGGGTCCTCATAAGTAGCCATGATAACATTAGCATTTTCAATAACCCTTTGGAAGGTTTGATATGCTTCTTCCCCATCAACCTGAAGCTCAAGAAAACACCTGTCCATTTTGTTGACTGTCAAAACAGGCCGGATTCTTTCACCAAGAGCCTGCCTAAGGACTGTTTCAGTTTGCACACAAACACCTTCAATACAATCAACCACCACCAGTGCACCATCAGTGATACGTAGTGCAGCAGTGACTTCTGAAGAAAAGTCGACGTGCCCGGGCGAGTCAATAAGATTAATCAGGTACTCATTCCCGTTTCTTTCTCCCTTGAAGCTTTTCAAAGCTTCATCAGTCATCTCATAGTAGAGTGAGATACCGGTGGATTTGATTGTGATGCCACGTTCTGCTTCATCGGCACGGGTATCAGTCATACGAACATCACCAGCAACTTCTTGGGCAATGATACCAGCAGCAGCCACAAGGGAATCAGTCAAGGTGGATTTTCCTGTTTAGGATTGAGAAAAATAAACACGTATAGCAAACAATGATTAAGATGTGAAAGAAAGAAAGAAAAATACACAAGACCAGATAACAATATATTATTCAGATAAACGGTAGTCGACAAAAAGGGACCAAAAAACAACTATGAATGCGTCAAAAAATATTTAAAAAATTATGAAAAATAATGCAAGCAAGGAACTGGAAAACAACAAAAATAGCGTGAGTTGCTGCAGTACCGTGGTCAACATGAGCAATAACAGACATATTACGAATGTTATGCTTGTAGTCCATAATCCTTCGAAGCTCTTCAGCTGTAAACTTCACCTGTTGGATTTACAAAAATAATAAAAGGTTAATTTCCTTGGTAACAGATTAAGGAGTGCAAAAACAAATGCAAATAGAAGTAAACTCACCATTTTGCCTAGTTTTTAGAGCTCCAACTGTTATATAGTTTAATATCTTCTAACAAAATCCTGCTGAAAAAGAGTAAACAGTAAATTAATTAATACACCGGATAGACAATGGAATTTCAAATATATGAAAACATAATATTGCTTCCACATAACAACCCTTAAGCATTAAAATAAGTTTACACTCTTGAACTATCAAAACCTAATATAAAAAGGTCATGTATTCAAATCTTAATGACAAAAAATAAACAACACTTGGTAAAACAAAAAAACCAAAACATAATTATGATTGCAGCATTATGACAAAGATGCCTAGTTATCAATTTCAGTATTATGATTGCAGGTAATAACAGATTAAAGCCACAGTCTTATAAACATCTAACTAGCAGCTGATAGACTTATCTACAAAACATCATATCAAATATATCAGTTCGTGATAACCTGATTCAATAACTCGTTATAAACAAACATCATACAACCGCCTATACAGTCAAACATGTATCCGATCTAAATCGATAACAAAAACAACAAATCGCATCACACAGTGACATGAAATACACAAACAATCAATGATGATAGAGATAATACTGGCTACTGAACATCAAAAACAACAAATCAAACAAAATAAATCACAGATGGATAACACATCATAAGAAATGATTGAAGATAGAAACGATTGAGAAGATTTTACCAACACGAAATTGAGAGGCGGCGATGCAATAGCAGCAGCAGCTCTCAGTGCCTCAGCTTTGACGATATAAAGTGAGCGGCGGATGACCCTTTAAACCCTAATATATTCGTAACCTCTTTTGGTTCCATCTAAATATTTTGACAAAATTATATGGATGGCCTCTATGCTCAGACTCGATTTTACTTTTGGCTCTTAACTTCTAAAAATTATAAGGATAGACTAGTTTTTTACATTTTTATTTCACATTTGGCCCCTGACATAAATTTCCGTTAGTTTTGAATGTTAAGTGCGTCCATATGACACTCAAGTGAGGGTATATTCGACAAATATATCCTCACGTGAAAGTCACATGAGCTGACTTAACATTCAAAACTAACGGGAATCCAAATCAGGGTCCAAATGTGAAAAAAAATGCAAAGTATTAGTTCATCCTTCTAATTTCTGTGAGTTAGGAGCCGAAATTGAAATTAAGCCTGAGCACAAGGGTCATCCTTGTAATTTTGTCAAATATTTTCTTTTTTTTCAACTATATATATTTGAATTTATTTAAAAATTTAGGGGATGGGCACGGTGAATTCCTAACCTTATCCGTATTAACCGATAAATTAAATAGTAATTATAATCATTATGGGATTTAAATTTTATATTATATTAAACATATTTTTTATTAAAAAATATAATTTAATATCATATTTGTGTACTCAACTCATGTATTACATGTGAAGCTAATCTAGTTTCATATATATTCCTACAAATGATATCAAATATCACACACACACACATATATATATCTACCTATTCTAATAATTGAGTAACACATCCACATGTCATCATTTTAACCACTCCACATATGATTTTGCTTAGGTGTCATGTTCTAAATAAATTTGATGGAGAACTTTTAGACGGGTCATGGTATGCTCCATATTCGAAATAACCCGATATGTTTAAATTAAAAATTCACAAATTATCATCAATTATCTCCTAACCCGATATGTTCAAATACAAAGTTTACTAATTATCATGATCTATATCTTAACCCGATATGTACCAAGTATCATGAATTATCTCATAACCTGATATGTTAAAAAAAAAACTTATCAACTATTATGATTTATCCTAACCCGATATGTTCAAATTAAAGTTTTACCAATTATCATTAATTATCTCATAACTCGATATGTTCAAATAAAAAAATTAACAATTATCATAAATAATCTCCTAACCCGATATGTTCCAATAAAAATTTACCAACTATTATAAATCATATTCTTTATTGTAACATATGATTTTTTATATGAATATATGTAAATATCCAAATCGATTTAATAAGAGATATGTTAAAAATAAATTTGATATGGAAATTGAGTTAAGAGTTAGGTTATTCTACAAAGGATAAAAATGGTATAAAGTGTAAGAAGGATTTTCAACCATTAGATTAATTTTTAATGGTTGAGATCAATTTGTGGTAATACATGTTGGTGGATGCGTATTTTTGTCATAGTCACTTTTGTTGACTTTCTCTCTCCACATGCAAGGCACATGTCAATTCCCCCACTTTTTGAAACGTTAATAACTTTTACATACGATGTTATTTTTTGATAAAAATTACACCAAAAAAACAAACGTTTTTTTATCTTCGAAACGCGTATAATATTAATATATAAAAAAAAGAAACTTTTTTTTTTCTATTTTTCAGCTCATTGTGTAATATCATTGTGTTATATTATAAGTTGTGTAAAACTATGTTTTTTCAGCTCATTGTGTAATATCAGTGTTATATTATGACACAATGAGCTGAAAAACATGGTTTTACACAACTTATAATATAACACAATGATATTACACAATGAGCTGAAAAATCTAAAAAAAAATTTCTTTTTTTATACGTCACAAATATTATAATATAACACAATGATATTACACAACTTATAATATAACACAATGATATTACACAACTTATAATATAACACAATGAGCTGAAAATTTCGAATTTTTTTTTTCTTTTTTTATATATCAATACTATACGCGTTTCGAAGATAAAAAACGTTTGTTTTTTGGGTGTAATTTTTATTAAAAAATAATGTCGTATGTAAAAGTTATTAACGTTTAAAAAAAGTGGAGGAATTGACATGTGCCTTGCATGTAGAGAGAGAAAAAGTCAACAAAAGTGGCTAGGACAAAAATACCCCTCCACCAATTGATTTATCTTAATCTTAAAAAGTATATCTAATGACTATAAATCATTCTTACACTTTGTACCAAAATCAAACTTTGTATATGAACCTTTCTCTTGAGTTAAAACCTATAAAATTAAAATCCGTGTAGTACACATGTACTAATCTAGTATATATATATATATGTGTGTGTGTTTAAGTTCAAATGAAAAGTAAGTTTATAATTGAAAACACTGAAAACCACCTGAAATACATATACACGTATCTATGTACAATTGTTTAATTTTTTAAAATATATTATATATGGTACATTATACGTATATATACGTATATTATACGTATATATATGTACATTATACGTATACGTCTCTATGTACAATTATTTAATTTTTTAAAATCTATACCTTCTAATAAAAGAGGGTTTTTGATGCCACATGGCATGCAATGGAGCCATTGTTGGCATAATTTTCCCGCCCAATTATATATTACATATTTAATCCTCATACTATTACACAACATACGACTATCATATAATATATTTACATATCAGTTACAAAATAATTACCATATTAGTAATATATTTCTCTATTAGTTACAAAAATAATTACTATATTTTTACAAAAGTAAAAATATCAATTACCAAAATATATATCAATAATATTCCAAAGTATTGATTTTTGTATTAAATGATATTTAACCATTGTTTTTGTCTACTATATTAGTTTATCGGTCTCATTCATTTGTACGTTTTTATTGGATTTTTCTGTTTGTGAATCCGTAATTTGTCTTCTAATTTTTTCTGTATGTGTTTTGTTTTCGTTATTGTTAGAGAACTTACCCAAGATGGTAATGATTTATAATGTAATACTCGTCATATGATTCTTTGTTTATTATGCTCGATAATAATTAAATATTTTTACTTATTTAACTCGTGTAACACACGGGATATAATCTAGTATATTATATATATACGTACTAGGTACCTTATATATATATATATTATATGGTACGTTATACGTGTATATATATATGTGTGTGTGGTTCTCTTTTATTCTATTAAGAACCCAATTTTGCTTGACAACAAAAAGTACTTTTTTTCAACAAATCATATTATTTCTTTTTAATTAAAATAGTTAAAATATTGTTTTTAAATATTAAAATATATGTTATATCATGTTAAATTCAAACCCAGCTGAAGATCCCATGAAATTATATATGGGAGAATGTGAATTTGACACATGGAAAAAATATTACGTGGACATGTAAAATTATGCCATGTGTATTCGTTATTCAATTATTAGAATATGTAGATAAATAGATTTTATAATAAATGACCAAACAAATTTATATATAAGAGAATGTGAATTTGACACATGGAAAAAAAATACTACATGAAAATGTTAAAATTGTGTATCATGTGTATTACTTACTCCATTATTAGATTAAGTAGATAAGTAAATTTTATAATACATGACCAAACAAATTTAATATATGACAAAAAACATATTAAAAAAACAAATAATCAAAATAACAAAACATATAAACTCGTGAACCTGTTTTATTGACCCGAACACGACCTCATTATGTAAACGGGTTTGACACAAAACTTACCCGGCCATGTCTTTATCCTAAACGGTTTTATGTTAGGTTCATGTCATGTTTTCAAGTCATGCCAATTATTATTGAAAAATGTAGACTAATAACCATTTATTCTAGAACTCTTAATGAAAAAACTACAAACATAATGCAAAATTATTTTACCACTATGTACGTATCATCATGCCATTTAAACCAAGAAATAGGCTCTGGACACACATCCTCTCTCCTCATAAGCCCTTAAGGGCGTGATGTGAATGTCCGGTGATAAAAGAGTGCATGAAGTTCATTTAAATTAAAAAAATAACTTTAAGAAGGTTAATGACTTCTTCATGTTAAACTTTCCAAAGGGTTGGTAGAATGGTACTACTGACATATGCCAATCTAATTCATATTAAACAATTTCATAATTATCACAAGTTTTAAAGAACAAATTTTAGGTGGTATGTTATTTGGTCTTTATGTTTTAAATCAGACAGATCCTCACTAGGTTTGAATGGGACTATAATACCAACGGTGTAACATCATTTGCAGGTAACAATTGGCCAAGTTTAACTTTTGATTAGTGCATCATAACTCCCATAAAACATTCTATGACACAGATGGATCTACATGCCTATTGATATGATGCCACCATTTATAAGTTACATAGGGCATTAGTTTGTTATATACAATACACTTAAATTTTGTTTCATTCAAAATCATCATCATCTAAACAATCTTGTCACAACTCACAATAAACTTTCAGAACAACTAGAGTTAACGGAGTGAACTCCTCGGGGTGGATGCGGCTTCGATGCGACCCCATGCGGGAACACCGCCTCACCCCCTTGTGGCCCCAAGGATCGGTGAGTTATGCGGTGAAATCACCCCGTGCTCCTCCCCGATAAAGTTACCTCTTTTTTTGGGCTCCTTGTTCAACGGCTAGTTTTGAAAGAGAATAAGAACTTACAGAATTTAAGACCTGTTTTTTTAATATGATAATAGAATGAAGTTTAAGAGTTTAAAGAGTAGTGTTTTGTGTATCAATAGTGGATTTGGAATGGGGAAAACAAAGGTAAGCATTAGAATTCACAGATTTTCACAAAGATACATCATGGTGATTTAGGTAGGTGGAGAAAGTAAGTATTTAAGGCAAAATTTTCTGAGTTCGGATCAGTAGCTTTCATGTTGAAATTTTTTTTTTTTTTTTTTTTTTTTTTTTTTTTTTAGTAACTACGTCCATGATTGGACTTTATATTAATAGAAGAAACGACAATTTACAATATAGTGGCTGGTAAACGGGCAACAAGTTGCGCCGCAACCCCCTTTTGAATAGCAAAGCCAATCCTACTAAAAATAAAGTTTTGGGTCTTAGCCGACGAGGAATTGCTATGCACGACCCGCTTGACCCTGTTCAGAAATTCCACGGCCTCCGGGGCTAGAAAACCAAAAGTATCGAAAGCGAAAGGGATAAACACGTGTTGATTCTCTAGGCAGGCTTTCTCGTGTTTACCCACTTTGGCTGATTCCGCCTTCAACGCTGCTTGACCCGCAACAAACCCATTATCTCTAAGCCCAACAAGAGGGGACTCCCCTCACCCTTATCTTTCGGATAGTAGCTCTCTAAATACTCAGTTCCTACAGTAACTTTTGCAAACACTTATTGTTTAAGTTTCATGCTACACTTGCTGTTGAAACTTTATTGTGCATTCTAGCATCTTAAAATGTTATAATCGTTGTATATTTCTAGTGAATCGTTTTAACAGGGAAATTTCATCAGACGTGATACCTAAACCAAATTGATTCTTTTGCAATCCATTGGTAAAGAAGAGAATACACCCCCTCAACAATCATAAATTTCTAGTGAATCTGCACGAATTGAACACTAAAAAGACTTTGGCACAAGATTTGTGACAACCATCCACATAACAACAGCAGGGAGATAAGAGACAAATAAGACTCAAAATACTCAAAACCATAATGTCAAAACTAACAGGATCAACATTTCAAGAAAGGTAAGTTCTCACGACAATAGAACATAATACGGTACATCCAGCATGCTAAAAGACAGTATAGAAAATATAACAAACGAAAATCCAAGATGATAATTGATGGAAATATTAAAACCAGTGTTTTCAACGCTCACAGTTTATCTTCGAACTCAGACAGTGGTGTCATCTGCTCCTTCAAACCCTTCCTCTTACGGATCTGGGTAACAAGTGTGCTTGCCTGAGAACCAGCTTCCAATGGATCCGACCCCATCATGTCCCAATGATCAAACACACATTGAGGGAAAGCTTGACCCGAAGTGGATGCTCTCAATGCACCAGAAAACCCGAATGATTCCACAACAGGGAGATATGCCTTGATGTTGTACAGAGGGGTACCCGGCCTCTGCATTTCTTCGAACACATGCCCACGCCTTTGATTAAGCACACTGTAGATTCCACCAAGAGCTTGCTCAGGTGCCTGAATTTCAACCAAATAGACGGGTTCAAGTAGACGAGGCTTGGCAGTGAGCTGGGAGGCATATATGACTCTCCTGGCAGTTGGGATAACTTGACCACCACCTCTGTGAATGGCATCAGCATGGAGAACGACATCACAGACTTCAAAGCAAATACCCCTCATGTTCTCCTCGGCCAAAGCACCTTCTTTAGAAGCCCACTGGAACCCAGCAACAACTGAATCCTTGATTTCATTAAGATACTGAACTCCCTTACACATATCAACAACCATGTTGGGCCCAGTTGTTTCAGGACCAAAACACCAAATCTTTTTAGCCAAATCCTTGTCCCAGCCAAATTCTTCAGACAAGATTTTTCCACGAACCTTGGGGTCATCACGTGGTCCGATTCTGCCTTCATCAATAGCCTCAGCAAGACCATCCTCAAGGGGTCTTGCTTCCATATATAGACGATTGTGTTTGTTAGGGGACTTGCTCATCACAGTTCGGGATGATTTCTCCAAGACGGTTTCACGGAAAGACACAACAGGGTCAGAAACGACAATTTCAGCACCACCCATGAAATCATCTTGCAAATCTTTCAAACAGATTTCAAGATGCAGCTCACCCGCACCAGCAATGATGTGTTCACCAGACTCCTCAATGGTACACACAACCATAGGGTCAGATTTCGCAAGACGTTTCAGACCTTCAACAAGCTTAGGTAAATCTGATGCAACCTTACACTGAACAGCAACACGCACCACAGGTGAGACAGAAAACTTCATGGCTCGGATCGGGTGGGCATCCACCTCCTTTTCATTTGTCAATGTTGCGTTCTTGGTGATAAATTGATCCAAACCAACCATAGCCACTGTGTTACCACATGGCACGTCTTCAACAGTTTCCTGCTTCTTTCCCATCCAGATGACAGTCCTCTGAACACTTTTCACATATAAATCTTTCTTCTCACCAGGAACATAGTTAGGACCCATGATCCTAACTTTCAAACCAGTAGAAACCTTCCCAGCAAAAACACGACCGAATGCAAAGAATCTACCTTTATCAGAAGCGGGAATCATCTTAGAAACATAAAGCATGAGGGGACCATCTGGGTCACAGTTTCTAATAGCATTAGCATATTGATCGTCCAAAGGACCCTCATAAAGATTCTCAACACGATATCTTTGGGCAGTGTGGGGTGAAGGCAGATGAAAGATCATCATTTCAAGTAAAGCGGTTGCAGCAGGAAGCCAATTCTGCATAACACGCTTCATCAATGCCTTTCCCATCAACTCTTTCTCTTCAGATTTCATGGTGACACCAAGCTTAGTCAACATAGGCCACAGCAGATCTTTTTGGTCATTCATGCAAGTGTTAATGATCTGCTTGATTGGCTCATAACAGAACTGAACAAACCCACGTTTGCAAGATGCAGAGCCAGTGCTCTTGGTGGTCCACTTTTTGGTTTTTGGGTCAAAGTAGTTCTCTCCCCAAAGCCTTTCCATCATTTTAGCCTCATCAACACCAAATTTGGAAGCATACATCTTCGCAAAGTTGGTTAGAGTAAAAGCCCAACCGTGAAGCCCAGCTGAAAAAGCAACAGTACCTTTCTCAGGGTAAACCATGACATCACCAAGAAGTGGGTCCTCATAAGTAGCCATGATGACATTAGCATTTTCAATAACCCTTTGGAAGGTTTGATATGCTTCTTCGCCATCAACCTGAAGCTCAAGGAAACACCTGTCCATTTTGTTGACTGTCAAAACAGGCCGGATTCTTTCACCAAGAGCCTGTCTAAGGACTGTTTCAGTTTGCACACAAACACCTTCAATACAATCAACCACCACCAGTGCACCATCAGTGATACGGAGTGCAGCAGTGACTTCAGAAGAAAAGTCAACGTGTCCGGGCGAGTCGATAAGATTAATCAGGTACTCATTCCCGTTTCTTTCGCCCTTGAAACTTTTCAAAGCTTCATCAGTCATCTCATAGTAGAGTGAGATACCGGTGGATTTGATTGTGATGCCACGTTCTGCTTCATCAGCACGGGTATCAGTCATACGAACATCACCCGCAACTTCTTGGGCAATGATACCAGCAGCAGCCACAAGGGAATCAGTCAATGTGGATTTTCCTGTTAATATTGAAAAACATATGAATAAATAGGAAGCAAAGATTATGATGGGGGACAAAAAGATACACAAGACTATAATTCTAACAGAATTCATAGAAAGCAATGATTAAAACGTGAGAGAGAAAAGATACACAAGACAATAATTCAAAGAGAGAATTCAGAGAAAGCAAAAATTAAGGCGTGAAAGAGAAAAAAAACCCTAGACCATATTTCAAATAGAAAATTCAGACTCTTTAAATCATGAAAACAATTTATTATACAAACAAGTGGTAGTTAACATAAAAGTGAAAACAATAAGAACTTTGAACACTTCATATTTCATAAAGAGATACAAAAAATGTGAAAATAATGCAAGCAAAAACTTTACAAAATAACAAAATCAGCATGGGTTGCTGCAGTACCGTGGTCAACATGAGCAATAACAGACATATTACGAATGTTATGCTTGTAGTCCATAATCCTTCGAAGCTCTTCAGCAGTAAACTTCACCTGTTGGGTTGACAGAAAATTTGTTAGATTAAATTCTTTAGCAACACATAAAAGAGTGCAAAAACACAAGTGGATAGAAGTACACTTACCATTTTGCTTGGTTTTTAAAGCTCAACAGATACTTAGTTTAAATCTTCTAACAAAAACCTGCTGAAAAACAGAAACAGTAAATTAACTACCAGGTGATGTTGTACAAGCAAAGACAACTCACGGGATCAAAGTTGACGGATTTTTAAATATATGAAAGCATAGCTTAAACCAATACTACTTTAAAGCCACAAACATGAAGCATACAAAAACATTTTACACTCTTGTATATACCCATCAATAACAAATGAAACAAATGTGATGCATTCAAAGCATTACCAAACAAAGACACAAAAGCATTGATCCAGATAGACAGCAGGGTTGGAAATTCTTTTTAAGCACGTATCATTTCATAAAGCTGATAGAACAAAATTATTAACAACAAACTTTCAAAATGTTAATAGAATCAGAATTTCCTTTGCTCACCTTCATTTAATAGCTTTAATGGCTCGATTAAAATATCCCTCAATTACAAACTTTGTCAATAAAGATGTAAAGCAACTTATTAATACGCTTCATGCATGTAGCTTATAAGTGAAAACGTTTTACAGAATCCAAAATTAATCATGCGTCAAAGTCAAATCGAGCAATCATATAAAATAAACAATGAAAAACATACACTCATCTAAACAGATTCAGTATTTATTTGCAGCAATAAAGCATCAATCAACAGATTCAAGCCACAAATCTACAATGAAAAACTTATACTTATCTAAACAGCATCATATCATATATATCTGTAAAACAGAATTCGTGATAACCATATCCACATCCTACTAATGAAAACCTTCCTATAACTACTACAAGCTTCAAATATTCAAATCCGTTCAATCCAAACATCATACAACGACAACTCAATCAAACAAGCATCCGATCTGAACCGATAACAAAACTAACACGAAATACACAAACAATCACTCAAAATAAACATAATACTCAATACTGAACATCAAAAACAACAAATCAAACAATAAGAATCAATAATTAGAACGTAATAATTAAGATCGAGAGCATATGATATGAATTAATTGATGATAGAAGCGATTGAGAAAACTTTACGAACACGAAATCGAGAGGCGGCGATGCAATAGCAGCAGCAGCAGGTCTCAGTGCCTTAACTTTGATGTACACCGAGAGATATAAAGTGAGCGGCGGATGATCCTTTAAAACCCTAATATAGTGTTAACCTCTTAGATATTTTCTTCGTGAAGACGGATCAGAATATTCGGCCTTAAATGAGCATCAAAAGTACGTTTACGAATTGGGTTGTTTCTTCTACCGGCCCAGTATCAGCCCAAAGTTAGTTAAAAAGAAATTAAATCCTAATCACTCTGATTTGTACCGGAAATTGTTTTACATACATGTAAAAATATATATATTAAGTCGGAGTTCAAAGTGGAGTGGATTATCTTCAAATGAGCTAAATGTCTATTTATAAAATAAGCACTCTTGAAGGTGGGGCACGACCCGTGGTTGGTGAAACACTACCTCGTGGTCAAGTCCGATCCATTAAATTACATCCAACAACTTATGACACAGTTACTGGGCACATGGGTGTGGTACTTGGGGCACGAGGCGTGGAGAACGTCTAAAGAACAGGTAGCTTTAGTATGTTGGAGCTTTAAAAACAATATGTGAATTTGCCTATACATGTGTAAGTAGTAAAAGTTGGAAATTGTTATAATAAATTTAAGACTGGATTGGTACAAATATACCTTATATATTATCACACTGCTCACACACGTCAAGACATAGAATATGTGCAACATAGTCTTGAGGTACATTCAAGCAAATCCCTAAAAGCACCACAACCATCAACAATTAGTAAATGAACAAATTCTTGTTTCGTAAATATAGTAGAAGAACAATACACCATAATATAAGACCAATAGAAAGCTAAAAAAAGTTAAACCTACACTAAAGGGAGCAATAAAGAAAATAATAAATGTGAGTGCGTTTAATATCAACAATAATATACTTATGCTATAAACAAAAGATGTGAATTTTTTCTTCCACATGCTAAATACATAAAATTTCATTTTGTATAAGGAGTAGCCAATTCCAACATTATTGGCAAGTGGACAAGTTGCTTTTATCAATTATCACAAGTTGGTGAAACACTACCTTGTGGTCAAGTATAAGTCCGATCCACTAAATTGCATCCAACAACTTATGACACACTTAATGGGCACATGGGCGTGGTACTTGGGGCACAAGGCGTGGAGAACGTCTAAAGAACAGGTAGCTTTAGTATGTTGGAGCTTTAAAAACAATATGTGAATTTGCCTATACGTGTGTAAGTAGTAAAAGTTAGAAATTGTTTTAATAAATTTAAGACTGGATCGGTACGAATATACCTTATATACTATCTCACACACATCAACGTGCATTCAAGCAAATTCCTAAATGCATCACAACCGTCAACAACTAGTAAATAAACAAATTCTTGATTTGTAAATATAGAAGAACAAAGCACCATAATATAAGACCAATAAAAAGCAAAAAAAAAATGTTAAACCTACACTAAAAGGAGCAATAAAGAAAATAGTAAATGTGAGCGTGTTTAATATCGACATTAATATACTTATGCTATAAACAAAAGATGTGAATTTTTTCTTGCACATGCTAAATACATAAAATTTAATTTATATTAGGAGTAGCCAATTCCAACGTTATTGGCAAGCGGACAAGTTGCTTTTATCAATTATCACAAGTTGGTGAAACACTACCTCGTGGTCAAGTATAGGTCCGATCCGCTAAATTGCATCCCACAACTTATGACACAGTTAGTGGGCACATAGGCATGGTACTTGGGTCACAAGGCGTGGAGAACGTCTAAAGAATAGGTAGCTTTAGTATGTTGGAGCTTTAAAAACAATATGTGAATTTGCATATACATGTGTGAGTAGTAAAAGTTGGAAATTGTTTTAATAAATTTAAGACTAAATTAGTACGAATATACCTTATATACTATCTCACACACGTCAAGACATAGAATTTGTGCAACAACCATCAACAATTAGTAAATGAACAAATTCTTGTTTCGTAAATATAGAAGAACAATGCACCATAATAATATAAGACCAATAGAAAGCCAAAAAAAGTTAAACCTACACTTAAGAGAGCAATAAAGAAAATAATAAATGTGAGTACGTTTAATATCGACATTAATATACTTATAATATAAACAAAAGATGCGACTTTTTTTATTGCAAATGCTAAATACATAAAATTTCATTTTGTATGAGGAGTAGCCAATTCCAATGTTATTGGCAAGTGGACAAGTTGCTTTTATCAATTATCACAAATTGTTGTTCATCAAAAATTAACCTGACATATTAAATCCCAAACATAAGAAATTATATATAGACAACTTACAATCCCGAGTAAGATCATAATGCTCTAAAAGATTTGCATGATGTTAAAGTTAAGAAGAGCATTTGTTACAAGATACGCTCAAATTTAAAATCAAAATGCAAAACAATAAAAATTTAAATCACCAAATAGAACGGTTATACTTCTCTAATACAAAGTGTAGAACACCAAAGAAAGACAGAGTACATTTTCTATAATTTTGTTGCCAAAAATAAAATAAAAACAAAAAGTGTACAATCACCTAACCTAAAATACCTCCATGACAACGTGCACCGCAAATCATCAAAGTAGATAAATAATGCAGTTGGTTTCGTAACCCAACCCTAGGCTCTATCGCTAGAGAAGAAGAGTAAAAGTTTAACCTACATGTCACCAATTCAAACAATTTGCATTTAATCAGATTCTCAGAAACACAAATAGAAAATAATGAAACATCAATTGCTATATGACATGTAGTTGCCAATATAAACCTTAGTCAACCATTCACACCTCTAGTTAGGGGTGTTCAAAAATATCTGCATCCGAAAATCCGATATTTCGAACTTGAAATTTCAGATACTCAAACATTTAGATTCGGGTTCGGATAGTTATTTTGAAATATTTCAGATATTCGGATTATCCGAAATTTTTTTATAAAAAAAATTGTATTTAATATATAATTATAAAATGCTTGTAAACTTTTAAGTTAACATGTATTTAGTATTCTAATTATATTCACGCTTCATAGCCTCCACCCTCCGCCCGGCCTCAGACCGATGCACGCTCCGACGACCCACTGTCACACACTCCGACAAGTCGACAACCCATTGGTGCACGCCTCCGATCATGTTTTTACCTTGAAAACGCATTTGTACTTTTTTTATAGTGTTCTTTATAGTCTTTTTGATATAAGTTTCTTGAATAACTAAGACATAACTTATATTTGATTTCATTATTAGTTTTTTATAAGTGTAAGGAATTCCAAAAAACATTATAATTATCATGTATTCATGTCTACGAAAATTTCAATATTTGATTTTTAGTTAGTTTTTTTTTGTTGTGGACTTATCGGTCGTGGCCATGAGACAAGTACCGAACTTGTCGGATGTGAAAAATGGATGATTATTTGAATATCTTAAAACGTTTAGAGTTAATGTTAGATTAATACAACTGATTATTTAGATATTTGTAGTTTGACTTTATTTGTCTTAAGACTTTTTTGGTAGTAGCTTAACTTTAAGAATAATGTTGGATTGAATGAAATACAAAAAAAAAATAATAATCAAAATTTTTGGATATTTGGATAATATCCAAATCCATATCCGTACTTTCTGGTATCTGAAATTCGAATATCCGAAAGTTCGGATTTAGATACGAATAGTGAAAAGGATATTCAAAAATTCGGGTATCCAAAATCCGGATACCAGACTTTGAACACCCGTGCCTCTAATCTTTGTTTTCACCCCCATCAAACCACATGAACCTTCTATTGCCATTGTTGAGTGGTACAACTAGCCGAATCGTTAGTTTTCTAACTCTGTCACAATTATCGAGAGTCCTAGACATCAGTATTGTGACCTCTAACTCGATATCACTTGAAAAATAAAAAAATAAAAACATGATAAGGATTTAAGGAAAAGCTTGAGAATTTAAACTGCTTCTCATCTCTCTTCTCAATGGCGTCGAGAAGAAGTAAAGGAAGACTCATCTGGTGCGTGGTCAAGTATTTTTCATGCTGACCATCTCTCACAAAACCCTCAATAACATTAACATCATCTCGGGTAATTAGTTATTACATACATACAATTAATAAAAACGAAAGGAAGGATCATGTCTAATAATCAAAACAATGAAAAGGTTCATTAACTAAAAGTGAGTATCATATCATCATTACATTCTAACAAAAGGCAGGTCATCTACGTACAAAGCAAAGCTTGTGTATATATAGGCATCTAACACAACATACAAAGCTTAGAAACTGCTATAAACATGTATAAGTACAGTACAAACTACTGTATATAAAATATCATCATCAAAGGCTTGCACTGAGACCTAACTGATACAAGTCTGTACGATTATCCATGCACAATGTACAACCCTCCGCCATTACATAAGAAACAAAGGATCCACACCACAAAACTGATCCACAACTGATCTCAAATCATCCCAATCTCCATGCTTAATGAGCTCGTTCACATCTAATCCCGAAAAACTTGAGCTTGATGCTGCCGTCGATGGAGGTTCAGATGTCACCGTCGACGTTACTTGTCCAATAATCATCTGGTTCGTGATCACATGCCGGTGTTGCTGATGATAATTGTTATAAGCTAAAGGTTTATTATCGGTGATTATCGGAGTTTGAAAGCTAATGTAACTTTGCCTATCGTAATCGGAATCACCGCTGCTTGTTTCCACCACCGGCGGTGATTTCCTGGTCGTTACATCTCTCCATTCCGGCAACATTTTTTTGTAGCACGGAGATCGCTTCAATATTCTACACAACGTCCAAACTTCCTGCATGCACGCAAGGTGTTCGACGTAAGTCTCGTGTGTAAACATTAAACAAAACGCACTAAAAATCGAGATGTAATTCGTATATATATTTATATATGTGTGTGTTAATTAGGTTTTGTTCTTACAGCTTCTTGTGCGAGTGATTTGTCGTCGATGTGTTTGTTGTTGTGATTATCAGAATGAGGAGGTGGAAGACGAAACTCATGCATCATCCATTCGGTTTTGGTGCCTTTACCAGCACTGCCGCGGTAGTAAACGAGTGATTTTTTGAGGCCGATGCAGACGGATCCGTCGTTGGAGTAAATTGGACGATCGATGCCAGTAGCTTTCCAGAAACCCGATCCGGTCACTCTGTTAGGTCGTATGCTGTTCCTGTACTTCCTTCCTCTTCTACAAAAGAAGTACCATTCTTTATCTCCAGCATCACCACCTTCTACACCATTTTTAAACAAGGTAAACTCATCAATCACTTTACATGCTTTGATCTAGCTAGTTAAGTTATATACAGAAGTGAATATTTGTGTTTAGATTTCGGTCATTTGTGAACGACTTGTGACCGAGAGAACATGTGAAAGTACTCCCATTTTAATTTATCTCAATTTTTGAAACTAGTTTGCGCGGTCACATATTTAGTGATCACATATTAGGTGTTCGATCACTCGTATAGTATTAGCGGGTAGGTTTGTTTGTTATAAGTCATAACGAAGAAACCCTACAAAATACTAATATTCGCACGACTTTTGTTTCTAAGTTTCATCAGATTATGGAAATAAAAAGAGGCCGAACAACAAATATCAATGATCAATGGTTATAATTTTTTTGATTCCACGTACAATTCATCTAGCTTTAGTTAACATCAAAGTTTTTTTAGTGCAGAACTGAATTGCAAACATATGTATCTATGTATGTATGTATGCAGTAAACATAAAGGATTAATCGATTCATACTTGGAAGATCCCAAGGATCATATTTGTAGATGTCAATCTCCTTGATGAGTTCAATAGCGATTGGTTTCTTCTGGACCTTGCGTAGCAGATAGAATCCGACAAGTTCTTCATCGAGTGGATGAAATCGAAACCCCGGAAGAGGTACGTCGTCTTCTTCGTCAACTAAATCTGTTCTAGTATTACAGTTCTTATAATTCAGCTGAGTATCCATAGATCCTGTTGAAGGTGTGTGTGTAGAACCTTTAGGCTTTAGGTTTGTGTCTTATATGAAGTAGGATATGATATTGTATGTGAAGAGGGATTGGGGAGTTAATTAAGATAAATTAAGGGATGAACATTTCAACTTGGTCAAAGTCATGAGCATTGACTTGGTGGTTTTTTGAGGGCCCACAAATCTCAACTTCTTCAAACTCTTAAAGTCTTTGGTCCTTTTTTCTCCCCACAGAAGTTAATATCATTTTGGAAGAAACTTAGAACATGACATTGAGACAACAAACAAAGAAATAATGTTCTCAAATCAATTGTCTACCTTATTCTCTTCTCTATAGTTGATTACTTGACATATCAAAATATATATTTTGATAAGTTATTATTATTTATAACATATAGGAGAAACTATTTCAAAAAATGCAATTAATTTTCTCTTCCGATACATAGATAGATGGTTGTTAGCCCCTTCATGGATGTAGATGTACGTATGGCTACCTTAGAACAGTCAAATTTTCTATTAGTAAGGATTTGAACTTTTGAATTGTTGTAGACTTGGCCATTTTTAGACGAGTGTAGGGCTACATATATGGTGGGGCTTATTATTATTATTTTTTTATTTATGTGTAGCTAAAGAATATATAAAACAAATACAGTATAAAGTTATTAGTAATAAGTAAAAATATAACAATTTTTGGAGGTTCCCCAACACAATCTCTGTTTAGTTAACAATGGGCACCCGTGATCTCGGTATGATCAACCTTGTATTATAAAAAAAAGGGCGTAAAATAAGAAAATGATCGGTCGTAGAATATTATTAACGTTTGCTTCATTCTATCCATGAAATGTGGTTGTTTTAAGTAGGAAAAATTCACTCAACAATAATCATTTTGCCTTAGTGTTCTATTAAACATTTAGAGAGTGTTCAGATTAAGTTCGAAAACCGGTTATTGACTTATTGTCTTTTTCAAATGGCAATAAGTAAAAAACAAATGTTTGGCTTTTAAAAACACTTTTCATTTTAGCTTTTGAAAGGGTTGGTAAAGTGTTTTCAAAAGCCATAAAAACATGTTCTTTTAATGTTTTTTGGCTTTTTAGATATCTTACTTTACCAGTTTATCATTTACAATACATTTTTTATATAAAAATAAATTAAGCAAAACACTTTTTAAACACACACAAGTTATTAACTTGTTGGATTTTCCACCACAAAAACTAATCTAAACACTCTTTAAAAAACTCATTTTGACAAAGCCACGAGTTAATAAACTCTTTTTGAGTTAAATAAACAATCTTATACACCCTTAAGTTCCCCCCTATAAAGACATTAACATTTATAAAACGACCAAATTCCCATTAGGTAGTGCGGGTGAATAACTTCGTTCATTAACTTTTTTATAACGTAATGTACACGTCTGACTTCAGTTTTTTTTGTCAACCGTCTGATATAATTATTTTTTTAAAATGGATTTGTATTCACAATCAAGTATATTCTAGTATCGTAGGCAATATAGAATGTAGTTGCCATTGAAATGTAGTGAGAAACTAAATCGAGTATAAGTGAACATCTTCGTAGCTTGTAATAGTATATCGAAACCGGTATCTCTATTAACTTTTTATGTTGAGATGAGCTGAAACAACAACGAATAAAGATAAATTGCACCGTCTAAGTAAAACAGTAAAAGTATTGCCGCGAAGAGCAGCGGGAAATCCTTAGTTTTTTTCTTATTATACTATCATTGGGGTTTTATCACTCCATAATCCTTTTTTGATAGAACACGTAAACCTACACTTGTTGGTATTTTGGTTTTTTTTTAGCGAAAAAATTTTATTCAAAGAAAATCACCAGCAAGAAGTATGACCACGAATCTAAACAAACATAAAAAAGAAGTGCAAGTTATGGAAAAACAAAGTTACACTAATTTTGCGAACCGCATCGCTAAGTTTTGCCTCATGCTTTTAGTTGTTCACAAAAACGGATTCACTTTTTTCTCGTTTACAATTCATGTAATTGATGCCGTTTTATAATTAAATATATTTTAGTAGGGAAAGAACAAAGTTTGTCATTCAAATAGAGGGAAAATGTCAAAAAAATATAACGAAGTTTTAATTTTATTATAATTAAGTTATACAAACTTCATTATCTTTTAATTAGATGAATTAACTTTAAAAAGTGTTTCAATTCTATGTATATAACCCGGACAATGGGTAAACATTGATTTTCCATTAAAAAATGTTAAATTTTATACCAATTTTTTTAAAATAAATTAAATGAATCGGTGAGTCTAGTAAAAAAAACTAAATCTTCATCTAATCACATGCATATGAGATTGAATTAACCCACACAATCATCGTTTTGCTTCAATCCATGGCATCTACAAATCCCAAAACTGAGAAAACCTTGAAATGTATACAAAATCATAAAAGATGAATCTTTGAACGAAATTAACTGCTTGACGTGAATAAGAAAAGCTTTGGAACATCAAAACAAAAAAGCTAAGGATGAACAACATACGACATCAATGGAGATTAAAGGAGCTTCATTTTCAGATTCATCATCAACAACAATCCACAAGACGTACAAACACGTTTCCGGCTTGTATTCGGATTCTTGTATTCAACGAAGACAAGACAAAAATGTTACAACCTAGTTTTATAGGTCACATGTATAGGATTAAAACGTCAAATCAAACCTAAGTTATCTAACTGAAACAAACTAAAATTGAAGTGACCTAATTCGAATAAAATTGAAACTTAGTTATGTTTCTACAAAATTACATCTCAAATAGAAGCAAAAGTGTTGGAAAAACATATTTATTTTGGTATTTTAAATCATAACTAAGGTGTTGTTTGTTTTTTTACAGGAAAATGTCTGTAGCTTGCGGATCATATCTGCAGACATCTGCAGAAGAAGAGGTGGACTAAACATCCGCAGTCTACAACAAGAAAACTGTTTGTTTTTTTTACTTCTGCAGTCTGCTTAAATATACTGGTGGGGGTGATAGTGGTGGAATGGGTGGGGATACTGGATGGTGGTGGGTGGGGGACGGTAGGTGGTGGATAATGGTGGCTGGTGGTTGTGGTGGACAATGGTGGGTGGTGGTGGTGGATAATGGTGGGTGTTGTGGACAATGGTGGTGGTGTGGTAGACGGTGATAGTGGTGGTGTGGTAGACGATGATGGTGGTGGTGGACAGTGGGAGGTGGTACTAGGGTGTTTAACCCTCCTCTATGAACCTTAGAAGATTTCAGAAGTAGTGGTCCAAGTCTGCACCAGGAAGGGGCCGCGTAGACGTTTTTAATGAAATATCTTCGAAAAAATAAAAAGTCTGCAGATGATAATGTATGCGCGTGGTCTACGCGACGCAGACATAAGAGGTGGTGCGGACCTTTTCTAAAAAAACAAACAGCATCTAAAACTTCTAGCTTAGCTTATTATTTTGTTTTTTTTTTTTTCCCGAAAGTACCATTATCCTGATATATATGTTATCTATTATTTTTAACTCATACGTAAACAAAATATGCGTGTTTAAAAGAAGTAAAAAAACTCCTATGAAATAAATAATACGGAGTAATTATGTACCAATAACATTAACAAGTTCTCACCTGATTATATTACTCATGAATATGTCATTTTTAAAAATGTCAAACTAAAACTTTGACAAAAAGCCAGAAAAAGTAAGAAATACAAAAGAGCTATGGTGGCTCAGAAACAGTCAGCATTGTCATCCTCTCTTTGACCTCCCTCAAAACACACAATTATTATTATTTTTTAATAAAAATGTAGAAATAAAAATATATATCAAATTTCATATAGAAACTAAGAAACCGGACCGTATGATGTGGCTACCGGATCTTAGTTAAGTCGTTTTTTACTTTGATATGTGTCATGCGTTGCGGCATTAGTGTCGCATTTTTTACTTCGTAACACAGATCACAATGTTAACATTAACTTATGGTGTCCATCGTCCCACGTTACGACGATCACATTAACGTACATGTTATGCTTGCATGACGCAATGCTATGCGTTTATGCCCTCGTGACAAAAACAACATAATGTCGTCTAGCACGTTGTGACGTAAAGTATTAAACTAACTTAAAAATTAATAAAAGAAAAAGAAAAAAACTTTAAAACTCAAAGAAAATTCAAGTTAAAAAGAAAAGAAAAAAGTCAAGAATTTGGACAAACAAAACTAAAAGCATTTGTTAGCGACAAAACAAAAAAAAATAAAATAGCCGAAAAAAAAGTGGATGGTGGGAGGCTTGAACAAAGACCACCATAACAAGCGCTCAATTGCCACTCAACCAAGTTTACAAAGCTTATAAAAATGACAATCTTAGTAAACCAGTCAAAGACTGACACGAACCGATCACCGAACTTAGCATATGTAAAAGAATAAACAAAATAATTATGAAATACTGTTATATAGAAAATAGCACGTAGGTTATAATTTGTTCTAGTCAATTAGACAGTTATATAGAAAAAGAACATTATAGACCATAATAATTGATAGTTTTTTTCTTTTAAAACATATCATACTAGGTTAGACCCCGTGGGTTCTTACGGGGTTAATCGATAAAGAGTATCTATATTGTTTTATAATGAAAAAATTAGTAATATCAAAACATTAAATAAAGTATGCTAGATATGAAAAAAGATAATGATAAATAGGATGGTGACAAGTAGCATTGTGTGGAGACAATAGTTAGCAAATTATTAGAAGAGGAGATAATTATTATTCTTAGCAAAGTCAAAACATATTGCTCAATACTTTTGAATAAGGGTTAATTATATGCATTTTAAACAACGAAACACCACATATAATAGAAGACAAACTAAATAAATAAACAATTATTTCTAAAATATACCAGTAAAACAGTAAAACTGAAGTTTAGTAAGTTATTGTGTGGCTGCGTCAATAAAAGACAGTTAATTTAACAAATTTTTAAATAGAAAAGAATAAACAAATTTAAGTAAATAAAACGAACGAGTGGGTCCATGAGGCGTCGTTGATCTTTGTTCCAATCGTTGTGCTGACACGACAATTTCATTTTTAATTAATGTTTGATTTCATATTTTTAAATTCACTTTCTTAATCCATGTTACTTATCCAATCTTTGATGCACATATCCACCAAGCACCCTCGGAGGATAAGTTGGAGACAACCGAATCTCTAAACACTACTATTGCTGCATGACAAGGTGAACCGCAAGACTTGCGCGTCGACTTATCGAGACCATTGGGTTTTTTCCCATATGATATTATAGTCTTTTATTTATTTAATAAGAAAATTGGCGTGTGATATGGTGTGTAAAAGTCATTAAGGGCGAATGAAGTGCATGTGGGTTGATGGGCAGTATCATCAGGGGCTTACTGACATAACACCGCCCCAACTTATAGGATACATCAAAAGGTTATCAAAGTAGGCTATTATTTGGAGCATTTGAAAATCTAGGATTGATTGTATGTTCAAAAGTGGCATACCTCTTTTCAACCCTGCTTTGTTTGATGTGGAATTTTATATTTCAATTGAAATTGAAAATAAAAAATTTCCCATCCAAGATCATGCTTGGTTGGTTAGCCACAAATGGAAATGGAAAATTTTCTTTTATAGGAATTATGTTAGAAAAACCCTCACATCAATAATGTTAGAAGGTTAAAAAAACCCTCCTTATCAATATGAAAAAGGAATGATGAACACATAATAAAAATCATAACTCGAAATCGGTGGAACCCAAAATCGTAAACCCAGAAATGGATGGAACTTAGAACCCAAAAGCGTATCAAAAAAATCGAAAACATAATGTGACCGTGAAGACGATGGATAAATTTGACCTGGAACAGTGAAGAGGATTTAAGAACAATAGAGCGATGGGGAAGACATTAATGGTCAGACGTTACTGAAGACGAGGATTAAAATCGTGACTATGAAGTCTCGTGACCGACTGACTAAATCGAAGAAGAAATTGGGATTGATGGTGAAAATGAAATGCTTTTCTTTGAAGAAGATGTGGATTTAGAATGGGGTAATCAATGAGCACAAAAGATCAATAATCACATGAAGCCATATTCATAGACTACAACTCAAAATGGGTATATTTCTTTTTCTATGTTTTGATCATTCCCATTCCTAAAGCAAAATTACCAACCAAACAAGCCATATTATTTGTAAAAGACTCCTCTTCGTTCCAATTTAATTAAAAACTTTTACGAACCAAACAGACCCTAAATGCTGGTGTAACGGTACAGTGAGTGTGAGTAAATTTTTATTAAAAAAAAATAAAAGAAAAAAGTGGTACATGGATGCTTATAATTGGAGGATTGCATTAAGACATTAAATTAAGTTAGAGTGATGTTTTTCAAAGAGATAGATGTGATATATGCATGCATGATATCGTCGACTTTAATAACAAACTTTGAAAGCTAGATTGCCGTTACTCAAATGGTCACTTTGTATTATTACTATAATTAGTTAATGCATCAAACTTCGTTTTATTAAATTAAATTTTAATTAATTTGGGTTAATCAAATAAATAAAACTGGTCATGTTTGGGGCATTATTTTATTTTTCTTTCAAAACAAAGCCTATCATAATCAATACGCCACGCTGACGTAATCAAGAACCGTCTCGATAGTCAAAGTTGACAAATCTCTCGGTCTTAATTTTTGTGGTTTATAAATTTTTTATCAATTCAAATTTGCAGTCGACTGGTCAGCAAATGTGCCTCTTTTTGGCAATATTAAACATAACTTTTTAATATTAGACAAGATCTAGCTAAGCTTCTTTGGTTTACATAAATTACGAGGTTACATAATAAAATATTATTTGCATCACACAAGCCATAACTTTTCTAGAACTATAAAATTTGAATACAATATTATTATTCAACACATCCTTAATCCAATATAAATATATAAAACATGTTGGAAAAGTCATTTAAATAATTATCCAAGCGATAAGTTTCAAGCCGTAATATCAAGTGACGAAGCTGGTAAATTAATATGTATATTATATGATGTTATTCAAGAGATAAGATTGTAAGTTTTATAATTAGATATATAGCATATGCGTTGTACGTGAATATCTTATGACGTTACATAACCGATAAGATTTTAACCTCTAAAATCATACAATTAATCAGGATCGACACGTACTTGATGAGTCCAGAAGTTGAGGTCTTGCCAAGAATGATTATTTGACGTTAAAGGATGCCCACGCGATACGACATAAACACAACTTGTTGAATAAATTTTACAGAAATGACAAAACGCCTAGCCGTTTGATAATGAGTAAAACGCCTAGCCGTTTGATAATGAGTAAAACGCCTAGTCGTTTGATAATGAGTAACTGAGCTGCACGATGTAGCTGTCCTGTCTTAATTGTCACGTTTCGACTTCAACACATGTCATGCGTTGAGATGGCAAAGATGACAGAGTCTCACGTCGTCGACCTAACCACAAGCGTTGACAAAAAAAATTGTCTAAAGAGTGAACATCCTAAATTAGAGGTCAAAGTTGGAGACGAAAATTGTAATTATGCCACCTCCCACTTGTGGCCTAGTGGTAAGATGACTTGGGTTCTCCTAGGAGACTCAAGTTCTATCCCCACTAGTGTCACTTTTGGTAGATATTGGTAATGAAGCTCGTCCCGGGTTACCACCCAGCTTCGTATCTGAGCCTAAGGGTTTTACGTGGCATGGTTAAAGGTTCCTGCCCGGTTTTCCTCTGGACAGTTGGTTGACGAGTTTCAACTCCGATCAACTTGGCCCGTAAGGAGGGTTGTGGTGAGCCTCCGCTGCATTCGCAATAATGGGGGAGCCCCAATGCCGACGAAAAACACCTATTGTGGTGTTAGAGGCGGGATTTCGATCTCGGTCCTTACACCTTTGAGTGCTTCGGTCATAAACCGTTACACCAACTGTCGTTCTAAAAAGGAAAAAAAAAGATCAAATGACAAAAGTGAAAGGGTCACCGATTTCACTTATAATAGTACGGAATATTATTATTACTTTTTTATATTTTAGGTCGTACAACTTTGCAAGTGTGTTGAAAAATAAGAGGACTTGTAACCTTTTGCTGTTTTCCTGAAAAATATGGGGACTACTACGACTTTAAATTTTATATACGAGTGGCTACCAAAACTTGTTAGGGTTTTGAAGGTAATGCATATTATAAGAATTTTTTATTAGTTTTCTTTTTAACAAAGATTTTTTTTTAATTATCTATTTTTAACGGTCATTATTTATTATTTTTTTAATAAAATATTTAAAAAAAAATACACCACAACCTGATTTAATTACAACATAAGATACCACATCTTAAACTCACATTCATCAACACAAAATTTCTAGATTGATAAATTTAATCTATGTGATGAGTAAATATTATGTCACATGACAATCAACTAGATTGATCAATTTAACTACCACATAGGATATCCACATCTCAAACTCACATTCATCAACACAAAATTTCTAATTTTATCGTCATTCATTTATTTGATTATTTCAGTTAGTTATTATTACTTAGTCATGTTTTTCAATTCAATTTTTTTTAATTAAATTAACCTTATCATTAAGTTACCCAGATAACCAGACATTAATCATTTCATTGCCAAGAAGTCATTGTACATGTTTTTTATATTATTGATTGTTAAAATTGTTTGATTTGAAGGTTCTTCCCGTGAACTTTTGACATTAAGGGTAGCCGCCATTGTGTAGGGGTGAGATTTGCTCTTTTGAACATCTCCCAATAATGCTTTTACACATTTGTTACACAACTAGATTCGTATCCGTGTACTACACGGATTTTAGTTTATAGGTTTTAACTCAATTTACATATCAAATTTATTTTTAACATATCTCTTATTAAATCGATTTGGATATTTACAAACATATTCATATAAAAAATCATATGTTACAGTAAAGGATATGATTTATAATAGTTGGTAAATTTTTATTGGAACATATCGGGTTAGGAGATAATTTATGATAATTGTAAATTTTTTTATTTGAACATATCGAGTTATGAGATAATTAATGATAATTGGTAAAACTTTAATTTGAACATATCTGGTTAGGATAAATCATAATAATTGATAAGTTTTTTATTTGAACATATCAGATTAGGAGATAATTCATGATACTTGATACATATCGGGTTAGGAGATAATTGATGATAATTTGTGAATTTTTAATTTAAACATATCGGGTTATTTTGAATATGGAGCATACCATGACCCGTCTAAAAATTCTCCATCAAATTAATTAGAACATGACACTTAAGCAAAATCCTATGTGGAGTAGTTAAAATGATGACATGTGGATGTGTTACTCAATTATTAGAATAGGTAGATTTTCCCATATGCGTTGGTATAATATTTTATTCAGAAATCATTTTCTATATTTTTTTAACAGCAAAAACCATTTTCTATTTAAGCTTGATACGTACATATCAATATTTTTATAACCCGGTAGTTCATTGAACCTGACCTTTTACATGGTTGAATCATTTAGTCCATTACAAAATTGGACGTTGTCATAAAAAAAAATCATATTATATAGTTTAAAACAAAATACAAAACAATGTGATCTTTTGATGTGAACCACCAAAGTTTTCCTGCACGTTGCGACGAAACACGTTTTACATACGATTATAACCACACGTAAATGTGATTATAACGGCATAAACGTGAATTACAAATTCTAAAGCAACCAGATATGAGGCCGGGTCGCGCTTTGCAGCGACTGGGTCATGTAATCGGGTCTTACATATGTGATTTCGTCAAATGCGTTGATAAAAAAGTTTCATGTCCCGTACGTCACGCCACAAAGTGGTAATGTATCACATTTTAAAAGGCGACGAAATATGAAAAGTTAGAAGTCAAAACGATAACCCAGTCAGATATGAAATGTTGAAGTCGTACTATATGTCAAAGTAGAATAAGAGTCCAAATTCAAAAAGGCATCAGGCTAAAATGACAATTTGTAAAAGTCAGGGACTAAAATCGTAAATATATCAAAGTTAAAAAAATTGGCTTGTCACATGACTACATATGGCTGGTCCATGTGTCACCACGTGGGTGGCCGTATCCCAAACGACCTTTCTAATTAGGAATGTTATAAATTAAAAAAGGAAAGAAAAGAACAACTAAAAACATGAAGCAAACAAAATAAACGTGTAAAGATGAATTCGATATATCGTAACGTTTTAACTTGTGACAAATCAAATAGCCGCGTTACGCGTACAACATGAAAGAAATCACAAAAGAATGTTTAGAGATAAGAAAATTTAGAAACCTTAGGGGTAAAAATGAAAGCCACCAAAGTTGAGAGGAAAAGAATAAAAAGTGGCTAAAAAACAAAATGCCTCATCCACGACATTGTCTTATTAGTTACTCTTGTTTCGTGGCAGGGCCGTAAAATGACATTCATGTAGTTAAGAGAATGTTTTCATGATTTTTGGGTTTCGATTGGCCTGATGGTGGTAAAGTTGTCATTTCTGAGATGTTGTGGTTATTGCTGATCAGTGGTTGTGATGGTTCTTAATCCATTCATTGTTTTCGTGATCTTTGGGTTTTCAATTGGCCTGATGGTTGTTATGGTTGTTGGTAGATCTACTTCGGCTGTCATTTTGAGTTTCTTAAGGCGATGATGATGACGGACTGTGAATGTCCCTATAGCGTGGCATTTATTGCAGCTATGGTGGTGTCGTTCTTTTATATCACCTGAGCTTAGCGGTTTTTCATTGAGTGTCAAATATGTTGTTTACCACTTTGTTAGTTTTTTTATTTGCCTTTTTTTTACTGTAAATGGAGTTTGTTTTTTTATTGTTTTCTGTTGTGATGTTTGGATGTATGCTTTTAAAAATCGGTTTGTGTGTCGTTTATGCAATTTATATAATGCAACGAACATCATGGTTTGGATTACAAGATTGAGGTTCTTAATGTGATTTGATACAATCTAATTGGTATAGATGGGTTTTCTAAGTCAGGAAAAATTCGTTAATATCAAAGTTTCATTAATGTCACTTTTAGACACGAACACAAAAATTAAAGGTGTCTAATTGAAAACAAAAGAGTATCGGGCCGTCGAATACATTCTGGTTTCTAATTAAAAGACACAACATGAAGGGATGTGTCTAAGTGTCTAACTATTTCCCTCTACCACTTTTTATTTATTATTTTGAAATTAATTTAAGCTTTTTTTTGCATGATTTTTTTAACATATAAACTGCAATTAGATAAATGTTGAAACCAACATTTACTGACAAGTAAACAAACAATAAGTTGAGCCGCAACACCTTTTTGAATAGCAAAACATAGTCCACTAAAAACAAAAGCCTCGATTTGAAGAGTTCAAAACAATGTTATGGATGATCCACTGAACCATAGTCAAGAAGTTCACAACCTTCAGGACTAGGAAACCAAATGTATCAAAGGCCAAGGAAATAAATACATGTTGATTCGCAAGACGCTTTATCGTGTTTAGCATCCTTGCATGATTGTGCTTTCAATGCAACCTGTCCCGCAACAAACCCTTTATCTCTAAGCCCAACCAAAGGGGATACCTTGTAAGGTCCACACAAGCGTGTTTTCCTATTACCTATCCAAACACAAGACTATAAATTGACCTTAAAGCAGACATCCCCTCAAGTAGATACCCCTCGTAAGGTCCATACAAGTGTGTTTATTTTTTACCCTTCCAAACACAAGATTGTCATTTGACCTTAAACACAGACCACCCTTCAAGCGGATCCATTAGAAAATTTTCAGGGACCTCCATTTTAACTGAAATTTTACTATCTTAAAAATCACATAAGACATCTCTAACCAAATCGTATCTGTATTTAAACTTACGTAACTTCCTATTATAAAACGTATGATTACCAAAAGGCCAAAAGCAACTTCTCCTAAACACTTTCACAATTACAAAAAGATGCTTTGATTTTATGTGGTACGTTTACATACTTAATCAACATGTTTGCCGTTGGGGTGGTGGTCCAACGGTAAGATGCAAGTCTTAGGGTCCACAAGGTCAATGGGCTATATCCCTGGCCGGGAGGGGGTTCCTATTTTATCCGGGTGGGTTTCCTCCTTTTAGGAGGGGTGTAACGGGGGCCTCTGTGGGGTAGCTCGTAATGAGATGGTTGCCTTCGGGTGGTCTAACCAGTGGGATTTCCAGTGTTGCTGTTCAAAAAAAAAAAAAATTTCAACATGTTTCATTTATATATCTATTCATCCATTGTATCTCAAAATTCAATTCCTTTTGAGTAACTGCAGTTTTTTTATCTATAAATTAAGCCTTTACCAACCAAGGAGCGGATTTGTTCAGAAGAAGTCAGTTGACTACTTCTATAGATAAGGCGCAACGTCCTTGGCTCAGCATTATAGCCTAAGGCTTCAGCCCTACTATATCGTTTTGTTAACTCGAAGCACCTCGCTATAAGAATCTAGCTTCGCTAACGTTCGGCTAAGTCTTGGGCCTTCGAGCTGACCGTTTGCTTTCTCAGTAGCAAAAGCGCTTCTCTTTGCCCCTTAAGTAGAAGGACAAGCAAGATATTCTTAGTTTTCTTGCTCTTGCTTCCTCATCTACGCTCATCAAGCCAACTTTGCTCTTTGGGAGGTGAAAGAGCGCTTGAATCGGACACTCCGCATCGAAGATAGATTTTTATATATACACGGTTACAGTTATCTCGAACTCTGTTCCGGAAAAAGTAGCCTACTTGAGAAAGGAGCGGGCGTCCAAGTGTTTGACACCTTTAACATGTTTAATCTCACCCTAATGGTTTTGGTCAATGTGATTTTATTCTAAACACAAATAATCAAGCCCTAACCCCGTCCGCTTTTCCGTTAAAACATTTCGAACGTGAGGGGACAAAAAAGACATTTCCATTTGCGTTTGTACCCCTCACGTACGAGGCACGTGTCGAAAGTTTAACGGAAAAGTGGACGGAGTTTGGGCTCAGGACTATTTGTGTTAAGAATAAAAATCATGAGACCAAAACTATTAAGATGAATAATACCTATTAAACGAAACCAAACATAAAGAACAAAAACACAGTATACACCTTAACTTTTTTTGAACGTGAATTCTTTAATTGACCACATGCACCAATAAAAACATAAAGAAAACTGATAAACTGTATTCGATAAGTATCTCAATTCACTTGATTCGCTATCCCACTTACATTAGCTTATCGTGACTATAAACTCTCCCTAGTTTCACTCCAAAGAAACATGTTTCATTTTACGAATATTACCTTATATTATAAGACCAATGACACAAGTATCATTTTATGAATATTACCTTATAGTCTTATGCTAAAAGACCAATGAATTAAACAGTGTCGCTACAATTTTCCTCCCGTCAATTTTAACATTTACTTAAAAGTCACACGACACGACGTCACTATTGTATTCCTTTGTCCATTTTAACATTTACTTAAAAGTCACACGACACAACGTAACCAAAAGTCATCCGCCGTACATCCTTGTAGCGTACGATTATAGAAATTTGAGAAATTTTGATGTCACATGGTCCATCTTTAAACACTTGGAATCAAATGAACACAACGTAGTTTTCATGAAAGGAGACACATAAAGAATAGTAACACAAGATGATAACGATACCGATAAATTTCAATATGCAAACAGAAAAGAGCGTATCGTTTTCTAGAGTATAATGAAAGTTTCTTCATATTTATGACCAAGTAGTAATCAAAATGCCCCCACAAAAATGTGACATAGCAAAAGCCCAAGATTTTAAATAAGTCAAAAAATCAATGATGGGAAAGAGAACGAAAGACCCGGAATAACAGCCAAATTTGAAAGGGGAAATAGTAATAGTCAAAGTCATAAGTCAAACAACATTAATATTGCAAAAACCTAACACCCAACAAACCATACTTTTTCATTCAATTCCAACCGTCCCAGTATAGTATCATATCACAATTACTTGTTAACTATACAAACTAATCACCTACCAAGTTTTTGTTTTCTAAACCGTTGACCAGACCGTCTAAATCTAAGTGAATCAGTCTGGTTATGCTGGTTTAACCCACTCATCCTATGGTTCAATAGTTTAGCTGTTCATCGTACTATTTATGGTTTGACAGTTGGTTTAAGTCATGAAATTGATGGGAGTTTAGTACAAATTATCAATATGAAAAAAACTCAACCTTGAACCTCTTTTGGACCGTTCGGCTGACTCACCAAACTCGATTTGGTTTGCTGTTCTCCGAAAAGTGAATGTATAAGCTTCTGACTCGCGCTACCAGCTAATTTACAAATAAAAATATCTTAACTTATTAAAGATATGAATAACATATAACATGTACAAAAGTCATATAAACAATCATCATGCATCAGGGTATACTTCCTGTCCCACTTGAATCCATGAAGATATTTCATCCTCAATCTCACTGTCAAACTCACATCTCAATAAAATTCCAAACAGTATTTTCCCCTGTAACAATAATAAAATTTAAATTTGTGTTTAACTAAAACCATAGAACAGGAACTTGGTTCTCTGATGATAATGTAGCAGGTTGATTTACTAACCTTTGCCCTCCTGTACGCTGCTAATGTAGCTAGAGGCTCGTTTGATTTCTCCACCTCACCGGCTTGATAATTCAAATTGATCATCTGGCAACGATTGCAACCACCTAACGACTATAAAAACAGGGATATTATAATCATATGAGCAGTATAATATGTATTTACAGCTTTGAAAGTAGTGAGGTTTAAAAAAATTTATATGAAATCTTGGGTGAGCTCCAACACCAATCTAGAGGTTTGAAAAGCGGGTGGTTTGTTTTTGTACAAGTTGAAAAGAGCCGGGTCGGGCTGGTATTGTTCAAACTTTGTAATATTCAGAAATAATTAGTGTGGAAAATATGATTACAACAATATATTATTTCAACAATAATGAAAGAATCGAACCTATGAATCCAAGTTTTTTAGTGATTATTCATTGATCGGGATGGTTTTTGAATGAAAAGATTTGGAAGGTTTTATCTTTTTAAGTATTAAAATACACTTTGAGTAAACTTTTGACCCATTTGACTTGTTACCCGTTAACCTATTTTTTTTCTTTCATCCATTTGCCAAAGATTAGAACACACCCGAAAATCGACCCATTCATGAATAGATGGGAAGAAACAGACCATTTGTAATGTTAGCTCATGCAACAACAGTAATGAGCAAATCGGCATTTTGACATAAGTTAAGTGTTGCAATTATGATGGACAAAAGTGAAATTTGAGGTTTGACAGTTGGCTATTTTAGGTTGTAAGAAAATTAACTAACCATGAAGTGATTTTTTCCAATCTTAAGGCCACTCCATCTGTCTTCAGCATACGGCCCGCCACCAGATATCACGATATTGGGCCGGAATCTCATTGCATCAACTTCCCTAAGTAATCCAACAGACCCTTCTTCTTTAACTGCTTTTACAAAAATCATTTACAATCTTAACAATCAATGCATAAAAAAGCATATTGTTCCAATAATAACACTTAATATTTGTTATGAAGCATACTTGAGTTTAGTCTATAGTTGAGGTCAGATACGCTCTCCTCAGATATCAATAAAAGCTGAGCTTCATTAACAAAGTTTAATCTGGTCTTTATGTCTCTGCATATGCTCGTGTTTTTGCTTCTATTCAAAAGGGTACAACTTCTGGAGCTAGATCTTAATAAATAACAAGGCCGGCCAACTGCATTACTAAACCACGTGTCGATTTTGTTATCATAGCCCATAACTTCATATCTGTGAAGTAAAAAAACATATTGATTATAATATAATAAAATACTCTAGCACCAACTTGAACATGATACCGCATTAACAAGTTGATAACCCAAGCAAAATTAGATATAAACTAGTAATTTTGAAAATTATTCCATGTTTAATTCCTGATAGAACTCCTTGTACGGTACAAGAAATTACAATAACGCCATTGGTAGGAATGGAACCAGAAGTTCAATTCATGTGTTAAATATGACTACAATATTAATCTTAATTTTTTTCTATAAACCGATTTAATTGGTCATATGATAAAAAAAAATAGGTTGTAAAATGGTATACTCTACAGCCAAATGGTTGGGGGTTCAAATCCTATAGGGTGCAGGTTGTCCAGTGTATATTTTAGAAAATCAATGAAATTCTGTTAATAAATAATAGATTGTATGTATTAAAAATACTCTTCAGACGAATTTAGACCCGTTTGATCCAATAAGCCTATTTGACCCATTTCCCTTTAGCCCAACTTTATTAATGTAGCCAATTGACTTCTTAAGATAAAACATGACCAAATCTACCCATGGTACTAAGACAACAATACAACATTTTATTTTATTTTTAAAAGCATTAACGTAATGCAACAACATTATTTCAAACCTTTGGGCATGTACATTGATTTCTTCAACAGCAGCAGATGAATTTGATCCAAGTTCAATATGCAGCTTCTCTTTGCACCGAGGAGATTCCACATAAAGTATTCCCGTTTCGAGGTCAATCTTTGTGCTAATAAAGTTCATTTCAGGTACCTACAGCACCAAATGCAGATATATTCAATTATATTTAGAGGATACTGCTACAAAAAAATATCTGGGGGCAGGGTCACGCTAGGAGCAGCCTCTCTATCTCCTAGCATAGAGAAAATGCAGATAAAGAGCAGCCTCTCTCTCCTACAATAGCTTGCTATGTGTGTAATTGTACATCGCATGTTTGCTTGCTTGTCAAGAGATATAAATAAATCAGTAGAAAATGAAAAACATCCATTACTATTCATCACCTTCTTCTGCGTAAGAATTTCACCATTCATGCTTTTGAGAAGCCACTCTCGATCATATAACAATCCTAAACAGAAACATTAGAAAAATTAGAAACACAACACGGATAAAATCTAAAGCTGAACTTTCACAAACATATGTATCTTACAACTCTCTACCAGTGCTGCTTAGAGGCCAGCTGTCCACTTTAAATCCAGCACATGATTTTATTGGATACACAACGATTGATTTAAGATAATGTTCTGTTGTCGTCCTGCCACCTGCATCATTATCATGTATACAAGTTAAACATAATGGCTCATCCAAAAAAAAAAATAAAAAAAAAAATAAGATTATTAACAACATAAAGTTTAAGATGACCTTCAGTAGCAGACTGGATAGATCTGGATCTCAATGCACCGGTAGGTAACAAGACAAAGGAACTTACAATGAAGTTCATGAATCTCTGTAGAAATTTTATATGAAGATAGAGATTTGAGATGTATAATATTCATGTTTATATGTGTATGTAGACTGGACAGATCTGGATATCAATGTTTTTGTATGCATTTTAACTTCAACTCACAATCAATATTAGCTGTAGTTTTTAATGAATTAAGAAATAGGTAAAATAAGATGTATATTTGAAGTAAAGACAACATACCCATGCATCTTCAAATGTTGACATATAACCAAAAGATACTCTAACAGCTCCAGTTGGTTTACCATGTAATATATCAAGGTCATCCCAGCAAACATGGCCAGCCTAACAGAAAAAAAAAATGGATTTGTTAAGCGTGAAATTCAGCAACAACGAAAACCTGCCTTACTTATAACAACACATGTATATTTGTCGTATTTTATTCTATGTTGTCAAAGGCGACAGGCGCACTCAAGGCGCTATGACCTTGCCTGGGGCCTAGGCGCAAAGCGCAAAAAAAGCGCTCGCCTGAGACAAAAAAAGCGCATATAGAAAAAAAATTTAAAAACATATATGCAATAGAAATTAATGCCAAAACCAATACCAAATCACTACTAATACCAAACATTCAAATCCAACAACAAAATCAATACCAAAAAGCCAAAAACCATACCAAGAACAACAGCTTATATAGCAAAATTCTAGTATTTTAGGTAAATATGGAGTAAATATGACTTGTTATATGAAATCCTTTAAAATCAGCTCTTGATAAATAAATAAAAAATCAAGAGAAAACAAAAAGATTTAAAAAAAATAAGAAAAACCGATTTTTTTCTCCACAAACATCGCTTTTTTCCAATTTACGTTAATCTAAGCGCAAAGCATGCGCTGGGCTTTTTTTGGTCACCTAGGCGCAAAAGCGCTCGCTTTTGACAACATAGATTTTATTAGATAAATTTCTTACCTCAATATTGGATAGGAGATCTGCATGAGATAAACCAAGATGCTTGGAACAAGCGCCAGGATTGCAAAAGCATCCTGTCTACACAATACAGAAAAAATTTAAAACCATAACAATATATGAACATATTATATATCCTTCTATGAATCCAGACGAAACTCAAATGTATAAGTAATTAAATAATAAAGAAGTAAGTTGTGAATATAATATTACCCGTAGCTGAATTCCAGACAAAGAAGCCAATTTTTCCACTTCACGAGGGCCAACCCAAGAACCATCAGCCCGTTTTAAGTTGAATGAAACTACAGGTCCAAGTCCACTATAAGCTGCCTAAAAATAGTAAATAGATTTTTATTTGTTTGCATTCGTACCAACGATTGTTGCCAAAATGGAAAATATGAAAACAAATAGCAAAAAGAAACACACGATCTACTGATCTACATGCCTTAATTTTATGGTTTTCACTAACAGTTAAATACTCCAGGCCATATATTTTGCAAACCTCCAGCCCATTTGCATGCCTTAATGCCAAAAGCATATTTCTTGTGTATCTTGCGAGTGATGACGTGTGCCTTAAGAACAAGCAGACAAAGTCATGTTACATTGTTAGAATAGAGCATAACAACGGTATAAAGATAATTAGTCATTAAGGAGTATTGGCATAACTGAAAGGTATGAGAAAGCATGATGCATATTGTATATCTACTAGAGCTATAAGTGTTGGTACTCTCTCAATTTGTCTACCTCACCATCAGCTTTTATGCTCTCTTCACCGAAAACAGAGTTATAACTCATGATTTGAAGATGCAGTCACCTGAATTCTAATATCTCATCTCTTACTTACCCAAAACCTATCCTCATCTAAGCCCAAATACCTTCTACTTGATCTCTATCATCTTCGCATTCTTTTGTTTTATACATACTACGATTACAACTATTACTACTTAAATATACAGGCATATACTATTATGGTATTGCATAAGAACATGGCGAGTTCTATTTACTCTTCAAGCTTACATCGTACGTAGAAGCATTTCACCCACTAACCTTGCACCCCTAAGTTAAACCACTCTTCTTAGTACAAGATAAGATACTTGTTAAGCATATACTTTCCAAAACAAAAATCATAACTACATGCAAAGATTTAGTTCATAATAAGCAGAGTTGTGTACCTTGATATTGATAATGGGGTCAACGTGTTAAGGATATTAAATCCATGGCGAATGGATGCAATATTCAAGAAAGACACGGTTCCATCTTCGAATGATTCTTCAATACCTTCTCTTCTTTTCACAAAGTCGATATCAGCAATTGATGCAGCCACTGTGCCTGAATTCTTTAATGGTAAAACACTATTCATTTATGCAAAATGCAGACAAAATGAATGTTTGATTTGATTGCCAAGACAAACCTCCACTAAAGTAGGTCTTCTTTAGCATCTTCGCAGCTCCTGTACAGCAATTCCAAATATTATTTACCTTACAATCAAGTATTCATGAACGCATGGATAACCAAAAATTTTATATTATTGTCAAATGTGTAACTTTTTCAATGTCTTCTTACCATTTCGAACTATCAAAGCTCCAAGTCCAGTTGGATATCCAAAAAGCTATGACCAAGAAAATACAAATTCCAATACGTAAATAAATATACATACAGGTCTCCCTCTTATCACATTTCCAAACAAAAGGTTGAAACATCATCTACCTTGTAAAATGATATAACAACAAAATCCGCCTTATATGTAGATAAATTTGGAGGGTCTGTAGAACATCCTTTTGCAGCATCAAGCAAAACCATCCAGTTTCCGCTGGTTGTAAGCAAAATCATATACTTTGTATGTAATTACATATTATTATATTACATGGAAATAAATCTCACACCTGCTATGTTGAGAGCCTTCCAATAATTTTTTTGAATCTTCCTTAATTAAGTTTATTAAATCAAGGTTGAACCTCAATCCCGAAAAATTACACTCTGAAGGGAAGGCAAATAAATTGTATATTTCACCTGCATACACAAAAAACAATTCAGCTAGTAACTTCTTAAATGTCAACTGTACAAAAAAATTTCAAAAGAATGCAATGTTAACTATACTGTTATACATACGACAACGACATTATTATTTTACGTTACCAGTAGGCTGTTTGTCCGAAACCCTAGGTCCATTTCTCTTTTGTATAGGACAATGTGAAACCTTTATGGACGATGACTCTGTAGCTTCCTTAAAGTCTATTGCTAATGCTGCAGCTCCATTATCGAAAGCATATCTTTACAACTTAAGGGTAAAAACATACCTAAAAGATAATATTTTGCTTAAAAAACAAGCTTTGTAAGAAAAATAACGAAAATCTAAAATCCATATTATGAAATAATGAGAGGATACTCTCTAATCCCAAGAACACTGTTGTGATTCTCGATTGTATACATGAAAGTGCTTTGATTACTCCAAGGAAACGCCTCACCAACAAGTTTAAGAGCTGCTGTTGCCCCGGAAGTGAATATACATTTATATTCTTTCGGAGACGCGTTACACAGTTTGAGAACCTATAGATACAATAACACAAAATAATGTACATCAAATAAAATAGCAACACCATTGTAAGAACAGTTAATATAACTCTTTATCTATCAATTTACATGTTTCTTATAACGATCAGGTCAGTCGGTCACTAGTTACTAAAACAGTAAAATGCTGTTCAAACGTAACATATATGTATGTATGACAACTAACAAGTTACCTGATGACGCGCGTCTTCGATAATATCAGATGTGGCTAAGCTAGAGCTGCTTTGACTATCTAAAATTTTCAGATTAAGGTCTAACGCGAAATCTTAATGTTTCAACGAACGACATTAGTAGAAGAGCTAATGAATCAGTACAAATGCAAAAAGACACAACAAACAAATGTAATGAATATTGTACCTAATGAAAGTAACAATAACATTAAAAAGGGATACGGGGATTGCCATATACAGTTGTGGTAAGATCTTTAAATATAGCTTCCATCTGTAACTCAGAATATAAAGTTGCACCAGCATGATCCAAATACACATTCCCTGCATAACATACAACCAATTAACCACAAATTAAACAACTTCCACTTATAACAATCACTAAAATTATAAATCTTGCATAATTGATTAATTTCCCCCTTTTTTGGTTAACTAAAACTGTGTGTTCGAGATTTTTGACCCAAAAATTAAACAAATTTCTTGAAGAAGAAGATATACCATCGAGTCTTTTGAACTCGGTAGCGCGAATATGATCAATACTGTTAGGGGCGTTGGGATAACCGTAAGATTCACCGAATTGAGTTAAGAATTGCTGTTTAGCGGTGTCCATGTTCAGTTTTGATGGTGTCATGTTACACTTTGTATTATGCACACCAAGTGTTTGATGTTTTGCTTCAAGGAAAAAACACAAATCGTGCACGAATAAACAACTGTTGATCTGTGTGTGTTTGGTTTGATATTGAAGGTTAAAACTGTGAAAAGAAAATGATAAAGTGAAAATGGTGAAAGTCGAAAC
Source organism: Tagetes erecta (assembly GCA_030867185.1). Classification (NCBI taxonomy): domain Eukaryota; kingdom Viridiplantae; phylum Streptophyta; class Magnoliopsida; order Asterales; family Asteraceae; genus Tagetes; species Tagetes erecta. The sequence goes on along the minus strand of CM061486.1, from coordinate 53,631,139 downwards.
CGACCTATAAATGGGCCTTGGTTACTGTCTCAACTCTCAACTAGTGTTTTGGGCCATTTATACACTAGTTTTATTTCATCAACTAAGGATTTGTGGTCTAATGATTCCAGCCTAGCTGGTTGAGGACACCCGGTTTTACAGTGGTGGTCCAGGGTTCTAACCTCCCTGCCTGTGAGATTTTCCAGGAAAAACCCCATTGGTTTTCCCGGTTGAACGCCTAGCCAAATTCCGATGTCAAGTGGGCCCGGTTAAGACAACATATTGACCGGAGTGAGGTGGTGGGTTCCTCATTGCGGGGGATGCGACCAAATGGTTGCAAAAATTGAAAGTCGCCGTTCAAAAAAAAAAAAAAAAACTAAGGATTTGTGTTTTAATGAATATGGGCATATGCATGTGGCCTTGACATTTCATACACACACTTATTGAAGAGATGGATTTGGAGGATTAGATGTTGACATGTTCTTGTCACACTCAAGACCAGTGCCGGGACTTGATGAGTTGGGGACGGGAAGAAACTCAGCACGTATAAACCAGGGGCGGACCTATCGTACAAGGAGGGGTAGTGTCCAAATGGTTGCAAAAATTGAAAGTCGCCGTTCAAAAAAAAAAAAAAAAACTAAGGATTTGTGTTTTAATGAATATGGGCATATGCATGTGGCCTTGACATTTCATACACACACTTATTGAAGAGATGGATTTGGAGGATTAGATGTTGACATGTTCTTGTCACACTCAAGACCAGTGCCGGGACTTGATGAGTTGGGGACGGGAAGAAACTCAGCACGTATAAACCAGGGGCGGACCTATCGTACAAGGAGGGGTAGTGTCCGCTACCTCTGAACTTGTACCCCATAGCGAAAAAAAATTTCACCAAAGGTTTTGGTTTTTGAATATAAGTATGTATGTGCATATATAATAAAAGTGGGTTTAAAACATCAATTGACCTCATAGCATAGTGGATTAGCATGCGTGACTTTGGATCAAAAGGTTGTGGGTTCAATTTCTTCTATGTATATTCCAGATTTTATGAAACATTAATTTATATTTTTGTCTTCTTAACTTTTTGAACTTTCACCTTCGACCCAAAGCTAGTAATAAGTTTTAAATGATTAACCAAAACACACAAATATATTGACTAAAAATGTTTCATTCTTAGGGTAAATGAGTGTAATGAATACAATTTTTTTTACGTTTTTAAATATAACGTTACCTCGTAGTGGAAAAAAATTTCGCCCTACCCCTGAAATTTTTTTCTAGATCCGCTGATGGTATAAACACTTGTCCTTGTGGTCACTAGTTGGGCGGTGAGGTTGTGGACGAGTTGTAGAACTCATCTGTAATTTTGTATACTCATTTTGTTTTGAACGAATGTGATTGTTAAATGGTCACCTTTTTTTACTGTTATATATAAAATATGTAAAAGAACTTTTTAAATGCAATGTTTAAAACTTTATATATACGAACTTAAATAACCACATTTTATACAACCAAATCCTCTATTTTTTTTCATACTCGGATCTTTACACTAAGCCAAATTTATAAAGAAAAAATTTAATACTTCACGTTTTATTCAACAAATGTTTGACGGGTACGGCGACTACATTTCATCGACCAACTCATCCGGTGAAGAGTTTATGGTACACGTTCAACAATTCATGTTCGAGGTTCAGGATAACATTCAACCATCAACGACTTACATCTGTCGTGACCAAGAGGCGGCTAACGATGTCCTCATGAATACATTTTCGACGATCCAAAAAACAACACTGACGCGTTCATAGATAGATTCTGAATGTCAAATAAACTATTTCTAAAAATAGTTCAATATGTAGCATTGCATCCGGATATTTTCAAGACAGCTTCGATGGAAGGTGGAAAATATATTTCACTCCGATACAAAAGTGTGTTTCGACAGTCAGACAACTCGCACTAGGTTTTCTAGGACTTCATGAGAATGCCCTGAACATTTCTGCAATTTCTTTATTATTTTATACGCAGAGAGTTAGATGTGTACACGAGCAAAAACACTTTTGTATGATGCACACAAACATAAGCATGGCATGCCGTGGACAATCGGTAGCATTGATTGTAAACATTAGGTTTGGAGAAATTGACCAAAGAGTTTGCGAGTGCAGTTTCATCGAGATGATCATTAATACCCAATGATAATATTCGAGGCAATGGCGTCAAACAATTTGTGAATTTACCATTTGTACTTTGGTCAGCGGGTTCAAACAATGACATCAACGTTCTCAATAATTCTCTGTTGTTAAATAGTGATTCTCCGAAGTGTTGATGGAGGAAGATGTTGTTGCAATTGTGAGGAAATAATCTCTGCTTGTTTGTTGATATATGTAGTTGAGTTTGTTGATATACGTGGTTAAATGATATGATACGTGAGCATACAAAGCACAAAATAAAGTCACAAAGAGACACCTACAAAACCAACACGTATAACAACTAAAAATAGCATAACACCACCCAAACAATCAACCAATAAAGAAAATCAAAATAAAATATCAATAAATATTAGACACACACCCAATATCGCCATATCCAATTACACCATAACAAATATAAAACGACAATAACAAAACAATAACTCAAGCCACCAACCAATGACAGTATTACACATCATTAACACACAAAACACCATTTATAACAGTTGTGTTTCAATATACTTAAATTATTTAAATTTACAACACTTTGTGAACTCACCTTGGGGTGGGTCCTTTTTGGCTTAAGGGTTGAAAAGAGTTTAAAAAAAAGATAGATTTACATGATTAATTTTTTTTATATTTTTTTGACCGCCTCAACCTTATAAGTTAGGGCTGCTTGTTTCATTTAGTAATAATTCAGTTCAATGCTTAATCATGCAGCATTCAGAGCGTTTGTTTAATAGAAAAAGGACATTTGAACGGTTCAATTAAGTGCTGAATGGTTAATAGACACAGAGATGCTGAATGTAACTGAATTGAACATATATCAAATTTACAGTCATCTGAAGTTCTACCATAATATCTCTCTCATTGATTGAGCCTCTTAATAATTCAAACTTCCTTACCATTCAACACTTAGTATTTCAGATTTTGTCAAACAACCTGTTACTTACTTTGTGTCCTTTGGCCCCTGCTCCACCCTTAAGATTATCTAAGTTTTGGTCGTGATTCATGAACAATTTGTAGGTCCAAAATTTTGGCTCTTAAATAATAGTTATGATGTAACTTCCACGTGCATATAAATATTCTCTTTAGTTTCCAGCTACTGCCGTCACCCAATGTCCCAATCAAAGTGTGCAACCGAAAGATGTATAATTTCAAATAAATAAATAAATAAAATTTAACGGTTGTTTAAGATTACACGTGGTTGAACTACAAAATTGTTGTTATGACATCAATTCTAACTTATATCAATCACCCAAAGATCTTAACGTATCTTCCCGATGTGTACAGCCTCGGCGGCGGTGGCTTTATATATATTTTTCACATCCATACGAATCAACCATAGTATCGTGAGTACGTAACAAAATAGCGAAAGTTAGACCCATACTTTTTATAAACACAGACAACAACGATAAAAAGGGATGTTTAAATACTTGAATAATAATTTAAAGATGAAATGTTGTTGAATCCAGCAAGGTTTTGCACATAATCGTGCATGTGAACCTGAGAGAGGCGATATGAAAGAATTTAAAGTAACACCGATTAATTGTAGTCAGTGGACTTGAAAAAATGGATAGAAATAAGTATGATTGACCTAAATAAAAGGGCTCGAAACATGAATATAGTGATCATAAAAAGCCTCTATCTTGAGTGGCGAACAAGTTGAATATTTTGTTTAGAAAATAGGAAATTATATTTAGTGAACAAATGGATAAGTGGATTATTATGTTGTCTAAGTTATAGATGGTATCAAATTTGAAAAGATTATGAGAAGATTCACAAGTTGTTAAATGATCCATTAGGTTGTGGAATTAGGTTCAAATACAAAGTCTAAGAAGGAATTTAGACCATTAGATCTAATATTAAATGAAAATCAATGGCTCATAAACACAAAGTGGCATAATGGTAAATAGTTAGAACTTTAAATGGTAGGCCAAGGGTATATTAGTCTTGTCTCATTTTCAAATTCCACCTTCTTTTTTAAACGTCCATAACTTTTACATACGGCAATATTTTTTAATAAAAATTAGGGTTATTGGATTTAATCACCTCCAACTATTGGTTATTGGCCGCTGTCACCCCCAAGTATCACTTTGGCCAATATAACTCCAAACTAAACACTTTGGTGTGTGTATCACCAAAAGTTAAAAAAAATTAACCAAATATTAACCAAAAGTGACTTGAATTGGTTAACTTTTGCTGATACGGTGTCCGTAACACAAAAAGCTAACCAAAAAATAATCAAAAGTTAACCAAAAGTGACTTGAATTGGTTGAATTTTGGTGATACGGACACCAAAATGTTTAGTTGGGAGTGATATTGGCCAAAGTGATACTTGAGGGTGACAGCGGTCAATAACCAATAGTTGGAGGTGATTAAATCCAATAACCCTAAAAATTACACCAAAAAAACGAGCGTTTTTTATCTTCAAAACGCATATAATATTGATATATAAAAAATGAAATTTTTTTTGAAGTTTCAGCTCATTGTGTTATATTCGTTAGGTCATTGTGTTATATTTTTCAGCTCATTGTGTTATATTAGTCAAGACATTGTGTTATATTTTTCAGATTGTGTTATATCCGTCAGGTCATTGTGTTATATTTTCATCAGGCCGTTGTGTTATATTTTCATCAGGTCGTTGTGTTATATTTTCATTAGGTCGTTGTGTTATATTTGTGACACCCCGCCCGGTGGCGGAAAACACCGGGCTGTCATAGAATTGGATATCCATAGTAAACAAAGCACATGGTATTTATTTATTACGTTTAATAATGACATAGTAAGTTTAGAACATCAGTCTTAAATGGATACGACAAAAGTAATAAAACCGAAACAGTAAATGCAATCGTCTTTATTAATTAAACTAGGTCCAAGGCAATCCTATGTCTTGGCAAAAGCAGCAAAATAATCATAAACATCACCTGAAATATGTGAAAATAAAGTTAGCTACACAAGCTAGTGAGTAAAACCCAAATTGAATAGTAATAGTATTGAAATCCGAGATCAACAAGATATGCTGCGCAATCCCACATGTATAGTAATTTCGTAATATCACCCTACCAGGACCCCTAGAATAGAATAGCACACCAACCACAATAGAAACCATAGTATCTCGTTTAGCCATTTGTCATGAGAACCACTCATGTAATAAATAATGATAACTTTTAATAACCGTCGTTTACCGTCTCGATATATAAGTCATCATTTAGCAATTTAGGGACATGGCATAGTATAGCATCATAGCATAGCAACATAGTATAGCAACATAGCATCTCGACATAGTAAACATGGAATTAGAAAGGCCGGGTTTAAATCACCTATCGATGTTGTACAAGCAGGTGGGTTTGTCAAACCATTAGCGCTAACATTGTACCGGTGAGATTACAAAGCAATAAAACTACTTTTAACTAACACATAAGATTGCATCAAGCCGCGAACTAGATTAACATATTTGTATGATCTCTTTTAGAAAACGAATAGAAAACGCAATATAGTAAAAGACATATTTCAGCCCCAAAATAGTAAAATGGAAAAAGGGGAGTGAGTTTACTCACCTGCACAATATAGATAATAGCAAACGCAAGAAAGTAACTAAATAGAATCGAGGATCGCCCAGATATTAGAATCACCTAACTAACCGGGAAAACCTAATTTAGAAACGAGACAAATAATATATTAACTAGAATCAAGAACTTAGAAATTCTAGGGTTTTGGATTTGGGGTTCTAGGGTTTTAAATTATAGATTTGAAATTAGGGTTTCAAAATATAATTAGGGTTTCAAAATATAATTTAGGGTTTTTAAATCCAATTTGGAGATTTAGGGTTTTGAAATACAATTTGGGGATTAGGGTTTTGAAATACAATTTGGGGATTAGGGTTTTGAAATACAATTTGGGGATTAGGGTTTTGAAATACAATTTGGGGATTAGGGTTTTATACGGAACGTTGTAGTATTTTGCGTTAAATATATTTTATACGAAACCATTTTTAGTTTCCAATAAAATATTGGTATATGTATATTAAACTTATGTGTTTAAACTAATAAAAATAGTTTCAACTTAACTATATTATTAGGTTATTAGAAAAATATAATTAAATGTTTTAAATTTGAAAAACATGAAGATTTAAAGAAAGGAGGCCAGTGGGTTCGAACCCGTGACCTTGGAGTAGAAAACAACATTACCAGACCACTAGACCAGAAAGACATTTTGTTGAGGATCTCGTTTTTAAATATTTTAACATACGTTCACCAACAAAACCCATTTCCAAATAAACCCTAGAATGAAGATCGATCCAATTGATCCAAACTTGATAATCTCAACCAAATTAACCATAGGGCTTTTAATCTACATTGAATCGTGATCATTTCTATATATGATACTTACTTGACTTCGAACGAAATGAACCGGAGACGAAGATGAACAAGAACGCGACTGTGAAGATCAAGCTGGTAACTAGAGGTTGTTAGAATTTGATTACACTTCCAGAAACACTCTTTAGGATGCGTCAAGCGGAAGCCTTAGAACAATTGCAGATAATATCAACGATTGAATGTCGAATAGCTACGGTTTTTGCGGTGAAGAATATGAAGTTCATTAGGTAATTAAAACAAGAAATTGATACAATTCAATTAGTGGTACATGTTTGCAATGACCCTGAAGACGCTTTGGTTCAGAGATTTTAATGAAACGAGCGTTAATTCGACACTTGATTATTCGGGTTTAATGACATACGGTTTTGCATCAATAAAATCAAGCAATTGATTGATTATTGGATGTTTTGGTAATGGTTGTGGGTTCGAAATTAGCCTAGAAACGTTTTACCATGTTCTAAACTAGATAAAAGTAGAAAAAATCACGTTTTAGGCGTTGCCGGAGTGTCGTCGGATCTTGGCCGGAACCACAGCCGGAAACACGGGGGATGGGGGAAAAGGGCTGGGTAAATCAGATATTTACACAGTTGGTCCCTCAGCTTCCAGTTTTGTTTTTTTTAACTTATTAACTTTTAATTAAAGTTTCATAAACTGCACTTCTGGCCCAAAGTTAATTTATAAGTAAAATTAACTAACTAACTTAACTAACTTGAAACGTAACGTTTATATAAGTGACGTTTTTATGGTTTTAGCTCATTTAAACCATTACGAGACTCTTCCGAGAATTAGAAGTGTTTTTGTTTAACATTTTCAATAGTTTTTGTTTACGAACTATATATATATATATATTTATTTATATATATTTTGAGATTTGTCTTTCCAAAATAATATTTATTTGATGTATGTGGGTGTTTTACGATGTGAATACAATTATTTAATTGAGACGGGAATAACGTGGAATTCAATGCGTCATTTCATAATCATAATAATAAACGTTACATTTTGAAGAAAAATAAATTCGATTACAATTGAAAGGATAATAACTTCGGGTTCGAGTCGGGCATTCGGGTTCGGGTTTGGGGCAGATGTCACAATATTTTCATCAGGTCGTTGTGTTATATTTTCGTCAGGTCGTTGTGTTATATTTTCATCAGGTCATTGTGTTATATTTTCATCAGGTCATTGTCTTATTTCAGATCATTGTGTTATTTCATTAGGTTATTGTGTTATAACACAATGACATGAATAAATAACACAATGACTTGACAAATAACACAATGAGCTGAAAAACGTGATTTTTTTTGTTTTTTATATGTGAATATTATACGCGTTTTAAAAATAAGAAAATGCTCGTTTTTATGGTGTAATTTCTTTTAAAAAATAATATCGTATGTAAAAGTTATGGACATTTAAAAAAATGGGGTGAAACTTAAAATATAGAGACATTACCATCTTTACCCTTCCTTCTAATTTTAAAAGAGTGCCACATGTTATCATCTCTTGGCTTCTTAGACTTTCTAGAAAAATTAAACTTTGTAGTATAACTCTACTCCTGGTGCCAATTAAGATGTTCTTAGGTGTAACACAAAAAACTAAATAACTAAAATAATAAAATAAAAATGCATGAAGCGGAAATAAAAGTTTATTATATAATAGTTGTACCTAGTATGTTGAAAGATTATTCTTAATTATTAATCTATTATGAAAAATATGTTAAAGAAGGGTTCATAGGAGATTGCACATATGATTTCTTTTCAGTCACATGTCTTTGGTATAAGTTATAAATATAATCCCACCTCAAGTTTAAAGTTGAAATTAAGGTGAAACATGGTTAATATAAGATTAAATCGTGAAGCAAAAACTTAAATTATGAGTATTAAAAATGTTGACTTGGGACCTTCAAGGTTTAAAATGTAAAACTATTTGTAGCAAATAAAAGTTGATTCGCAGGCCGGTCGCCAATTTATGATCTTTAGATTATAATGGTCTTCTAATTAAGGACCACAAGTGGATATGAAATCTATTTACTTTAGGTAGTGTCATGTACATAATCGTTAAGTTTGGGAAGATATTTGAAAACATTGGTGATAAGCTCTTAAGCTTAAAGGTATGTAAAGAGAAATTGGTAAACTGAAAATAAAAAAGTATTTACCAAAATATAAGAACAAAAATTCAGCCAAATTAAGGCGAAAAGACGATAAAAGGAAAATTAAGTGAAAAACGAAAAATAAATATAAAAATTGCAATTTTACACATATGTTTGTAAGTAGTAAATGTAACATTATTTAATTGGTAGGTATTTATTTAATACAAATATAGTTTAATTGTAATTATTTTACCTATTTTCATGAATCATGTTGAACCAGATAATTATTAAATAATAACACACTTTTATTATACACTAGGTTTAATACCCGTGTGTTACACACGGGTTTAATAATAATATTTATAAAAAAATTATAACCAATATGTTTAAAAAATTATAAATATTTAATATTAAAGATATTGGCTCTATCAACTTCTATATGCATGGTGAAAAAATTGCACTAAATTTCCCTCTTAAATTTTCAATTATAGAACAAAAAAAATTTCCCACCAATCCACCATAATGGCATCTCCTAAAACCTTGAAATATTGTATAGATAAATTAGATGTCTACTATGGTTCATATAACCATAACATTCTAATCCTATTAGAACTAGAAAACAATTAATAATAAACTTAAACTAACTAGACTCTAACTCAAACACTTAATTAAACTAATTAATTAATGCTAGAGAGACTCCTTATAACACACGAATTGTTATTAATTAATTTCTCCTGCAAGTCATCTCAAAAGAATTACTGCCGTTCTTAATGAAGTTTAATATTGTCATGTTTATAATCTAGTACTATAACAATTAATAGTTATAATTCCAGATAAAAGAAGTTATTAAGCTCTAAATACTATTTATGCTTATAGTCAAGTTTTAATACCGTCAAACCCGTTAACACGGTTTCAATGATTATGTTTCCACCTTTGTAGATTGTGACGAACATAGATGTGAATAAATCATATTTGGATATATTAATAAAAATGAATTAAAAACATGCATTCTCTCTTACTTGCCATCTAATTACCCCATTAGCAAATTACTAATTAATTGGCCCATTAAGCATGAAAAACGACATGGGTCGTATCATGATGATTGCAAGCGTAATTCTCAATACCCACGAAGAGGCATATAGAAAGAACAAGGTTCCGGAAACATAACTCGGTATGTCATAATAATAAATGATATCTTAACTGTATTAGACTTTTTTTTAAAATGTAATTGATCTGTTTTCAAACCGATTGCATTGAAATTAAAGAGTAATAGTGTTTTTTAAATTATATTGTATTTGTATAAGGAGTTACTATACTAAAATTCAATTAGAATTATAACTCTAATCACTCAAAAATAAACAATACAAAAAAAAAAGAAAAAAAAGTTTATAAATATCCGATTCAATTTTCATTAATTTAGTTAAAATCTTAAAAAATTATATTACTGTGATTTATTATGCTCGTAAACATTTTTTTTGTAATTTGTGAGATGCTTTAAATGAATGACCTAATTGAATGTCAAGTGATTCATTATGTTAATGAGTTTTCACTCAATTTTTTTCTATTAAGAATGATAACAATATCATAAAAGATTATCAAAACACGAAATAAATATATATAATTGAGTCAATTACACAAATAATTTAAGTCATGTATTTTGAGTCTAGTCACACAATTAAGGTCACCATTTCGATCATCGTAGGTGCGCACATTCGAGTTATATGATTATAGTTCCAAAACAGGTTTAGGATTGAACGCTAAATAGGCTTATACTTTTCTCACGTGCTGTGCAAGAGTTTAACCGGGCGACGTATAAAGATTGTTCTTTGCTATATACTTACGATCATGCGAAAGATGGTAAAATCTACTTTGCTATGGGCAACATTATTATGTTGTTGCACGTTGTCGAAAAGTAGTGTTTGCCAACTGAAGCTCAGATGAATGTAGATTAATTTATGATTGTACTATTTTACAACCGAACACGTATTCAATTCACCATCATAGATAATGTATCCGGTAGACGGTTACTAATAGCCACCAAGGGTTCGAGGACGTCAGATTTGAGCAAAGGAACCCTTAGCCACCACCCTAAACCCGGTAACAGTGATAAACCACACACCATCAAAAGGAAACACCGGATACGGTGAAAACGACCGATAATGACAACCGAAAGGAAGAAGACGACAAAAGCGGCAAGGCAAGGAAGGTTCTCTATGAAATGAAGAGGATACATTATCTTCTATTAAGCTAGAATAAGACACATGACAAAAACCAAAGATATGATGTAAATCAACAAATAACTATTGACAAAAGTCAAAAATAAAAATAATAACCAATGAATACATTATTATATATATACATTTGCCATTGGTATTTTTTTCAAACTAAAAAACATGACTTATATAAAATATTAAAATACCATTTGACAAACCAACGTACGTTAATTCTCCAGTTCTATATTTATTGAATTTTACTAAATTTAATTTAATATACATCAAGTTGAATTATAATATATAGTGTACGTACAATTCAAGGTAGTGGATAGAAAAAAAATGCATGATGAGTTATAACTGAAATTAGTTTAAGTCAACCCAGGTGGTTAACCCATCAAGCACATTAAAGAAAAAAAGTGGACACCACAACCCCACACTAGCTAGCTCTTAAAACCTTTTCAACATGCACCTGCAGGCCATCCCAATTATAAACATATTAGTCATTGCTTATTATTTTGACTACCCACTCTTACTTAACTAACAAGTTCTAAATCTATACATATTTTACTCTAACAATCTAACACCACTTTTGAATAAAAAAAAGAAAAAGAATATACTTTTGAAAGTTTTATGATTAAAGTTCCTGATAACCAGACTAAAAAGACGATAAATTAATACACTAAGTTACTGCTTTCTCATGAAGGGAATATATAACAAATAACACGATGAAGATTGAGGATGCATGATCATAGTCACAGGATTCGCTCCTCCCCCCACGTATTTCGTACCAGATCGCGCGAACCAGATTCGGGTACAGTCGCGAATGGTTCGCCTGTGGTTCGTGATCCAGTTCGTTAAAATTGGCGAATTCGATTTCACCCATAAACGAACTTGGCAACTGCAATTCGCGATTTATACGGCACCGATTCGTGAATCTGATCAAATTGGTACGCGAATGAGAATAAAAAGTCAAAGTTTACAGCCTCAATTTTGCTAATTACAGTAATATTATGGTTAGACTTTTAAGTTTTGAACTTATAATAATGAGATTCTTTTGTTATATTTAATAGCTTTATGTTTTAGTTATGAATTTTTCTAATATAATTATGAAATGTGTCATTTTAATTTGTAATTGTGTAAAAAAATATACTATAGGATGTTTTGTATATGATACGGCGTACCAAACTAAGTGGTACACCATACCGCGTACCGAAATGGCGTTCCGAATGAACCTACCCCCCTTCGTACCAATTTTTAGAAATTGCCGAACCGCGTACCAGTATTCGTACCGCGTACCTGATCGTACCGCGATCCATGTGACTATGTGCATGATCGATAGTGGTGTGGTCAAAGTCGAAAGGACGAATGTACAATCACGATCGAAGCATATATATATACTACTATATATACCAGTGGCGGAGCCAGCCAAATATATCAGGGGTATCCTCCGAAAAAAATTTGTCCTATACTTGTACAATTTTTTGCGCACACTTGTACAAAAAGTTTTTTTTTCGTACGTTCATACAAAACATTATTTTCCTGAATATCATTAGCAATATCTGGAGTTTTATCAATATTTTGTTGAAAACTATTAACAATATTTGGACCATTTTAACCAGTATCATCATTTTCTTGACATTTTTTTTAAAATAAATTGAAATTAAAAATATGTTTTGATTGTTCAGGGGTATCCTTTTAAGTATTCAGATGTATCCTAAACATAAAACGGAAAAAAACATTAAATTTTACGTTACGCGCGAAAAGTTGAGCCGTAGCCCGGGCTACGGCTCAACTATATATACATCCGCCCCTGATATATACTAGCTTAGCGTCTCGTATTACACATATGTTTGGGGTAAAAAACACGATATTATATTAAATGAAATGAAAGTTTGCCACATAAGATCTTTCCTCACATTCTATTGAGAACACATATTTCCTAGGTACAACGAAGGAATCACATGAACCACTTTAACTGTTGTAATTTTTATACTATAAATTGACTAAAATGTTTATAATTTAATTAATTTTAAGATCGATATACTATAAAGTTTATGTAAACCCGTTTAAAATTAGAAAAACTATAACAATATTGTACGAGAGAGGTTGAAAATGAAAATACTCTTAAATATTATAAATATGTGCATAAATATTAGGGATCAATTAAAGTATAAATAGTATTATTTTTTTTCAATATATTACATAAGGTATATTGGTTTTCACTGGTCCCAACTATCACCTTTTGTCTTCTACCGGTCCCAACTATTAAATTGGTTGTCAACGGTCCTAACTTTTATCACTTTGGTAACCACTGGTCCCGTCGTTAAATTTTTTTAACGCCGTTACGTTTTTTCCAAATTCAAGATCGATGTTTTAGACCTTTTGATCGGAAGGATAATACGTGTCGATTGATGTAAAAGTTTTCTCGAAAAGGCTCTCTGAACGATAAAATTTTTACATCCGATTGAAGCACCGTTAGGTTTAAACACCCGATTGAAGCACTATTTCGTTGTTCGGAGCGCCGTTTTAAGGTAACTTTTACATCAATCGACTTATATTGTCGTTCCGATCAAAAGGCTTATAACATCGGTATTGAATTTGGAAAAAACTTAACGGCGTTAAAAAAATTTAACGACGGGACCAGTGGTTACCAAGGTGATAAAAGTTGGGACCGTTGACAGCCAATTCAATAGTTGGGATCAGTATAAGACAACAAGTGATAGTTGGGACCAATGAAAACCAATATACCATTACATAAATATATGCGCATATTATAAACGCATTAGGGAGGAGGGAGTGCTCGCCACAAGGACGGTCCCTTGCCAAACGAGGAGGAAGACAAGGTTCTAACCTCCTGAACGAGCTTGGGGATTTGAACGAGTTTAGTAACATTATTATGTATATGTTCTTTGTTGGGAACCTTGACAGGACCATTCACAGCCCAAAGATGTGAGAATGAGCGTAATACATGATATACTCTGACTGGTTAAAAAAGTTTCTTATGAGAATCTTGTGAGGACCACTCATTCCTTTCTTAGATAACTAATGGCACGTGTCAAGTGCTTTTAAAAAATAACAAATGCAAAAAAAATGTTTTCATATATTATAATACATATATATGAGAGCGAAAATCACATAAATGAATACTTATCAAGTGTAAAAGCCAAAATAAGCATTTAACTTTTAGCATAATTTAATTAATATCAAGATTTTTAATTTGTATGAAGAAATTAATTATCTGAGAAAACACATAGAATAAAGGTATATTGGTTTTTACTGATCCCAATTATTATCTTTTGTCTTCTACTGGTTCCAACTATTGAATTGGCTCTCAATGGTCCCAACTTTTTTCACTTTGGTAACCACTGGTCCGTCGTTAAATTTTTTTTAACGTCGTTAAGTTTTTTTCAAATTTAAGACCAATGTTTTAGGCCTTTGGATCGGAAGGATAATACGAGTCGATTGATGTAAAAGTTTTCTCGAAAAGACTCTCTGAACGATAAATTTTTTGCATCCGATTGAAGCACCGTTAGGTTTAAACACCCGATTGAAGCACTATTTCGTTGTTCCGAGTGCCGTTTCGAGGTAAATTTTCCATCAATCGATTTGTATTATCCTTTCGATCAAAAGGTTTAAAACATCGGTATTGAATTTGGAAAAAACTTAACAGCGTTAAAAAAAATTTAACGACGGACCAGTGGTTATCAAATGATAAAAGTCGGGATCGTTGACAACCAATTTAATAGTTGGGATCGATAGAAGACAAAATGTGATAGTTGGAATCAGTAAAAACCAATATACCTAAATAAATAAAATGATGTGAGAAAATAACAAGTGAAAAAAATATGATATGTTATACATGAGACAATAACAAGTAAAAAATGGAGAGACAAAATAATAACATTATCAATTAAAAATTAAGTGAAAAACTATTAAAGAAACAAAGCATAATGATTTTACTGAGAAAAAAATGCTAAAATGTTCCAAATTATGTGGACAAGGTTGTACCAACGACGGCTCCATGCCTCATATCACCTATTTACATTCATAATTTTTTTATTATTAATTTGGTTCTATGAAAACATAAACCGTGACAAACTAATTAGGTAAGAAAGGAATGTGTCAACCAGAAAAGAATTACATATAAGTTTTTTTTAAATATCGGTTGATGCAACGATTATGACCGATATACTCAGAGGTGTAAAGACTGAAATCAAAATCTCGTCTCTACCATCAGTAGGTGTTTTTCATCGGCATTGAGGTTCTCTTATTACTGTGAACGCAATGGGGATTGCCACAACCCTTCTTATGAGCCAAGCTGAACGAAGTCGAAACTCGTCAACGAAATATTTTAAGAAAAAACCAGGCAGAAACTTTTAACAATGCCACGTAAAACTTTTTAGGGTTATACACAGAGCCGAGTGGTAGCCCAAGAGAAGCTTTATTGCCAATATCCACCAAAAGTGATACAAGTGAAGATTGAACGTGGTCTCATATAAAAAACTCGAGTCATTTTATTAGTACTAGATCACAAGTGAGGATTAAAAATGATGTCATGACTCGGTTATGTAGGAAACTAAGATGTAGCTTTGACACAAGTCTTTGTTAGGGCCACTCGGTCGACATTGTATTCATGTGTCAAATGGCTTGTAATTCCCTGCTAATGACATTAAGGTGATGGTGTTGCCCCTTAAGGATAGGAAGTGGTAAGGGTTCAAGCCTAGTTGTAAGCATATAATATATGTACATTAAAGTATGCTTTAGTACGTAGTTTAGTGTGATGGACAAATTAATTAAAGAAAACATATATACAAGTCTTTTTCTTTTTTTAAGAACTCAGATTTTTTAGGATAATTTCATAATAGTTTATCCAGTGCATATATAGTTTGAACTTAAAGACCTAGTTTTTCAAATACATAGGTTACCAATTGATCACCAACCAATTACCACATTTTGTTCTTGTTAGAAGTTATATTTTTGTGTTGTTTGCAGGTTTTATGGTTTGGAAATATATGGACAACATATCTTAATCATCTACTTATCACTTAAATTATTCTATTATAATTTTTGAAAGCACTCTTAAATTGGGCTTTTAACAATATTTATTCTCTTTCAAGTCTTAGAATATATAGATCCAACTAAACAAAAATGACTTTAACTACGCAACAGCAACATGCATGAGGTATAAGTGTCATTTAGCTTAACATTGAGCAGGTTATGGCCTTTTAAAACAGTTATTAAACATGTGACACTCCTGAGTAGAGATAAATAAGCTGAATTGAATTGTATAAGGCCTTTTTTATGTTCGTCCATTAGTATTAAACTTCGTGTAGAAATGACTGAACAAAGATCTTGTTTGTGTTTGTTAATTAATTAAGGATTTGAATTATTCACGTCTCTTTATTAATATAAATGAACACTATACACACGTTATCAGACACAAGCAGCGAGTATAAGTTTTTAAAATAAAATCAACATTCTCACAAACATTAGACATAATCACCTAAATAAGTTAAGTACTTGACACAATAATGTTAAACGTAATTATCATTTATCTCAAACACAAAGACAAAAGTTAGACCCAATAATCATAAACAAACTATCCCAAAAATCTAAGTTTTAAATGACTATTTGTTCTAATCAAGATACGTGCTTTAAATGACTATAATCGTTCTAGTTGAAATGTTAGAGTTATAAAGTAAACATTAAAAGTAAAAAAAATCCACTGAACGAAAGTGAAACATATGCAACGTACTATAGTCTCCATCCAAAATTCCAAATAAATAGGGATGAGATGGATGGTTTGGGTGAGCTTTGATCTCATACTACTGATTGGACAAGAAGTGGTTCAGTGATGAATTATGCTATCTAGTTATTTTTATGCTCACCTTTAAAATTGACTATACATATGTCAACAATGAAGCTAAATGTCACTTTTGATGATGTTAATAATAATAATAATATAAATATTATTATTATTATTATTATTATAACGTATGTATATATATATATATATATATGCATGTATGTAATATGACTATACGTATGTATATATGTCACATATAAGATAGTAAAATTTTAAATAAATTGAGCAAACCGTACGTCACCTCTTTTGTTTCCTTTTTTTCTCGAGTTACAAGTTTGTAAAAATTGTTAGTTATTAGTTTTTAAAATCAACATCTATCCAAATGTAATTTAATATTTAAACTTACCGTACGTTTTTTTATAAAACTAGTTTGTGTTTGATTTTGAGTTTCAAATATAGAACTAGGTGTTTCTTTCACGTGTTAAACTACTCGTAAATAAAACAACATATATATTAAGCATCTTATACAATCATTACAAACAAACACAAGCATCACAAACATAACAAATCCATCATAAATACAACTACATAGACAAATACAACGAGTTTCTACATATAAAACAAAAAGTACAACTAAAATGATCTTTACGGCATAAAACATTTTATTTCCGTACATGGTTTTGTGTATACATGGCCGGCTATGAGGGGGTGCACCGTGTGCGACCGCACAGGGCACCCGCTCGATGGGGGCACCAAATTTTTTTAAAAAAAATTTATATTATATAAAAAAAATTTAATAAAACTTATGTGTAGGCTAAAGAATTTGTTACAAAAGCCCATTGTTTTTTACTTTCAAAAGCTCACTAGTTTCATTAAAAGCCCACATGGTCATAAGTCCACAACAAGTCCACAAAACTCTTAATTTTTTTTGTTCGATGTTGAAAAAATACGACAGCAGCGGCCAACAGAAAAAAAGTTCAGTTTTTTGGCAGATAGCGACTAGGAATTGGGGAGTAGCGAAGATTTGGATCTTTGGAGACAAGAATTCAAGAAACTAGAGAGTAAAAAGCTAAAAATAATTGGTATATATAACTTAGTGCGATGGTGCTCGGGGAAGAGGGCCCTTTTTTCCTGACCCGCACAGGCACCAAAATCCTCAGGACCGGCCCTGTGTGTATATGTCACGGTTTGACTTATATGTTACCTCTAAATGTGACTAATCTTCTATATATCACATTATAGCCTAATGGTAAGATGACTTGGGTTCTCTATATATAAAAGAATTAAGTTCAGTTTCCACCCATGTCACTTTTGGTGGATATTGACAATGAAGCTCGTCCTAGGCTACCACCTGGTTACGTGTCTGAGCGTAAGGGTTTTCGTGGCATGGTTAAAGGTTCTTGCCCAGTTTTTCCCTGAAAAAGTTGGTTGACGAGTTTCGACTCCGATCAACTTGGTCCATAAGGAGGGTTGTGGTGAGCCTCCGCTGCCAGCGAAAAACACCTAGATATTGGTGTTCGAGGCGGGGTTTCGATCTTGATCCTTATACGTACCTCTGGGTGCTTCGGTCATACTCCGTTACACCAATCGTCGTTCTTAAAAAAGAAAAAAGATGTATTACAAAAAGAGGAGTGTCTCTAAAATTTCTGTATAAAAACACGGTGTTAATTAATGGAGTGGATTAGATTTATATGTGATGATGATGACTATTGTAATCTTGGTTAAGCCAATAGCACGTCTTTGACGAAGACAATTATTATTATAACAAAGAAAGAGTTAGTGGTGCACTAGCTAATTAAATAAATAATTCAATATAAATAATTACAATTAGAGAAAAATAAGACCATAAAGCAAAATTCGTTATCAACCTGATGTTACCGGCCTTGCCTGCCTCCTTTGACATCAGCAAACATTACAAATCTTTTTCTAAATCTTCATCTCCAAGACTTGTCACTCCGATAGAGATAGAATTTAATTAATAATAGCTTAATTGTAATTATTAGATGATTAACAACGCTTGGTACCTACGTAGACGCAGCACTGTTAATGTCGTTGCATCAATCGATTCATAATATTGATGATTAGTTTTGTGGCTAACGAAACGCCCTATCAACATCGTGTGGTTGCACTATTATTAATTGTCGATTAATTTCGTGGACAACAACCTAATAATAGTGGATTAGCGTTCAATAAAAAGATAATATATAGTGGATTAGGTTTTCCAGCCTTTTGTTTTTATAATGTCATATTAATGTGACTTGCCAGCTTACATTCGTTCATTATATTGTCATTCTAATCAAAGTTTCAAAATTATTTATCATCTGTTAATTAATGTTGAGCCTTTTTCAGACCCATAATTACAACTTAGAAAATTTAAAGGAATTTTTGCCATCTAATTCAAATGCATGTTAAGCTAGTCGATCAGCAGTACCACTAGCTAGATAAAAACTTGAACCGATCGAATGAAGGAAAATAATTTTTCTAGAGATAAATATATAAAATAAAATGTCACAATGGTTTTTCAATTTGGAGATAATTTTACTGTAAATAAAGGTGAAAGCAAGATCTAGAATCATAAAACATTATAGATTATTATATTAAGTAAAGAACATGTAGCTAGTGATGTTTTTGCGTGTGCTTGCCATAAAATTCTTTTGTCTGTGATTTAATTAAATATTCATTATTCTAGGATATTAACATCTTGCTAAATTTTCTTTAGTAACGCAAAAAAGTTAATTTGAAAAAGTTGATTAAACAAACTAGTTTAAAAAATTTAGGACAGCCAAATATTTGGGAGATGATACACAAGTTGCTCTGTGTTGTAGACTTGTAGCTATAGAAAATGTGATAATTTCATATGATTACTATAACCTTATCCATACATCTATCTACATGTATTATAATAAAGAGAGTTTTAAATGTGAGATGGAATTCAATGGAGTCACTCTTAATATTTAATTCTCGTAAAAAAACGTATGGTCTTGTATTTCATCCATCCATGTTTAATTTTTAAAAAAAATATCAAATATAGTTTTCAAATTTCCTTATACAATAGATGATTAAAAGATTTTCAAACCTCCTTCATGATTCATAGGTAGATACACTTCCCATAATTACCGCACACACTACAATATTTAATTAAAAATACGAATTATCAACCAAGGTATTTAAATATTTTTATTATCTGTTTTTATTTTTAAATATAACTTCTTTAGCAATATGTTATAAATTATTATTAGTTAATATTGGTCAAGTTTTAATATTAATTCTTGTAATCATACCTAAATTCCTTCATGTATTTATACGAGTTGGGTTAATATGAAATAATATGTTTTCACGCATGGTAATTGTACGTAGCACTTTATAGAGTAAAAAGCAAAAACTAATAGAAGTACTAGATAAAGAAAAAGTGACATACATATAAAATGTCTTTCTACAAACATTTATTTCATCTAATATATAATTTTATTTCAGATATAAGTCTTTTAAAAAACTTTAAAATTGTTTATTACTTATGACTTTGACCGTGTAACACACATGGATTAAACTAATTTACAATTTTATTATTATTATTATTATACTAGCTTGATACCCGTGGGTACCCACGGGATAAAACGATAAAATGTAAATATTGTTTTATTGTATTGAAAAAATGATTAACCTATAATTCTTATAAATTATGTAAATAAGAAAGTATAGTTGAACAATATGATAACTTGAAAACAATAATAAATGATAATAATAGCAACATTTAAAGATAGGATGATGACATAAAAATGTGAGGTTGAATATAATAGTGACAAGTGGCATTGTGTGGAGAGATGGCTTAGCAAATTATTAGAAGAGAAGATATTATTTTGTATAAATCACCTCCCTAGCTCGAACATACGAGCTTGGAATTTTTATAACATCTCTGATATCAAAATGGGCTTGTAATCTTTTTTATATCCATCTACGATATCTATCTACTATATCAAAAGAAATTACATAATTAAAACATAGATTACTTCCATTGAATTCATACTCTTGTTTAATACCTTAAATAACAGTTTATTCATAAACACACTGACTCACACCACACGTCAATATCCTTCTGACGACGTGATTATTGTGTATAAATGAATTTAATATTCTCTATACAAAACTAAAATCACCTACACAAGCATTAATCATTCATTGGATTGTTGAACGATTGTACGTGTAGGAAAAAATGAGATGTTTAGGTTTAATGTTTAACTAGTTTAGTGCCCACGCTATGCTCGGAAACACAATTCAAGTGATGCTTTAATTTAAGGATGTTCATGAATGTTTCATTTAGTTTTGAGACAAAACCGTGGTAAAACGGAACACATGATATATTTTTAAAAATTAGATTTTTAGTATAGCAATATTATACTCAAATTAAAGAGAAGAAAGTGCTTAGTTTTATGGTATAGTTTATTTTTAAAAAAAATCATATAAAAATGTTATGTATATTTATAAAACACTGAGGTCTTTAATTGTATATTATTATTAACTTTATCCATAAGTTTCATTTTTAAACCCTATCAAATATAATATAAACCGACTCACGTACACCCCTTGTAGTAAATGGTTAAAAATATAAATACCCTTAAATTTTTAAGAATTCTCCAAAATATTAGGGGACCAAAAATGTAATTAGTTTTATTATAATAAGTTATATATATATATTTTAATTAAAAAAATTATTATTGTGAGATAATATCTCAAATAATGCCACATAAGCTAAAAGCTATAAAAAGATATCACATAGGATTTTTTTTGTTTTGCTATATTATATAAGGATTATATGTATAAGTCAAATAATGTTTATATGTAAGTTTACATGTATGTAAATCAATGATTATCGTAAGAGTTTTTTTCATAATAATGATTTTTTATTTGAATATATATATATATATATATATATATATATATATATAATGTATTATAACACTAATTACATTTTGGTCCCTCTAATATTTAAGAGTTAATTTCACATAATTTTTTTATACGAAATTATTTTAAAAAAGTTACACATTTTTAAAACTAAATCTTCTGTTCAGGGTTTACCATGGTTTTGTCTTAAAACTGACTGTAACCCTTCGTGTTTTCATCATTAATATCCTTAAAAGCATCATTTTAATATTGTGTTTCTCGAGCGTAGCGTGACTAAACTAGTATATATAAATATGAGTGGGACAAGGAGGTTGTTGTTTTATTGTCGAGTGAATCCACGATACTTCATCTAGTCATGGTCCCATTAAGATCTTGTGTTAATTTTCTCTATATATATATTATCTCCACCATCGCCTTACTTTTACGACCGTCTATTCTATCTTGTTTATCACATTAACTAGTTAATTAATTTGCATGCACATCGTCTCTCATTTCTAATCTCCACGTACTAACTACCTACCTAGCTTCATCTAACAAATGAAAGACACCGGTAGCTGTAGCGGCAACGGTAGAAAACAAGGTGCTGCACCATGTGCCGCTTGCAAGCTCTTACGCCGAAGATGCTCTCAAGATTGTGTTTTTGCTCCTTACTTCCCCGCCGACGAGCCTCACAAATTTGCAAGTGTTCATAAGGTTTTTGGTGCTAGCAATGTCAACAAGATGCTCCAGGTTAGCCCTTCAGAGCTTTCAGTTAACTGGTTATGGGTCCCACAACTCTATTTTTAGCTTGCTCACTCCTCCACCACCACCGTCATCGTCACACACATCAAATGTTGATTATATATGAGTTTCTAAAAGAGTTAAATATATAGTTAACCCAGACACTATAAACCTATTTCTAAATCCACACAAATGTTAGTCAAGAGAAACACATTTTTACACTAGCCTACAAGAGCCTGCCTAATTTGAGACTAACTCAAACAGTAAAATGTGATTAAATTCAAACGAGGTTAAATTCTATTTGAAAAGTCAAAATGTGACCAAGTCATTGAATTTGTAGTGGGACAAGAGAAAACAACCGGCCCTAATGTAGACTATAACATTTTGTTTGATCCTATAACTTTCAAGCGTTAAGCGCAGTGCATATGAACGGTTCGGTCTTCTGACATAGTTCTTACTCTTTTAGTTTCTAATTTAGTTTTTTGCTTTTTCAACTCTTTGAAATGTTATCTATCAAGCACAAATTAACTACATTTAAGTGTATATTTGAATGCTGATTAATATAATATTAATTGTTGAGTCTAGCTCACTAGCTAACTATTCTCAACTAACATAGTATATATGTACATAATTTATCATAATATGTACAATTGATTCTCATTTATTATCTTATATATATATATTATAATTGTTTTATATATTTTGTTTTCTAGCCTCTAACCAAAAGAGTATTATATACATCACTATCTTTTGGATTTAAATCTCCACCAAATCCTTCATGTCTATTCTCCACAACAATACTTCCCGACACTAGACTTTAGCATATATATTGTCTTAGGGTTTTTATAAAAAAATAATATTAGTATGCATGCATAAAAAAGTAATTAACTTTATTTTTATTTAAAAAATTGTTTATGCAATATTAGTTACTTTCATAACTAAACGTATCAACACAATCAAACACGCATTAAAAACCGAGACTTTAAGATGTTACATGACTAATACTTTTGCCTTGAATACACTAATTAAAGAGAGTATGAGAATCAATGGATTCATCTTTTTGCATGTTATTTCATGTAATATAACTGTTTTAACCATATACCTGTCTTAACTGATCTTTAACGAGTTTTTTTCCAATGAAATCGGTTAACATCTTTGTGAAAAGGCGGGGAGTGTTAAATTTGAAGTCAAAAAGAATGGTTATAAAGTATTTACACATACTTTAAAATTTGCCTATGTACATATGGCTTTTGTCATTTCAAGTAATATGAGACAATTTGTCCCCTCTTTCTATATTTTAACATCATTTTCCATCATGTTCTTTAGACTTTTTCTTTTCTATTCTTTTCTTTTTCACAATAATCTAAACGACTTAAACACTTTACCAAACAAACAATCCAATCAACCATGAATTGATATTAATTAACCTTTCAATTTTCTCATTTCTGTTGGTCATAGTTAAACAAAAACTAAAAAGGATAATATTATATAAATTAAGTGATCTTAACACACATAACTCTTTGAGTATGATTAGACCATCCCCACACGAGGAGGGGTCGTTTACTCGGCTTCTTATATGTTATTCTCTCCTTATTGTACGCGTGACTTCTCTAACTTTTCCACATAATCTCATGAGCCAGCCCTCACGAGGTCCGCATTAAAAATGATTCAAGTATATTGTCGAGATATCCATTGTTACGTCTATATTATAACATAAGGTTGTACTGTTAATCGTTTAAAACGGCAAATAGTTTTGTATGTATTATAACGTTAAAAATATAATAGAAGTCATCTATAATTTTTTCTAGTCAAATGATTCTTGCGTACTATGTGTGAAAATATAATTAAAGTATGTGCACGGAAGGTCATCAACCGCTTTTTCTAATAAACATTAATTACTTTTTTATTTAAAATTAACTTTCAGGCGAATTCCTTAATATTTCTACTTTTTTCTTTTCATAAATATATTTATTCAAAATTAACAAATATATATTATTCTTTACCGTACCATTTTAGTGTCTAAGTTTTGATTTCCTTCAGCTTGTTCGGTACGATATCACATTGTATGTAATTATCTGGTGTGATGCTTGTTTATGAAAAAGGGGTTTTGTTTAGCCTAATTTAGATCTTAAAAAAATCAGTATTTTAGTTTTGTAATTAGTTGGATAGAGGAATGGTTTACGCTCATCTTACCCATAAACGACTATATCAATAAGGTCATGAGTAGTGGTGGTGAGTTATAACTATGATATGACAAAATTTATTGTCACAATAAGCCTGTGTTAATAGTGATAAAATGGTGTGTGCAATAAGCCGATAGTGGGTGTGTGGATAGTAGTGGGGTTAGTAATTATCAGTGTTGATTATATGTATTAATATGATAGGTGAAAAAAAAACAATTCTAGCCCAAACAGGGATCATTATCACGTTAAAGTGATCTTCTATCACAAAGAAAGAGAGAGGCAATGTGTGAGACGTGATAGCTCTATCAGACTATAACTCATCCGATCACCCCCCGCTACTCATAGCTTAAGTGGTATTAACTAAGTTTGTGGTTTTTTATTATTTTCAATATTAAAGTTATAACTAAAATATTAGTCGTCATCCATAGGTAATCATGACTATAAACAAAGTTGTCTTCTTTCATTTTAAAACATGAACATGAACATTAAATTTCTAAGTCAAGGTATTGGGCCCCAATCAGGATGATATTTCTTGAAGCCGCTCGGATCCTTATGTGTGTCCCATTCGAGTTTACATGAATAATAACTTTAAAACATGATACATTATTTCAACTCATGTTAACTAAACTTATTAGAGGTATGATTCATATGTAATATCAACCGGTCTGGTCTGATTTTAACAACATTATTTACATGTGAACTAACTATACACACTTAATGATGATTATATAAATATATAATTGATGATAAATGTAGGAACTACCCGAACACCATAGAGGTGACGCAGTGAGTTCAATGGTGTACGAAGCAAATGCTAGGATCAGGGATCCGGTGTATGGTTGTGTGGGCGCTATATCATCTTTACAACAACAAATAGACATACTTCAAACACAACTTGCGGTATCACAAGCTGAAGTAGTTCACATGAGAATGCGCGATCAGTTCTCCAACCAATCACCTGAAAATATTTCACCATCGTCACGACACCACCCGTCACAAACATCAACCAGGTCTCTTTTTGGCATGGACATGGTTGACCAAACTAATATGGGCATGGGAGAGTCTTTATGGTCCTCATGCAACTAGCAACTATCTTTTTGCTCAAACTTGATGAGGCTTTCCTTGTTTGCCGGGTTTTTGGTTTTGGTTTTGATTTTGGTTTCTATATCTTTTGTTTTCTTGGTATCTTATACTATATATTATATTATATATTTATATATAATATATATAACTTATATATGTATCACTCTCCACTATATTGTGAGAAGAAGATGATGTTGACTATATATGATTAACCATATATATTGTAAATTTTGGATTATGGGACACTTCATATTATATATATACTATGGTATTAGGATTTGAGTTACTTGTAAGTTTGGAGTTGAAATATTATATGGTTTATAGATTGAAGTTGGTGTGTGCAAATTGAATTGCAATAATATTGCTTTATGGTGGGCTTCACATGGATTGGATTGGATTGGATGGTGACCATGCATGAAAAGATGATATGGAAAAACACATACAAGGTCCACTATATGATGGTTCTAGAAGAACATCATCATCATCATCATCAATTGATCATCATCATATATAAATTTATAAGGAAAGAAGTTAGGATGAATGTGTCATGCCATGTTAGTGATCAATCATCATCATGTCCACAAAACACATGGAGAAAACAACATGATGCATGCATATTGTTGTTATTTTTATGCTTCTTTTGAAACATTGTGGCCTCTTCCCATTGGGGTATGGTACCATGGACGGTTTTATACATTATTGCTTTCCAAATATATGCTAGTGTACTTTTACTTTCATTTACTTTGTTGCCAAGGAATATATATTGTAACTCTTTTTAAGAATATATATTGACATGATTTCCGTTTGTCATTTGTTTGTGACATAAGGTGTTCAATACTTCTATTATAATGAACTATTAAAATAGTAATAAGAACACCATGAAAGGACAAATAGTTATAAACTTTACGTTCAGCTGATACTGATGATGTTTTCACTTTATTTACTTTTGTTTTTTGACCGACCGAATAAAAACACATACACTAGTCTGGGTGAGAAGGAGATAATTCTCGAGTGAGATGTATGGCTTTTAGCGATGGAGAAATTCACATATTCAACATACATAATAATTAGGGTTGTCATTAGGTCTGATTAAAAATAAACTTACAAATGTAGTCATTGTCAAAAGAAAAGGAAAAGCATATAAGACATTTTAACAATATTCGTAGAAGCAAATGATGAAGTTGCCTAATCAAACATTTAGTTTGTTGACTCTTTTTTTTTATTTCAAGATTATATATATATAAAACTTGCAACAATAAAGATAGAACTTTTTTGTATGTACTATAAACATATTTACATTCTAGTATAATAATCTTTTTTTGCTTTCGGGTAAAACATATATGGATGATAGAGCGAGGTGTTCATTCAATGGAGATGAGATTGGGAGGAGGATTAATTTTTGCCTCTTATACTCCAGCTCCTTACTAGCGTTAGTTTTCTTTTTTAATGAAATTTTGGCTGCAAAAAAGTTAAAAATTATCTTTCGTCCATTGTCACGTCTAATCCGACGACGATCTAGAAGGGCACGTGATCGACACGAAAATCTACTCATTAAAAAAGGGAAATATTTAACCTCATGGATAAAGGCATAAAGCCCAAGGCTTCATGTGATTATGTTCATTTCTTATCTTTTTTTCATGTTTCTATATTAGCAATGTAAGCAACTACCAGGAAAAACATAATTTTACAACACACCATCTAGCTTACCTTAAGTGGTTTAGAGTAGTAAATTAGATTTCCTTTAGCATTTTAATTTCAGTTTAGAAGGGCACACGTACGCTTAATTTCATGTTTCATCGCTTGAGGAACGATGGTTGCTAGTGGTTTTTACGTTTACACCTTAACATCCATAGTGAAAAAAGAACCATTTATGCAAAGGATCTAATGTGTTTTAAAAATTCAAATTATTAAGGAAATCAAGATATCAAAAACATATGTTTTAGAAACTAGAAAAAACCCTTTTTGTCATTCACCTTTGTTCTAAACCGTCCAATGTCCATTGTCGAGATATATAACTATTAGAAGCCCATTCTTTTTGGCCCAATCAGTTTCTAATGTACAAAACCATATTTGGGCTTAATTGCACAACTTTGAAAATAAAGTTGGTAGACTTCTTCTCATGTTAGAAATATACAGTTTTATACTTTTATATAAAGTTTTTTTATAGTTATTATAGGTTTGTGTACGATTTAATATATACACTCAGCTATAAACAAGATTTTATATATGGTTTCATAAATACATTAAATATATGTAAAACAAAAAACCTAATGTACTAATGTTAACATTGACTCACAAAATATCACCCTTTACTATTTGTTTCAAAATTTACTAATATATTATGTGTTTATTTAAAGGTGTGGTTCATCTCTACGGAAAAAGATATTTGAGGAGACCGACATGGAGTGACATCTAACAACTACACACTATTTTCCTAGATGTTTGTAGCCGTGCATAAAAAATCAGGGTACGTACCCGACCCGCCGGGTTGTACTTGTACCCAGTTCCGGTACGTACCTGACCCACCTGAACCGAAACCAGATACTACCCGATCAATACCCGACCCGACAATACCCGGGTAGTACGTTGTTCCATATTTTCACGAAGAACATAAGGAAAGAAGAATGAAATATGTTGCTTCTATTAGTGGGAGCAACTTGCATTCTAAATTAATGAAAACCCGGCCTAGGGTTAATTAGCAAATTCTCACTATAACTTTTTTAATTGAGAATGTCATTTTCTACTTTTAAAATAACGCTTAGCTCGTAGTCAACTTAATGAAGAAAAGAAAATAACCCACTTTAGAAAACACATACGGTTATAAAAAGTATAAAGTTTTGAGCGAGGATGCAAAGTGATTTTAGTATTGGTTTGCAAAGTTATTTTGTACGTGTAGCTAAACAACGTATGATGTGCACTTAAACTCTCTATATATAAATATCAAACACGTTTGAATATTAAATAATTATTATTAAAAGTCATACATACATGCAATCCCATCCAAATTATGAAAACAGTGATCATGCATTTCAAATCACGTCCCCTATGAAAATTCCCAAAATGTCCCTTTTGACTGTTGACTTCTCAAAATGTCCATTTTGACTTCGTCATCCATAGACGTCACGACTATAGTCGTTTTAGTCGACGCCTACGGAATCTAACAAATAACAAGCTTCCACGTGTCCAAAGTGGTGGACAACCATAGTCGTTTTCCGACAAAGCCCATAGGCGTCCGCCCATAGTC
This sequence comes from Tagetes erecta, assembly GCA_030867185.1. Lineage (NCBI taxonomy): Eukaryota > Viridiplantae > Streptophyta > Magnoliopsida > Asterales > Asteraceae > Tagetes > Tagetes erecta. The sequence continues at coordinate 53,602,367 of CM061486.1, read as the reverse complement.
GTTTTCCGACAAAGCCCATAGGCGTCCGCCCATAGTCGTTTTCCGACAAAGCCCATAGGCGTCTGTCCATAGTCGTTTTCCGACAAAGCCCATAGGCGTCCACCACTTTGGACACGTGGAAGCTTGTTATTTGTTAGAATCCGTAGGCGTCGACTAAAACGACTATAGTCGTGACGCCTATGGATGGCGAAGTCAAAGGGAACATTTTGGGAAGTCAACGGTCAAAAGAGACATTTTGGGAATTTTCCCCAACGGTTAATATATTCACATATATTCCAAAAGAAAGAAACATAATTTGGTCATGAATGAACCAAACTATGATCATAACAATGACACCAAATATATATAATATCTCAATAGTTTCATGATTTTCAGCCTCAGAAATTATCTTGCTCGCTCTTACACATCAATCCTTTTCTTTAGTGGGGTGTCACCACACCATATATTATATATGTGGTCAAACAATCCCCATTAATGCTTGCAAAATTGCACCAACGTAGCTATCATCTACATTATGCATGTGTTACTACAGAGATTGGTGATGATCGATGTGGTGGAAATGGGGCCATGATATGCATGGTGAAGTGTTAGCCATATATATATATGATATGATATGATGGTGAAGTTTGGTTACACAGGATGAGAAACAAATTCGATCATAACCCGACCTTTTGGGTTTCAAGGGACAATTAATTAATAAGTTGGTTGCAAACCAAGATTCTCGGATCCACTTAGAATTATCGTCAACTATATATATATATATGCATGGGCCGCTCGGTCCCTGTACACAATCATTGTCTTCATGTCCCGTCTTTCATCCATTCACAACTACTTTCTTAATTTAATTTGTGTGTGCGCGCACTTCTTATCAAACATATATATATTTATACTAGGTTATTACCCGTGTACTACACGGGTTGGATAAATAAATTTATGTAATAAATAAAAATTCTAAGTAAGAAAGAATGATATAACGTTTAAACGCTTCAAATGAAAGCAAATAGCCAAAATGTATAGAAAGAATGATATATTGTTTTAATACTCCAAATGAAAGTAAATAAGCAAAATGTATGGTTGCATAGACATAACAAAATTCAAAAAACTGATTTAAAAATCATAAAAGGTTTAGGATTAATTCTCAAATATGTTGGTTGCTCTTGCAGCAAAGTGGTTGATAATTAACACATATAATCAAAAGTCAAAATTAACCAATTCTTAAGCATTTACAGCCGTATCTTGATGATTTAAAAGTCAAAATCAACCATATACTTAATTACATCATAGAAACAACCAAAACAAAATCCCGATTTTTACCAATATAGTTACACTTCATTTTATTATACAATAATAGCAATCGAAAAGCTAAAGTTACAGAAGTGCACAACTATTGTTAATATTGTTACAATGTGTATTTATATTTGGCAATTGGCATTTCCTTGATGAAGCGATCATGACCAGCCCACTGCTACATCTTCAATATAAGCCATGATTAAAAACATTTTAAAGTACTATAGCATGAGAATAGAGTAATTCTCATGGTTATATCTAGTTGCATACATGTGTGTAGCGAAAGTTTGAGTTAGAACATAAAATAATTCTCACAGTTTAGCCATTTAGCAAATTTACTTAGAATTTAAAGTTGATAAAAGTTTAAAAGCTTAACATGTAAAACTATAAGTCAAAGTTGTAAAGTTACAAACTCTATCAGAAAAATAGAAAATATCACAATTGGAAAATGATAAACTGTAAAAAGACAATATCTAACTTCCTATGAAAAGAAATCTCTTTCGCAATAAAATTAGTATAGGAAAGTATTAGAAGTATATTTTATTCCTTTCAACCGTTTGTTATACCATAGGAAAGTTGAAAACTGTTTAAGAAGGAAACCAAAATAATAAGTGTACGTTTACCATAAGTATCATATGATCATTTTTGCATCACAAATTGTGCAGCATAGTAACGAATCGTATAAAAAACTTTTGAGCCACATGAAGAACATTACCTTCAACCAATTAAAGACTTACGGCAGCCATGTATATAACAATACTACAAAAAAAAATATTACCTTTGCAGAATTGTAGACAATACAGAATGTCTTTCAATAGGTACCCATTCCAGCTTAAGTTGATACATAAGTCACAACACACTAAAAAAAGGATCAAAGAAAATACCTTTTTAACAGTTAATTGATTAAAAGTAATCGATAAGAGAAAACTAATTGGATTAAAAACAAATCACAAGTAACTGCAAAATATATTCAAACAAAAAATCATATAATGAGTAACATAACATCTAAGATTGCATGCTTGTTAATTTGTTGAACATAACAACATGATATTGATGAACAACATTACATGACATTGATATACCTTTCTGGATTATTTATTTGATTGACACATTTGAATAGCCTAATTAAACTTTTAACAGACCACTAAAAACAGTAATTTGATGCACATTAGTATCCCCTTCTAAATGAAACGAACAAAATTTAAAGAAAATTCCAACATAAGCGCAGTGTAAATTTCAAACCTTTGAGTGTGCAGCAGCTCTGTCTTTACTCTTTACCACATGAACTTTAAGAACCTTCAATTTGATTAAACGAAGCGGACTTTAAGTTGGCCCTAAATTCATGCTTTAATCGAAGATGCATTTCATATCAATTGATATATCTTCCATTTGTCTGTCTTTATTAACTAACTAATTCCCGTACAGATGAAGTGTAAGCTAAAAAAATCAGAAAAAAAATATTAAACCCATTTCCATTCTAATCAAATAAAAAATTATACGCAACATAAAATGGAGACTCCTATAATGAAAGAAAATGCAAACAAATGAAGATCTAACCTCAAAAGGATCTAGAGTTGAAGATGAAACCTGTTCAACGATTTCACCCAGCATAGGATCGATGATTTTCAGCAGTCGGCAAAGAAACATATGCAAGTTAGAACAAAATACAAATCGATAGTAAACAAGTACGAAACAAAAAAGGAAAACGTTAATCGAATTCATTGTTACAAAGAGAATCGATGGGTTCCTTTGTTGAAACAATCATAAGATTTAGGGTCGATGAAGGAGACGAAGATGGAAGAGGGAGTATGATTAGGGTTTGAAAATAGAATAGTGTGATGTAAGGTTCTATCAGTTCTAACTCGGGTCACAAATACAGATACCCGTAAAACCGTAAAATGGACCCGTGAGAAATGCAGTGCATTTGAGTTGGGCGGGATTTTGAGAAGATAGGTGGCTTAGAAACTGCCACGTGGCCAATTTTATACTTGTTTATTATAATAAGATCAGGAATTAATGGGATCTATCAACTAATTACCGTCACATGATTATTTCATTAAGGTTGGTTAATTTCGGGGAGTTTAATGATAGTCTAGAGGTCGATATATATATCATTGTCGATCTCGTTGTTGTTTTGTTTTTTTTTTCATTTTTTGTGTTTTCTCCAAGAAACTTGGATGTCATAATGTAGGAACTTAAACGACAGTGTTACATAAGTTGGTGAAGCTAAAGTAGATGTATAAGTTGGATCACTATATATGATGTATCTAAACAATGCTAGCTCATGTGAAAAAATTAAGTTTCAATTCGTACCTACACAGTACTATATATATCATGAGGCAATTTATTAATTTTGTTATTTACTTTAGTTGGAAAATGATATATAGTCTATTGATCGAGTTTCCTTGTAACTTAGCTTGCTTGCTCTTTTTTGTGATCATATATTTGTAAATCGAGTGAGACTAGACATGATACCAAGGCTAGGGCTGTAGGGAGCTCAGAATGTTGTCGATGTAGTTTGACGAAGAGCTAGCGACGACTTGTAGTCGATATAGATCGATTGTTTCGGTGTTTTTACAAGTCAAATGTCTATCGTGAGGCCATCTCTTATGCGGGAATTATGAAAAATGACCCGCCGTTTTGTAAAGGTGTCCTAACGACGAGGCGCGCATAGGTATATATAGATCAAAACTTCAAAATCAAATCCAAATGAAACAAGTATATATTTGTTTCTTTAATTTTTCTTATATTCTGAATTAATGAAAAGTTAAACCGCCTACTATAAAAACCTTTCTTTTTCTACTATTCATTGTCATAAGTTTGCCACAACTCAATATGTGACACAATTTTGACACAACACAATATTTATCACAACTTTACCACTATTTTTCAATAAAAGTAAAAAAGCTTAAAAATTAAAATAAATTTATGACAAAATAGCTACAAAATCAAATAATGTTGTAAATTTGTGACAGAACGAATCAATATTAGATTTTATGGTAATTTTGTTACAAAATTCAAAATTAAGTTTTGTGGCAAAAATAACAACAAATTAAGAATTATATTGTGCAACTTTTTTGCAAAATTAAGTGAAAAATGCATTTTGTGGGAGATTTGTGAGTAGTCTTATAGTAAAATTGTTGGAAAATGTTTAGTAACGTGTTTTCCTCACAACCATGTTTTTTGTGCAAGTTTGTCGCTATATGCGTTTTGTTATAACTTTGTCACGAATGTGTGTGTACCAAAAGTAGCAATTTTTGGTATACACATATTCGTGGAAAAGTTGTCATGAAAATGAATATATATTTTGCTACAAATTAAGCATTGTGGGAAAAAATCATGGTACAAAATATATTCCAACAATTTTACCTTAAAACTTCTCATAAATTTCCAACAAAATGAATTTGTCACTAAATTTTGCAACAAAAATTGCACAATATAATATATTTTTGTTATTGTCATATTTGCCACAAAAATTGATAGTTACTATATTTTACTTTGTTAATTTCGTGACAAATTTGCCACAAATATCTAATATTTATTCGTTTTTCCATAAATCTACACTATTATATATTTAATTTTGTAACAACTTTGCTATTAGACTTATTAGCTTTTATTAAAAAGTTGTGACAAAATTATCGCAAATATAATGTTGTGTCAAACTTTTAGCAAGAAAAAATATTTTCTAGTAGCATGTGATGTTTTCGTTGACTTGTGGCGACGAGATGTCGTCCAATAGGTTCAAGTTGCCCTAAACATTATGTTGGTTAACTAAAAAACTTCAATTAATTTGTATGATTTAATAGGTTTATTATTGAAATATGGGAATTGTTGCACTGTTTTATTACAGTTCATCATGTTCCTGGTGGTGTTAATCAACGTCTTGCAATCTTAGGACAAAGGGATCTATTGTCTTCCACTCACTTTTATATTCTTATATCCAACCTTCATGTTACTACAATTAAGTGATTCGCTTGAATATATATATAACATGTTAGCTAGTGGAGTAACATATATTTTCTCTACACATTACCTATATATATATATATGCTATCCTAAATACGTACTATTCATATTCTAATTTATTTTAGCCCTTAAATCATACTCTATTATATAATTAAGTTTAGTTCTCTAATCCTTTAAGCTACTGGTGCCACTACATTTTCACCGAATCGGCCTGTTTGCAGAAGCATCGTAAAATGAGAAACCTTTGCTCTCTTAGCCATTTTGAGCTAATTAAGATGAAAAAGGGCCTTCATATCTACTTTATCTCTATAAGAACATCGGATTTTTAGGTGTGAAATGGAATAATTAAGGAGATGTCATAATTGGAGTTAGACGAACACAAGACCCTTATGTTTTTTTATCTTTTATATGTTGGAAAAAAACAATGATCGTGAGGTCGGTGTGAAGTTTTTTATAATCCTAACGTTGAGCTATTTTGCCTACTGCAAATTTTTTAATAAATATTTGAAATCTTTTTGCATGAAGATTTCACACATGATTACCGAACCGATTAGTAAACATAAATGTAATTAGTTTATATTGTTATCCAAGGTAGGTTTGTGAACATATATATAATCAATTGAATGGAAGTTTCATCTATATATATAAATATATATATTGTGACCAATCTACCTATTCTAATAATTGAGTAACACATCCACATGTCATCATTTTAACTACTCCACATAGGATTTTGCTTAGGTGTCATGTTCTTAATTAATTTGATGGAGAATTTTTAGACGGGTCATGGTATGCTCCATATTCGAAATAACCCGATATGTTCAAATTAAAAATTCACAAATTATCATCAATTATCTCCTAACCCATGTTCAAATACAAAACTTATCAATTATCATGATCTATATCTTAACCCGATATGTACCAAGTATCATGAATTATCTCCTAATATAATATGTTCAAATAAAAAACTTATCAATTATTATGATTTATCCTAACCCGATATGTTCAAATTAAAGTTTTACCAATTATCATTAATTATCTCATAACTCGATATGTTCAAATAAAAAAATTAACAATTATCATGAATTATCTCTTAACCCGATATGTTTCAATAAAAATTTACCAACTATTATAAATCTTATCCTTTATAACATATGATTTTTTATATGAATATATATGTAAATATCCAAATCGAATTAATAAGAGATATGTTAAAAATAAATTTGATATGTAAATTAAGTTAAAACCTATAAAACTAAAATCCGTATAGTACACGAGTACTAATCTAGTAAATTAATATATATATATATATATATATCACTACTTATATATGTTCTTTAGTACTTAGAAGCATAAGACTGAAGGCATCCAATCCTTCCCAATCCAATCCCATAAAGGAAGACATGATCTTTGTTGTAAAAGGATACTTAGACCAATTCATATATCTTTTTCAAACAATACCACAATGACTGGATGCAATTATATGCTTTCTTTATTTCTTTCTTTATCCATCACCCAATCTATGAATCATAATTAACCTTAATTTTTGTTTAAGACAAGACTAATCATGTATCTTATTCCGTTAATCATTTCCCATATGCATGTATATGTACTTACCGGTACTTAATTTTTGTTTAAGACAAGACTAACCTTTCGACATATATCCCAGAAACTGTTTCGATATCCAAGAATCAACGAATCAATTAAGAACCGACTAGCTAGTTATTATACATACTTTCCAGGTTTAAACATAAACTACCAACGTTATTTGCATGGTAGGTTGAAATTTAAAAAATAATTTATAATGGTAAGAGTAACCTAAACATGCATCAACCTGTCAATGTATGATATGACTTCATGTGTAATGTTTAACACTACTTTATTAATTATGATTGTCTATCATTACTCTAAATGAAAATACAAGAGAATGATCACAAATTTTTGGATTGTTTAATTGATTGCCAGAAACCAAAATTAGTATACACTAAGGAAATTAAATGAGATTAATTGACAACTAATTAATACAATAAACTAGCCATTGCTTCTTGCAGCCATTCTTCGTCTTCATCATAGTCTTGCTTCATCTGCATACATAATTAAACATTCGAATTAATATATAATTAGTTCCTAAGTAAAAACATTTATACTATTAATTAAGAAACTAGTTAATTATACAAATTACAAGGTTATAATTGAAACCCGTGTATAACATGGGTTGAACGATAAAACGACAAAATTCAGAGATTGTAACTTGTTAAAAATAAATATTATTATTAGATGTAACTATGAAAAATGAAACACAAACATACAGTTCTTTATTAGAAAATACATAAAACACACCGTTTAAAATTTAATTCATATGTTTTTTTATTTAAACATATGATATATAGTGTAGAAGTGAGAATAAAGTTATTTATTAGAGCATTTATAATAAATTTTTCATCTTAATCGACTCCTATAATTAAACTAAAAAACCCCTACAGTTTCTTTTTTTCAAATAAATAATATTTTTTTATATGCTTATTATTACTTTTTTCATTCAAGCACTCACAATTAATTTTAAAAAATATAAAAAGAATGTCTGAATAAATAGTGGATTACTCAAATATTTTCTCTTCTTTACTAATATTATCTTTAAAATACGCAAAACTCTCTCATAAACATTTTAAGGACTCCATTGTAAATGCTCTTAGAAGTACATGTATATGCCCGTATCATAAGCTATTAAATTTTAATTGTAACATTTAAAAAATAAATAAATAAACAATTTTGAAAGTAGTTCATATGAGTTATTAAACATGGTTTAATTAGTTACTAATTAAATATGTCTGAAACTCATGAACAATTAGAATTTAAATTTTCAAATGGGTAATAAAATTTATACATTTAGGCATCTAAAGTTATACTGTTTTTTTTTTAAAATGTTAAGGTATGTAACTTTGACAAGTGTGATGTAAGACTAAGAGTTTACATTTAGTGTTTTAATTATAGTATTGAAACGTACGTACCAGAAAGTTGTTGGTGTATAGTTGTTGAATCTCTTCTTCAGAAGGATTAATATTGACGGTGTTGATATTGGGAAGCATTTGATCTTCACAAGGTTGATGATGATCGTGGTTGTTCTTTGCAAACCTCCCTCTCACACGTACTCGCTTGTCTGCTAACGTCTTTCGACATTCATACTACGCAATAGTTCAATAAAAAATTAATCAGATATGTTTACAAATAAGTTACATTAATTATTAATGTAACTAAGGGATTGAAGCTAGAGACCTTAATGGTCTTGTTGAAGTTCCTTTGGTTTCTCTTCTTGAGATACCTCATGATCTTGTCCTTTCTTTCTTCCGTCGAATACCTCCCGACCTTCAATGTCGACTCTTCGACATCTTTACTTGTTTTCTGGCTTGTGGTTTCCTATATACAATTAGCGCGTAAAACACTACTTGAGCCACGATTTGTAAATCGAACCGGATAGTAAACTGGTTACCTTACCAGTCCACTAGTTGGCACCAGAAGAAGTCATAAATAATATAATACTTAAAACTATGTATGTATATCTAGTTTATTATATATCTAATTTAAAATAAAATGTGAAAATACTATGTGTTGTGTAGATTTTTAAAATACACCGACTTAAATAAATAAAATATTAAGCTTAAAATACAAAACTAATTAGAGAACAAGATTTGTAATTAAGAAAAAACATCAAATCTATCCAATCACCCGGTCTAATTCACCGGTTTCAACTATTAATTTGACTATTCTTTTTGGAACGGCAAATAATAGGGTGAAGAACAGCCCAGATGGGGCAATTGCGAAACCCCACCCCACGCAGCTGGGCTGGACGTGTTGGGCTCAGTACTTCGACCAAATAATTTCCCACCCCTCAGAGAAAACCCCCACCTCCTGGGCCACTGACCCAGTTTGACGCGAAGCGACAAGAATAAGGTAAAACCGGTTTGCTCAGGACTCGAACCCTAGTGGGTCATTCGACTATTAACCACCCGTTTCAAAGTCATATTTGGACCCGTTTTACCACCGGTCCAGTTCTGAAAACATTGATTATCGGTGACATTTCAACTTTTTAATATATAATCATGACCAGTGCAAATTGCAAAGCTAATCTTACTTAATTAATTTTGCATGTACGTACTATGTGACATGCAAGATCAAAATTACCAAAAGTAAACAAAATTCTTGAAATAAACTACATACCCAATTATTAGTTGCAGTTGGATTATAAGCTGACCATGAGTTGGAGCCATAACCACCATTGCTACCAAAATAATCATCTTGTTCAACTTTCTGATAATCATTTTCTGCAAGAATGCTACTAAATCCGGTCGGTGATGTCGGAACCGCCATCTCTGAAACCCCGAATCTCTCCGGGAATGAATTCTTCCATGATGAAGATCGAGATAAGGGTGTTGTAACGTCGATGACGTCATATTGATCTGGTGTCATTGTGATTATCCCATACTTGTCTAAAAATTCAGATGAAGTTGTGTCATCATGATACCACATTGGTAGGTTTGTCGCCTCCGGTGTTTGTAGGTCGCCGGAGAAGTTGTGAAGTCTAGAGATGAAGGCCATGACGGTTGATGATGTGTTTTTCCGGCCGGTGAACTGTGATACCCCCTAGCTAGTTATAAATGGAGACTTATGCATGGCATGTGTTTATATAGGATATGATCATATCATGTGGCTAGCTTTGATATATGCAAGTTTGTTTGGGACCCATTTTTGTAAACATACTATTTAGATTGTATATATATATTTCTATAATGATTATGAGGGTATATTGGTCAAACACATATCTTTTACTGTTGTAATCTAAGAGAATATTTTCATTTTGAGCATTTGGTGTTAGCTAGGATATATATATAATCATATGAGAAAAATACAAAACTAGCACTTATGTGTATGTGATATACTGTATATTTGATATATGATTGATTGTGTGAGCTAAAAAAATGTGTGACACTAAATTAATATGGTTGTGTATCCGCGCGCATTATTTCATCAAACGGTAACAAAAGTCTTACTGTATTCGTTAAACGTTAAACGGTTTGATTGAGTATCAGTATTTCTTGTGTTGATATTTGTAGGAGTTTGATTTGCATGTCTTTCATCTTCTAGTAGCATATGAATATCTATTTAAGGATTCAAGTTAATTAATTCATTTTGTATCGTTTGTTTTCTATACATAACGATGATCCAAACATATTGGAGGACGTGTTTAGCAAGTGTTGCTACATATGGCTTTATTAATTAACTTATAAGAACGTTGGATTAATTTATTGTTAGGGCGATCATGTTTGACCTTAAATTAAATTTTTTAACGTAAAATGTTAGACTGATGTGCTTTGATATGTAATTAAAAGTCAAATTGAATTTTAAAAATCCAAACTATTATATTTATCGATCAATAATAAATCCTATACTATTAGTTTGACATCTGACAGTCTTAATTTTAGCTTTTGTTATCAGTGGCAAACTCATAGTATAAAATAAAGTGAGAAGTTACTAACAAGTTTGAGACGATACAACGTGTGTACTCTCATAATAAGTCTCATGTGACCTAATATCATTTCGCAAAATAAGTAGTATGCGTCTGAATTGTACATTATAACCATCTTTAACCAATCTGCTAACAGATACTATAGATTTTAAGATGAATTGAATATGAAAATTCATTAAAATTATAGTATCGTATGAAGAACACTTCTTTCGCACTGAGTTACTCTTAAACACGGGCCAATTACAAGTGTTTGTGGTACTTGGAGTAATTTAAAAATAGAACAAATTTGCCAAAAAAAATTAAAATTGAGTCCATGTCATTGCATTCGTAAATGGTTCATCGTAACAATCTTTAACCAATCTGCTAACGAATACTATAGATGTTAAGCTTACAATAATATAAACAACCTTTATTAAAACTATAATATGATAGGTAAAATAAAAAAAAATAATATCACGTATGCGAGTAACTTTTAATGCTTGATTTTTTTCGAACAATAATTCTTAGAGTGGTTAGGGCGCCTTCAGGTATCTTCACGCATGTATCTCGGATACCACAACTAGGGGCAAACATATGTGTACTGTAGGAGTAGCCCGAGCTACGACTCAAATTTTGCAGCTTAGTACAAAAAATATTCTCATTTTTTGTTTATGGTACCCCTAAACAATTATAAGTACACTCATGAGTAATGATATTTAAGAAAATAATGATATAAAATTGCTAATGATATGCAAGAAAACGATGATAAAAGTCTGAATATTTTCGTCTTTATGTTAGAACAATTCACGAACAAATTTAAACCTTAACGAACGAACACAGATAAGCTTCATTGTTTGTGTTATAATGTTATATATATTATGGCAACATCACTCATTAACCATTTAAATTCTCGTTTACGTTAAATTGACGGACTTTTTATTTTTTGCGATAATTAATTAATTACGTTTATAGTAATTATGTCAACTATGTTAAGATAATGTAGTTAAGTACATATTATTTCTGGTCAATTTAATTTACGCAATATTTGTAATGAAACATGTATATTTTATTTTAAAAATAATTATATGTTTGTTTGTGTTTGTTTATGTTCATAAACATTTGTTTTTATTTATATATGCATGTGAACATTTTATAAACATGTTCGTTTTTTTAATATGTGAACACGGACAAAAAATCTCATTCAGTAAGCGTTCGTAAATTGTTCATGAACATGTTCATTCTTTAACAAACTAACACAGACAAGTCATTTATGTTTGTTCGGTTCATTTACAACCTTTAATATATCATATTCCGCTCTATACAGAACTTAAGCTCAAAATCTTTTGATGGTGAGACACATAACTAGAATGTCCGTTTAAGAACGTTGCCGACAATAGATATAGATCCGAATTAGTAAAATTGACAAAAACATGTTATTATTAGAGGAAATTTGAAGAATGATTTTGTATGTATAGGATTAGTGAAGAGTATTGGTAAGCCAGAACTAGGGGTATTCAAAAAGTTCGCGGCTCGAAGCTCGCTCGAAAAAAGCTTGAGAAAAGCTCGGCTTGAAAAAAGCTCGGTTGTAAACGAGCCGGCTCGGCTCGACTCGAATTGATTCAAGCCGAGCTCAAGCTAAGCCTGGCTCGGCTCGTGAGCTCGCAAGCCAGCTCGAAATATAAATTATATATATATATATTTTTTTTTGTGGCAAATATACACATATGTAAAACAACCTAAATATCACAAGGCTTAATTTACATATATGTAAATCAGTGGTTCTGTAGTTCTGTAAATAAAAAGTGGTTCTGTAATGATCCTCAACCTATATATATATATATATATATATATATATATATATATATATATATATATATATATATATATATATATATATATATATATATTAGTTTTAGTAAATGTATTAAATTTAAAAAATAGGTGAGAGATGGTTAAAATGTTAAAGATTTAGTTTAATTAATTCAAAATATATAACAATATGAAACAAAAACATAAATAATACATATAAATATGTTAGTTCTTTATGTTTTTGTTTATTAAAAAAATAAAAAAAAATACAGAAAAGGTTAACGAGCTGGCTCTAGCTTTTAACGAGCCGAGTTCGAGCTCGACTTTTCAGCTTGATAAGAAAAACGAGCCGAACCAAGCCGAGTTGGCTCGTTTAAGATCGAGCTCGAGCCCAGCCTAACTCGGCTCGATAACAGCCGTAGCCAGAACGCATCCCCCACTAGCTAGAGCACCTTGTATTGTATTTGTATTGCATTTTGAAAAGATATATATCTGACCTAATTCCTAGACCTAGAATCTAGCACGTGCCCTATATGCCCCACCTTCATTTCATTCTTACTTTCTATTTCTCTTTCTTTTTTCTTTCCATACGATCAGATCTAACCTAACCTAACCAATTCCATATTATATACATTTTTTTATTTCTGCTCTTCGGTTTTGATTACAAACAAACGAACATGCTTATCAGAATCTTAACTTACTGTTAGCCTTTGGAGAGGAGACATGCCACTGCTAGGCCAGGTTACAAATTATTATTATTATATAAATAAACTATACAAATTATTATTATTATATAAATAAACTAACTGTTAATTGGTCATATCACTAAACCGGAAAAACCAAACCGTATGTATTTCAAAGTAGGTGTTATGCTATGACTGGGCAATCCGTTAACTTTTGCGTTGGTGATTAAGTGATGTACCTTGTAACTAAAAAGCTATGTTTATCTAGGTAACTATTTATTTTTAAAAGATATATTGGTTTTAAATTGTCTGAACTATCATATTTTAGTTTTTACTGGTCCCAACTGGCTGACGGTCCCAACGTTTATCATTTTAGCAACTAACAGACTGCTGCAAAACAAATTAACGGCATTAGCTTTTTTTGAATTCCAGACCAACGTTTTTGAGCTTTTGATTGAAAGGAGAATACAAATCACCTGATGTAAAAGTTATCTCGAAACGGCGCTCCGAAAGATAATTTTTACATCCGGTTGAAGCACCGTTATGTTTAACACCCGATTAAAGCATCATTTTGTCGTTCAGAGTGCCGTTTCGAGGTAACTTTACATCAATGAACTCGCATTCTCCTTCTGGTCAAAAGCCCTAACATGTCGGTGTGGAACGCGAAAAAAAATTACCGACGATCTGTTGGTTATCAAAGTGATAAAAGTTAAGGCTCTTACCAACATTCTTTAGTTAGGACCAGCAGAGACCATAAGGTAATAATTAAGACCCTTTAAAATCAATATACGTTTTAAAAAAATTGTAAAGTTTACCATTGTCTTATAACTTATTTTCCTAAAATCGGGGGATCTTTAACCTTTTTTAAAGAAAGTTGATTTATATGTTTTTAGTGTAGCATGTTTATCTAATTTCATATATGAAGTGGCTGATTTGGTATACTAAAAAATTATGATATTTAGTTATAAATACAAGAAGAATTGAAGGTAAAAGAAGTAAGAACTCTTGTTAGTTAAGTTATGTTATGCCTGACTACTTTACAAACATGCAAAATAAAGAAGATTGATGAGATTTATATGGGTATCAGGTGCCTTTGTTTCCTTACGCCTAGCCATAGCTATCACCATCACCCCCGAATGTATGTCTAACAAAGCATCATTGTGGTTCCTTCACATTTTCAAACCAAAACGGATCACAGCTATCGACATCAAAATCCTAAAGTCGCAATAACCATGTTCAAGCTTACTTTTTTCCGGATTAAACGAAAAAGAACAAGATATCATACTACTTATTTTAAAAATAAATAATTTTAAGTTAATCAAGATTTCTTTTCATTTCTGTATAAATAACAAGTAACCTTATAGTGTAAACCATCACCTAATCTACTCCTGTAACCTACCTCTACCACTTAAACCAAACTTACACACTGCAGGATTTGGACCCTTATCACCTGGTGAAGAAGATACATCATTTACCACCAAGATGTCCCTACTACTATAAAATACCCTCTAACAGTACCAAACATGCAAACTATACTACCAAGATGTTCGTAGGAGGACATTATACTTTATTATAATTTGTACATCCTAGACATTTGTGAATCTGCAAACAAGTGCAAATAATGTTATTTGGTTTGCCTAAACATAGAACGTACGAAGTTCCAAACACGACGACCCCACCACATAGAATCAGACGAGAGTTGGTCAAAAAACAAGTCATTAAGTTCAAGATCTCCCAGAACCAACAGTCATGTCTCACAAGGCTTTAGTTTTGTGGGCTGCAAAAAGATATGCCATTGTCTAAATCAAATCAAAGAAGATAAATTTGGAGAGTTGGGCTGGCTGCAGCTTATTTGGTGAAGGGTTGCAACAAGTAGATGGTGTAAAGTACATATTGCCTTGAGAGTGAATTTTGGAATTAGCATCAAATCTAAACATGTTAGATATTGTTTACGACCATACACACAAAAGGACAAACAAAAAATAACATTTGCATATATAAGCAAGCAATAATAATTCTGCATACATATTCTTGCATTCAACAACATAGTATCACTTTCTTTGTTTATCATTAGTCTATCTTTATGCAGCATACATATTCAATCGGGTCGGGTTCTAAATGCTTCTTCAACCACATGTACTCATCTTATAATTGTAGGTTTCTAACATATGTAAGATTTAAACTTGTTTACCTACAAATTGGTCAATTTGGGTTGATATGTATGGCCTTTTAATTATATTTAACACACTAACTATTTGATAGGATTATGGGTCAACCTAAAATAAGATTTGTCTTGTTATCAAGGGCAATAGGAATCTGATTTGATCTTATTCTTATAGTACTAATCATATTTTGAAAGTTTAACACCTTTATTCCAATTTATCCTAAAATATCACCAATGAGCATTTGCTTCTAATTTACTTGAGTTGATTGTAAGTATGGGTGTTAAACGGGTCATGTTCATAGGTTCATAAGCCGAACACGATCTAAAATTATGTCACATACAGGAAGCCTAACACAGCCTGAATATTCACACTTTGACATGGACGCAATCAGTATAACGCAACAGAAAATTTTATTTTTAAATTTTAGCATTACTGCTCTAAAATTACAATTTTACTCCAAAAAAACAGAAATTTCTAAAGCTTGTGCTGTTAAATTCCAATTAGAGTTTAACTTGACATAACATAACTAGCAAATAGCATAGAAAAGTTTCAAGTTATGCCATGAAATACCCCTAATAGTTTTTTAAATAAACTTGTCAATCCACAAGACGGCCAAATTGACCAAGAACAAACAGTTTAGCTAAATTCATTAACAGGTTCAACAGAAAAATATTGCAAATCCATTTAGACTAAACCCAAACACACGAGTTTTATGTTAGGTTCATGTCGTGTTTTCATACCATTTCTGAAATTAACATCCATAAGGAAAGAAGATTCCAAGATAGGAAGCAAAAAAGTCAAATTGACAAACAGAAAATTACCATACAAAAAATATTTAACTCAATTTGGAAAAAGCTATATTGTCTTTTAATGTAATTAAATAACTCCAAATTCAAACAAGATCAATTCAAAGATTGAAACTCAGAGAATATGAATATCTCATCAGATCTTATGAGAAATTCTTCACAAACAGATGGGACACGCAATATATGGGTGATGAGGGATTAAAGATCAAAAGTGAGACACATGCATATGAGCACATGAGACCTATTTGAAAAAAAGACAACAAAGGAACTATTCAGAAACTTCAACACAAAAAAAATTTTAAACTTAAAGCATTGCAATAAGGAATTGAAACAAGCCACTGGTTTATTGGTCATGCTTAAGATTTTCAGTGATTTACACTTCATACAGGAATGAAATCAGGTCAAACTACACCTAAACAACCTTTAGCTTCCCAATTAGATGGTTTAATCCTTAAATCTTCAAGACAAGTGATTCTTAAACCTCATAATACCCTATTAACATTGAAAGAAGATAAAGTCAAACTCTATAATTGCTCGGAAAGTCGATGGAGTAGAGGTGGCAACTTCAACCCATTTACTTGAAAATGGGTTGATTCGGGCTATGTTCTATCTCTAACGGGTCGAGTAGACACAATCAAAACTTTAGCTAAAAAGATAAAAAGAAAACATGTCACAAGTCACCAAAAAGCATTTTTACTGCATACAAACAATAAATTAAATATATAGTCATCTTGGTTTCGTGGAAATTAAGGGTCCGGTCCTTTAATTTTAAAATACACAGATTGTTAATCCTTGTCCTGTGCAAAAGGTTTGCATTCATGTCCATGTGTACAGCTTGTATCTGTGTAGGGCCTCGAGTTCACTCCTGATTTCGGATTTGAAAGGTAGGGTATGCCAGTTTGGTATATATTAAAGTTTTGCATATTAGGGTTCAAATCTTCAGGGTTTGATGATGGGGATGTGGGTGGTTGGTGGTGTTGGTGGATGTTGTTGGTGGTGTACAGAGAGCAAAGGCATGCTTTGATGGTTACATTTGGTAGCTGTTGGTAGTGGTCTTTAAGAACAGCATGAGACAAAGATTGCAGATAAGGAAGGTGGTGTAGTTAATATGGTTTTTCTACTTTCTAGTGAAATGGCCATTTTGCCCCCCCCCCCCCGTGCATTGCCCATGAAAGGGATTAACAGCGCATTTTAACGACCATCCATATAAAGGACGGTGTTAGAAGGTGCAAAAGTAAGGACTATTTGTTAAATGTTTAGAACCTAAGGATATTTAACACATAATATTTATAATATTTTTTTTTAAAATTGGGATAGGTATATCAAGTCACCCCCAACAGTTTTGATGATTACCCAACCTGCCTGAGTGGGCCCAGCTTGCCACCTCTAAAATACAGGCTAATGATATAATAGACACAGAGAAGCAGTAACTCACGCTTATTAAAAGAATGCATCTCAACCAACAATAACCTCATTGTTTGTTGCGATTTAGTAGAGCTTGAAATGATAGATAAAGATCCTTGTTTTCAGACCCAAATATCTCTTCTGCCTTCCTCAAAGTCTCCTGAGAAGACAGAGGGTGATAAATATTAGATACGAAATAAATGAGGTCAATCGACATGACAACAGAAGATGTACTGCTCACCTCACGAGATTGCTTTTGAGCATTTAACTCCTTTATGTTTGCTAAAAAAGCACTGAATTGCTCATAAGACAGGCGACTCCTGAGAGAAAGATATTTAACATTTCACTATGAATAGCCACTAAAAAATATCCAAAAACAATTTTCCTAAACTACTTCAACATTCATTCAATGCATAAATGAACAAATGACTATTGATGATTCACCTTGCTTGACGGAAGACCTCTTTTCCATCAATCTTGGCAGCACGGCCTTAAAAAAGAAGTCATGTAAGATAGCAAAATATAGATGGAAAAAACAAAACAGCTTTTTAGCATTTATTGGAGTTATTATATTTTGGTGAAGTGTAATGGCTTCTAACCTGGTATAGGGGGGCCACGAGGAGGAGAGTTTCCAGCTGAAGATTGCTGACTCGATGGGTACCATGATGACATTGTGGTACGACTTTCATATTGAATTTTTGTTGGGGATGTAGTACCAGAAGCAGAATACCTTCTAGGAGACACACTTGCAGAGATTGTTTTGGGGGTTGCAGTTGGCGTTACACGTGTGCTGATATACGGTGTCACGGAATACCTTTGACCAGCAAGCTTTGAGGCTGTAATTTGAAGAAACTAAGTGGAATCTACGAGACACTTGATCAGGAAAAAGAACTGGAAAATAAATAGTTTTAGTACCGTCATCATGTATGTTACCACCATCAGCAGACCCACTATAAGAATGATGCCTTCTATAGCCATTTGTCTCCTCTTCTGCAGGGTATGAATAACATCAGTAGAGCAAGTTGCAACCACAGCCAAAGTGTATTTTTAATGTGTAGTCTCCTAAATTGTTTTAATTTTTTTTTACTAAAATAGATTTTTATCGTAATAAATAACATAGTTTTTATGCATATTGAACGCTTTAGCTATCCATAAAAAAATGAACAAAAGATATTCATAGGTCCACCCAACCCAGCCTGTTTTGTCTTGTACTAGAAAACAAGTTTCAATTCACGAAAATTCGATATGTTACCAACCCACCAAATCCGTTGAATTTCCACCTCTACAGAAGACAGAACAATATACTTGCAAACAAAATGAATACCAACATATATAATCTCTTATCTAAAAAGAAAAATAATTGAAAAAAAATCCAATCAAACTTACGATTACCATTCAGCGGATAAGCTTTGGGAGCAGAATGGTCATACGTGCCTATATCTACAGTTGCTGCCGGCTGAAGATACAAAACATTGAAAGGTTATAATTGGTTCAGCATAAGTATAGGTATACCGTCTATTAGGGCACGCATGATCAGACCCATGAAATGCATGGAAAAAGAGAAGACAGCATAATGGTAAGATAATCTTACAGCTGAATCATTTTCGTTCAATGACTGCATTAATTGCCGCTTGAACGCCTCCAGCTGTCAAATAGAACAGAAATAAATTACGATCCGAGAATACAAATTGAAAATATAATGGTCTCATCCCCACATTTGAACTTTCAATGAATATATGTATGCTGATGGTTTTTAGCAAAACTATAATTCGCAGGTGCATATACGTAGAGTATACAAAGTTGCAGAGCTAACAAATGCTGAAAAGTGAAAACTGAGCTGGATAATAACAAAAGAATGAAAAAAAGTCACACTTAGTAGATGAGAACTCATGGTATTGAGCATTTGAGAGTCCATAAGCTCTTACACAGTTACTACAGTGTCAATGATTGATGTCATGGATAATTGAAAATGTAAGTCAATTCGAACAAAGAAAGAAAAAACAATAAATAGTGATTGATGGTAGCAGCAGCTATACTGCTCTCTCCATCACTCGGTGAATATTGCTCTTGTCAAATGATAAACAGTCCTAACTACAACTTTTTAACACTTTTTTTTCTACTTTTTAGTCAGGCCAAACCTTTTAGGGATATATTATCTGCAATCATCTGAGCTTTTGTTAAAAGTAAAAATACAGCTATCACAGATTTTAACACTGCTAGTCATCACTTAATCAACTTACACAAAGAAATAATGCATACATGGGTATATGAACAAGTTAATGTCTTAAGTCGTTAACAAGAAGTCTAATTCAAGAGCTAATCTAGGAGTCTACATATATAAGAAATTCATCTGCATAAAATCATTATTAAAATTATGCAATGTTCGACTGTTCATCATCTATGTATATGCTGAGCAATAATGCCAAAAGCAAACATGTGCAAAACTGCAAATGGTGTCATAAAATACGTATAATTTTAAACCTTCACATCCACAAAATTTGATTACCTGAACAAACTCTACCATCACAAAAGTATACCTATAGTATCATACTTCAAACTCTAGTGCTAAACATATATACCTTGAAAATACATGTGCTATACAAACAATGTACCATAATCCAGACACATATTATCAGTTTTCAAATTAGTACAATCAAAACATATATCAACATCATGTATTAAATAAGCCAAATTAAAAACTGCAAACAGGAATAAAAAGCAAAATTCAAACCTTAGCTAAATCGCGCCCTAATTTCTTAACAGTCCTCGCCAACGAATCTCTCTCCTCCGTAAGCTTCCTCTTCAATCACCAAACAAAAAAATATCAAACTAAACTTAAAAAACAAGCATCAAGCATAACAATCAACAAAATCAGTAAGCTAAAAACCAGTTTACATTATCTTCAACCGTAATCTGCATCCGCAACTGAGAATTATGACAAGTCTGCTTCAATTCATCCACTTTCTCTTCCAGTTCCATTATAACCCTATCTTTCTCATTCAACTTATGCCTCAACCTCCCTGCTTCCGACTCCAGTTTAGACACGCGTGATGCAAGCGCCATTGAAGTGATCTTCCGAGCAAGATCTAACTGGTCATAAGGATCCGCAGGGATCACCGATAGTATTTCATCAGGTAGGTTGAAATCCGGGCCGCTGGCTGTACTAACTGTGCTATGTTCCGACATCAAACTCTCCGATCAATAACCCTAACTGTTTGCTTCGATCGTCTGCTCCGGTGAGCTGAATCGGAGTTAATTTGTATGTGATTTTGTAGTAAGCTTGTGTGCGATTAATTAGGTATGAAGATGATTGATGTCAAGTCGCAACAACTATTTCGGACAAAATCATGGAGGATGTAAATGTAATGTAGAAAAAGTTTAAGAATGGTCCTTATACTATTCTCATACTATAGTTTTTATCCAAAATCATAATTTTTTAATTTTAAGATTTGACAATAATTTATTAAACCAAACTGAATTACACAGTTATCAAATATTAAACTCATGATCCTTGTATCTAAGAAACAAAGTTGTTATCAAGTGGGCTAGTATCAGATAATGTAAATTTGTTAGCTTAGATATTCTTTCAATCCAAACTAGGTTTTGAAATTTAAATGAATTAACGGGGAGTTAACAAGGTACTATTTTACTTTATTGTGTTAAATCGTAAAACTACAAATGGTGATATTGGTATGATCGATGGTTTAAAAACTGGATTGATTATTGAATAGTCTACGTTACTGGTTAATTGTTCTGACCTTGACCGATTGAACTAGACTTAAAAACTAGATGATGTTATGATTGATTTTTTAAAATATTTTATGTCACGTAAACTTAAATGCTTTATTTTTATGTTGTTTATATTTTGATGAACAAAACTTTTTGTGGAAATATAACACAAATACCTTCATGATTTATTAAAAGGTTTATATTTTGAACAAAAATTTAAGCTGTGTATTTTGTTTTTTTAGGTTTTTGATTCAAGTACCTACCAAGTGTTAATACTACTTAATAGTGATGGTGGATATGTTGATTTGTTAAAAAGAATTCAACAGTTGAACAAAACAAGTAAAAGAAAGCTTCTTGGACTAAAACTATAACTCTGAAAGAATACAAGGACTATGCTTGTAATATGATTTTAGTTTCATTTTGGAAAGTGTTCTTTGAATTTGGCATTTAAAATTTTATTTCCCCCCATTTTTTTTGCAAATGAATGAATGTTACATTTTACTAATACGGATGGCGTCTTAATTTAATTTCCTTTATGTTTAAAACTTACAACAAATGTAATTTTTTTTTATAACTTTAATTAGTTGACACATCAGAAATGATATGCGACATAGAATTAGGTTCAAATACAAAGTCTAAATTTCCTAGAAAGTCTAAGAAGGAATTTGAACCATTAGATCTAATATTAAATGAAGATCAATGGCTCATAAACACAAGGTGGCATAATGGTAAATAGTTAGAACTTTAAATGGTAGGCC
Organism: Tagetes erecta; assembly: GCA_030867185.1. Lineage (NCBI taxonomy): Eukaryota > Viridiplantae > Streptophyta > Magnoliopsida > Asterales > Asteraceae > Tagetes > Tagetes erecta. Next base: position 53,580,260 of record CM061486.1, on the reverse strand, counting down.
AAGGGTATATTAGTCTTGTCTCATTTTCAAATTCCACCCTCTTTTTTAAACGTCCATAACTTTTACATACGACAATACTTTTTAATAAAAATTACACCAAAAAAACGAGCGTTTTTTTATCTTCAAAACGCATATAATATTGATATATAAAAAATGAAATTTTTTTTTGAAGTTTCAGCTCATTGTGTTATATTCGTTATGTCATTGTGTTATATTTTTCAGCTCATTGTGTTATATTAGTCAAGACATTGTGTTATATTTTTCAGATTGTGTTATATCCGTCAGGTCATTGTGTTATATTCGTCAGGTCATTGTGTTATATTTTCATCAGGTCGTTGTGTTATATTTTCATCAGGTCGTTGTGTTATATTTTCATCAGGTCGTTGTGTTATATTTCATCAGGTCGTTGTGTTAAATTTTCATCAGGTCGTTGTGTTATATTTTCATCAGGTCGTTGTGTTATATTTTCATCAGGTCGTTGTGTTATATTTTCGTCAGGTCGTTGTGTTATATTTTCATCAGGTCATTGTGTTATATTTTCATCAGGTCGTTGTGTTATATTTCATCAGGTCGTTGTGTTAATTTTTCATCAGGTCGTTGTGTTATATTTTCATCAGGTCGTTGTGTTATATTTTCATCAAGTCGCTGTGTTATATTTTTATCAGGTCGTTGTGTTATATTTCATCAGGTCATTGTGTTATATTTTCATCAGGTAATTGTGTTATATTTTCATCAAGTCATTGTGTTATTTCAGATCATTGTGTTATTTCATTAGGTTATTGTGTTATAACACAATGACATGAATAAATAACACAATGACTTGACAAATAACACAATGAGCTGAAAAACGTGAATTTTTTTTTTGTTTTTTATATATGAATATTATACGCGTTTTAAAGATAAGAAAATGCTCGTTTTTATGGTGCAATTTTTTTTAAAAAAAAATATCGTATGTAAAAGTTATGGACGTTTAAAAAATGGGGTGAAACTTAAAATATAGAGACATTACCATCTTTACCCTTCCTTCTAATTTTAAGGGAGTGGCACATGTCATCATCTCATGGCTTCTTAGACTTTCTAGGAAAATTGGACTTTGTAGTATAACTCCACTCATGCGACATAACACATGAGAAAGGTAAGTGTATCAATGACTTTCTATTAGTTGGCTAAAAACAAAAACTTTTTAACTTTAAAAACGGTAGAAAATGCGGATCCGGTTTAGACGATTCACATCAATTGTCAAAATGTCAAACAAAAACTTTTTTACCCTTAAATTTATGAAATACTTCTCAAACAGCTTAATATTGATGTATAATAAGAATGCTTTTTAAATTTTAAGCAACTAACACTTCACCCTTATAACTTTCTAGATGTTTTTTATAATTTATTGGAATTTGAAATTTGATTCATTCTTAATTTATTTAGTTTTTTTTAACGGCGAAATTTATTAGAAACCGAGGCTAACAAGAAGCTAAAAATCTCAAAAGTACAACAAAACAAAAACAAAAACAGACACACAAGGTACAACAGAAACAAAACACACCAGTACATGCTTAACCATGATCAAAAGGGAATTTGTTTGGGACTCTCATCGCTCGATGACTGCTACGCGTTGTCAGCCAAAGAGACGTTGTGACCCTACATCACAAATAACCTTTGAAGCCGATGGCTAAAGCCCTTCAAAAACGATATCATTCATATGCTTCCATAAAGCCCACGTGGTTGCCATGAAGATTGCATGTACTGCCTTTTTAAAACAAGGATTGCCTCTTAACAAATACGAGATTTCCATTAGGTCATTGAATGAGAATGCGTACACCAGGCCTATATTACACCATGAGCCAACTTTTGACCATACCTCCATCGTCAATCCGCATGAAGTGAAGAGATGCTCGACAAATTCTTCAACAACCCACAAAGCTTGCACAAGGTCGACTGAATAGAAATATCTCACCGGGCCCAGGAATCACATGTCAGGATACGATTGAATCGCCTTCCAATTGAACACACTTATTGCTTTAGAAACCCAATTATTCCACCTTAGACTATGAACTTATGTTGCCGGTTTCGAGTGATGAATTATTTGCTTTGTGTAAGGTAGAGGTGCACAAAATAACCGGTTTAATAACCGAAACTGTAACCGGTAATTAACCGATTGAGGAATAACTGGTTAGAGTATTTTTTAACCGCAGGTTCGTAACCGATTAAGATTTTTTATGAATAACTGGTTATTAACCGATTTTTTTAAAAACCGAATTTTAACCGATCCACAAGTTAACCGGGGAAAAACCCAAAAATTAATAAAATATTATAAAAAACCGGTTAAAGTAAAATAACCGAATTTTTAAAAAAAAAAACCGGTTATTAACCGAACTGGTTAAAGTGAATAACCAATTTTCTCAATAATCGAAAATAACCGGTTAAGGTATTAAATAACCGGTTAACCGAAATTAACCGATTTGTGCACCTCTAGTGTAAGGTGCCGAGAATTTAACCATTTAAAAACTTATCATATCAATTTACATTCATAGGATTCTTGTGTTCTTTGACAATGACTGTTCTTTTACACGGGGAGTAATAATTTCATATTTACAATAATGTAATAATGGTAAAAACATTTAGACATGTTTTTTATGCTTTTAGGAGAACATATAACATGGACTCATTTTAAGAGATTTACAAAGGGAATAATCTTCTCAACCATCAAAGTCATGGAACAAATACAATGAACACTCCAACAACATAACACAAGACTTCAACAAACATGAAGCCATGAAGGGTTCGATCTTAAAGGGACCATCACAGTCTTGATCCAGCAATGGCGTCCTATATAGAGGATGTGGCAAAATGGATGTATTGTGTAACGATCAAAACTGACCGGGTCATGTTGACCAGCAAGGTATCTTTATCAAAGTAAAATTATAAATAATTTATGTATCAAATAAGATTATAAAACCATCATACCAAATTAATATCAAATTTGCTTAAATGAATTGATTCAAGACGTCGAAAACATCTGAACATACTTTGAGGGACTTTACAGTCATTTCATTTTATACAAGTCTTTAGTCTTTGACCATCCAACCCATTAGAATGCAACCCAAATAACCAATTTTAATTTACACTAGTTGAAATTGCCACCTCTACTAAAGACTGTACAAGGTGTCATGACTCTTGCATACCGTATGTCCGATCTCTGTATGTAGCACGTCTGATGCCAGGGGTATAATGGTAATATACTATGCTCGTGCACACATTTATCTACTTTACTGACCTTACACCAATATTTTTCACACGAAATCGATACTGAGGTTGAGAATCTTCATCATCGTCGTCATCTTCACTACTATCATCTTCAACTTTATCCCATCTTGAATAATCAAGACGTGAATGCCCTTTCGGCTTTGGAATATCCTCCTTCAGACTTTGAGTTTGAGGAGTAGTGATGGCAATTTTAACGTTTTCTGCGTTGCTAGCATCATCCTTGGACGCAGGTGCACTTGAGTCATGGTTATGGTTTCCTGCTAGTCCTAATGAAGCAGATTGTTCATTGTTATGATCTTCCTCTTCACTCTCTTCATCTTCTTCTTGCTCAGTTTCAACCTCAGGTATTGGAGCTAGGGACTGTCCTTGACCAAAAAAAATTAACCATTTTTACAAAAACCGAGAATTAACCAAAATTATAACTCTTGGAACCATTTTTAACTTTTTTTAATTAAAAATATAAAGTTTAATTCTTTGAAGCCTAAATAAAATAAAAATCACAATGACAATCCAAATATTAGAAACTGATTATTGTGAATTTGCAACTAGTATGGAGGGAGTACCAGCTGTGTTTTTAAACGGGCTTCAAGATTTTGATATACTTCTGATGAAGGATTTAACTCGATGAGGCGGTTTACATCAAATAGTGCTGATTGGTACTCTTTAAGGGTGACCAGAGTTTGAGCTCGTAACATCAAGGCTCCTGTATGCTCATAATCAAGCTCCAGCACTGAAGTACATTCATCTGCTGCCTAACATAATAACCAACTTGTCAGTCAACTATAGCCAACTGTCAGACTACAAGCTGTTTGTGACTATTAGATTAAGTAACTGATTTGCAGCTTATCTTCTGCCAAGAAACCAAGGTGGCAACATATAGGATAAAACCAATTGATGGGTTATTTTGATTTGGATTGTTGCAATTCTAAATTGAGGATCTAAATGTGATGCAATAATATTGTATCATGTTCATCAATTATTGATGCATTGCTCATAAATAAAAATAAATAAATATTCATCAACTATAGTACAGCATTTTAGACAAAATAACATGCATAATTACTAATTATTCTACCATTATTTATAAAAATGTATGATTAACTGAAAACTCATTAATATATGAAAATCTCTCCAAATTTCATTTGCTCGCTATTTTTGTTTCATAGTAACTTTATTACAAAAAGGTTATGCTTTATTTACTAGTTACGGAAATCACAAGTATGCTTAGAACTTGGACCCAGTTGATAGTCCTAATTTCCTTCCGTCACCGTAGACTAAAACTCGCATGCTCTATGAAGAATATGCTTGTATTCATGTTTTATAATACTGCCGTAAAAGAGATTGAAACTCGTCCAGTTTTAAAGAAACTATGTTTGGCTTTTCAGATTGAATTAAATCATGTGAAATCAAGCATTCAAGCACATTTAAGTCAAATTGGCGGCTCATTCATCTGAAAATGATGAATAAAGATGGATGGACCAATCGAGTCCATGTGCATGACGAAGATGCTAAAAAAGGAACCAATGAATCATAAACAACCTAAAGTAAACAGGTCATTATTGGTGTGTCATAATGGGCCAGGCAGGGTTGTACTCCATCCATTTTTGACCAAATTTAAATTTTATATAACAAATGTGTAAAAATATGCTTATAAAAGCACTTATTGTCACGATAAGAATAATCTAAATCTTGAAACAAAAACCATTTAAGAGGTTACATGCATTTAAACAAACCTTAGGTCGCTTTAAACTACGTCCTAATCCATTCAACCCATTCCCCTTTCAGCTAAACTTATTGAGCTGATACACCTGAGATAAAGCACAACTCAAATCGAGTAATCGACCCATTAATAACTAAAAGGGTCTAAACTATCACCTCAATCTCAAACTATTAAAAAATTGACTCAAAAAAATCTAATTTTAACTCAAAACTATGAAATTATTCATGTTAAAAAGCATAATCAGAATGTAGTCTTCCAAGTTACTCATGCATGCACGATCTAAATTCGGCATGTGTTTGTATCAGTTTGTTCCCACGAATTTATTTTGTAAAGCATCTATCAAGACACATTAATATCACCATAACAAATGTCATCAGAATAAAACTAGTAACATAGTAGTAAGTATTAACCCATTAGCATCTTAAAGACTTAAACCATATATATAATGATTTGGAGCCGACATTCCTCCTAGTTTCCCATTTGAAAATAACCGAGAATTTCAAAGCCAGAACTTGAAATATCAATAACCGGACTTCAACCTAGTTGTGTAGATACTAAATTGTTATTATTATTTAGACCAGCAATTCCAATACTTTCTAGGTTAAATACACAACGGGATAGAACCCCCAACTTTTTAGTTGTGAGACATAACACTTAACCACCACGATGTCCCCTTGGGGACGTGTGGGTACTTAATGATTCATTTTATCACTCATCTATAAAAAGCATAAGCTATGATTGTCAAAATCTAGTTGTTTAACTCTAAACTTTGTGGCACTCCTTTTAGACATAAAGCTTCAAGCTTTTTACTACGTAACACCCAAAATCCAAATCAATCCCTTCAATTCAACAGCTAATTTAACCTTACAAAGTTTAGAGGGAAAACATTGCTACTTTTACAGGAAGTGGATAAATTCATCAATTGAATCTTAACCCTAATCCTAGAGTCAATTCATGATTCAAATTAGAAAACAAAACTTAACATCTGGTACACTGATATTCAAACTCGAACTAGGGTTTATACCTTCTTAAAGTGGTGAAGTTTAAGAAAACAAGCGGCTCGATTGCTATGAAGAGCGATCTTCTGAGGATTTGTTTTGGCAATCGAAAGAGCTTCTGTGTAAAATCCAAGTGCTTCTTGGTAGTTACCATCTCTGTACATCTGATGCGCTCTTTCGATCTTGTTCATTGCTTATTGCTTATTGCTTACCTCAATCAAACAGCTTTACGATGCTCTTGTATGATTGGAATTGGGAATATGTAAAAGGATAGCAGTTGAAATGAAATATGATAAAATCGATACTGATTGAATTGAGGATATGACGATATGATCCGAGGATAGATGGAGACAGAAGAAGGTGTATGTATATTGGAGGGACAGGTGAAGCAGAAGAAGAAAAAGAATTGTGGTAAACTGGTAACGTGAAACAAATTTTGAAATGAAAACAATTTTCAGTTTTTCACCATTCATGTGACCAACTTTCATACTTTTATACTATTTTTTTATTAAATTAAACATCCATTAAAAAACTTAGTTTACATCGAAACGGTGCTTTGAAGACGAATAAATGTTTTATTCGGGGTTTAAGCTTCTAATTAATCAAGTCGATTGTTATTTGGAGCACATTTCGAAGTAAGTCTAACATCCATCGACAGTTATACTCTTCCGATCAAAACTCTAATACATGACTAATGAGAAAAAAAAAATTGCGTATAAGTTGAGATTGGGTCACATATGACAAAAAATTTCAAAGTTGGGATTATTACCAATAGTCAGAAGTTATGATTATTAAAATGGTTTATTGGTTTTTAACGGTCTCAATGATCATCATTTGGTCGTTATTGGTCTCAACTAACGAAATATATGGTAAGGGTTCCACCTTTTATCATTTTTTTCACCAACGGACCATTGCTATAAAATTAATGGCATTAGGTCTTTAGAATTTCATACCCACATTTTGGGCTTCTGGTCAGAAGAATATGAATCGATTGATGTAAAATTTACATCAAAATAGTGTTTTGAACGACAAAAGTTTTACGTCTGATTGAAGCACCGTTAGGTTTAAACATCTAATTAAAGCATCGTTTCATCGTTTACAGCATCTTTTCAATGCAATTTTTATATTAATAGACTTGTATTCTTCTTCTAATCAAAAGACCTAAAACTTCGGTTTGGAATTAAAAAAAACTTAACGAAGTTAAATTTCTTTTAACAGTGATTCATTTGTGACAAAATGATAAAAAGATTGAACCGTTACCAGGTATTTCGTTAGGACAACCAGCGACCAAAAGGTAAAAAGACTCTGAAAATGATAGTAAAGGGATGAGGTTTTGAAAATGATTCTGGAGATCAATCCCAAATAAAAATATTGGAGATAAGATTACTAAAAGTTGTGAGAGTTGAAACTCCAAGGTTTCATGAAGGGAGTAAAAATATATGTAAAGAAGGAGTTCCCCATTGAACTTTTTCACACACACACATCCTATATATATATATATATATATATATATATAAGAGTTTTTTTTTTGAACGGCAGTTGCACCATCAGCTAACTAGTGGCTCAGGAGAGTGCAATGACCGAGCCTAGAAGCCCACGGCCTATCCCCTGTAAGAGGGATTATTTGCAGCAGAGTGTGACAGCTCCCCTAAGAGAAGAATACTCTTCTCGGGGCCCCGACCAACCCTTCCGAAGAGCAGGAAAGTCGGAGTCTAAGTCTCGTCAACTAACCGCCCCGGGGGAAAACCACAGCAGGAATCTTTAACATTTTCTGTGTAAAATCCATCTCCTCAAGACTAGAACCCATGACCTCTAGGAAGTCAAGTGTTTTAGCACATCATTGGAATGCCGTTGGACCAAATGGCCAAACATATATAAAGAGTTAATAATCCTCAAAGAGTAAGAAACCCACAAGGAATTCGAGTGTTGACTTCCAAATGAATAATTTAAGTATAAATAGATTTCGGGGCTATACTTTCAAATATTTGAGATAAAAATAGTGTACTTATTTAGCGAAAGCAAGTAAAACATTTTTTATGGACGTGACTAAACGGATAAAGAACCCTACTCTCATTTTTAATAATTTATGACATAAAATTGTGCAAAACGATCATGTTTTTGTTGTAATATATATTGGTATATTGGTTTTTATCGGTCCCAACTATCACCTTTTGGCTTCTACCGGTCCCAACTATTGAATTGGCTGTCAACGATCCCAACTTTTATCACTTTGGCAACCAACAGTTTGTTGTTAAATGATTTTTAACGTCGTTAAGCTTTTTTCGAATTCAAGACTGAGTTATAAGTCTTTTGATCGGCAAGAGAATACGAGTCTATTTATGTAAAAATTACCTCGAAACGGTGCTTCAATCGTGTGTTCAACCCTAACGGTGCTTCAATCAGATGTAAAAAATTTATCATTCGGAAACGCTGTTTCGAGATAACTTTTACACCAATCGACTTGTGTTCTCACTCTGATCAAAAAGCATAAATCATTGGTCTTGAATTTGAAAAAAACTTAACGGCGTTAAAAAAATTAACGACGAACCGTTGGTTGCCAAAGTAATTAAAGTTGCACCGTTGACTGCCAGTTAAATATTTAAGACCGATAAAACCCAAAAGGTGGTAGTTAGTACCGATAAAAACCAATATACCACATATATTTAATGAAATGATAAGTTTAACCTAACTCGAGATATATATTGTTTGTGGAAGTATTTATATATTAATCCTTATATAATATAGCAAAATAGATTTTGCTTCGTTGGCATCATTAGAGGTGATAGTTGCTTACTTGGAATTATAAGAGTGTTTTTCTCACAATAATATTTTTATATTTGAAATATGTATATATTTATAACAATAATAATATATTATAATAATCTTAATTACATTTTGGTCCCTATTATGGATTAAATGGATTAACCCATGAACCTGCTCGGTTGTCCCGAACATGATCCGGTTATCTAAACGGGTTTGCAGTTTTGAACCGAAATTGACCTAAACCCTTTAATACTAATTAAACCCAAACCCACAAATTTCATATTAGGTTTATGTTGTTTTTTCTAGCGGTGTTAGAAATTTACCCCTGCCATTCTTAGGAACCAATCAAGTTAATACTCTTAAACCAAGAGATCATCTTTAAAAACAAATTACCGAATACTCAAAACTTGGGTGAGTCTTTCTAATATCAGATTTCAAAATTTTCAATCATATATGCTGCTTTTGACGTTTTAGGAATACCATCATTGTGACACCCCGCCCGACGGCGGAAAACACCGGGCTGTCAAGTAAATTGGACATCAATAGTACAAAGCACATGGCACACTAAAAGCATATTTTAATATCATTAAAGCACTAATTGTTGTGACATATATGAGAAATAAAAAGCATTAAAACAGAAGTAAAAGCCAACAATTAATAGCGTTTAATTCCGATTTATTCTAGGTCCAATAAGCATCCTAAATGTCTCGAAAGCAAAAACGCTCAACTTCACCTGAAATATGTAAAAATAAAGTTAGCTATTTAAAGCTAGTGAGTAAACCACAATTGATAAATAATAGTATAGAAAATCCGAGATCATCATAATATGCTGCGCAATCTTACATGCATAGCTATTTCATCATATTACTCAACCTTTGACCATAGAACACATGAACACATTGAACACACATTGAACACCATCATTGTATAGCAACTTGTAATCATTTGTCATGAGGAACCAACTCATGGTGCAATTAGTGATAACTGTCATTTAACCGTCATTTAACCGTCTCGAATGTAAGTTATCAAAAATTGTTTTAGCATCGAAGGGACATAGTAACATAGCAACAAGTATCACAGTATAGTAACTAGTAACCAGTGAATAGAATCGCCGGGTTTAAATCACCTATCGATGTTGTAAAGTGTAGGTGGGTTTGTCAGACCATTAGCGCTAACATTGTACCGGTGGAAATTACAAGTAACATACTACTTTAAACTACCACATAAGATTGCATCAAGCCGCGAACTAGATTAACATATTTAATGATCTCATTTGAAAATAGAAACAAAGAAACGAAAACCGAAAGCATTGTATAGTAATTGAACATATTTCAGCCCCAAAAGGTAAAAGTAAAAAGGAGAGTGAATTTACTCACCTTGAAATGCAATTGATAACCGAAATGGAAACGCATCAGTAACGACCCGAGGGTTGCCCAAATATTAGTATCACCTAATTAATTGGGAAAAACCCTAACTTAGAACGAAACAATAATATAGCAACAAGAATCAAAACCAGAAAATCTAGGGTTTCGGATTTGGGATTTTAGGGTTTTCAATTACGAAATGGAAATTAGGGTTTTAAAATGTAATTTAGGAATTAGGATTTTGAAATACAATTTGAGAATTTATACAAAGCGTTATAGTATTTTCGTATTGAATACATTTTATACGAACCTATTTTTATTTTTCTTGAATTAGTAATTGTAACAAATACTTATAGACACGAACTATTATCTCTAATCTATCTATATCTTTATATAATATAGCAAAACCAAAAAAGCTTATGTGGCACCATTTTAAAGCTTCTGGCTTATGTGGCATCATTTGAGAGTTTATCTCATAATAATGATTTTTTATTTAAAATATGTATATAAAATATATTATAATAAAACTAATTACATTTTTGGTCCCCTAATATTTTGGAGAATTCTGGAAAATTTAAAAGTATTTATACGTTTAACCCTCTACTACAAGGGGTGTACATGAGTCGATTTATATTTAATAGGGTGTGAAAATAAAACTTATGAATAAAATTAATAATAATATACAATTAAAGACCTCAGTGTTTTATAAATATACAAAACTTTTTTATATGGATTTAAAAAAAAATAAACTACACCATAAAACTGAGCATTTTATTCTCTTTAATTTGAGTATAATATTGCTATACTAAAAATTTAATTTTTAAAAATATATTTCATGTTTCGGTTTACTACGGTTTTGTTTCAAAACTTATTGGAACGTTCATGAATATCCTTAAAAGCATCACTTGAATGTTGTATTCCCGAGCGTAGCGCGGGCACTAAACTAGTCCTTATATAATATAGCAAAACAAAAAAGTCTTATGTGGCATCTTTTCATAGCTTTTAGCTTATGTGTCATTATTTGAGAGATTATCTCACAATAATGATTTTTTTATTTAAAATATGCATATAAAATTTATTATAATAAAACTAATTACATTTTTGTTCCCCTAATATTTTGGAGAATTCTGAAAAATTTAAGAGTATTTATATTTTTAACCCTTTACTACAAGGGGTGTACGTGAGTCGGTTTATATTTAATAGGGTTTAAAAATGAAACTTATGGATAAAGTTAATAATAACATACAATTAAAGACCTCGGTGTTTTATAAATATACATAACAATTTTATATGATTTTTTTTAAAAAAATAAACTACAGCAACCTAAGCACTTTATTCTCTTTAATTTGAGTATAATATTGCTATAAAAATCTAATTTTTAAAAATATATCATGTGCTCCGTTTTACCACGGTTTTGTCTCAAAACTGAATGAAACATTCATGAACATCCTTAAAAGCATCACTTGAATTGTGTTCCCGAGCGTAGCGCGGGCACTAAACTAGTAATCTAATATAGCAAAATAAATTTTGCTGAGTTGGCAAACTTTTAGAGCCTCTAATCAAACGTGTCAAGCTCTAAAAAATCCAACTTCCAAATTTCATAAACGCCTTATCCATCTCCCTACTTTTCCTAACCTCCAGCAGATTTGTATTCTAAAACCCTAGGCGTAAGATTTCAATCTCCATTTGCTGTTTGAAGAAGAAACTATTGATATCTGAAGAAATTAAAACTACAAGCAATATCACTTATTATATCCTTTTGAAATTTGAATGGTACGATTGTTTTTGGTATTTTCATTTTTTAGTAGATTAAATGTAGAATGTGAAAATTGGTTGACTCATTTGCTAATTTGTTTAGGTTTTTGATTATTTAGTTTTTAGGATTGATTTTTGCGTAGAGAAATTAATATATAAGAAGGTAAAGTTAATGGTGGTGATCTTTGCAATTTAACCTATTTTGAAGAAATCTGTATCATGCAGTGTCATTCTCAAAGGCCTCTGTAAGTTTGTATCTCTTTCTGTTTGTAGTTACTAAACCTAATCTGTAGTTTCATTAATGATACTAAATTGTTTGGCATTTGAGCTTATTGGACCAAGCCCAGTATGTTATCAAGTTACAAATTGAAATAGCACCTTGACTTACAGGCCATCAAAGGGCAAAGGCATGAACTTATTCCATAGTTGCATAATCAAATATGAGCTTATTCAAATAGGAACATGTATGATGTATGTTTACGGTGATAGTAATTTATTAAGTTTCTTTGCATTTAAAAACTGCAGCTATTCATTTTGTTCCACTCATTTGGCACCTTTGTTGAACTTTGGCACCAAAAATTGAAGTAACATAAACAACAAGTAGAAAATAGCCAAAAAGAATTTAGAAACATGACCAATAGCATCAACATTTAGAAGATATTCTCATCAATTTTTATCAAGACAGCATTTACTAATCAACCAGTACACTGATTATTTGACACAGTTTGGTTACTAAGAAATATTTTATAAAGTAAGTGATTGTAACAAAGTAAACTAACCAAATTACCATAATAGTTCATTCATCTACTCTTTTTATCTTATTTGTTTTAAATAACCAAAGAAAAACAAAACACATAAGTTAGAACTTGTGTAATTGCCGTGGGTATGATTTGATCTTCAAGGGTTTGATATGGATTCAGAGTGATCTCTCACATTTGGCTCCCTTTCAACTCTGTTGTTGTTTCAAAATGGGCTTTGATATTAGAGTTATGATGGAAAATTAAGAACCTGTTTTTTTAGTTTTGATCTACAATGAACACGGCTATTCATGTTTTATTACAAAAGCCGAAAGTATGGGTAAGTTGTTAGTGTACTCATTTATATTAATGGGTTAAGTATTTACAAATTATATAACTACACACATTGGCCGCTTTTTTTTTGTCAAAATGCACCGAAGCAAATAGTGTAAAGTTTAGAAGTTGAAGTTGAAACTTTAAGAAATTAAAAAGTTAGTTTTAGTGCTTCACAAGCGTGAGGGGTTAGAGTGTTTGGAGTCAAAGGGCAATTTCACAAAGTCTAAAGGTTAAAGTCGAAACTATGTAATTTAAAAGTTGCGAGATGAGTTGTAGTATTTGCATATGTAATTTAAAAGTTGCAAGAAATGTCTTATTGTTTTGTGTCATTATTTTTCTATGATTGCTTCTTGAGAAGCTTATGTATCTAGGTTTGATGGAGAACTAAAGACGGTTATAATATTTGCATATGTACAATATTATTTCTTAATTTTATATTTCATCTTTATTTTCTAATTTCAATGATTTCTTGAGTTAGATTATACATGTTTGTAAGGATTTGTCAACTGTAATTGTTGCAAATGTTCATTCTTAAAGGTGATGTTACCCGAATGATTGTTGATCATTCTTCTGAAGCAGTTTTAACAAACATTACCACCGGCTACGGTGGCACCAACCTCGTCATCTTTAGGGTTCCTCAACAACAACTTAATTGCTCTTTAATCCATCTGTTCCATCCTAAAGGTTTTATACGCTCATATCTTTATGAGTACGTTGATGCGTTTATTATTTGCTTTGTATTCACATATTATATACTTAAAGTTCATTTTTGTATGCATTTGGGATTGTGAAAAGATGTTGAAAAGTAAGTGTAGGATGTGCATATACCTTTATGAACATGTTGGTACATGTTTGAAATTTTATCTATACTAAAGTTTTGAGTTTTGTAGTCTTAAATTGGACCTACGTAAGGAGACTGATTGTACCTAAATGTTTGTAATTTTGAAGAGAGTGAAGTTTTATGAATGATTTTTGGTGATTTTTTTTCTTTTTTTATTAGTTTCTATTTTTGTAGATATGTATTTAGTAGGATCTATAGGCTTTGATTTTTAGATATTTAGAAGTGTTCAAAAACCATACATCTGTACATTGTAAATCTAACAATTTGTATAATTTCAGTTATATATACATTTGCAAATTGTAAATATAATATTAGTCATCTTTCATTATACAATGTAGGAGTAATATGTAAAAGGTAACTTAGGATTTTTTTATCAATCCCGTGTAACACACGGGGTTATAACCTAGTTTATATATATGTGTATTTGAAATTACAAGTTTTTATGCTTTTAAAAATATATTTAACTTAATATGTTATTTAGATTATTAGAAAAGTATACTTTAATGTTTAAAATGGTGAAGATGTGATAATTACAAAAAGAAGGCAGGGGGACTCAAACCCTGGATCAACAGGTTCAAAACACACATACATTCCACTAGACCAGAAGCATTTTTTTGTTATATGTTTCGATTTTTAAATCTTTTATTCCTTCACAACCAAACATCCACATTTTCAATATGAGCCCTAGAAACAAATCCACCCAGTTGAATCCGAATCTGTTAATCATACTCAAATCGATCATAGGGCTTTTAATCCCCATGATCTTACGAACATTTTGATATAAGAAACTTACTTGTTTGATGATGATTTGATGTGGTTTCGAGTAGAGACAAGGTGTCGACTGTTATGATTAAAATCGTGTGAAATCTGGAATGAATGAGATGTAATTGATGGTTTAGAAAGATGTAGATAATTGAGAGGATTAAAACGAACCCAAAAAGTACCTGAATTGGTGCCTTGAAGGTGGTAAACGACTAAGTCGCCGGAGTTATTTTTTTGTTGAAGCTTAATTCGGATTGCAGGGAAGAAACGAGACGGTTTGGTGATGTGAAGATATTAGTCGACTAGTATAGGACAAAATGGGCAAGTTTAATCGTTGATTAATAGTCTAATTACGGAAATGAAAATTTGGTTTGAAATCACAATCAATCCGCGCGTCAAAATTGCTGTCAACGCGTTTTGTTTTTGCGATTAAATGGTACGAATCTCATTAATATACGATTAGCAGCGACTTGATTGACTTAAAAATGGATAGTAATCGCGAGATTGGGTTGCCGGAGTCGCCGGAAAAGCTGGCCGGAGCTAGATGCTGGATTCACGGGCAACAGGGGGTGGTTTGGGTTTTTATAACATGTTTACACATTAAGTCCTTGTAGTTTGAGTTTTTATTTATTTTAGTTTAATAACTTTTAAATTAAGTTTCAATATTTACACATTAGGCACAAAGTTAGTTTTTAATTTATATTAACTAACTAACTTAATCGAGTTAACTTGTAACGTTGAAGGAATGACGTTTTTGTATCATTAGCTCGATTATGACATTAAGTGACTTTTTCGAGACTTAGAACCATTTTTTTAACATTTTTTTCTTATAAGATTACGTTTATACACTATATATATATTTTGATATTTATTATTGAAATTAGTAATTATTTAGTACATGTAGTTATTTTGTGACATAAATGCGGTCCATTGAATAAGATAAGAATGACGTAAAATTTCAATGTATTTATTAGTAATAATAATGAACGTTACATTTTAAAGAAATAAATACGAATCCAATTCCAAAAGATAAATACTTCGGGTTCGAGATGGGTATTCGGGTGCGGGTTTGGGGCAGATGTCACAATCATATCAAAGAAAAAACTCATAACCATAGAAAACCGCTTAACTTAGGTATAGAAACTGAGATCTTAAAGATCCTAAACTCATACCATCATCTCATGCCTTTAGAGAGAAAACCAGTTGAAAAAAAGGGAAAATCATGAAAATTGACATTTGACCTCACTTTTTTACAAAATGAACACAAAAAATTCCAGCCTACATCCTATATGGACATTTTCGCTTCCATGAGTGATATCGACTAAATGTCTGTTGTGGGTTTAGCCCACTTCTCCGACACCTTTATGACAACATTTTCCACATGAGCCACTTCTGCAGCCGACATGTGTCCTCATGTTATGGGCTTATGAAACATCCCATTTAGCCTTCATCTAGATGTTGGCTAACTCACCACCACCACCATCATCTTTTCCGGTCATCTTCCCCAACTTTTCGATGACGAATTCCAACGTTGTTTTCCGGTGATGTTTTCCGACAATGTTTCATGCGGTCTTTTCGATGATGTGTTTCAACGATGTTTCTGATGATGTTTTCCAATGATCTCCCAACTTTCCGGTGCGATTAGGATTTTTGTTTGATAGATAGATGTTTATATACACATACATGACAAGTAACGTATTTAAAAGGATGATGTGAAAAAGGAACTTACTGCGCGCCTTGTGCTAATTATGATAAAAAGTACTTTTTAACCTTAGA
This sequence comes from Tagetes erecta, assembly GCA_030867185.1. Taxonomy (NCBI): domain Eukaryota; kingdom Viridiplantae; phylum Streptophyta; class Magnoliopsida; order Asterales; family Asteraceae; genus Tagetes; species Tagetes erecta. Next base: position 53,563,944 of record CM061486.1, on the reverse strand, counting down.
AAATGAATAATTTTCTAATAATAAAAATAAATAAATTACGTACATACCTTGAAAAGACCATGTGGAAAATTTAGCAGAAGCTTAATTATAGTTATTAGGCTATTAGCAATGGACGTAGTCTAGTTGATGCAAAATCTAAGACTGTCTTAAATAGTTGAATTCATTCACTTGATGAAAAAAAAGAAGAAAAAAAAAGATTAGTTTCATGGAAGAAACACAAAAATAAAGAATTATAGCAGAAGCATAATTACTAGCAATTGAGGTGGGAGAAAAAAAAAATCCTATCATTAGAAACATCGCCGGAAAACATCATCAGAAACACCGCTAGAAAAGATAGTGGTGGTGGTGGTGAGTTTTGGAAAAGAAGTTGGCTAAGTCAACATCCAGATGAGGAGGACACGTGTCAGCTACAGAAGTGGGCCACGTGATGTTGTCATAAATGTGTCTGAGATGTGGGGCTAAGCCCACAATATACATTTAGCTGGTATCACTCACATAATATTAATAATAATAATAATAATAATAATAATAGTAATAATAATAATAATAATAATATTCGCTAGAAATATTTTTGTTAATTTTTATAAAAAAGTTTGATCAAATGTTTATTTTTGTGATTTTCCCTTGAACCGTACCTTAAATGAACCGTACTCCTTAAATAAAAACCAAATTGTTGACTTGCCCGCTGAGTTCATCATCTTATTTCCAAGAAGCACTCACCAATCATATTATTCAAAGCCCAGATACATGCAACTAGCTTTCGTCCTCTTAATTTATTATAAAATATTATATTATTCTATTTCTATCATCGTCTTAATATAAAATTCTTCCATTAGGTATGATGTTGAACACGCACAGTCAGTCAAGTCAACCAGAAGAAATGATCCGTCCATGCGCGTATGTAACATAACTACATAGTTAAGTTTCAATTAAGATCTTATTCAGCCGCAGCCAATATCATAAAATGGATGTACTCGCGTGTCGCGGCAAGATCAAACTGAGGTTTGTCGCAGTGGTATCACAGCTGTGGTTGATGATCACGGCCACCATTGTTCAAGCTCAGGGTACCACCGATCCAGCTGAAGGTCTCTCTTTTTTCTCTTATGTACAACTCATATAACGTCCTGAATGATATTTACTTCTTTCTTCGACTGTTTTGCCATAAATTTGAGATTTTAACATCGATGATGATTTAGGCTCAGCAGCATGCCTTAGGTATGTTTATGTCCCAGATGATATTTCAATCATCAATCATTAATTTGACGTTTGAGGATGACACTAACGTATGAGCTTGTTCAATACTTATTTTTTAAACTGAAAGATAACTGTATTTAGCTATAAAGCCTAGATCTTTATCTTACATGTGTATTGAGAATGGAAATTGATTTGGAATGAAAAGTGGCGTTGCGCGCAGCACGAGTTATAAATGAAATGTTCAGCTCATGGGGGATACCTGAAAGCTCAGCAACACAGATGGGATGGAACCTTAGCGGAGAGCCATGCAGCGGCACTGCGATCAACGCTATTGACTTCGAATCACCTGCATTCAATCCCGGCCTCAAATGTGACTGTAATTTTCCCAATTCCACCTGTCACATCACACAAATGTGAGCTGTTTTTTTCATGTTATGCTATTCCCTCTGGATATGTACATGTATGTATATATTGGATATGAATCATTTGTTGACGTGAAATCGTCTAGCAAAATTATAGCACTGGACGCGACGGGGCCAATTCCTGAAGGACTCTGGACTTTGACTTACCTTGTCAATCTGTATGTACATCTATTTCTTAAGTAAATCACGAATAAATTCGTTTTTTTCCTATTAAAATTTAAAACCTATACAACTACTACTACCTGCATGACTAATATGTGTGTTTTGTCTACAAACATATACGTTGGTCCATTGGAACATCTATGCTTGTAATCGGCTTAATCAGTCGAGTATTTGCTACAGGAACTTGAACCAGAACTACTTGACAGGCTCCTTGTCACCTTCCATTGGCAGTTTAACTCGGATGGAGTGGATGTAAGCCGTCCCTTTTAAGAATAAATCTAACAGTTACTATGATGAATTTTGAATGTGATATATCTTTAGGACTTTCGGTGCCAATGCATTATCAGGGCCGGTTCCAGCAGAGCTAGGCCAGCTTACTGACCTTAGATCACTGTATATTTTTCCTCTACTTAGTTTGTCTTCATGTTGTCAACCACAAGTTACCTCTGTTTGTTTCTTTGTTGATTGAAGAAGTATGCATGTTTTTATATTGCAGGGCATTTGACACAAACAATTTCAATGGTTCACTGCCACCCGAACTTGGAAATTTGCGAAGATTACAACAGCTGTAAGAACATTCATGATTGTGTTATTTTAACTATTTAGTTCATAGACACATTTCTGTTGCTATCACAATACTATGGACTAAATCTAACATCTTCTTCTTTATACACGTTCATTTTTACAGTTACATTGATAGTTCTGGAGTTGGCGGGGAAATACCTTCTACATTTGCTAATTTACAGAATTTAGTTACAGTGTAAGAGCGATCGTTTTTAACGATGATTCAAAGTATTACTTCATCTATTTCATTGAATTGCAACATTTACATTTACAAAAGTCAAAAAGTGCATTTTTTGTGAGCACTAGGATGTTCATTGGCCTATGTTAGTTTTTGATTATTTGAGAGAGTCATTTGTTATGGATACTAACTCTTGTGCTATCAGACGGGCTTCCGATAATGAATTCACAGGGAAAATACCTGAATTTGTAGGGAATTGGACATTGTTACAATCCTTGTAAGTACGTTAACATTGTCATATTGAAGGTATGAGTTGAAACTTTATAATTATTTCCATATTTAACATCTATAGGAGGTTTGAGGGGAACTCTTTTGAAGGTTCAATACCTCCTTCGTTTTCTCGACTGGTCTCTTTGCAGGACTTGTAAGTTTTGTTAACAGCTCTTTTTTGTCTTTCACAAGTCATTCTGTAGTGATAATGAAACTTAAATATGTTACAGGAGGATAAGTGGTTTATCTAATGGAACTCTTGATTTTATAAAGGATTTGAAGTCGTTACGTGTTCTGTAAGAAAATATTGTGATCTTTATCAACTCTACTTTCTTAGCTCCTTTACAAATCCTCAAGATAAAATGTAAAGAGTTGCATTTGTTGCAGAGTTTTGAGAAATAACAGAATTTCTGGCACCATTCCAACGGACATCGGAAAATATCAAAATTTGACTAGACTGTGAGTAATCTACATTGAGATCGAAGTTTCTAAATGTTTATAAATTATTCGAGGAACGCTCTCAAATGTTACTTGACAGGGATTTGAGTTTCAACAATTTGAGTGGAGAGATTCCAAGAGATTTGTTCAACTTGAGCCAACTCTCTTTCTTGTAATATACTATACATATTCGTCGTCTATGATAGATAATATATTTCGAATAAGTATCAGTTTTGGAGTTTAATAACTAGGGATGGATCTTGACATTTATACAACATCCAAAATGTAAATTCAGATGTCGTGATTTTCAGGTTTCTTGGAAATAATAGCTTCAAAGGTACCCTTCCCGACGTGAAGAGTGCAACTCTTAGTAATATGTAAGTGAATTCTATACTTCACAATATTTAAAAAGGTTTCATGGTTTAGGCTTTTATTTTTAACTGATTATAGTTGAGTTAGTAAGGGTAGATGTTTTTTTTATCTTAATTCTGTACAATTTTTTTAATGCAGTGATTTTTCATACAATGAACTATCTGGCACACTTCCTTCTTGGGTCAGTGAGACAAACTTACAAATGTAAGTGTATGATTTTGGAAATTAGTATACTATTTTAATATACTAATGGTGTTCAATGTGCAGTAACTTAGTTGTAAACAACTTCACATTAGGAGATTTAGAAAACAGGTAATTGTGTTGGTGTTTTTCTTATACTTATGCTTCATTATCTATAAGTCATTGGTAACTATTAATGCCTTTTATGTTCAGTAATTTGCCATTAGGATTGAATTGTCTACAAAGAAATTTCCCTTGTGGGCGTGGGTCGCCAAGATGTAAGCTAAATCACCGTTCATGTAGCTTCTAGTTGTTAAAATAGTCAACTGCAGTAATTAATCACATGTTAAATGTGTCTGTAAGTTGGTTATTTAGTTATTTAAAGGCAGTTAGTGAAAGTAACTATAGTTCCTAACTTCCTACATATATTGTTGTCATAAATTTGATATGTAGAGTACCCTTTTCATGTTGGTTTTAGTAGACAGTAGCTTTGGAATCAATTGTGGTGGTTCTGAAATCACATCGTCTAATCAACTAGTTCACGAGCGAGACGTTGAAAATCTTGGAGCAGCAACATATTTTGTGACTTCTGAAAGGAGGTGGGGAGTCAGCAATGTTGGACAAAGGGACAACCCTGCATATACAGCGTTTGTTTCACGTCAGTTCAACACTTTGGATTCAGCACTTTTTCAGACAGCACGAATTTCTGCTGGATCACTACGATACTATGGTTTAGGGCTGCAGAACGGCAACTACACGATTAACCTCCAGTTTGCTGAATTACAGATAGAAGATGGACCCACTTGGAGAAGCCACGGAAGGCGTGTCTTTGACATTTATCTTCAGGTCTGTCAATTAAACTCATACCAAGTTTGTTTGAGGTGATAATGTACTTCAAACTCCATCCATCTAACCCATAACACGTGTTGATGGTTTGGCGAATAGTAATCAAGTTCTATCTCAAATCCTGTTTCTTTCAGGGAAAGCGGGTGTTTCAAGATTTTGATATAAAGAAGTCAGCAGGGGGTGCCTCCTTTAGTCCTGTTTCGAGGCAAGCAACGGTTGAGGTTTCAGATAACTACCTTGAGATACATTTGTTCTGGTCTGGAAAAGGGACTTGTTGTGTACCTGAGCAAGGGACTTTTGGACCTCTTATTTCAGCAATCAGTGTCATCTCAAGTACTAAAATTGTTTCTTGAAATTGATTGCTTCTTAAAACTTGACAACTACTGACCTGTACTTACTTTTGTACAGATTTTCGACCAAATGTGAGCAACACTCCACCTTCCACAAACAAGAATAGAACTGGTTTAATTGTTGGGATCTTGGTTCCTGTTGCAGTTGTTAGCTTTCTGTCATTATCAGCCCTGTATATTTGTCATCTGCGGAGAAAAAAGCAGGATGCATCAGACAATTATCAAGGTATTTTTTTCCTGTTTATGTTATAGAACAAAAATGGTTTCTGTTGATAACATCTCTTTCACCTTCATAGTTTTCTTTTGCATATACATGTATCATTATAAAAGCTAGATTAATGTTGGAAAAATATTAACTTTGTAAAAGTTATTTGCACATTAATTGCACAAAAAAAATTTATTCTTTGGATGTAAAATGATTCGGGTCAACCCAACCCGACGATATCCCATTTCAACATGTACGAAAATTACTAGTCTTGAAGAGTTTTGCTACTTCTAGTTACATGCTCTTGCTGATTTGCAGAGTTTTTGGGAATTGATGCTAGACCATATACCTTCAGTTATGTAGAGCTGAGAGATGCAACCAATGATTTTAGTCCTGCAAATAAGCTTGGTGAGGGGGGTTTTGGACCTGTTTACAAGGTAGTTTATATACTTCTCGTCGACAGTCCATTTGTGCTTCTTAAACTCAAACTTAACGATGACATAGAAATTATTATTTTGATGTTGAACAGGGAACATTGGGTGATGGGAGTGTAATAGCTGTGAAGCAACTCTCTGTAGCCTCCCACCATGGCAAGACTCAGTTTATGGCTGAAATTGCAACAATATCCGCTGTCCAACACCGCAACCTTGTTAAATTATGTGGAAGTTGCATCGAAGGAGAGAAACGGCTTCTTGTTTATGAGTATCTTGAGAACAAGAGTCTAGATCAAGCATTATTTGGTATCATTCATCACAAATACAGTTTCTAAACATGAGTTGTGGAGTATAAATTTATAAATGTTACATTCAATGCAGGAGACAACAGCTTATCTCTTAATTGGGCCACCCGGTTTGAAATATGCATCGGGATAGCACGTGGTCTTGCATATCTGCATGAGGAATCTCGTATACGGATTATACACCGAGATGTTAAAGCTAGCAATGTCTTACTTGATGCTGATCTCAACCCCAAGATATCAGATTTTGGTTTGGCCAAACTTTATGACGACAAGAAAACACACATGAGCACTCGTGTTGCAGGCACAATGTAACATTTTATATAATGTGGTTGTCTATATCAGTTGATTTTCTTCAACTTGTAACAAATGTATTTGTATTTTGTAGTGGGTATTTGGCACCAGAGTATGCAATGCGTGGATACCTTACAGAAAAAGCTGACGTGTTTGGGTTTGGAGTTGTAGCTCTAGAGATTATTAGCGGAAGGCCTAATTCTGATTCAACTTTGGAAGATGAGAAAATATATCTTCTTGAATGGGTAATTAATCCCTCATCATCATCATCTTCATTATTGTTTATAACTGTTTAATTTAAATTGTTTATATTAATACCATCTGGTTTTTTTCTTCTGATTTTAGGCATGGAACCTACATGAAGCTAATAGTGAACTTGAGTTGGCAGACGAAAAATTGTCTGAATTTGATGAGAATGAAGTAAAAAGAGTGACGAGAATCGCTCTTTTATGCACCCAAACCTCCCCAACACAAAGACCACCAATGTCCCGAGTGGTGGCAATGCTTTCAGGAGACATGGAAGCAAGTGTTGTCATTACTCGCCCCGGGTATTTGACTGGTTTTAGTTTTAATGATGTTACAACACATGACGACAACATTCTTTCAACTTCAGCTACAAATACCATGCCAAACACAAGTCACTCCACCATCTCATTAAGCTCCCCTGATTATGCTACAAGACCCATTCTTCATGATAGCATTTGAAAAAATTGTACTCATCAACCAAAATCATATTTCTATCTCATTTGTATGTGCTTGTTTGGAGCACAATGATTCAACCAAACTAAATTTTAATCACTTTCATTCATTTGTACTTATAAACACTTTAAAACACATTTAAGTATAAATTAAATTGTATTCATCAATCAAAATCAAAATCAAAATCATAATCATAATCAAAGTCAAAATGCAAAAACAAACATTATTACTATCTTTAAAATTGATCCTTAATATACATAAGCTTATGATATTCAAGAAACCAACAGTTTCTGCCAACATTCATCACCACCATCAAGAATCAAACAAATTAAAAACCAAAACACCAAATCAAAACCCAAAACCCAAATCATCAATCACAGAGAATAACCCTAGTAACAGCAAGAACAGAGCAAGAAACAGTAAACAAAAACAGAGTAACAAAATCCCTTGCAGACCATTTCTTCACAACCTTCACTTCAACTCTCAAACTCTTCGCTCTTCTAAGCGCGTCTACTTCCTTCAACAAATCAAACTCCAACCCCTTTTTCTTCAACTCCTCCACACACTTCCCCAACAACTTCCCATCTTCCTTTTCCCTCTCCAACAACTTCTCCAAATGTGCCTCCGTATCAATCTTATACCTCACCGCCCAAATCAGCCCTAACGAACAAACCAACGAACAAATCGACGGGATCCACGATCTCCCACACGACCCACCAATCGACGAGGATGCACTGCTGAAGAGCAGAACTAAATAAATGGAATGAAAGAGGAAAAAGAAACAGTAGAGATGAGTTAGTTCCTTTCGGACCGAGTCGATTTGGGTTTCTTTTAGCGCGATTCGGTTGAGGATTAGTTCTTCTTCTTTGAGCCATTGTTTTAAGAGAAGCTTGTGAGTTGGTGTCATGGCGATTTCGTGAAGTGGGTGGAGGGATTTTGATAATGGGACCATGATTGATGTGTTGATTGTTGCGGGATCGGTGTTGGTTTCATCCGCCATTAAAAGATCTGTTTAAAGAGAGAGAGAGAGAGAGATTGTATTGGTATTGAATATTGATTGTGGGAGAAGAGTAACGGTTGATTGTGAGAATAGGAGCGTTGAGTTGGGTGTTTTAAATTTTTGTTCTAACGGTCGGATCTTGAAATGTTACACTTTTTACCCTTTGAGAATCTTTGGTGTGGTGAAATGGTGGTTGAGGATATTATGAAGGGCATGTTAAGCCCCTTTGCTTTTGCTTTTTTACAACATTTTTGTTTTGCAAAACATTGTGAAGTAACACTAATTTCGTCTGCTGAGTATATTATATACTAGTTTAGTGTCGCGCTACGCTTAAGAACATAACATTTAAATGATGATTTTAAGGGTATCCATGACGGTTTTAATTAGTTTTGAGGCAAAACTATGATAAACCGAGCACAAAATTTGTTTTTAAAAAATTGTTTTTTTTAGTATAACAATAATATACTCAAACTAAAGATAATTAAGTGCTCGGTTTTTCATATAAAAAAATTATGTATGTTTGTAAAACACTTAAGTTTTTATTTGTATGTTATTACCAACTTTATCAATAAGTTTTATTTTTATACCATATCAAATTTAAACCGACTCATGTACACCCGTAGTAGTAGAGGATTGAAAATACAACTATTTTTATTTTTCAAAATTCTTATAAATATTAGGAGACCAAAATGAAATTAATATTATTATAATATATTATATATACATATTTTAAAATAAAAAATCATTATTATGAGAGAAACTCCCGGTTAATACCACATATGATAAAAGCTTTAAAATAATGTCAGATAAGTTTTTTTCCATTTCCCTTATTGTATGAAGAATTTATTTTACCATTTCACGATTTACGAAGAGATATATTATTATTTTAACAGCGAATTTTATTTACACTAACATTTAAATTCATGGTCTTTTAAAACTTAAGTGCTTTAGGAGGTTTTATGTTATCATAAGAAAGTATATTACTTATGAGGATGTATTATCCTTAGAGAGAGTTTGAATTTTTGTTAAAAGAATTAAGATATAGAAAAGATAACAAATGATAAATTTGTCCATTTATTATTTATATAAACCATATATAAAATTAAATAAAATTAAACAGTCGATTAGGGGCACATTCTTTAAGGAGCTAGGATGCGCACCGGCCCCTGTGCGTTTTCTTGCCATAAGTTTTGATTTTTATCTCATGTCATTCAACACTTAATCATCTAAACATATCACAAAAAACTTTATATATCTATAGTTATCAATCACATTTCGTTCAGCCCTCTTCAAGCTTAACAAATTACGGTCTAAATTAAGCGATTGCTACTAGAAATACAACCGTCTCCATCTGTACTATGTCTAACTAATTACGCGGAGTAAAAATCACAAGCCACGACGATTATCCACAAACAAAATATTCCAATGCCATCACCTACCTTCTCCAACAATACTATGAAGCATTGGTCTGGAATCTTCATCAGGCGTGCTTGGTGAAATAACGGAGTGGCTTGTCGTTGGCATAGTAATACTATGAAGCATTGGTCTCGAAACATTATCAGCTTTGCTTGGTGGAATAGCAGAGTACCTTGTGGTTGGCATAGAGTTTCTCCCTAAAGTTGAAAGAGCACTTTTAAACGTTGTAACATCTTTAAAATTAAAACCAGTCAAATACTCGGGTCGAGTAATAACACCACTTGCTTCCGTGTCTCCAGAAAGCATTGCCACCACTCGCGACATCGCTGGTCTTTGCATCGGTGAGGTTTGGGTGCATAAAAGGGCGATTCTTATCAATCTTTTTACTTCATTCTCATCAAATTCAGACAATTCTTCATCCACCAACTCAACTTCATTGTTAGCTTCATGTAGGTCCCATGCCTGAAAAATCAGCAAGAAATAAGATAGGAAAAATCAAGTTAGTAGTTTGGATTGTCAACTAACAATGAGATTAAGTTTTAGTCTATATTCTATTTTAAAAAACCTTTTCTAACACTAATCATATAAATACTTCAAAATTAAAAATATTATAAAGAATAATCAAGAAAATGAAAAATACCCATTCAAGAAGATATATTTTCTCATCTTCCAAAGTTGAATCAGAATTAGGCCTTCCGCTAATAATCTCTAGAGCTACAACTCCAAAGCCAAACACGTCAGCTTTTTCTGTAAGGTATCCACGCATTGCATACTCTGGCGCCAAATACCCACTATAAAATACAAATACATTTGTTACAAGTTAAAGAAAATCAACTGATATAGACAACCACATTATATAAAATGTTACATTGTGCCCGCAACACGAGTGCTCATGTGTGTTTTCTTGTCGTCATAAAGTTTGGCCAAACCAAAATCCGATATCTTAGGGTTGAGATCAGCATCAAGTAAAACATTGCTAGCTTTAACATCTCGATGTACAACCCGTACGCGAGATTCCTCATGCAGATATGCAAGACCGCGTGCTATCCCGAGGCATATTTCAAACCGGGTCGCCCAATTAAGAGATAACCTGGTGTTCCCTAAACCATAAACCCCAAACGCAACATTATAGTTTTACACTCTACGTTTCATGTCTAAACTCTGCATTTATGATGAATGTAATGTGACGTCTCTTACCGAACAATGCTTGATCAAGACTCTTGTTCTCAAGATACTCATAAACAAGAAGACGTTTGTCACCTTCAATGCAGCATCCGTATAGCTTAACAAGGTTGCGGTGTTGGACTGCGGATATTGTAGCAATTTCAGCAACAAACTGAGCCTTGCCTTGGTGTGAGGCTACAGAGAGTTGTTTAACAGCTATTATTCTCCCATCATCAAGTTTTCCCTGTTTAAAAATTAATCATGTTTAAGTTTGAGTTTTGGAAGCGAAACTTGATTGTTCATGAAAAGTTTAACTACCTTGTAAACAGGTCCAAATCCTCCCTCACCAAGCTTATTTGCAGGACTAAAATCATCAGTTGCATCTCTTAGCTCTCCATAACTATAGGTATATGGTTTGGTGTCAATTCCCACAAACTCTGTGTATCAGCAAAAGCATGTAAGTCGAAGCGGCAAAATGATTATATATATAACAAAAATGTGCTGATGGAGAACATTTTTCATCTATTTTAAAACTAAATTTTCTGCAAAACTACCTTCGTATTTGTTAAGGATATCATGCTCCTTCCTACATTGACGAAAAATATATATGGCTAATAAATACAGAAAGCTAACAACTGTAATAGGAACCAAAATCCCAACAATTAAACCGGTCCTATTCTTCTTCTTCGTCGTCTTTGTAGAAGGTGGAGTGTTGCGCACACTTGGACGAAAATCTGTAAAAATAAGGAGAGGTCAGTAGTTGTGACTTGTCAAGTATCAAGAACTTTAAGCTGCAAATCAATTTAAAGAAAGAATTTTAGTACTTGGGGTGGCGCTGATTGCTGATATTAGAGGCCCAAAAGTGCCTTGATCAGGTACACAACAAGTCCCTTTTCCAGACCAAAATAAATGTATCTCAACGTAGTTTTCTAAAACATGAACCGTCGCTTGCCTCAAAACTGGACTAAACGAGGCCCCGCCTGCCTCCTTCTTTATATCGAAATCTTGAAACACCCGGTTTCCCTGAAAGAAACAGGATTTGAGAAACTAATGATAGAAATTAGACAACTTCATACTGTCAAAAGAACAATTTAGGCATGCGAGTTTAAGACGGGTCACTCTTGGTATGGGTCAAAACAGGCAGAGCAGGGCCCTTCATTAGCATCTATAAACACAAACCTGCAAATAAATGTCAAAGACACGTCTTCCGGTACTTTTCCAAGTGAGCCCATCTTCTATCTCTAGTTCTGCAAACTCTAAAGTCACTGTGTAGTTACCATTTTCCAGACCCAAGCCATAGTATCTTAATGATCCTGCAGAGAGTCGCGCTGTCTGAAAAAGTTCCGAATCTAAAGTGCTTGTGAATTGGCGTGAAGTGGAATCTATAAATCTTGGGACGTCCCGTTGATCAACATTGCTGACACCCCACCTTCTTTCCGAAGTCACAAAATACGTTGCGGCTCCAAGTGTTTCATTGTCTTGCTCGTGAAGTAACTGGTCAGATGATGTGATTGAAGGACCACCACAATTGATTCCAAATTCACTATCTATAAAAAAACATTTATGGGTGTGTGCGAGTTGACGTTAAAAATCAAAAAAAGAAATTACAAACTCCACGTATTTGCTTACATAACGGAGACCCACGACCGCATGGGAAGTTCCTTTGGAGACAGTTTAAACCTGAAGGCAAGCTACTGTTTCCTAAATCTCCTAAAGTAAAGTTGTTCACAACTAAGTTGCTGCAAATTGCACATATTAATGTATGACATTAGTTCTAAAGCCTATGCTAATAATCTAATATTCAACATCATGCGCTTACAGTTGTAAGTTTTCCTCATTAACCCAAGAAGGAAGTGTTCCGGATAGTTCATTGTACGACACGTCACTGCATTAAGAAAAAAATGTAAATAATTCACAGATAAAACTACTAAACATTTTCACTTGATTAACTAGCTTATAATCAATCTTGCAAGTATGAACCCCAAACGCAGCAGCGCATTTGACTTACATATTTCTAAGACTTTTGCTCTTTATATCGGGAAGGGTACCATTTAAGCTATTGTTTCCAAGAGACCTGAGAATGATGACAACCACATTAGATTTTTGATGTCGTATAAATGTCATAGAAAGAGACCATGTGTATTACAAGAAAGAGAGTCGACTCAAGTTGAACAAATCTCTTGGTATCTGTCCGTTCAAATTGTTGAAGCTCAAGTCCCTAAGAAGTATGCATCCTAAGTTATAGTGAGGCTGGCAATAGACGTAGAAAATAACAACAATATTAATGTACATTACTCACAGTAGTAGCAAATTTTGACGTTCTCCGATGTGAGTTGGAATTGGACCAGAAATTCTGTTATTCCTCAAAACTCTGCGTAAATCTGTTTTACTTCATTTTGTTTTCAAGATAATAACATGCGTAGACTTACGAAAGATTAAAAATTTGCTCACAGAACACTCAGTGCATTCAAATTGCTTATAAAGTCCAAAGTTCCGTTAGATAAACCACTTATTCTCCTGCAACATTCATCGAACCCGAGGGTTTTAAAATACAGGATAAAAAAACTTGTAAGTATAACAACGAAAAAGACATACAAGTCCTGCAAAGAGGTCAGACTAGAAAATGAAGGTGGTATTGAACCTTCAAAAGAGTTGCCCTCAAACCTCCTATATGAACATCAAGCATGCAAATTATTATACAGTTTCATCTCATATGTAACACCTTGAATATGTGATAGACGTTAACTTACAATGTTTGTAACCGTGACCAATTCCCTATAAAGTCGGGTATTATCCCAGTGAACTCATTATCAGAAGCCCATCTGACAGCACAAGAGTTAATATCCATAGCAAGTGATGAAAATATGAAAAATATAGCATTGAAAACTTGTGTCTTGGGGAAATATGCAATTTTACAAATTTAAAATACCAACGCTGCAAAACTAGGAACTTGTAACATTGAACATTTCCCCAAGATCCGACATCCTAAAAAAGAAAAAGTTGCAATTTTCACGGGATAGATTAAGTAAAATAAATGTTCTTACACTGTAACCAGGTTCTGTAAACTGGCAAATGTAGAAGGTATTTCACCACCAACTCCAGAACTATCAATGTAGCTGGAAAAATTAACTTATATGAGGATTTGTACAGCGGCATTTTGTGTGCGTGTATGCACAACAAAAAGGTAAATCTGGGAAAGAACTTTAAACGTTCTATAATTCTACTTTATTAAGACAAAGCAGTTTAACAATCATGAGTGTTCTTACAGCTGTTCTAATCTTCGCAAGTTTCCAAGTTCAGGTGGCAGGGAACCATTGAAATTGTTAGTGCCAATCGCCCTGTAACATATAAGTTCAACAAAGAACGAAACAAAAGAAGTTGCTGCTTGATGACAGGTAAACAAAAGCGGAAAATCATACAACAATCTAAGGTCAGAAAGCTGTCCTAGCTCTGGTGGAAGCTCCCCGGACAAAGCATTGACGCCCATTGTCCTATTTGAAATCATTGTCTCTCAGCTTTATTCTTAAAGATGTTAAGGTTAAAATGATCAATGTGCTAAGAGTACAAAAAAGAAAAGGCTTACAGCCACTGCATCCGAGTTAAATTGCGAATTGAAGGTGACAAGGGACCTGTCAAGTAGTTTTGGCGCAAATCTCTGTAGCAAGTACTTGATCATTTAGCAGAACACAAACATCGATATTCGTATGAACTAATGTATATGCATGTGTACACACACACACATATAGATAGTTGCAGTTCAAAAAAACATACAGATTAGTAAGGTAAATCAACGTCCAGAGTCCTTCTGGGATCACGCCCACCGCATCCATTGAATAAACTCTTCTGCATTAAGCAACGATATACAGACTGCGCATAAGTAACAGTTGAAGTGAAATACTAATTAAAGAACAAAGAACCACTTACAGTCTAGTGATGTGGCAAGTAGAATTGAGGAAACTACAATCACATTTGATGGCAGGGTTGTAATTGGTGGAATCAAAGTCGGTTGAGTCCACGGCAGCACCGCTGCATAGTTCACCGCTTACGTTCCATCTCATATTTGTTACTGAACTTTCTGATATCCCCCATTGCCTGAACATTTCATTTATAACTCGCGCTGCAACATCATTTTCATTCAAGTTCATAGCAATGTTATTAGTTAAAATAAAACCTATATTTCAACCCTCCTGGTGTTGAAACTTGAAACAATGTTTCTTTTTTAGTTCATAAATACTTCTTAGGAAAAAGTCAATATTTATCAGGCTAAGTGAAAATAATGTTAAGGAGATATTTTAAATTTTTAATAGTTTATTATCAAAAACTACAAGATTGTGTAAGAACAATATAATCCAAGAAGATGTGATCATAAGTTATAATTACATAAAGTACATATAATCATACCTTCAGCTGGATCTGTGGTGTTTTGTGGTTGAGCTGCAGCAGTCATGACAATCAACCACAACCATGACGCCACCTCAAAAATCCTTAACTTGACCCTGCAGCCACCGCAGGTGGCACTAACCGTCGTCGCTGCTTCCATATTACAAAATCCTTCACTTCTTCTAGTTTCAAATTCTTATATAAGTGTACACTTGTAAAAACTATATTTTTTTTATAATCAACTTGCTATTGAGAGTTGACACGCCTTCATATTATTTTATATCAAAACTTTAAATTATTTGAAAAGTCAATCTGTCAGTTTTCAATACAACGCCTTTTGATTATTAAATATCTGTTTGTTGCTGAAATATGTTCACATCTTCATGTGTGGGACTAATGGTAAGATAGCTCAATTGCGCTATCTGGGAACTCATTATTTTGGGCTTTTAAATAGACAAGGGCTTGCTTTATTATGAGCCCATTTATACAAAAGATTAGCCTGCATATTTGCATACTAGCTACGGAACGAACTTAAGTTTGGCCCATCTCTTTTAAACAAAAATGATTTTTAACAAAAAAAAAGAAGGTTTTTTTACATATTTCTCATTCCTAAGCCCATCAATTACATATTTATCAAGCCTAAAGTTTAATTACATATATCCCTTTTAACATAATAAATTACTCATTTACCCCTTTTCTTACACAAACCATAATAAAATATAAAAATATATTTATCAAAATCATTAAGGGTAAAATAGTAAATCAAAAGGTTATTTTAAAGAAATTGGGTAAATATGTAATATATGTGGTTTAGGAAGGGGAAATATGTAATTGAATTTAAGGAGTGGGTAAATACGTAATAAATGATCTTATGAAGGGGATATATGTAAATGCCCAAAAAAAAACGTAGAAACTGGAAGGTAGAGGCACACAACCACTCAACGACTCAACCACATCCGGATCCTAAAGGCCAAACAAAAAAAAACGATCCAAAAACTTGCTTAGTGACACCAGATCAGTTCCGATCCAATCTACCCGTTTAAAACCGACATTTAAAAGCAAGATACAACTACTCACCTAGCAATAGCTAGACGGGTAAAACAACTTTTTACAAAGCCGAGTCTCATGTTTGCTTTTGATCATACCTAATGTCGCATGTTATAGACTTGTAGTCGTATTATGCACTCAAATACATTTTTAGATGGGTTATCGGATGTTTTATTAAAATGTATATTATTTTATTTTAATATCAAGTTGTTTTCCTATATTAAAGATTAAATATTACTTCCTTTAATTTCAATAAGAGTATATAAACCTGCATGCCAATAAATGTTGGCAACTGCTTTGCCGTATCGTTTTGTTTTTCCTTTAATTAAGAATATTAACAGAAAAAGGCTTCCATCCAATGGTACAAAACATAACTAGAAAGTTGGAAAAATTAAATTACCCCATCTTAGCAAATCTAAAGATGCAAAATTTACCATATTTTTCACCCATACAACACAAATAAGCTTGAGTTTGTCTTTGTTTCCTTTAGAATCTTATATATTAATGAAGCTTCATAGTGGCAACCAGATCCTCAATGTTAGTAGGGACTAGAGCAGGAGGAAGCTCTTTAAACAGTCGTATTTAAAAATAAAAACTTGACATTATTAGTTTTGAAGAGTTCGGACATTTTGGATATTCGAATTATTTATATAATACATTTCAAGTTTATTTTTATTTACTTTTTTTGAAAATATATTTCAAGCTAATATATACTTATTGTTGATGTTTTATTTTGTAATAATAATAATAGAAACAATAAATATTTTATTTGATTATTTATAAAAAAATATTTATTTGGAAATATGTTTCGGCAGCTGAAAATTATGATACGGATTCGAATACTAAAATCAAGTAATCAACCATCCAAACGTAAGCCCATCAATTTTCATTTACTACCTAGTCTTTTTGTCGACTAGTCTTCAACACTCTGTGCAATTAAGTAGCATCAATAGTCAGGGATGGAGCTATGAAGAGCTCAGGGGTATCCCATGCTACCCCTCAACTTTCGTTACGAAGTATAATTTTTACCGGTTTAAGTATCAGGATATCGTTTTTTTTTAAGGTTTTAAGTATCGGGATACCCCTAAAAAAATTTATGATACACTTATACAAAAGTTTTCTCGTAGGATACCCCTGATATTTGGTTCTGACTCCGCCACTGTCAATAGTTCATTACAATCTTTTAAATTTTTGTCTAAAATATTATAAACCTAACAGTGAAATAAAAAATTGAAAACTCCTGATGACGCTCAAATTATTTATTACCGATAACAAAGTCGTTGAAGTGAATAAGATCTAACACAATTTCTAGGTTATAACGTTTTGATTGGACCCACTTTGGAATGTGGTAACGATTTATATTAGTCTTAAAAAAATCTAAGATAATTCAAATATGGTCGTTTTAAAAAAAAGCTAATTCAGATATGAAATTTGTTTGAGACGAAAATATCCCTCCTCCATTTTGTCATCTTCTCTATGGACTTGTAGAAAGTAGTGACACAACGACTCGTGACTCCTTGAGAATTTCAAATTTGTCCATTTGTTCAAATTTGTTTGTATATTAATCTTCTTGACCTTAAAAGACTTATATTTATACGAGATTAATCGGCTGAAATGAGGTATCTAAAACTTTAATAAAACTGTAATTTTTTTTGTAACGAGTTTAGATTCGGTTTGAAAAGTTTTCTCACA
This sequence comes from Tagetes erecta, assembly GCA_030867185.1. NCBI lineage: Eukaryota > Viridiplantae > Streptophyta > Magnoliopsida > Asterales > Asteraceae > Tagetes > Tagetes erecta. Next base: position 53,546,335 of record CM061486.1, on the reverse strand, counting down.
ATAATTAATTTCCTCCTTGAGAGTGTTTGTTGGTGAAATAAGTCTGGAGCGTCAAAACTATTACTATATATATTTGACAGTCACTCTAATGAAGCCTTACTTAGTTATTGGGGACATTTGAAATATTGTTAAAAACGTATGTTTATATTGTTTAATTATCCTTTAGGTGTTCAAATAACAACAGCAGGTACAAGTTCTTGTGATTAAATGTGGGTATTTTAAGTTTGACATGTTAAATAACAAATGTAGAGAGCATGTTGTCTTTTAAATACAGTTTTTGTACGCAAGTTAGTTAGTTATAAAACAAGATATATATGAGATGTTTCATGAGAAGCATAAATGACAAAACCATTTTATGTATATCTATACGTTAGGTTTTAGTGTCAGACATGTTTATAACTCTAATATTATTACGTTGTATGTGAAATGAGTTCATGTATCTACTATATGTATACAGGTTTTAAAAATAACACGAAATTATACACAAAATATCAAAAACAAAAAACACATTAAAAATGGCAAGTTCTAAAATACACGTACATTGGTAAAATAACAACAACATTGAACCTAATCCTTTATTTTTTATTTATTGTATAATTGTTTATAATCATATCAAGACACAAGCTATTATTATATTCACCAAATTTATCATTTCAAATATAAGCTATTACATTCATCAAGTGACATATGGCCGACATCTAAATTTTCCTCTTCATGATATAATATCGAAACATATTAGATTATTGTCAAATCATGAAAAGAAGATAAGTAAATAAATCTCAAGATACTAATAAATGAGTAAACAATCAGTCATCCAACATTTATTTAAGTCGTGTACTTAAGCGTCATAAATTATAAAAAATACTAATAAATGAGTAAACAATCAGTCATCTAACATTTATTTAAGTCATGTACTTAAGCGTCATAAATTATGAAAAGTATTTATGTATTTTTTAAGTATTAACTAGAATCATACAATAAGTTATAAAAAGTATTTATCTCCATAAGGGTCAGACACGACACGATAAGACACAAAAACGATAAGACACGGGCACGATAAGCCCAAACACGTTAGTTAACGTGTCTTTATCGTGTTAATCTATTAATGACAAATAATATGTTAAGGTCAAACACGAAACTTATTAATTTCGTGTAGTGTCGTGTTGTTGTTGACTTGTTTTCTTGTTAGAAATTTCCAGCCCTACTCCTTATGCAAACATTAAATAAATCTTCTATTTTAATACAAACTGTTTGAAATCACATAAATCGAATTTTAAAAACAAATCGAATATAATCATAATATCATATTATTACTAAATATTATGTCCAGTTTTGAACTCATGTAATATACAAGTAACTAACCTGATTTATTATATTCATTTAACCAATACAAATCAATTAAGTTTGTTAGTCTAAGAGATTGTTTGACAAGTGGTGAATAAATAACATAACACTTTTGCAAAAAATAAACGGCCAGGCTATTTACACCGGGAATTTTTAACAAAAAACCGTCAACTACGCCGCGTATAGAACTATACGCTGCGTATAAGACCGATCGCCGCCAGACATAATAAGACAAAAAGAGATATACGCGGCGTAGTATGCTGTACGCGGCGTTTTGATTGTATTTTTTATTTAATTACTTTTAAATATTTAAAAAAGGTTTGTGATTATTAAATTCACGCGGCGTATTCATCGGTTTTTTGTTAAATTCACGCCGTGTAAATAGGAAAAAAGTTATAAAAAAAAGGTTTATTATTGTTATTACATATTTTGCCACCACCGCACAAACGAATTTACATTTAATATAAAATGAGTCAACTTCAACCACACTACATAAAATGTAAATAAATACATAAGTTTTAATATTATTACAAGTTATTTTGACCTAGTGAAACGTCTCGGATGTGCCCATTAGCGGAGTACTTGCCGGTGGGTGCAAGCGAAGTAACAACTGAAGTATACTCACACTTCGTCTTTAGGTTTGATTTAGATAACCCGTTCTGCTAGATTCGAAATGGTCCATGCATGGTAGGCATCGATTTGTACCATTCCGGGACATGGTAGGGTTAACTATGCTGAATGATCTCCAAGTCCATAAAGCTTCCACTTCATATTTCGGTTTGAAACTTGGAGATTGACCTAGTGAAATCTCTCCGGTATAATAATACCTGCTTGTTTGGTTTAAGTCATCGTAAGTAGTAGTGAAAGAAGGTGGAGGTGGCGGTGGTTCTCCATCTTTCAACTACATCTTTCAGTGTACATCTTTCGATGTTTACCAAACCAAGCTGCTAGATATGAACCGCGTGTTAAACACATTAATTCAGATAGCATTGCTAGTTCTGTACTGGTGGGGTTGACTATGTTAAAGAAATAAATCTTTTGACCTGGTGAAATGTCTCCGGTTTATTATATGCATGAATATTTATAACTTTAACACCGGTGTTACAAATAACAGATGTCTCTGTTTTTATATTATAAACCATAAAACGTGAATAAAAATATAATTTTGCAGTTAATTACAAATTATTAGACCTACGAAATGTCTCCGGTTTCAATAGTTTTATCTTAAACGAGTATGGAAACCGGAGACATTTCACTAGGTCAAATAATTTGTAACATACTCTAAAATTATATTATTTTTCACTATTTATGGTTTATAATGAAAAAGATGAGACATCTGTAATTTGTAACACCGGTGATATAGTTATAAAAATCATGCAAAACCATTAAAAATTACCATAAGTTTTATATTTATTACTTCTCATGGGATACCACAATCAGAATCATAACCCCGGTTTCATCAGTCATCCTTTTATTAGGAGACGGATGATACCGGAGCTATGATATTGCGGTATACCATGAGAAGTAATAAATATAAAACTTACGTTAATTTGTAATGGTTTGATAAGTTGGGATGGTGTAAAAAAAAGATTGTGGATTGAAAATCGGGATTGTGAATTGTGAAGTGAGTGTGGAAGTGTTTGTGGGTTGTGTTTTTAGTCGACTGGTAGGAGGGGTGTTAAGTAGTGGATTTTTTAGAACTAATGTGCCGCGTATAGCACTATGTGGGGCGTTTTAGAAAAGTTATGTGCCGCGTATAAGGGTATGTGGGGCGTATAAGGCGCTTGTCACGAAGAATTTCTGACAAAGTATCTTATACGCCGCGTATAGGGCTATACGCCGCGGATAGGGTGGTTTTGTCGTATTATGTTTGTACGTTATCCGCGGCGTATAGGTGTATACGCCGCGGATAACGTACAAACATAATACGACAAAACCACCCCATCCGCGGCGTATAGCCCTATACGCGACGGATAAGGTTGTTTTTTGTTAAAATGCAACCGGTGTAAATAGCACAACCCAAAATAAATAACTTCACTACTTACTAGTGTGAGGATCCCATGCACTTAAGTATTTTAAAGTTTGTGTCCGTTGTGTACGGGGATTGGAAAATCAACGGTTCACAAACGAACCGTAAATCACGCTCCTTCTGTTTAGGTCACATGCAATGCAATGATATCAAAAAGTGGTATCGAAGACAATGGCGTTTTTATTTGACAAATTTCACCCTATACATCCGTACTATTACGTATCCGTACAAACTCTATTTTTAAAAGCTCAAAAACCAACGTTACACGATGTCGTATTTACCAGCCCCTTTTTGACTCGCTTTCAACACTTTTTACACTCTGTTTTGACCAATTTAACCACCAAATTTGGTTTTTTTTTTCATAAAGGTTTTATTGTTTTTAAATGTTTTGAAAACCAGATTAGTTGGACCGGGAACCGACTACTAAAGCGGTCCAGTTCAAAGTGTTTCAACCGATTTTAGCATGCCGGCATAACCATAAAATGGGAAGTTTGAACCAAAAATTTTAGAATTCTTTTTTATTTCATGTATTTGGTCCGATCATTTCATCCGGTCTGACTAGTGGATCAGTTTGATGTCCGGTAATATAGGTTTAAATCAGATGATGATCAATGATAATCAATCCATATATTGGTTTATTTCGTGGCGGTTTATCATTTACAGTCCGGCCCTAGCTTATCCTTTTGACCCTGATGACTTTGTCACTTTACAACTTTGACATGTTTACGACTTGCTTCTCGGCTTTAACATCCATGTTTGGATATTTCACCGTCTTTTAATATGCGACTTTAGAATGTAAAGTACGTGTGACATGAAAATAATGTTTTACGTGTTTACGACTTTTACCCTGCTATTCTACTTTGACAAAATTTCTGGCATTGATAATCCGGTTTTGACTTAGTTTTAATTTTGACATTTACGTTTATTATATACCTGTTTTGTTTAATATGTTACGCATTATGACTTTGCACCGTAACGTGCGAGACATAGAACTTTTTTATCAACGCGTGTGACGGAAACACATATGCGAGACCCGACCGTCGTAACGCGCGACCCGACACATAAACCTATTTTAAACTAAACCGTAAATAAATTTGGCGACTTGAGCACGAAATTTGTTCGTTTTTCATAGGGTTTTAAATTGGATAATGATTGATGTTGGTTATATCTGGTTGATTAGATATTTAGACGATTTGCGATCAAAGTATTGGATAATTTAAATCCACGTACATTGCCCTGATCTGTGGTGGATTTTGGGTTTCATGATTTCATCTTCAACCTGATTTTAATGACAGGAGTTATGGAGAAAAGGAGATTGACTGAAAAGGTCCTTTAACTTACCTGATTTAAACATTTTTGGTCCATGTACTAAACTGTATTGACTTTTTTTGGCAATTTCATGCATATTGACCATTTTAAAATGTTCATTAGAAGTACTATACTACACTTATGGATTTCATATTAGTAAAAATAAATTTTGTTGAAATGGGGATAGGTTTGAACATTTTCTAGAAACCTTAGAGTGTTAAGAGATCAAATATTAATAAATATGTGTCGATTACTTGTGCACATCGTCATTATTAAAGGCGTGAGGTATTTCAAGTTAACTTCCGATTACTTTTTTATGATAAAACATGATGGCTTTGCGATGTGGCACGTTTGCATTTGATTTGCGATAGGGACGACTTCTACAAAATGCCTTTATGGAGGGCTTTTATCACACTGAATTTTCTTTCGTAAAATAAGTCATGTATATAAGTTGTGCACATCGTAATCGATAAATGCGTGATGGAATTCAAATTAACTTTGTATGACTGTTTCATGACAAAAAAAAATATGATGGCTTTGCTATGTGGCACATTTGCTACAACAAAATGTCATTATGACGCACTTGTTTTGCAAAAAAAAATTATGTGGTCAATGCTCAACATGCCCCTCATTTTCTTTTTTGGGTTTTCAAGTTAAACCTATTCAGAAGAAATACATCCATTTTTTTGGGTTTTGAAGTTAAACCTATTTAGAAGCACATCCAAATTTCTATAAATAAATAAAAGTTTTACAAATTACCAAAACATTAAACAAAGGTTTTATTTTTGATAAAATTATTCAAAATTACCTTAGATATATAACGACAAGGACGTTAACATGCAGCAGCATAAATGTCTAAATCTAAATGCTAAAAATAATGATATGTCACCACTTGATTAAAAACTACACACATCTATTACTTAACTTAATGAATTGTTTAAATTATTAAAGCATGATGTTAAGTTTCTAAAAAGTTAAATTAGAAAAAGTTTGATAACGAAAGAAGCTAAAAAATAACAACCAACACCAAACACATGCCTCTAGAGAAAATGCTTTACAAAATAAACATGTTCATCAAAAGAATGTTTTAGGGATAATTTAAACAAAGTGTACGTGGTCATCGCTTTGTTCTTATAAGAATAAATTTCTATAGTTATAAATTTCATTGAAGTGAGATACAAGAGTTTTTTCATATCCCTAGTTAGTATTTATTATTTAATTTGTTTTTCATAAATTTAACCTAACAAGTCGTCGTATCTTATGATATACATAACTGTTACGCAGTCTAGCATCAATGTTTTGATATCAATTGTAACTAAAATTTACGTTTATAATAAAACCATTGGGAGTTAACGAACACCACTTGTTTTCAATATCAATTACGAACTTAAAACGGTATAAAACCTTAATAGGTTTAGTTGTAAGCGCCTTTATTACACATCGTGAAACTAATAGCCTACAAATTGCTTGGATGTAAAGCTTTTTTACTTGTTTACAACAATAATGTTAAATTCTAAAAGGTATAAACTGCAGTTTTAATCCTTCTGTTTTGATATCATTAATAGTTTTATTCTCATCTTAACAGTTTTGGTCCCTGTGTTTTTATTTCTAACAGAAATGGTCCCGAACACTAACTTTATCTAATTTTCCGTTAAGTCTCTCACACGTGCCCCGCACTTAAGGGGTAAAAATGTCATTTCTCTCATCTTTTATCTAGGTCTTCATGTAGTTTAACATTTTTATTTTGTTATTTTTCCCCTCTTTTATCTAGGTCTTTATGTCAAAAAGAATGTGAAAAATGACATTTTTATTCCGTATGTGAGGGAAATTTAACTGAAAATTGGATGAAGTGGTTAGTATTCGGGACCATTTCTGTTAAAAAATAAAAACATAAAAACCAAAACTGTTAAAATAAAACTAAAACTCTTAATGATATCAAAATAAAGACACCAAACTTCTTATTAATTTTTTAAAAGAGAGAAACTATTTGAACAAGGGGAAATGTCATAGAAACATAACCAACTTTCAGTTTTGTTCTAATTAGGTCACTCAAGCATATTTTGCTTGAATTGGATGTCTAAACCTTCAAATTGAAACTTGGTTATGTTTTTACAAAGTTACCCCTTTGAACAATGATAAAGTTTGGAATTTACATTTGGAATATTCTCTCATGTGTTTCAAAATAAAGTATTTTATTATAGGATTATATTAGTTTTCAAATTTATGTGAGAAAAAAAGTGACAATTGTACCTTGCAGGTACTTGTTCTATGCACAACAACCCACAAACACACCACCCTTGTCTATTTATATTCCCATTTGCCCACACCATCTCTCTCCCCCTCCCCTAACTTCTCATTCACACACACTTCAACTTCATCATCTTCTTCTTCATCCCTTCGCTTCATTTCATCAAGTCACAATAACAGCAAAACAATAAACAACAAAAACAACAACAAATATCAACAATCAATCAATGAAGAAACTAATTCGTCGTCTCTCTCGCGTCTCCGACTCATCACCATACTCTCTTCTCCGATCAGAAACTCCGGCCACCGTTCGCTTCTCCAGATCCTTCCGTTTACCGAAACCTCGCCGCTCCGGCGCCGTACCAGAAGGTCATTTACCGATCTACGTCGGAGAAGAAATGGAACGGTTTGTAGTGAACGCAGATCTGTTAAACCACCCGATCTTCATCAACTTGCTCAACAAATCTGCTCAGGAGTACGGATATGAACAGAAAGGTGTACTTCGTATCCCCTGCCACGTGTTTGTGTTTGAACAAGTGCTTGAAGCGTTACGAACTGGAAAAGAAGCGTCTCGTAACATTCAACATCTTCTTTCCGATGAGTGTCCGTTGTAATGTACGGTTACGTGTTTGTTTTTAGTTTTTTTGCCTAATCGCTTGTGAATCAAGCTGATTGTGAGGTTAGATCAGATCAGATCGTTTGATGCTGATTATGAAGTTTTCGAGTCAAATCAATTCGGTTTTTAACGTTTTTAGTTTGGCCTGTATATACACAACAATTCCTTCGATCCGTTGTTTTCGAGGAAAGTACGTTATAAAATCGATTTTCTCTATGATATCGTTGTTTAATTTTTCGGATTTGAGTTCTAGAGACTCTATTAACATGAACTGATCAATTTGTTTTACAAATCTGGCGATTAATGTTCATAAATTCATACTATCAATTTATTGTTTGAATATGTTGTTCACTATTGTTCTTCATGATTGTGTCTCATTTTCACCGATTGAATAGCATAAATGATAGATTTGTTCTATAAATCTGGCGATTAATGGATAATAACGTCATAAAATCGCAACAAATAGTTATGGAACAATTTGTAGTTTGAATTGTTGTTCACTTTTACTGTTGAAGATGATGATTATGTCGCATATTGGAAGACATATACACAATCCGATCTGGTGGAAAATCTCCATTTGGTATCAAATTTTGAGAGTGGAGACATGAATCATCACATCGTGTTTGGTACTTGACTTGATGAGAAAAATGCGAGTTGGAGGATTTTGATTGGCTTGAATGGAGACGAAGCAGAGGTCATGTCATTGAGAAACGTGCCCTACAAAACAGTTTTCGCTAATTTCCGTGGCTCTATATCCGTGACTTCCGTATTGCACGGTGCGTTGAAACTTATTATAATTATTTTGGCCATATATTTATTTACCGTTGTGTTTGTAATATCTGAGCAAGTCTTTTTGGTACGTGACTTGAAATACTGTTTGAAACCTTTAACTGTCGATGATATTGAAGTAATAGTAGTTTAAAGCAAATATGTGTGATGATATTTTTTTGGAAGAGTTTAGTTATAAAAAAAGAGATTTAAATAGTAATGATAATAGTACGGAAGGAATCATGGAAGTGGTGGGAGCTGGAAGTGTACCAATATACTCGTTTCACTTTTAAAAAAAATTAAATAAATCTGTCACTCGTATTCGAAGTTCACAATTATGTAGATCCTCCCAAATTGTAATATTATATGTTTTGTTTACTAATTGAGTTTAAATAAAAAGTCTAAATTTTTTAAAAAGATCTGAAAACGAATTTGAACCATTAGATTTTATATTAAATGAAGATAAATGGTCCATAAACACAAGTTGGCTTAATGGTAAATACTTAGAACTTTAAATGGTATATCAATGGTATATTAGTCTTATCTTATTTTCAAATTCCACCCTCTTTTTTAAATGTCCATAACTTTTACATACGATAATATTTTTTAATAAAAATTACACCAAAAAAACGAGCGTTTTTTTATCTTCAAAACACATATAGTGTTGATATGTAAAAAACAAATTTTTTTTAAAGTTTCAGCTCATTGTGTTATATTTGTTAGATCATTGTGTTTGTTATATTCGTGAAAACATTATGTTATATTCGTCAGGTCATTGTGATATATTCATCAGGTCATTGTGTTATATTTTCAGGTCATTGTGTTATATACCTCAGGTCGTTGTGTTATATTCGTCAGGTCGTTGTGTTATATTCGTCAGGTCGTTGTGTTATATCCGTTAGGTCGTTGTGTTATATCCGTCAGGTCGTTGTGTTATATCCGTCAGGTCATTGTGTTATATGCATATGGTCATTGTGTTATATGCATATGGTCATTGTGTTATATGCATATGGTCATTGTGTTAAATTTATCTGGTCATTATGTTATATTCGTCAGTCATTGTGTTATATTATACGCATTTTAAAGATAAGAAAATGCTAGTTTTTATGGTGCAATTTTTTTAAAAAATAATATCGCATGTAAAAGTTATGGACGTTTAAAGACATTACCAGTTTTACCCTTCCTTCAATTTTAAGGGTGTGCCACATGTCATCATCTTATGACTTCTTAGACTTTCTAGGGAAATTGAACTTTGTAGTATAACTCCACTCTTAAGTTGAAAGTTTACTAAAAAGAGAATAAGTGAAGATTTAAAGATGAAAAGTAAAATTAAAGATTTAAATATATAAAATTTTAACAATTTTTATTTTTTTATATACGTTAATTTTTTAAAAAAATGTAGGATTAGATCAATTTTTAAAAACTTTTTTCCAATATTATATACATGTATGATTGTTAATCTGTTTGTTTTTAAATTATATAGTACTACATATATGTGATATCATGCTACTAAATATATGCAATATTAATGTAGTATATACATAACTGATGGATTATTATATTCTATTTTGAATTTTTGGTTTATTTTGTTATGTTATTTATCGTATGTTTATTATATTACTAGATTAGTACCCGTGTACTACACAGATTTTAATTTTATAGGTTTTAACTCAATTTACATATCAAATTTATTTTTAACATATCTCTTATTAAATCGATTTGGATATTTACTAATATATTCATATAAAAAATCATATGTTACGATAAAGGATATGATTTATAATAATTGGTAAATTTTTATTGGAACATATCGGGTTAGGAGATAATTCATGATAATTGTTATTTTTTTTATTTGAACATATCGAGTTATGAGATAATTAATGATAATTGGTAAAACTTTAATTTGAACATATCGGGTTAGGTTAAATCATAACAATTGATAAGTTTTTTATTTGAACATATCAGGTTAGGAGATAATTCATGATATTTGGTACATATCGGGTTAAGATATAGATCATGATAATTGGTAAATTTTGTATTTGAACATATCGGGTTAAGAGATAATTGATGATAATTTGTGAATTTTTAATTTAAACATATCAGGTTATTTCGAATATGGAGCATACCTTGACCCGTCTAAAAATTCTCCATCAAATTAATTTAGAACATGACACCTAAGCAAAATCCTATGTGGAGTAGTTAAAATGGTGACATGTGGATGTGTTACTCAATTATTAGAATAGGTAGATTATCTTTAAGTTAGATTGAGAATAAATATTGGTTTTGTTTTCTTTTGTAATTATTTTTTTTAATATGGACAAAAGAACTTTATTATTGAAAATTTGAAGTCGTATGGAGAATTTGAATAATCATAAGACTTTTAAGCTATTTAATAGATTTCAAAACAGTATCAAATACTGTGATACTACATATTCAAAACATGACTTCCCAAAACATTTTAATATAACAATATATACTCTAACTAAAGGTATATATTTAAATTCTTGAATTTTTTTGTAATATAAAAAAATTAATAACGTATGAAAAAGTTACAAATGTTTAAAAGAAACAAGTTGTCAACTTAAATGGAGTTATCTCTTAAACCATATATTTTTTTTTATATATTATGTATATTATATATACTATATAATTGTATACCTTCCTAATTAGGAAGGTCGGTTGTGGGGGGCATACCACGTGGTAACATACCAATCAAGTTTTGCCACGTGTATTTATTATTATTTTTTTACTTTTATATATTTATGATTTTAGTTATCGACTTTTACTAATTTTCATTTTAGCTTCTAATGAGTTTTTGACTTTGTTCTCTGACTCTACTTTGACATATAATACTACTTCAACATTCTGAATTCGATTGAGTTATCGTTTTGAATTGTAATTTTCATATTTCGTCGCCGTTTAATACGTGACGTATTACGACATTGTGCCGTGGCGTATGAGACTTGATACTTTTCCTTATCAACATATTGACAAAGTTACAAACACAATGCCTAAACGCGTGACCCAGCCGCTGCAACGCGTGGCTTGGTTTTAATATCTAGTTAATCTAAAATGCAACTGCTACATAGAAAATAAGACAACTGATATTAGCACAATAGAATTTGAACCAAGTATTTTACATTCTTATGTGTTTCGACACTTATAAATGCTGAGTGAGACTTTGAATTCTTAGGGATCCAATTTTAACTATAAAACTCAAACTTAGGATAACTTGAGTTCGAGTCCAAGTTAAAGAGTTTTAGATAAAAATGTTAAAGGTTTCTGTCATGGTTTAGTTAAGAATGATGATTATTTTCATAACTTTGTTGGTACCGTATCCTTATATATATAAAAAGAAGATTTAAGTTTGTAGAAACTGCTAGCATATATTAAACGCCTTCAGAAGTTATAGATTTAAATTGACTTGAAGTTAAATCTAGTATTTGTTGTCAAAAAGAAACCATTGATTGTCAATGAAACCATTGATTGTCGCTTGATATTTACGATCTTGATTTTGATAAGTCAATTTCTATTTTTGATTATCAATAAATACTTTATTTAATAAATAAGTTAATTTAGATAAATCAGATACTACAAAAGAAGATATTATTAATGGTTATTGATCCACACTTTAAACTAAAAAAATAAACAGTAGTACAATAAAATAAATATAAGGTGATGGGTGTCATGGGTAGGACGGTAGCACCGCTACCCAAACGGGCAGTGATAACATAGAAACAGTGACATGAAAACCCACTAGAAATTGTATAAGTGAAAAAGTTTTGGTGTTTATAGACGAATATTTTAAATTTTAGAGTAGTTGTATTGTGTATATGAAATTGATGTTAAAACAAATAAATGTTGACAAAGAGTCCACCATTTGGATACAAAACATGACATGTCATCTACAGCTTTCCACTCAAAACCAACAAAAGGAGGTGGTTAATAAAATATATAAAGAATACAAGTATTGTGTATACCCTTCATCTCATTATTTAATAAAACACTAATTTTTTTAATAGATCTTAATCTTTTAAATATAACATATCATTATACGTCATTTTATAGTACGTGTCACTATCACATTAATCCTTTTAACTACGACTGAATTAATTAAATAAAAAAACCTGCTTATTAATTAAATCAATTTTGCATATTTATTTTTTAAATTTATTTTGTTTAATATAATAAAATTTGAATTTTAAAATTCAACTTCGATTTTTTTACTTGTTTTAAACGAATTTAAACGATTTTATACCTTGTACAATCGAAATTGAATAGTTTAACGAAGATTTGATACATCGCCATCATAATAGTAAATTTAAAACGAAAACTTCATACAATTTCGTGATTACAAAGTAAATTTAATTTTTGTTCGTTCTATTAAATTTAAATTTGAATATTTATATAATTTAACACCAAGTTAATTCATAAAAAAAGTATATGATTATCTAAATATTTATTTTAATATATTTTTATTTAACCTATGTGTTACACGGGTATCTAACCTTGTTTTTAATATACTAAATCACAAGATAATTTTTCTGTTAGTGCACAAATCTTTATTTAAAACCTTGTTACCGTTTTTAACTTTTGGAATGACGTATATCTATTTGAGACGTTAATTAATTAGTTACACATGAGTAACCTAATGAACAACAATGTCTATTTTACTCTAAAAATGTAAGCTTCCATGTGACTTACCACATTTAACCTCAAACCTCTTTCCATCCATGGCTTGGTACTTCAGTTGGGAGGTTCTCGGTGAACATGAAGTTAAAGTATTTTATGATAACTTCGGTGACCATGTTTATGGCTAACTTTAGCATTGATAATCGCAAATAATATGTTTTGCGTCAATAATATTGTTGAAAACAGTGACGGATCCTGAACTAGCGTAGCATGAGGGCGAAAAATTACGGGCAACAAAACGCGTAGACACCCATCCTGACCCTTAAAGGATGCGCCTTTGGTTGAAAAAACTTGGTGTTTTCTTCACTGTTATTCATATGTAAGCAATGTTTATGGCCATTAAATATCTAAGAACTCAATCTTTTATTTTTTTTACAATTTCACATATAAAATAATTAGAGGTGGCTAACTGGCTATACTCACTTGTCTTTCATACTTGTCACATCTTATTTTAAAAAACTATTTTTACACTCTAAAGACACCCTTAAATTTTTCTATGTCACTTATTCTATAAAAAACTAACATGTTATCAAAGAAATTAATAAGACGCATAAATGAAACGTGGTTGATGGATTACAAATCCGATCCATATCACTTGATCAATCGACGGCTAGTTTCATTTGGTAAATGTTTTCTTTATTTTACACGTACATTTGGAAAATAGATAAAACTTCAATTTCAATTACAAAGTAAAAACTTATGTGTTCCCAAAAGTAGGAGTGTTCAAAAAATCCGAAGTTCAAATAAAATTGTAATTTGAACCGCATCAAATCCAAATAACCAAACCAAAATTTTTATTTGGATAGCAAAGTTTTTAAATTTGGATATCCGAATAAACTGAATAAAAACCATTATGAATTTAGGTTTTTAGCCCAATACATTGTAGGAATCGTTCGTACAAATAACTAAAAATTCTTTATTAATTCAATTACAATACAAAGAAAATAAAGAATACAAGTAAATTACATTATGATTACAACCGAAATGAAACAAGATACAAGAAATGAGTAGAAACAGAAGCAAAAACATGGCTGAGGATTCGTGTTCAACACGGGTCCCTTAAAACAAATTCCAAGTCTCTCAAGAGAACTCGTTTGTTTCACAGGGTACAACAGCCGAAGCAGTATGTACTGCCGGGATTGACTCACAACCCAAATTATACCAAGAAACATGAACATAATCAAAATATGTTGAAAGTTCTTTAGAAAGAAAATGAGAGAGATTTAGAGAGTGAAGTTATTTGGTGTAAATTAGTGTGTCTTCTAACCAAGACTCACCTTGGTATTTATAGGTGAAATGAGTCAAATATCTCATTCAATACCCATAACCAATGAGTTGAAACACCCCATTAAACATGATTAATGAGATGAAACATCTCATGTAATAAAATTATCACATTAACTAAAAAGTTAAAACACCAATTAACATATTACTTTGTATTTTTCACAAGTTATTATATTTGTTTTACAAAGTATTCCAACATACATATCATTAATTTATTATAGTAGTCCAAAGATTATAGAGATAAGAAAAATGTGAAAATAGTTGGTGACATATCAGGAACATGAAGACTTAACGGTTTCTTTGTTTTATCATTATTACTCTAAACTGCTAAACTATTACACGTTAGGATTAAAAAATTCGAAAAAATAGGAATATAAAGTTAAAAAAATTGTTGTTTCGGTCCTTTCGGAACAGACTTGAATGAGGTACTAAAATTTTTCAAATCCGATAAACACCTCTATCTGAAAGTTAGAAAAATACATAAAACTTCAAATACAAAATAAAAACTAGTTTGTAATTTAGTGGATTTTATAAATAATAACTTCAAATAAATTACATAATACTTCAATTGTGAGGTTGAACACGGTTTGAACACATCTAATAACACAAGTGTGTTAATATGCCATTGGCAAATAAATTTGAATTTATATGATATGATTTAACTCTAATTTAAAATACCCAAAGTTCTCAATTATAAAAAACACAATAAAAAAAGGTTATGTGGTGTTAAGTTGTTAACTCTCCTACCAATTAAGTTTTTAACCCGTTGACAAGTTATTTCTTAAAAATTTGTTATAGGAGAAAGTTATTGAATTTTAAAAACAACAAATTAGCACTAATACAAAAGTTATTACTATTATTATTATTATTATCACTAGGTTTAATTGCTAGTGATAATACCCTTTTAGATATGAGTCAAGAAATTTTCACTCTTTTCACTCAGCTTGCAATCTCAAACTTTTATTTTTAAGACATTTTTTTAAATAAGCTTAAAAAAGTTTGATTTATCAGGATAGATAAAAGAAACAACACATTAGCAATAATACAAAAGTTATTATATTATCACTAGGTTTAATACTTATGTATTACACATAAGTTAAATAATAATTTATTTAAAAAAAATTATAACTATTATGTTTAAGGATTTATAAATACTTTTTTAGATATGATTTAAGAATTTTTCACTCAATTAACTTGCAATCTCAAACTTTTATTTTTAAAACAAGTATTTTAGAAAAAAGATAAACACAGAAAACTTTGATTTATTAAGTTAAATAAGAGACCAGAATAAAAAAACAAAAACAAAACGAAGAAGATTTGAATCTTACGTGTATATATATATGATAACTTGAGGGAGTATACCCAAAAGTTAAGTAATAGTAATATGTGCTTTTAACTATTTCTTCATGTAATTTGTTTATGCTTATTTTTTTTGTGTTTGTGTCTATTTGATGCTGATGTCTTAACAGTTCCTAACAGTATTGTTTCATGTGAAAATGTAGTTGGTTCTCTTATCTACTCTCCATCAACTTTTGTATCCTGGTAGCTAGTTGTATATTCCCTTATATATTCTCTAGTATTGTAATGGTGATTTTTTAAAGTAAAATAACGTTTTTACTCCTTATATACGTACAACCTATGTAAAGTAACGTCTCAAATGGGTGAATGTTATCACGAAAGTTTGAAACTAGTAACAATTTTCGACATAAGTTATTGAGTAAATGTGTTTTTAAACGTAAATCATACAAACTATATATAATTTTAATATACAAAATTACAAATACTTACCGTTGCACCGATTGTCACTATATAAACATACACTGATTTTGAAAAATTCGATTTCTTTAATTATTATGTCATTATTAAAAACACTTCTTCCCATTAATGTAAATAACTTTAAGTTGAAACATCTCTATTGTCGCCCCTTTTAAACCATATTGTGTGTTTTGGTGAAACACTTAAAAACCAATATCTAATAACACGTTTGGAAGCTTGTGCTAAACTCAAAGATAAATTTAATTAACTAAAAAATCTGATCGAAATGAAAAGCAACTTTATTAAAAAAAATATAAACAAACATGTACAAAGCAAATAAATGAAACTATGATTAACGATGTTTATTTGTAACGATGAGGACTCTACGTAACTTTTATATAATGCATATGTAATATGTTTAGCTCATTTGTTTTACTATTATATAGTATAAATCTTAAGTTAATATATTTCTCTATCAATACAAAAATATATTTACCTTCTACTATTACATAACATACGAGTATCATATAATATATTTACCTGTCAATTACAAAAATAATTATTATATTTAAGTTAATATATTTCCCTATTAATACACAAATAATTCATATTCTTGCCTGTTAAGACAACCATTGGCCGAAATTTGACAAGAAAATGTGCATGAGCATTTGTGGCTTTTGAAGCGATGTGACAATGCTACGATGGGTTGCACCTGAGGGCCTAGGTGTGCGGCTTGTGAGCTTTGAACAAAAGAGTATTAAAACATTCCATACCAAATCCCATGATTTGTAGCAGGGCAGTTGTCGTCAATTTATACGATTGATTAGATTTTTATACTTATAAATCCTTAAATTATCTTTTAATTTTTCATATATATATATGTGTGTGTGTGTGTGTGTGTGTGGGTTTCGTCTTATCTGCTGGTGTTAGAGAACGTAACTAAAATGGTAATGATTAATAGTGTAATGCTTACTCGTCATATGATTTTTTGTATATTATGCTCGATAATAGTTAAATAGTTTTAGTTATTCAACCCTTGTAATACACGGGGTATAATCTAGTGCATATACTAAAGTAAGCAATGACGCTACATAATCACTAATACATAACGTATACTAAGAGTGAATATGCTACAATACACCAATATACATATACTCCTAGTCCTAAGTAAAACAATTTATATCAATCTGTTTCATTTAAGATATAAATATATAATAGTCCATCTGTCTTTTTACAATATAGTGGCTGGTAAACGGGCAACAAGTTGCGCCGCAACCCCCTTTTGAATAGCAAAGCCAATCCTACTAAAAATAAAGTTTTGGGTCTTAGCCGACGAGGAATTGCTATGCACGACCCGCTTGACCCTGTTCAGAAATTCCACGGCCTTCGGGGCTAGAAAACCAAAAGTATCGAAAGCAAAAGGGATAAACACGTGTTGATTCTCTAGGCAGGCTAGAGAATTATATCTATATATATCCAACATCAATTTCAGGATTTAAGCTTTGATTTTTGTTTTTCAAGAAGCAAAAGCCTCTTCCAATCAATCTAGGCTCGAATGACATATACTACATGACTACATGTGTTATTACAAGTAACCGCGGGGTGTCAGCCCAGCGGCCAGCCTCACCCATTCCAAACGGGAGGACGTGGGTTCGAGTCTTGCTCAGCCCAAAAAATCCTGCTGGGTAGTAACCGCCAGGCAGCTATGGGGCTAAGCTAGCTTGGGAAGGGAGAACCCTTCCGCGGTCAGGGGTACCGTGCAATTACCCTTTTTTTTTTTTTTACATGTGTTATTACAAGTGTTTATTTTATTTATTTATTTATTTTTAAGATATGTTTAGCCTTGAAGAGAAGTTATTTTTTCTTTTCATTTGTGCGGAAGTACGGATGGATGTTTTTACCCTTTATGTGTTAAAAAGAAGCATTTGTAATTTGTAACCTTTGATTAAAATAAAATGGTACGAATTAAGGATACGTGATTCGATAAAAAGATGGTTCTGGTTTTAATCAACAATCCAATGATGTTGAATCATGTTTTCCTTTATTAATTGTATTGTTGATTTTTTAATAATACTCTCGTTTGAATTCAACAAAACAGATAATGTTATTGTTTAATCAATTTATTTATATCTTTACAATGTGAAAAGAAAAAAAAGTTGACTAATATATTCATCCACACCCTCCTATTAGTTAATTAATTATCCGTAATTGATCTTTTGGTTCATTAGCAGAAAGTGATGGTAAAAACTTGAGATTCTTGAAGTTTTAAGTTTTAATACCGACTCAATAAGGTTTAATATAAAAATGATTTTTTTCGTCTTGATGATATTTTTAAATGAGTCAGACTTGAAACTTTTATAAAAATAAATAAAAAGATAGATGGACATAGTTCTAAACACTATCAAACACAACTTATATAATTATATTACAAATGCTGAATTGGTAATACAATTATATATATCATGATGGTCACGTCATATGATCGATTCAATTATTTGTACGCTGTGAACTAATATAGAAAACTTATAGACACAAAATACATATGAAGTTATGAACTAACAGGTGAATTTTAGGTCATGTATTTTTATTATTTTCATACGTTTAGTGTTTTACTACTACTAAAACAGTTTTTTGTTTACAGTCTTTGATATATTTATTGTTGTGTAAATAATATGTTTAATATACGCATGACTTTTCGTTTGTGATAAATTAATTAGTAATACCCTCTAGTAACAAATTGGTTAGGTTTAGAATTAAATGTTTTTAATATTAGTTTTGTTATAAATATTTAATTGTTACTTGACAAATGTATGAACAAATCAGTATCTTTTTTTTTTAAAGTAACATATCGGTATCATGACATGGTGTTTTAAACATTTTTTTGGTTTCAAACTAACATGAATCATGTTTTTTTTTTGAACGGCAACATGAATCATGTTTATAACTAATAGTTAGTGTTAGATGAAAATTTGTTAAAAGTCTTATAATGTAAGTAATTTTTTCATGTAATAAAAAACATTTTTTTTTCGTTTTGCCACTACAACAAAAAACAATACATGTATAACAAACTGTAAAAGAAATAATTAATCTTGTAATAGTGTTATACATCATCTTAGAAGTTACAACACTATTCATTTTAATTCACATGTTTGATCGTTGATGTAAATGACGGTTTATACTTGACGATAAGTCACCTCAGATGGCTTAGTTTTGTAGTATTTATGGGTTTTTTTTTCTCAGTTAACATCTATTAGACATACGTGGAATTTTACTCATGGTTCATATGTTATATCACCACTATGACTAGTCACATTTGTCAATGGACTTGTATCAATCTGGTTTTTGTAGTCAAAATTTTCACTTTCAAATAGTCAATTTCTATAATGTGCATTTCAGTTTCATTAGCTAAAAACATAAACAAGTACAATAGCCTCCACATGTATCCTCTCATTTAAAGAGACAAACTCCATCAATATCTATTTTTCAAAATTCAGCTACATTTGTTAACAAAACTGAAACCAAACATATCACATTGTTCTTTGTTTCTTTACCTTCTTTTTCTGCTTATACTGTTTATAAAGTTGTAACGCTAATGTTGTTCGATCCAGTTCACGTCTTAACCTCTCGTTTTCTTCCATTTCATTAATAAGCAAGAAATGCTCAGAGAGTTTGGTCCTGACCACATTTTCATCCACTGCTGCAGCCTTATCAGCTTCACTAGCTTCTACCAGAGATAGTGGCGGCCGGTTACCCCTCTTTCTCTTACTGTTAGATTGCTTGTGGGCGGTCTTTACAGTGATTTTCTCCTTGTCAAGTGACATGTCTATGAAAGCTTGCTGAGGAGAGACATTTGCTAAATAAACCTGATTGTTTGCATTGGTAAGATTTGAAATCCCAGATGCCATTGTTGAAACAGAGGGGTGATAATGTTTTGATAAAATGGATAACTCCCAAAGTACAGTTGCAAATGCACCGCTTAAGCTTGGATCCGAAGCATATGGTTGATATTTCTGCAAAGTCAGAGAAGTAAAATACCCTTTAATAAGAACAATATTAGAAAAAAGTGTACAATTCAGAATCTTACCGCGATAGAACCAGATAATGAGCCACCACCGGCATCATTTTCTAAAAGATCACGACATTTTACATTTTTTTGGAGGAGATGCTTTAAGGTAACCAAGGCTGCATACATCACAAAATATATAAAAGCTTTTAGATAAATTTCATAAATTTAAATATGAAGGTGTAAATACTTTGAGTGTTGAATAATACCAGCCATGCATTCTGCAGCTCCAAAGCATAGAGAGAATGAAGCCAAACGTTTAATGAATGCAGCAGCTCGTTGCATGTCGTGTTGTCTATCATCACATAACATTATCTTCAAAGCTTCAGCCAAAATCTCCCCTTGATCTCTATTCATTTAAAATGTAAAAACTCGCCTTTTTAGTGAATGTCATAAATCCAATCTGCTTATAGGTTAGAATAGGTTTTGTTTTTTCTATAACATGTCAAATTCGTAAAGCTACCTATACAACAAATATGTTCAAAGTTTATTCATAATGCATAACATAAAACATACATACCCAGACCCCAGTAGTATCCCACTCATACCAGGACCTATGTAATTCAAGGTTTTCAAAAAACATAACGTAAGGAAAAGGTTGCCGACTATCAAAATTTTCAGTTGGTTATAATCCAGTAACCGCTCAAAGTAGTTTTGACAACTGATATGTCAGTAACTTTTAAATCTGGTTTTCTTATATGATCTTAAATCATTTTTCTAAACCGATGATAAATTTTTATTGCCTGTAACAAGTTGGTTGCCTAGAAACATGAAGCAGACAAGCTCACAAAAGTTGCTTAATATTTATCAGAACTGTTGTAAATTAGTGCGCATTGCTAACCTCCCAGGCCTGTACTCAAGTATGAGATTGTAAAGCTGGATAAAAAAATCATGTAAATCAACATTTAAGGCATCAAGGTTGTTCCTCATCACTTTGAAAGCAACTATGCAGCATCTGAGGCGTTCAGTCACCGTCAAATTACTTGAAAAACTGTCAGATTGATTTTTAGCATCGCTACTTCCGCCAGCAAGCTTTCTAAGATATTTCATTATATCAGCCATGAAATCCATATCAATTAAATGAGAAAATTTCCCAATTCCATTTAAACATGGAGCGAGAAGTGGGTGCTCCCCAAATGGACCAGTTATTGATTCATTTGCTTCTGATCTGAGTCAAGAAAAAAGGTAACAAAAAAATAAGTGAAGAATTTAGATAATACATGATGCAAGATATAGCATTTCTAGTAAGTAGAGCATACCCTGAGCGCATTGTATGCTTTAATATACGAAAATATGTTTCGAATACAGAAGAAAGAGTATCAGACTGTATCTTCCTTTTTTCATCTAAATCTTGTGCAAGTGATGCAGCCATGTAATCAGCTTTGACCTGAAAAGCACATGAACGCATCAACCCTAAACTAAAAACAATAATAATAATAACAAAAATAATAATAATAATAATAATAATAATAATAATAATAATAATAATAATAATAATAATAATAAAAATGATTACATGTAATGACATCTATGTACCTCCTCTCTTGTCTTTGATAACATTTCCTGCTTAGTTTTCTTTTTCTCATTAGCAGGCACTTGTTTTATTTCCTTGTTTCTTCTTCCTGTCTTATAGAACTTCTTCTTTATTTTCTTATCATCTGCCTTTGATGTTGCAGGCTTCCTGAGATCTTCATCAAACGAGAGAGACAAGAAAACCTGTGTATTGAAAAGAAAATTGTTACAGTCAGTTTTGATTTAAGGTACATTTCCCTTAAAAAAATCTAAAAATACAACCATTTAAGTTTTTACCTCAACAGAATCAGGATGTAAATGACAATCATGTTCTTTTACAAGACTAGCAATAAGTTTAACAGCCTCTACGGTAACTTCACCGCCATGTTTTCCCTCATTTGTAAAAAGTGACTTAATTGTGTTACAGCAAAGTTTCCTGTAAACATGTTTCCATAAATGTCAGATACCGACAAACTTTTGGTTAAATTCCAAGAAATATGACAAGATTAAGAAAAGAATGAGTAGACCTTATGACATCATCTGTGGAACTTATATTTTTTATAACAGCTTTCAGCAAAGTATCACGAAAGTTAAACCGAGGATTTGCGTCCAGCAGAGTACAAATGCAGCGAATGGACACCCGCTTGAAACTAGATACTCTTTCCAATGACATAAGCTTCTGAAGGTATGCCTATTTAACACTCAACCAAATACGACAGTTAGGTATTTGCCTTCTCAAAAGGGAAACCGTAAACGATCAAGAAACATGTGAATCAAACCTTGTACACAGTTAAAAGTGTGGATTCATAGAAGCGAGTTTTCTTAACATCCTTTGATACCACCATTGCTAACTCCTTCTCAGTAGGTAGCCTAATACGGTTCCTGTTCTCGATAATGACAACAATATATGTATTAGATAACATAAATGTAGGAAAACAATAGTAACATGATTAAATCATATACCCAGGGATGATGTCCTTAAAAACAGCTAATAATGACTTTAGACCAAGTACTAATATATCACGATCTCCATCTTTGCAGATTTGCAGCATGTCTTTTAAGGATTTGATATTGCCTTCAGGATCCATGAGCATTGATGTTCCAATTTCAGCAAGCCTAATCTTTTTCTTCTCGTTGGTTTCTTCATCTGCGAGATCTTTTTCAACCTCAGCCTATAGAGTAACCATTATCGTAAGATGGATGACTACATAATACGCAGGTGAAAAATAGGAGTAAAATCTCAATGATAGAACGTCATATCGGTGTAAATTTCGATTCATTTCATAGTTCATACTATGTTTATATCTTATGTATTTCTAGGTCCTTGGTAGTTCCACTTTCAATAGTATTATAGCTGTTCCACATAACATAAAAATATCAAACTAAAATGTAAGTTAATGGGGCATGCCATTTAACTTAGTAGCAAAATGGGCAGATTGGGTAATCAGCCGAACCGATGTGGGTCAAAAAGATAAACTATTCCATTGAAATGAGCTAGGTTGTGTACTTGTGTTGACCAGAAACACTTATTGTACAAAAAAATTGTAACTGTTACCAAACAAACAATGGTGTCAGATACGATTTGAAAAACTATATTGCCTCTATGAATACTATTATTTATTTAGATAATAATATTTTAGGAGGTTCCATGCATTGTAATTTGACTTTTTGCATGTTTGAGATGTTCGCTTTTTAGCTTATATTTTTACCTGTTTGGCGCATTAAAGATGTAGATAAATATACAAATTGACCCATTCATAAGCAAATGGATATATAACATGGCCAGTTACAGAAAATAAGTTAAGGGTGTAGAGTACCAAAACTTCAGCTTGAGAGCTTTGTTGAACTTCTTCTAATTCTGTAACCTCCTCTTTTTGTTGAGATTCTTCTGCTTCGGTCACATCCTTCCCTTGTTTTTTTGCCTCTTTTCTCAATTTTTTTAACTTCGCACGTTTCTCCGCTTTTGTCAACTTCACAACACCATTGTCTCTGCCAACATCTTCATTTTCACCCAAAAATTTATCCTCAAATGGTGCATTCTTGGATTGATCTGAACCATTTGACACTACATAGAAATATCACCAGGAAACTCTATAAACAAGTAAATCCCAATCATAGCAAAGCTTCATAACTCCAATAAAAGCAAAAAAATTCAAAGTTACCTGTCCTATAATACACCTGTCCATCTAAGGTCTTCACAGGAAGAGCATCTACAGCATCAACTTCATGCTTGGTATTATCAGGGGCTAATAATTTCTTCTTTAACTGTTTCTCATACCGAAGCTCCAGGTCATCTTCTTTCACAGCAGCATGCCGATCATTTTCTTTGGCATCAGCAACACGGTTGACATGCCTTTTATAGTACATAGTGTCAGTAACATTATAAATTCTTGAAAATAACTCAAGTCGACAAAATAAATTGCCAAATAAGATTTACATAAACTATAGAACATGTCCCGGCCAGGCATATAAGGTCTTATTTTTGCTTAATGTAACATGGAAATGGAACTACAGAAAGTTAGGACTATCACACCATAACATTCGCTTATTGAAATTTATTTCCGCTCTCTTGTCCCAAATTACCCTTTTCTTAGTATAGGAAAGATGCAAGAACACAATATATATACAGCTTATCTCTATTTTATCTTTTCATAAGCATCACAAATGTTCTAAGATTCAAATATTTAGCTAATTTACTAAAATAAGATTTAACTTGCACGGCAAAAGCATTAGAACTCGTAATTTTATCTTTGGGTACCAATCCAGATCCATTTATAGGCACAAAAATAAAAGATGTGGCATGCATCATGCAAAAGCAAATGAAATGTGATGTCAACTATGTCGATAGCAAACTAAACATTTAATTATGTAATGAAATATGGTACACATGTTGGTAAAAAACAAGACTTACTAACCTTGTAATTGACTGAGTGTCCAACCTTGATACAAAGCCAGCATACTCTCGGTTTTCACTGACAAACGCCACATCCTCATCAGAGACTTCAATTTCATCCTCAGGCACTTCAGGTGGTAGCTCAGGCGGCAGTACCACCTTTTGTTTCTGTTTCTTCCTACCCATGTAATTTGACCCGGTGTATAAACTGCTGTATTTCAATTTCTTCCCAAAGGTAAACAGGAAAGTTATAACTTAAAACTAGTTGTAAAAAAGTTGAAAATGTTAGACGTAATGCTTAGTCATACTCAGTTATGTCACACTCACTTCAAAAATGAACTGCCATTGCTTCTAATTTCAACATATAAAACCCACAGCACGAACAAATCAAGGGGGCAAAATTTGTCAGGTCAAAAACTCAATGGTTATGCAGTAAAATGTTAAGCTTCAACATGATACTAATTTATGCAGTAAAATGTTTAGCTTCATCAAAATTTGAAATTAAGAAAACAAAATCGCTTTCACTATCTTTTGCATAAACTGGTATAAACTATTAAGTTTACTGGCTGCTTTAATTTGTAACAAAACCCAATGGGTAATGGTCATAGATACAAAACATAACCTTGGTTACATTTTAAAAAAAAAACACATTGTTTTCGTTAATAACCCGTCGTTAACGTTTAAATGCCCCGATTTCGACACGACTTTGATGTTGAAGTTGCAACTTCTTATAACACACTCAATGAACTAAAAAATCCAAGTTTTAAAACATGTTGCTAGGTCTTTGAAATCATGCTTATAACTTTAAAAAAATGTCTAACTAGTTTATACTGCCTAGCTTTGATAATGTGTGTTTTCACTTTTTTGTAGCCTTATTATTATGTTCTAGGCTTCAGTGATCATTCAATCTCTTATCATTGAACATTGAAATACAAACAAACACATCAGTCATGTGTAATTAAAATGAACATTAAAGCAAATATTCACTCAATCAAAACACTATTTAAGTGACCTAAGTATAACAATATTCATTCATCTTCTTAAAAAGTAAATACAGTTGACTATACATGTTAATTAAAGCTTAAAATCAAATTAAACAACACAAACCTAAGTTCGAGTAAGATGCGGCGGTGACCGCTACTGCGGTGGTGAGGCGGTGACGGTGAGTGCTCGTCTCCTTCAAATTTGCTCCGTCGAATGGCTGCTGCTGCAGCTGGTGACTTAAAATCACTAGGTTTGGTTTATGTGTTTGTGTTTGGATCATCGTGGGCTTTGTCTATAACTCTTCGTATTTCAATTTGGGCTTCATAAGTCTCAAGTTTCATTTCAGAGTAAAATGTTTATTGATGTCATGTTTTAATATTATTAACGGTTTATGTCTTATCTTAATTGTTTTGGTTCTTTTGTTTTTATTTTTTAACAGAAATAATCTTAAACACTAAATTCATCAAATTTTCTATTAAGTCTCTCACACGCGCCTTACATCTTAGGGGTAAGAATGTTATTACTCCACCTCTTTTATCGATGTTATCATGTAGGTTAACATTTTTATTCAGTAGCATGTCAAAAAGAGTTAGATAAATGACATTTTTACTCTGCATTTGAGTGAGACTTAACGAAAAATTGGATGAAGTTAGTGTTCGGGACCATATCTGTTAGAAAATAAAAACACATAGATCAAAACTGTTAAGATGAGACTAAAATTGTTAATGATATCAAAATACAGGGACCAAATTACATTTACTCTTTATTTAAAAAAATACTTTATTTTTACTTACCGTCCAGTTTCATTAAGTCATCTTAATTTAACTAGCTGCATATAAAATTCAACAAAAAGTACCCATAATGTATGGAAATATTTATAGGGAGTGTGTATGCACAACCCCCCCTCACCCCACCCACCCCAACATACTTGTCACATACTCACATCCGCTCTTAATTTTTTTTAAACATGTTAAAAATTATCCTTAAACTTTTATTATTCTTATTTGTTAAAAATAAAGTGTTCCAAAAAGAAATTAATAACATGCATAAAAAATTATCCCTAAACTTTTTTTTAAATTTCGTGTGTTTGTTTTATGAAATGTGTGTTTTTATTTTTTTGATTAAAAACGAAGTGAGTTTTGGGTATGAAATGGAACCACCCCCTTAAATGGTTGAGGGTTTTTAATTGGTGGAACCACATCTCACCCTAACAAGTAACAACCAGTTTATGCGGGAGTGGAGTTTAAAATCGTTATTCTCATTCATTAACTCTCCCGCTAGGCGTGGAGGGAAATACAATAGGAAACTCCGTCGTTTCTTAAGGTTCGTTCACATCTTCAACCGGAGAATCAACAAAGACCGTATTTTTTTGTCTCTTGATGAGGAAGTACAAGCGATTCCACTGCCACGTCCTCCATTTGATCTGATTCACTAGTTTCCCGATCTATCTCTTCATTACCCTATTAACACTATAGTTCACCATTCCATGGTCCAAATTGTTCACTTATCGATCTGATTTCATTAAAAAAGCATCTTCATTTCCTTCACATTTATTTTTTTATTTAGAACAAATCACAATTGAACGAAAGTATAATTTTTTTCACTATACGGTTACTAAATAGCAATTGTAAATTTTAACCGGTTTTACCCATTTTATAATCGTGTCTTCTAGACGATTTATCACATTTTATATAGAATGTAAGTTCATTCTATTTTTAATAATTTTTTAACAGCCAAATATATTAAAAGAGAAACAAAAGAAAATAAAGAAAAATTAAGAAACAATGTTTTAATATTAAAACCAATCCATCTATCTAAAGTTAAGTCTTCAACAATGACGAAGAATTACTAGGTTGGTGGAAATTGAAGGAGGGTTTTATGATCAAAAAAACATAATTATTTGGTGGCACCATTTAACATGTGTTAGGTATATTGAAATAACCACCCTAATAAAGTCATATGAATCCACCATATGACATGCATTTTTCATATTTATTTAGGTATATGCCATTTTCAACAATTATTATATATTTATGTTCATTCAATATTAACTTAAATTTAAAATAACTAGGAATATATTACGCGATACAAGAGCCATTTATATATTGTTAAATTTCAGTCAGTGCGACCATTAAAACCACATGGATTGAATTTAAAGAAAAATAAAATGTCATTTAATTTCAAACAAACATGATGAAATAGTTGTACCAAACAACATCACAATAAAACACATCTAATACGGTGCTAACAAAGGTGGATCATCATCGCTATCTGTAGAATGTCATAACAAAAAAACATCAACATACACCATTTGTCATCATCTGCCATCCACCGGCCGCCACCTTCCATCGACGGTTGAAGAAAACAAAGAAGACGACGGAGGGAACAGGAAGCGACAGAACGACAATAATCGGATGAGTCAACAACATTGTTCCAAGAATTCAAAGATTATAAAACAACCACAAACCAATTGCAATAAAACTCAACTTATTTAAAAAAGAGTCAATCTACTTTGATGGCCAAAATGCAAAAAAATAAAAGAACAAGAGTCATGAAGTCTTTTGTAATATATAGTAATAATTATTTACAAAAGATTCTTTATACTATAGTGACCAAAATACAAAACATAAAAAAAACATTATTAATAAAATTTCCTTTTAATATATATTTTCATTAAAAAAAGACATAAGAAAAACAAATTTTTTTAGGGTCGAAACGGTTACATCAACTCATAACAACACTGAACATTCTTTTTACTAGACATAGTAATAAAGCAACATAACTTTATTCCAGTTGATGTTTTAATGTTACGTAATATATAATACAATAAATCACTATAGTTTGAAATTTGGTTTGTGTACGTAGTATGTCTAGTAAATACTATTAATGTTATGTTAATACTAAATGATACAAACATGCAGTTTATGCTATCTTTCTAACGATACTTTAACGTCTTTAAAGAGCAAGAAATGTTAGAACATTCAACAACATTTCCAAGACCGATCGAGACATACTATCTAGAAGAAATTATAGCGCTCTCTTTTATCTGGATATAGACTAAAAAAATAGTTAATCTTTGGCCAAATGTATCACTCGTTCAAACTTCAAACTCTTGCTCGATCGATCCGCTGTTATTTGTAATTATTGTTATTGCCGTTTTAAATAATTAAAGGTAAATTACGTGCAACCGAAAATAAATGTAATATCAAAATTCAAAATAATCTTCCTAAAACACAAATACATTTGGAGTTAAAAACAAACTTTTCAACACCATTAAACACAATTGAATTCAAGTCATTCAAAGGAAATGAATGCATTAATGTGTCATATTCAAAACTTTATTATCACACCGATACCCTTCAATTCTATTGCATTAAATCCACCCAAAACATAAATATAAGGGTTAACGCTTTTTTAACAGGTTAAATTACTTAATTACATAAATAGGATATGTGATTTATCCAAAATAACAAGTTTAAGTATTAAGATTTTTTTTGCAATGTTAGGTATTAGGTTTTTAAATAATAACGAGTTTAGATACTTATCAAGAAGGTATGACGAGGGACTTATTATCAGGGGCGGAGGTATACACATGCTACCCCTCAACTTTTCGCGTTAAAGGAAAAAAAATAAAATTTCCGGTTTTATGTTTGGGCTACCCCTGAAAATTTAGAAGGATACCCCTGAATCCATTACATTATCTAACCCAAACTATATTTAAAATGTTTATTAGTCCAAGTCTAAGCCACAAAGCCCAAGTTATATTAAAAAAAATTTAGAAGGATACCTCTTGTATAAACGTTCGGGAAATTTTTTTTTAGGATTCCCCCTGAATTTTGGGGCTGGCTCTGCCATTGCTTGTTATGTGACTTGCTTAAAATAGTTCTAACATCGTCATTTTCATCTTCGTCACACCATCACTTGAAACCACCACAACCATCGTCACACCATCATTTGCAGCCACCAGACCATCGCCGATTGAGGCTTTTCCAATATTAGAAGTTTGTAACCTATTTAGACGGCAACGGTGGTCGCTGAATGTGCCCAAAATCAAAGCCAATTTGGATGGTGGTGATGGTCTCTAGATTATTGAAGTTTATATATGAGAGTTTACATGTTATAGAATGTTGAAGGCGAACACGAACTGAGTTGCCCTTAAAATTCTATAACATGTAAATGTTCCTTGTGCTAATTATATTATTAGTCCCTTAAATGTTGAAGGACTGAATTGTCCTTCAAGTTAATTGAAAAAATAAGTTTTTTTTAGTGTTAATATTTAACCCCGTTACAAATTAAAAGATCGATACCCAACTTTGCAGAAAAAAAATCCTAGTACCCAAACATATTAAAAGATCGATACCCAACTTTACAGAAAAAAAATCCTAGTACCCAAACATGTGATTTTGACTAACCTACGGACACTATTTGTGTAATTAACTCTTTTTATCCTTAATGAGATTCAAACATTTAGCACGTATGTGAAAAAATAAAGTCTTATTCAACACATTATATATTGGCATACCGCTAGGCTAGAGATACTTTGGTTTAAGAGTTGGTACTTAGTAGTAGTGTTAGCATCATTTAAACAAAAATACATCATCAACCAACAATTACAAATTCACAGTAAAACTGTTTTAAGCGATTTGTTAGTACTAATTAAACTACATGAACAAATATTTCGATCAAGTGTGTCTCAGACCATAACTTACAGCCTCCTTGTTTGATCACCTATAGCAACCACTATACGACTTCTATCGTCATGGTTATATCCGCTCGTCTTGCATTGCTTGTAAATTATGATCGGTAGGCTTAACGTTCTTCGTGACAAATGTTGTTTCAAATTAATGACTTGGATTTAATGAATAGTAGTGTTATTTATTCTTCTTGAAAAGGTTGAATCATGAACACCAATATATGGTGTGCTCGTCTCCACAAACGCTCCTCTCTTCACACAAACGTCTCCGTCTCTCTCGCATGCCTATCGTATTCCTCCTTCGTGGACGCCCATCCTTACATAAATATGAAAATTTGTTGATTGACTTAAGTTTAGATTTACAATTTTAATTTTGTTTAAAAACGTTGGTTTCTTTGTAGTTCAATTCGATCAGGATACCCTCTCTAGCTTATTGAATAGTTTTGGAAGACCTTAATATGCCCTCTCCTATTGATCGAATAGATCGGAGTGTTTGGAAGTTTGAAAAGATGTAACAAGCTGAGAAATTTTGAAATGTGTGTATTGTGCATCAACGCTAAAATCAATAAAGTTTTTTATAACTATTAACTTACACATTTTAGAAATTTATTTATAAGAGCATGTGTAATGAGACTTTTTAGAAAAACACAAACTAAAAAACGACTAAAGACGCCCCCTCCCACCACTAAGGCGTTTTTAAAGTTAAAATTGTATGACATTTTCTACATAAGGCCTTCAAATCTTAATTTAGCTTGATTTTAATGCACAATTGGGAAGGAGAGAAAATACGAGTTTTTTCCTCTTTACCACTACACATGGTCTAATAACCATGAGGAACCATAAAAAAAAGGCCGGGACGTCCTTATGATTAAACAAAGCAGATTAACTTTTGAATCAAATCCTCAACGTATAGTGTTTTTATCCTTAAAAAATACAATCTAGTAATTATTTTTTTTGAACCGTCGGATAATTTTCTATAAAAAAGAAAAAAAACTAGCCAAATGGTAGAGTACAAAACCAAGAAATGTAATTACAACCGATACATAAAATTAAAAACTTTCCAATTGTCTCCTTCTAGCCAACTCACTTTTGCCTATTTTTTTATCCAAAGAAAGCTTTTGCCTTTGAAAATCTTATCATTTCGAGCCTTTCAAATATACCAAAGATTCATTATAAATAAAAATGCATTAAATGACCGACGATCTAGAGTTATTTAATTACCTCGTGAATATGATGTTTAATTAGAACTGATGAATTGGTGTAAAATTCTACAAGTTAAATAAAGATAACAGAAACAGGTAGGTGAAGATCATGAGGAAAGGGAAGAGGAAGAGTTATGAAATAAGGCAAGACGTTCATTAATTCTTCTTTTAATTGAAAAGCTATGGTTTTAAACAGTAATTTAGGGTCTTTTGGTAATTTCCTCTACCGGCACGTGCATGTCACACTTACTGGCTTACATCCCTGGCTGCCTTCATCTCACAGCCACACTTCCTTCTGTCGTTTCTTCACCGGCGTTAGGTCGGTGGTTAGGGTTTGTTTGCCCAAATCAGACGCTCTCCGGCCCTAGGTGGCGATGGGTGATCGGACTTGACACAGATGCTTGCGACTTCGGTGGATTGATTGCTTGTCCGAGACCCTTATCGGATGTGCATGGCGGTTGTCCTTACCCAAATCGTCACCGTCGGAGGTCAGGTAACGATGATAATGAATTTTACTTTTTCTTTTTAAAGATTTTGGTTTATATTGAGGGTTTGCAATGATGAATTTCTCAAACTGTCATAACGATGACCAACTACTGATGTTTGCATATTACTCCGTATTAGTTTTAATTAATTGCATCCTGTAAAGTAATTAAATTGATACAACTTTTAAATTATATCAAAAAATGTATGCATATATTTGCTGATTGACTCAGTGTTATGGATTCTGTTTTGACTGACTCCTATATAATATTACAACGAAAGGTAAAATTGTGTGTAGTCCCTAAAACGGTAGTAGCTAACATTTAGCAAAAGGTTTACTTGGCTTTTGTGCATTTGAATATGGATTTTTGGATTTAAGGAGTTGAGATGGGAAAAGGAAGCAACAATGTAGCTGCAATGATGGATATGGAAAATTTGGGATGCATAAAATGAAGTCAAATACCAGAATCTTGCAGCTTAAAGTCTCCTAGATGGTAAGGTCAGTTTATGTGTTTACTTATTCTTCAGTATCTTTAAGCTATCATTTATCTTGCCTTTATGTAGCTGTTATTCCAATTGTTAATTCTCTGAATGAGTTGGTCATGGCCTTCAAAAGTAAAACTGTGTTCAAAAGAATTGGTGAAATCTATTGAGTCCGAAACATAGTCTGAATCATATAAGCTCAACTTATTTCCCTTTTGCTATCAAGTATACCTTTATGATACATTATAGGCACATTGAGAGAGAAGCTAATCATCCCTGTATACATAAAAGATGGTGGTGTGAGGTCTGTTAATTGATGTGCAGGTGAAAAATAGCATTAAGATCACTGACACGGTACATCTACTGTTAAAATATATGTCCTAATTCGTATTTTTATTCGTGTTAATGTTTGCGATTTTGGTTTCTAGGGTTTTGATTTTAGCGTCGGCTTTTACTATTACATGTTGTTACTTTTAGGCTGAAGTATCAATCACTAGAATTAATGGGTTTGTGGCAGAGTTTGAACACTGGGGTGCTGGACTAATGGTAATTTGGCTTTTGGGTTTTCAGTGAAATTCTCATTAATGTATTTTTTTTTGTATTATGATATTAGAAGATTGGCAAAACTTTTACATTTTAGTTTTCATCTTTCATGTCCACATTGCCACACACGTGCTGTTACTAGGTTTAATCTGTGTTTGAGTTTGGTTTTTGTTGATAACTGGGATTTAATTTGATTTGGCAACGTTTTTATATATTGACATGTATAATACTTTTGCATATGATATGCATTTGTCTTTTGAAACCCACTTATGCTAATAGTGTAAAGAACTTAAATTTGCAATCACCAAACCTTTGTTTATGGTTAAAATGGATGTAAATTACCAGTTACACATGTATGGAGTCGTCAAATATATAGTACGTAGTTAATGACATAGTGAAACAAAATATGGTGAGGTTTTGGTTATAGTAGTTTGGGCCTTGGGGAGTGGATATGTTGACTTCATATTTTCTATTTGAGTTAAGTTGTAATGTGGCTATGGCAAATAGTGTAAGGAAGCTTGAACTTGTAACATGTAATAACTCTCGCGCATCGCGCGAGAACGAATAAAATCTAGTTATCATTTAAAGAAGGTTTGGTATATAATAAATATCCAAACATATACATGTATATTCATACTAGGTTGAATACCCGTGTGTTACATACGGGTTAAATAATAAAATTTGTAAAAAAAGTTTAATCATTATGTTTAAAAAATTATAAATATTTAATATTAAAAAAATTGGCTACATCAACTTATATATGCATGGTGAAAAAATTACACTAAAATTCCCTCTTAAATTTCCTATTATAAAACAAAAAAAATTTTCCCCAAAAAATAACCTTACCTAAAACTTTGAAATATTATATAGACTAGGTTTAACACCCGTGTGTTACACACGGGTTAAATACGAATATTTAAAAAAATTATAGCCATTATATTTAAAAATTTGTAAAAAATACTATTAATCACAAAGTTTAGCTTCATCAACTCTCTTATTAAAATTTTTCCCTCTTAAACTTCCTTTTTATAAAAAAAATTATTTTTCCCCCCAAAAAATTGCCCCCTAAAAACCTTAATTTATTAGATAGATTTGTAATACCGCGTGTAATGGGCCTTCTTGCCCACCCAAAAAGCCCCAAGGCGCCCGAAGACGACCGCCCTAGACAATTATATAGAGGCACTTATTTGGGTCATTTTTTTGTCTCAAACGTTGTGTACAAAGCGCCCATTAATTGATAACTCCAAAATCATGTTAGCCGCTGAACATCTCTTTTGACAAAAAAAAAAATCAAACTTTTAATTTCAAACCTAACCTCTTAAATTTCTATATAAACATAACCATTTTTTTTAAATTCTTCACAACATATACAAAACCACTCTTTTTCAATCTCATATTTTATAAAAATGTCTCCATCTTCTTCACAACTATACAACCGTTTGTTGAACGATGACGATGATGCGTCATTGAACGAGTACAAGGAGGAAATGGCGGTTACAAGTGCGATATCATTTGTCATTTTCATGTGAGGGAGTTTCTTGAAGAAACAGAATACAACAATCCAATTAGAAAAAGAGCTAGTTTGGAATGTGATCGTGCTAAAGCAAATGAAAGATTATTTTGTAGAGAGCACAACGTACCTTGATCCTAGGACTTTTAAATGTTGTTTTTAGATGGACAAAAGACTATTTTTAATAATAGTGAATGATTTAGAGTCCGATGATTCTTACTTCAAACAAATGCGTAATGCAAGAGGATTACTAGGTTTTACGGGTATACAAAAGTGCACTTCGGCGTTACGTGTTCTCGCATACAGCAGCACTACGAAAATCAACGACGAATACCTTAAAATAGCCGAAAAAACAACGAGGGACACCCTCAAACATTTTACCAAAGGTATTTAATATTTTTTGTAACTGAAAAATTATTACTTCGTATTACGTTATTTTTTAAGTAGTTCATTTTTTTATTTGTCTTGCCATTTATATTTTATAAATTTAGTAATAATGGTGGATTTGAACGAACATGTTTGGTCGGTTCAAACCATTCCGGACAACGACGATGATGCATCCTGAATGAATTTTTGTTTTTGATTTTATCAAAAATGTTTTTTTTTTATGTTTAATGAAATATTTGTTTTTTTATTGTTTTAATATTTAAAATTTATATTAAATAGTAATGATAAGGTGATAATTAGTAGGGCTTTTTAGGGCTCCATCCATTACACAAACAGTGTTGGGTAACCCAAACCCATCTATTTCGGAGAAAGCCCGACTCCAATTCTCGAAAACCTACTAACCCGCCCACCCGTAGAGACAATAGCAAGCCAACGGTAAAACCTGTTTGACTTAAAGATTGAACTTATGTTGCCACAAATCTTCATTTATTGCCCCCAATGCCCCTTCCACGTTGAAAGTTCCACATTATATATTAAATCAATTTTTTGCATAATTATTTAAAAAATTCATTTCCTTTATATCATAAAGTTTTATTTCAAAATTCTAACTACGATTTTTTAATATTTATTTTTATAATGAAGTCAAGTTTTGATTTCTATATTCAATACCTCAAATTATTATGTGATAGTCACATACTTAACACCGATTTATTTAATAAGAAATATATATGGTTAATTGGTTATCTAAATATTTATTTTAATATATTTGTATTCAACTCGTATGTTACACAGGTATCGTATATTACACGAGTATCTAACCTAGTCAACACAAGAATGCCACTTATAGTAATTGTAGCTGGCACAACTTTTTTTACTCTTGGTATCCTCAACTCCTCTCTTCAAAATGATGTTAAAATATTTTAGACACATCACACCTAAACCTGATGAAATAATCTCTTAATTAACTTAGGAGTGCAAAAGTAAAGGGCAAAACCTTTGCAAATCGTCAAACGATGACGGTGGCATTAATTAATAGAGCTGGAGATTGTATAACTGATTATTGACTTTATGCAACGTGTGATGGAGATACGATTTGTTTTTTCAAGTCAAACAGAAAATATCCTTTTATTATAAAAACACGTTTCCACACTACTATATATAAATGGAAAGAAGTATTCATTTCAAAACAAGGGAACGTTCATGGAGTGAAGTCGAAATTGTTAGAGAAGAGACGAGACGAGATGCAGTGCCATAAGATAAGAGGGGCTGAAGTGTAATTAGAGTGGGTGGTAAACCAGGATCGCGAGTCGAGTTGATAATCAAACCTTGTAGGGAAGGTCGATATGAGTCCTTTTACCCTAATAATATGTTAATAACTACGAGAAGTTCATTTTATATAATAGAAAACTACTTGCATGAAGTTAGATTTAGCCTCAAATTGTTTTTAATTTTATGCATCCACTTTAGTTTATCTCGTTATGATTAGAACGAATCAAACAGACACAAACATTATGTGTTCTATTCATTTTTCATATTTAACCGAACAAATAAGCAGACACAAACATATAATCAAACAAATTTTCTTTTGTTTATGTAGTGCGTAATATAATTGTCCAAATTAAAGTTAAAAAAAAGTAATCTATGCATCGAACTTTTTGGTTAAAACTAAACAAAGATATCAAATTATTTTTAATTGTATTTGAAATAATAAAAAATCGATCCAAGTGACATTAACTTAAAATGAGTAATATATATATATTTGAATTAACACTTAAAAGAAGTGTAGTTGAACTAACCTTAGCGAACGAGACATGTACTCATCTTCGTTCGTTTAATTAAGTGAACAAAAATTCGGCCTCACGTTCGTTTGTTCTTTAAATGAACAGAGCCAAACCAACGTATACGAACTTCAAATTCATTGAAACAAAACTATTTTTCTATTTCCCTGTTTAGCTAATATCATTTACAAGAATATTAATTTAAGATGAACAAGACCGAATTTACGAGTATGATTACCAGAAACAATCAACTCAAATGGAGATGTTAAGATCGATTCTGGGCTTCTTCATCGCTGTAGGCGACGGTACGGTCATGTTACATCGAGGACATCTAGGGTTGCTTCGCGATATGAGTACGTACAGCAAACAACTAGGACAACCAGCAGCATAAGCTTGAGAGCATCGTTCATCATTATCATCATCTTCAATAAACATTGTTTCCTTAACACTTGACGACGAGTTGGAATTATTCGGTGAAGAACATGATTTTGGAATTGAGACAGATCGTTTCCTGATCGTTTCACGTTCTGCTCGTTCCAAAGCTGATTTCACTTTATCTAGCGTGCAAACGCTTCTGTAAGCCGGTGGGGAGGATGATAAACTGACGAGGTTTAGATCTAAACTTGTGTCGTCGAACAGATTTAACGGCTTTTTTGATGATGGAGGGAAGTTTAGGTCCTGTAGCTTTGAAGCTGTTTGATTATGATCGGATGATGAAGATGATGTGTTTGGTGACTTACATCTTTGGAGATAAACTTTACCTGACTGAAATAAATCAAAAAGCAATCAATCATTCCTCAGTTCATCACATAAACTAAAATCAAATTAAGTTTGATGATCTTAATCGATGCAGAAACACACGATTACATGAACAGAAGTACATTCTCGCCATTAATGTGATGAACATATAGATAAATACAAAGTTATGACTGAAAACAAACAAGTACGCATCAATGCTGTCATAAATGTATGCATTTCTATCAATCTGCCTCTTTAAATGATGAACTACACTTTACGAACGTTATTATAATAATAATAATATAATATTAAATCGGTGTGCATCATTAACTGCTCATCACAATCTGTTCATACACGAACACTTCAATACAATTTTAAAAAAGATATTAATGATTAACGATCGATCGCATCTTCCTCGATTGACATGAACCATAAACTGACGAAAAATTAACTTCATCAGATCGTTTTTCATATCAGCAAAATAATCACACATGAAATCGAAACATCAACAAAACACATATCAACGATCGATCACACAAAACGAGCTAAAACATCGATAATACAAAATTACAAAGTATTAATCAGCAATCAGGTTATCAAATCAACATAATCACACAAATCGTAAAATTCACAAATTAACAGAGAACAAATCCACAATCAACAACACAAAACTAGCTAAAACATCAAAAAACAGAAATACAAAGTAGAAACAGGTAATCAAATCAACATAATCATCACACAAATCGTGAAATTCAATCAATAACAGAGCACATATCAACGACTGATCACAATCACCACACAAAACGAGCTAGAACATCGAGAAAAGTAAAAAACAAGTAGAATCAGGTACGAACGGTGATGTATCAAACAATTTACCTTCAAATCGAGACGTTTTTCAAATCCAGACGGAACATGTAAATCTAGGTCCAGTTCCTTTGATGAATCAAGGTCACAATTAGCACCGCCTCCGAGCAAATCACGAGTAATAAGAGCCGTTGATTTAGAATCGTTGATTATCGCTTGCTGTTGGTTCATAACCGAGCAGAGATAAGTTACGTCAGTGACCATCGCTGTAGAGAGAGTTGTTCCGGTGAAGGAAGCGACGGCGGAGAGATTGAAAAATTGGGGATGAATTATGGAGTCAGTTACAAGCGTCTATATAGGGGAGGTTGGAAAGGAGAAGACTAAAATAATTATTATTGATAGTAAATTTGCAATTAATGAATACCTTCTCCCTCGTATTAATATTAATTAAATGTTGAAATCTACTCCAACCATTAAATATCTTAAATAAGGGTTACTTATTGTTTTTTTATTTTAACTCACAATAACTACAAACTTTGAATATTCTTCTTAGAGTTAAGTGCAAAATGCACCCCTGTGGTTTACATTCAATAGCGATTTGCAACCCCGTTTGAATATTTAGACCATTTACAACCCTAAGCTTTTTAAAGTGGGTCATTTGCATCCCTTGGTTAGTTTGACTGTTAGTTGACCATAAAAAAATGATTAAATTACCTAATTACCCATCTTAATTATTTAACTATTTAATAAAAAACTACCTTAATAAAACCCTCAATTCTTAATGCTTGCTACCCCATATTCCGTAATCCAATCTCTCATTTACCAACCGGTTTAGGAAATGAGCCAAGTAACATGACTCTTTTCTTGAATAAGGTTTCTACTAAGCCAAACTTCTAAAAGTGAAGAAGATTCGGCTCTTTTGTTCCACCCAAGCAATTACTCAATTTTTTTTGCAAAGCTAAAAGGGGTACAATTACAATAGACCTGACTTGTTCAATCTGATTATCTAATCATTTCCCCAAATCCTTTCACTTCATTCCAGAATCAAAGGAACTAATTTCAATCCTCTGCATACTCATTGATCTTCGTCATCTCTGTTCTCTTTGGATTGAAAACTAGGAAACCCGGTTTCAAACTTGTATTCAGGTCCAATTAAAAGCCCATGATATGGTTCTTTCCATCAAATAAACCTCTGGGCATTTACAACATTTTCAAGATGTAATTCGTCTTTGGAGCAACAAAAAGTCTACACTAATGTTCTTGAAGTGGTGGAGAAATCATTTGTTTCCAGATTTGCTCCTCGTGATGGAATTGTTTAAAAATGGTGGTTCGCTCTTTGAAGATGATGATCATGAATCATTATTTGTGAAAATCGTGGTCTGGTGTTGGAACCTTGGGTTGCCAGTCATTTATGGTATAATTAAAATCATGATTGTAAATGATTTATGTTTCTTTTTTATTTTAAAAGTCTAATTTACCCTTTAAACTGACGGTCAACTAACGGTCAACTAACGGTCAACTAACACATAAACTAACATAGGGGTTTAAATGACTCACTTTAGAAATCCTAGGGTTGCAAAAGGTCTAAATATTTATACGGGGTTGCAAAGCGCTATTCAATGTAAACCACAGGGTTGCATTTTGCACTTAACTCTTCTTCTTATTACATTTTTTAGTTAAATTACAAAATTCACCCCACGTGATTTATACTTAATAGCGTTTTGCAATCAGCCAATCACGCTTGAATATTTAGACCTTTTGTAACCTTAGTCATTTGCATCATCCGGTTAGTTTAACTGTCAATTAACTGTTATTTTTAGCTGTAAAATAGACTATTACCTAAAAAAGAAACAAATTAATAATCTATGAGATCTAAAAAATATTTACTTTTGAGTTGAATGCTTAAAAAATAAGAAATCATACCCAGAGACGATAAAAAACAAAATCATAACAGTCTACTGTCGGAAAACCATCAGCGCCGATGACGTAAATAGTCTATTTTACATGTAAAAATAACGGTCAACTGACAGTCAAACTAACCGGGGATGCAAATGATTCATTTAAAAAGCCTAAAGTTGCAAAAGGTCTAAAAATTCAAGTGTGATTACAAACTGTTATTCGTTATAAATCACAAGATTGCATTTTACACTTAACTCTATATATTTTTAACATTATTTTATAGCAAAGCTAACAAAGTTGAATATTCTGTTTTATTGGGTCAAATCGTATAGTTTCACACTATTGTTCCTAATTTATTTTCCTTGTCTCAACACAAAACATTCACAGTCTCGGTCTCTCGAACGTCTATGACTCGAAAAATGATAGCTAGAACGGGGGTACTTTTGGTTAGACTCGTCTCATCACACCAACAAATTAGCTTAATTAAATCAAGAAGATGGTTGTCTTGGGTGGAAGATTTTTTAGGTTTGTTTTCAACCAAATTATTTTAAGGAAATTTGTTGAGAATAACATACCACCTTTGAAACAGTCGATTTTGTGAGGGATAAAATCCTCCATATATAAAAGTAATTTTTTTTGTATGAAGATCTCAACAAAAGCAAGACGACCAATTCACTATTTGATCTGGTCCTGAAAACATTGATTCTTCCATAATATTCAAGAGCCTTAAAGACACGCTAGAGTCCGTATATTCTATCTCCATAAAACCCCAAGCCAAATGAAAGCTCAAAGTTATATTCATATCAACGATCAGGGGCGTACCGTAATCGATGAATTCAAATATCTTAAAGGTTGTCGGGTAGCGTTGTAATTCTTCTTTAAGGTACTCATCTTTTCTCTCACATTATCATATGTATATTTTAGGTCTTTGTTTTGTTAAAATTAACTTATCTAGTTTTTTATATGTGTTAGTTGAATTATTTGTTTGAATGAAGAAATTTAGATATATAGTGTTATTATTGTTTGATTCGACCCGAATCAAATCTTCAACTCAAAAAGTATAACCTGAAATATAGTGATAAAAAAAAAATTACGTGTCATATGATTTTCAGCCGCCGTGCTGAAAATGTTCAGGATCTACCACTGTCAATCTGTCAACGATGTGGTGCTTATGAAAAGCTAGGAACGAGCTACTCTTCAACACTCGATGGAATACCTAAAAAATAGTGGAAGAAATCAAATTATGGAGATATATCTGGATTAATAGTTGCAACGCTTATGAAGTTTAAACTTTATCAGTATAGTTAGTCGCATTATGAAATTTAAACCATATATCATCAACTGTATGTGTTACGGTCAGTCATATCAAACATTCACTCACACCCAAGTACATTCTACTTCCTGCAAAAGTTATCGTTATCACATGAAAAGGTTGATTTAACAAACAAATCACACAAAATTCATTAAAAAAAACTTTGACCGGAAACGATCTCTTGATCAGTGATGAAATGAAATGTGAGAGGTATTGTCTCTTTCGAAAGTCTCGGGTTGAAATTTAAGCAAAATCGTTTATCATACTAACATGATTATTCTAACTACTAATTATTAACATGTCCGTTTAACAAAAAACAAAGATATAGTACTTCAGCTTTAAAAATAACTTTAATGATTATACAAGTGTTTCTAGGTAATGAATGTGGTAACACAACAAGTTGCACATGGGTGAGTGATTAATTAATATCAAGCCTTACCTTTATCTAGACTAATTCAAAGATCATTAATGGTCATATATAGATAAAAACAGTCACAGGGATATGATGCAAGTGTACCAAAAGCACATATGATCATTGATAAACCTCCTGAGTGAGTTCATCATGGAAAATCAATAAATAAATATAAGTATTATTAATTTCTTACATAACGTACAGTCTTCCTTCAACTATATAGTTACGACCTGTTGAACAACATTATGGATCTAACTATTTCAAAACGTCCCGAAAACGAATTCAACAAGTCTGCGGGCCACCGGTTCGAAATTTAAGCCTAACAGATTTTGGTTGGGTCACCGGTTCGAATGCAGTGATAGGTTTGGTTGGGTCACCGGTTCGAATTTTAAGCCTAACAGATTTTACACATATATGAGTGTCACTCATTGTTAACCATTCAAGCGGGTATATGTATGGTTTTTCCAATAACGTCAAGCCAAACTCTACAATGGATAGGTCATTGGTTACATGAATTGAAAGTCGTCGTTAAAGAAAAAAAAATTCCATAAACTTTCAGTTTTCTCATAAGCCAGCATACATTTCTTTTTATAACAATATATTATATTTACTTATACAGAATATGTCTCGTGTAACAAAATTGTAAAGCATATATAACATTCAATGATGTTGACACGTCTTTGATAGTAACCATATTCACCCGTGAAAGTTGATATGAGCTTTCATTAATGTGATATAATTATAACATTAATAGCGTTAAAGAAAATTAAAAGGTCAATTTCATATCTAGCATGCATACAAATTATAAACTTTGTGAATTATCATATATATATATATATATATACACTAGATTAGTACCCGTGTACTACACGGATTTTAGTTTTATAGATTTTAACTCAATTTACATATCAAATTTGTTTTTAACATATCTCTTATTAAATCGATTTGGATATTTACAAATATATTCATATAAAAAAATCATATGTTACGATAAAAGATATTTACAAATATATTCATATAACTCCGTTTTGCGTCCCGTTTTCGCCTACGATCTTCTTTTCTCGAGATCTTTTCATTAATTCATCAACATGGGACCTACAAAACATTAAAATAACATTAGTAAACAAAACCTAACAAAAACTGACTCAAACGACTCGAAAACGTAAATAAACTTAACACGGGATTTATGTATAATTTGTACTCTATCAAACATCCCCACACTTAACCTTTTTCGTCCCTGAAAAAGCATGCACATAGAATCACAACTAATCAAGACTTCAAATTCATCACAGTTTCCAAACAAGAACCGAATCCAGATAAACAACAGTGCGTTTAATCAAACACCCTAACACTAGCCAATTAAGTTTCCCCTTATGTTTAATCTAAATTTAATTAAATCATTTATCTATAAGGTCTCACACAGAGGAAAAATAAGTCAGCCCGATTATTGTTGCTTGACGAGGCACAGGATAAACCAAAAAGGTTTTCCTACCAAAATAACCTAAAGAACTAAACTAAGCTAAGAACTAGTGCCATATTA
The DNA here is from genome assembly GCA_030867185.1 of Tagetes erecta. Taxonomy (NCBI): domain Eukaryota; kingdom Viridiplantae; phylum Streptophyta; class Magnoliopsida; order Asterales; family Asteraceae; genus Tagetes; species Tagetes erecta. The sequence continues at coordinate 53,503,056 of CM061486.1, read as the reverse complement.
GGGTGGATTTTGATGGATGAAGTTTGTGGGTATAGACTGTTATTCTTTTTTTTTTTTCATAAAACAAGATCACCTCACCCAGGGGTGTCGTATCCAAGTCGCTATCCCGGAGGTAGAGCACATGAGGTTTTGGATCACTTGCCTTATATTTTTCATTTTTTTTTTTTTTTGAATTGGCTACTTTGAGCTCTTTTATTTAGCAGCTACTTTGAGCGCTTTTCAGTACTATACCCGGTGGACATTTTATTTGCGGATGCGCCACTTCTTTCACAAGAAGTGTGTTATAAATCCTAAAATGGCACTACCTCTTAACCTATTTAAGTTCTAAAGCCTATAATGGTGCCTAATTGTTCTTTAGTTAAGGCCTTCCTATTTCTCCTAAGATGAACACCCACGAGATTCACGACAATTAACTTTGTATTATTACACTTAGGGAAACTATCTCAGCTAATTGGGTTACCAAAAGTTTATCCAAATTCATCTTTGTTTTAAAAACCATAACTCATTTGAAAGCCAAAATCAGTTTACTATCATTTTCTATTAAAGTGCACAACTTAAACAAAGACATTTTTCAATTTTTTTGTAGCTTTTTATGACTCTATATGACTCAAAACAAACAACTAAACAAACCTAAGAATCAGAAATGACTATTTCCCATCCCCACACTTAAGTTCTACATTGTCCCTAATGTAGAAATGGAAAACAGCTAAAAATAAAAATAAAATGCAAAAATAAACAAATTAAAAAAAGTGAATTGGAAAAGACTTAGCTGGTAATATGCCGAACGCGTATGCTCCAAGTCTTCATTCCAACTTCAGCTCCGATCGTATAGCATTTCGGTCGCGATCGAGCTTCACCGACACTCTCGAGCCCCATCTTTGTCTTCACAAATACAAACTCACCCGAATGGAGATTGAGTACGGGTGAGAATGATTTAAACCTGCAAAAACAAAACAAAATACCCGAGCATAAAACTGACTCGACACAACTAAAATAAAAATAGAAATAAAAATAAAAATTTCGACTCAATATACAAACTCTACAAACCAATGAGAAACCTCCCCACACTTGAACTTAATCAGGAGGTTTCTCTTTGAGCTGGACCCTATCTAACCCGTTCAATTCCACACGGTCCACAAACACATTTTGAAAATCAAAAGTAGAATTGAAAATAATTTTGAAAATAAATTTAAAAGCTTTAAACGGGTCAGACCGCCAACATTTATACTTACCTGGAAAGAACCGGATGCATGGCAAGTATCGTGAAGACTGGTCATGCTTGCACTTTAAGGGTTTCTTCATCCTCGTAAACCATCTCCCGATTTGCAACAATTTGCGCCCCCTCGGTTCTTTCCTTGATTTAAACCGAGGTATTGAGGAATCGTCATCATGTACCTCTTCCTCAAGCTCACTCGGTAGTTGACTCATCCCCACACTTGGCGTTTGATTGTATACTAAGTCTTCGAAAATCTTCAAATCGCCAAGTGGGTCAAATTCTACCTCCTTACAAAAAGGCAGGTCCACCAGTTTATCAGCGAACTCATCCTCCCAGGATGGAACTGGTACCTCCTTCACATCTCCCTCATGTAGCTCTTGCATCTCATCAAACTCACAAAACAATTGTGAAATATCAAAAGAATCCAAAGATTCAAATATATCACATGATGAGTCAAATAGTTCAGGAATATCAGATGAAATTGAAATTTGGTCAGAACACTTACCTTTTTCGGAAAGATCATCTTCATCATCCAATTTTGTATCGGCATACTCCACTTTTTGTTTCTCATCATCAGTGGGGATATCCGGTTCTTGATCGGCTTCGCATGTTGTCATCCTTAGATTAGCGAGTTCATCCGTAAGCCTCCCATTTTCTGATAAATAATGAAGTTTCTCCGCCGAACTTAGTGAGTGCCATCGAGTGTTCATGACCTCCTGCACCTTCATTTGTTCTTCTTTCAGGCTCAAGCACTTGTTCATTTCCACTTTCTCTTCCTGACAGACTGGAGGTGGGACTAAAGCGTCCATTTTCGTCTCCGGATGTACTTGGAATTCCTGCAAAACCTCATCCTCACAAGACAAGTGTAAAATATCTTGTGGTTCAGAAATAATATTACAAGATTCAAAAGAGAATGTAGAAAATGAGTTATCATTACCTGATTTTTGCTGCAGCTGCTCATGTTGAAACTCCTCCTCTTCATTTGACCTCCTCATGATATCCTTCAGAGCCTTATTAGTATCTTCCATCATCTGGCTGCTCTGCAAGAGGCTATCATATCCTGCTAACGTTCTTTGAGTAGTTGCTTTCTTAGCAACTAACTGGGTTAGCAACTCCTCTATCCTACTCAAAGCACCATCATTACCCCCAACAGAGTTGCTATCAAAGACTTGACCAATATGATATGACTGTGGAAAATATGGGTCAACCGAACACACTTGTGATGAATATGACTGCACATGCCCAAAAGAGTTAGCAAAATGAGGTAGTGCAGAGGACCTCGTATATTGTGGACATAGACAAGTAAAGTGAGGTCCTCCGCAAATTTCACACATATTTAATAACAAGAAAGACTCGATGGGGAGGAAAAACAGAGCAAAATAAAACTAATCCTACGACTTAAATAAAACAAATAAGACAAAGCACGTATGTAGCAGTTAAGACTCAACAAAGTTAATTAACGCAATTACCAAGAGTCCCCGGCAACGGCGCCAAAAACTTGATGCGTGTAAATATATATATAAAAATAAACACTAAAAACACCTAAGCTTTAAATTTATAAAACCTAGACAGACTAACTAAATCACACACAACCGGCAGTGGACCGGTCGAATGTAATATAGCTTAAGTAAGTCCGGGTGTCGACCCACAGACTCTATATACTACGTTGAATTAACTAGACAAGACTTACTAAACTAGACACGAACTTAAATTAAAAGATTATTTAAGAAGGGGGGTTTTTGCTAAAAATAGAAACTTACTAAAAATAGAAATTACTAAAAATGGAAACTAGCACGGAAGACGAATTAGAAACCAGATGAGAAGAGATAAACCACCTAGACCCGACTCACTAATGCTAAGTTATTAGTTTGGTAATTATCAGTTTGACTATGGACTGAGATCGTAATATATTTACTTGACTCAAACACGAATAAGACCCTCGACCCTTCTCGAGAAGACACTTATGGCTTTCTATCAAGTTATTAAATTACCAGTTAATTAGACTCTTTCACAATCGTCTAAGAGTTATGAATTAGTACCTATCATGATTACCTACCTCACAGTACGGAAATCTAAGGTAGTTTGAAAACACCAATTGACATTAGCAAACAAGACCGATTAAACCAAACCTAATTTAGACTCTTCACAGATATCCAAACTAGAGACCTAACCAACGAGACTTGCCAATTAACCTATCACCTCACAGTTACTAGGCTAGCATGCACATTAATATCGACTTGCATTAAATCACAATTCCTATGAAAAGTATATATCCAATTCATAAACTAGTCAAAGAACACACAGTAAATTGACCTAACGAAACCCTATTATATGATATAGACACTCATCAAGGATTTCATGGAATTTATAATCATCAACAAGTCAAACAAAACATACACAATTGCATCAATTAAATGAAAACAAACTTTTACTAAATCATAAACAATCCATAGTTCAAACCGAAATCACCAAACATTCAAAACATAAGCATTAGTTTATCATTAGCCTAGGTGGTCTAACGAAGCTTAGCCAACAATCATATCAACAAAAATAAATGCAAGTTTAATAATGTTAAACATGATAAAAAGAATTGGAATCAAAGGAACAATGAAACCCGAGAGAGCCGCGATGCAATCGTCGATCCTACGCGTTCCCGTTGCTTCAATTCCGTGTTCTTGAGCTTCAAAAACTCCTTTTCCAGCCTTTTTTCGTCCCCAAAATCGTCTCCAAAGTTGCATGGAGGCTAGGGTTAAGTTATGATGAGTTTATATAGCAAACAGGGCCAAAAAACGCAAAAACAATCTGTCGAAAAGGCCTCGTCGCGTCACGCGGTGAGAAAATGAGGTGTGGCCGCGTGGCGCGACCAAGATCACATGTGATCTTTTGGATTCACGCCGCGTCACGCGGTGAGGAGGTCCATAGGTGGCCGCGTGACGTGGTGACACCCCCAATTCTGATCCCCAACTTCGTTTCGTGTCCTGTTTTGCTCCGTTTCGCGCTACGGTTTGCTCGTAACTCCGTTTTGCGTCCCGTTTTCGCCTACGATCTTCTTTTCTCGAGATCTTTTCATTAATTCATCAACATGGGACCTACAAAACATTAAAATAACATTAGTAAACAAAACCTAACAAAAACTGACTCAAACGACTCGAAAACGTAAATAAACTTAACACGGGATTTATGTATAATTTGTACTCTATCAAACATCCCCACACTTAACCTTTTTCGTCCCTGAAAAAGCATGCACATAGAATCACAACTAATCAAGACTTCAAATTCATCACAGTTTCCAAACAAGAACCGAATCCAGATAAACAACAGTGCGTTTAATCAAACACCCTAACACTAGCCAATTAAGTTTCCCCTTATGTTTAATCTAAATTTAATTAAATCATTTATCTATAAGGTCTCACACAGAGGAAAAATAAGTCAGCCCGATTATTGTTGCTTGACGAGGCACAGGATAAACCAAAAAGGTTTTCCTACCAAAATAACCTAAAGAACTAAACTAAGCTAAGAACTAGTGCCATATTAGGGTGGATTTTGATGGATGAAGTTTGTGGGTATAGACTGTTATTCTTTTTTTTTTTTCATAAAACAAGATCACCTCACCCAGGGGTGTCGTATCCAAGTCGCTATCCCGGAGGTAGAGCACATGAGGTTTTGGATCACTTGCCTTATATTTTTCATTTTTTTTTTTTTTTGAATTGGCTACTTTGAGCTCTTTTATTTAGCAGCTACTTTGAGCGCTTTTCAGTACTATACCCGGTGGACATTTTATTTGCGGATGCGCCACTTCTTTCACAAGAAGTGTGTTATAAATCCTAAAATGGCACTACCTCTTAACCTATTTAAGTTCTAAAGCCTATAATGGTGCCTAATTGTTCTTTAGTTAAGGCCTTCCTATTTCTCCTAAGATGAACACCCACGAGATTCACGACAATTAACTTTGTATTATTACACTTAGGGAAACTATCTCAGCTAATTGGGTTACCAAAAGTTTATCCAAATTCATCTTTGTTTTAAAAACCATAACTCATTTGAAAGCCAAAATCAGTTTACTATCATTTTCTATTAAAGTGCACAACTTAAACAAAGACATTTTTCAATTTTTTTGTAGCTTTTTATGACTCTATATGACTCAAAACAAACAACTAAACAAACCTAAGAATCAGAAATGACTATTTCCCATCCCCACACTTAAGTTCTACATTGTCCCTAATGTAGAAATGGAAAACAGCTAAAAATAAAAATAAAATGCAAAAATAAACAAATTAAAAAAAGTGAATTGGAAAAGACTTAGCTGGTAATATGCCGAACGCGTATGCTCCAAGTCTTCATTCCAACTTCAGCTCCGATCGTATAGCATTTCGGTCGCGATCGAGCTTCACCGACACTCTCGAGCCCCATCTTTGTCTTCACAAATACAAACTCACCCGAATGGAGATTGAGTACGGGTGAGAATGATTTAAACCTGCAAAAACAAAACAAAATACCCGAGCATAAAACTGACTCGACACAACTAAAATAAAAATAGAAATAAAAATAAAAATTTCGACTCAATATACAAACTCTACAAACCAATGAGAAACCTCCCCACACTTGAACTTAATCAGGAGGTTTCTCTTTGAGCTGGACCCTATCTAACCCGTTCAATTCCACACGGTCCACAAACACATTTTGAAAATCAAAAGTAGAATTGAAAATAATTTTGAAAATAAATTTAAAAGCTTTAAACGGGTCAGACCGCCAACATTTATACTTACCTGGAAAGAACCGGATGCATGGCAAGTATCGTGAAGACTGGTCATGCTTGCACTTTAAGGGTTTCTTCATCCTCGTAAACCATCTCCCGATTTGCAACAATTTGCGCCCCCTCGGTTCTTTCCTTGATTTAAACCGAGGTATTGAGGAATCGTCATCATGTACCTCTTCCTCAAGCTCACTCGGTAGTTGACTCATCCCCACACTTGGCGTTTGATTGTATACTAAGTCTTCGAAAATCTTCAAATCGCCAAGTGGGTCAAATTCTACCTCCTTACAAAAAGGCAGGTCCACCAGTTTATCAGCGAACTCATCCTCCCAGGATGGAACTGGTACCTCCTTCACATCTCCCTCATGTAGCTCTTGCATCTCATCAAACTCACAAAACAATTGTGAAATATCAAAAGAATCCAAAGATTCAAATATATCACATGATGAGTCAAATAGTTCAGGAATATCAGATGAAATTGAAATTTGGTCAGAACACTTACCTTTTTCGGAAAGATCATCTTCATCATCCAATTTTGTATCGGCATACTCCACTTTTTGTTTCTCATCATCAGTGGGGATATCCGGTTCTTGATCGGCTTCGCATGTTGTCATCCTTAGATTAGCGAGTTCATCCGTAAGCCTCCCATTTTCTGATAAATAATGAAGTTTCTCCGCCGAACTTAGTGAGTGCCATCGAGTGTTCATGACCTCCTGCACCTTCATTTGTTCTTCTTTCAGGCTCAAGCACTTGTTCATTTCCACTTTCTCTTCCTGACAGACTGGAGGTGGGACTAAAGCGTCCATTTTCGTCTCCGGATGTACTTGGAATTCCTGCAAAACCTCATCCTCACAAGACAAGTGTAAAATATCTTGTGGTTCAGAAATAATATTACAAGATTCAAAAGAGAATGTAGAAAATGAGTTATCATTACCTGATTTTTGCTGCAGCTGCTCATGTTGAAACTCCTCCTCTTCATTTGACCTCCTCATGATATCCTTCAGAGCCTTATTAGTATCTTCCATCATCTGGCTGCTCTGCAAGAGGCTATCATATCCTGCTAACGTTCTTTGAGTAGTTGCTTTCTTAGCAACTAACTGGGTTAGCAACTCCTCTATCCTACTCAAAGCACCATCATTACCCCCAACAGAGTTGCTATCAAAGACTTGACCAATATGATATGACTGTGGAAAATATGGGTCAACCGAACACACTTGTGATGAATATGACTGCACATGCCCAAAAGAGTTAGCAAAATGAGGTAGTGCAGAGGACCTCGTATATTGTGGACATAGACAAGTAAAGTGAGGTCCTCCGCAAATTTCACACATATTTAATAACAAGAAAGACTCGATGGGGAGGAAAAACAGAGCAAAATAAAACTAATCCTACGACTTAAATAAAACAAATAAGACAAAGCACGTATGTAGCAGTTAAGACTCAACAAAGTTAATTAACGCAATTACCAAGAGTCCCCGGCAACGGCGCCAAAAACTTGATGCGTGTAAATATATATATAAAAATAAACACTAAAAACACCTAAGCTTTAAATTTATAAAACCTAGACAGACTAACTAAATCACACACAACCGGCAGTGGACCGGTCGAATGTAATATAGCTTAAGTAAGTCCGGGTGTCGACCCACAGACTCTATATACTACGTTGAATTAACTAGACAAGACTTACTAAACTAGACACGAACTTAAATTAAAAGATTATTTAAGAAGGGGGGTTTTTGCTAAAAATAGAAACTTACTAAAAATAGAAATTACTAAAAATGGAAACTAGCACGGAAGACGAATTAGAAACCAGATGAGAAGAGATAAACCACCTAGACCCGACTCACTAATGCTAAGTTATTAGTTTGGTAATTATCAGTTTGACTATGGACTGAGATCGTAATATATTTACTTGACTCAAACACGAATAAGACCCTCGACCCTTCTCGAGAAGACACTTATGGCTTTCTATCAAGTTATTAAATTACCAGTTAATTAGACTCTTTCACAATCGTCTAAGAGTTATGAATTAGTACCTATCATGATTACCTACCTCACAGTACGGAAATCTAAGGTAGTTTGAAAACACCAATTGACATTAGCAAACAAGACCGATTAAACCAAACCTAATTTAGACTCTTCACAGATATCCAAACTAGAGACCTAACCAACGAGACTTGCCAATTAACCTATCACCTCACAGTTACTAGGCTAGCATGCACATTAATATCGACTTGCATTAAATCACAATTCCTATGAAAAGTATATATCCAATTCATAAACTAGTCAAAGAACACACAGTAAATTGACCTAACGAAACCCTATTATATGATATAGACACTCATCAAGGATTTCATGGAATTTATAATCATCAACAAGTCAAACAAAACATACACAATTGCATCAATTAAATGAAAACAAACTTTTACTAAATCATAAACAATCCATAGTTCAAACCGAAATCACCAAACATTCAAAACATAAGCATTAGTTTATCATTAGCCTAGGTGGTCTAACGAAGCTTAGCCAACAATCATATCAACAAAAATAAATGCAAGTTTAATAATGTTAAACATGATAAAAAGAATTGGAATCAAAGGAACAATGAAACCCGAGAGAGCCGCGATGCAATCGTCGATCCTACGCGTTCCCGTTGCTTCAATTCCGTGTTCTTGAGCTTCAAAAACTCCTTTTCCAGCCTTTTTTCGTCCCCAAAATCGTCTCCAAAGTTGCATGGAGGCTAGGGTTAAGTTATGATGAGTTTATATAGCAAACAGGGCCAAAAAACGCAAAAACAATCTGTCGAAAAGGCCTCGTCGCGTCACGCGGTGAGAAAATGAGGTGTGGCCGCGTGGCGCGACCAAGATCACATGTGATCTTTTGGATTCACGCCGCGTCACGCGGTGAGGAGGTCCATAGGTGGCCGCGTGACGTGGTGACACCCCCAATTCTGATCCCCAACTTCGTTTCGTGTCCTGTTTTGCTCCGTTTCGCGCTACGGTTTGCTCGTAACTCCGTTTTGCGTCCCGTTTTCGCCTACGATCTTCTTTTCTCGAGATCTTTTCATTAATTCATCAACATGGGACCTACAAAACATTAAAATAACATTAGTAAACAAAACCTAACAAAAACTGACTCAAACGACTCGAAAACGTAAATAAACTTAACACGGGATTTATGTATAATTTGTACTCTATCAGGTGTACATGAGTCGGTTTATATTTGATAGGGTTTAAAAATGAAACTTATGGATAAAGTTAATAATAACATACAATTAAATACCTCGGTGTTTTATAAATATACATAACATTTTATACAACTTAAAAAAAATAAACTACACCATAAAACTGAGCACTTTATTCTCTTTAATTTGAGTATATTATTGATATACTAAAAATCTAATTTTTAAAAATATATCATTTGTTCCGGTTTACCACGGTTTTGTCTCAAAACTAAATGGAACATTCATGAACATCTTTAAAAGCATCACTTGAATTTTGTGTTCTATAGCATAGCGCGGGTAATTTGAGTATAATATTGCTATACTAAAAGTCTAATTTTTTAAAATATATCCCGTGTTCCGGTTTATCACGGTTTTGTCTCAAAACTGATTGAAACATTCATGAATATCCTAAAAGCATCAATTGAATGTTGTGTTCTCGAGGAAGTGAATTTATTTAAAAAATTAAACAATTGATAAGTTTTTTTAGTGATTTATGTTTATTCTTTTTCTTCTCGTAATAAATAAGTCATTTCAAATAAACATTCTCATATATATATATATATATATATATATATATATATATATATATATATATATATATATATATATATATATATATATATATATATATATATATATATATATATAGTGAGGTTCACCTACATAGTGTTATAAATCTAAGAAGGCTAAGAAGCAATAAAAGATTGACATGTGGCATCTAAGAAAATTAGGAGAAGGGGTATTTTAGTAATGCCCACTTTTTTTAAATATTTTCTCTTCACATGCAAGTCACATGTCAATTCCCCCAATTTTTTAAAATGTTTATAACTTTTACATACGACATTATTTTCTTAAACAAATTATACCATAAAAACGAGAATTTTTTTCTCTTTAAAACGCGTATAATATTGATATATAAAAAACGAACTTTTTTTTTCACAATTTTTCAGCTCATTGTGTCTAACGTCAGGTCATTGTGTCTTCCGTCAGGTCATTGTGTCTTTTGTCAGGTCATTGTGTGATTGTGTCATCCGTAAGGTTGTTGTGTCATTCATCGGGTCATTGTGTAATCTTATTTGACAAGTATTACACAATGATCTAATAATAATTACACAATAACACAAAAAGTATTTCAAAGATCTTGCTCTCACATCATTCTCCTTAAAAAAAAATAAGTAAACAAAACTTAAAAAAACTACTATTTTCTCATTGTGTCTTTTTTCATTGTGTCTAATTTAAAAAATAAAAAAAACGGTAATTTTTTTAATTTTTTTTAATTTTTCGTTTATTTATCTTCTGAAAGAGGAATACATGGGGAACAAGGTCTCCGAATCACTTTTTTCAAATTTGATTTATATTGTGATTTATATATTTTTTAAAAGTGTCATTGTGTCTTTGTTTACCATTGTGTCATTCTCACACTTTGTAACAAAAAATGACGTTGTCTCTGAACATTTCTCAAACACATATTAACAATTTGTGACACGGTGATAATTTCTAAACACATAATATGACACAACAAATATTTATAATAAGATGATATTATATAATGACTTAAGAATGAACCGATAAAAGTGATATTTCACTAGTTATAATAAAACACAATCACATGATATTACACAAGGACTAGACAAGTGCTGAAATTTTTTTTATTTTTTATATATCAATATTATACGCGTTTTAAAGATAACAAAACGCTTGTTTTTTTGGTGTAATTTTTTTTAAAAAATAATATCGTATCCAAAAGTTATGAAAGTTTTAAAAAAAGTGGGGGAATTGGCATGTGCCTTGCATGTGGAGAGAGAAAGTCAACAAAAGTGGCTATGACTAATGTACCCTTCCACCAATTTTTTTCCTACAAATTGATCTCAACCATTAAAAAAGAGATCTAAAGGTCATAAATCCTTCTTAGCCTTCTTAGATTTCCAACACTATATAAGATAACTCTCCTCTATATATATATCCCTATATATATATAAGTCTAGAAATCAAAAGTATCATATATATCCATTTCAACATATTTCATACTAAATATTCATATGAACATTTTACTCAATAATTCACAAATTTGTGTGTTTTTATCATGTGAAAATTTTGTAATTTGAAGCATCTGCCTAATATTTTGTGAACTAATATATTGTGTTACGGATATATTGAAGCAATAACCTTGATTTATTCAATCGATAATCAACACTTGAAAAAAATGAAAACAACAATAAATGAAAAAAACTAACAAAACTTTTTAAGGATGGGAGGAATGGTCCTAGCTTCCACCCAATGAGATTCATCTTACCACCACCTCCCTAGAGGAGTGGTCCTTTTCTCCCTCACCTCGTCCCCTCACATCATCACCTTCACGAGCTCAACAACGAGGGTGGGTCCTCGTCCACGAGCTCCTCCTTCTTCACCTCGCTTCACCACTCTCTCCACCCTAAGGATATATAAGATATTTCGTAAGTTTGTAGAAATATATATGTTATTTCCCGAGTTTGTAGGGATATATATAATATTTCACATGTTTGTATGATATCTATGACATTTCACACGTTTGTATGATATATATGATATTTCACAAATTTGATAGAGATATATATGCCCGACCGTTTATGTTACCAAATTAGAATACAAGTATGGATTCCGTTCACACCACCGAAACCAAACCCTAAATCATTGTTGACCACTTCCTCTCGTCAATTTAGGTTGTATTTATAGTAAAAATAAATAACATTATTTTCTAAATCCTCCAAAGTCCCCACGACAATATTGTTACTATTGAAAGGTATAAATAGAGGGTTCTCATCTGGTTTCATGAGCACTTGGCTCAACCTGCCATCTCGGCCTTAATTGGATCGAAAACAATGTATCGGGTCACCCACCATGCCTAGAGCCGAGCCTATGTAGTGCTCAGGGTGGCATATTCGTTATATAAATGAACAAACTTTACCAGTTTAGGTGGTAAATAGACATATTTAATTAATTCTACGTATTAGCTTTATTTTGTTACTTGCTTAAGTAACCTTCTCCCATCTCATGTATGTATTAAAATGCTATTGTTTACACAAAACAAACACACGAAATGAATCATATGCGAACAATTGTTTTTTTTTTTTTGCTAATATAACTTACTAGGATAGTGTCCCTGTAACACACTACGGGTTTAGATAAATGGATAAAAGAATATTTTTAAATTTAATTATTAGGAAAAATATGTGTAGTGAGTCTATGAGTCTATAGTCTTAATGAAATGAGCGTTATGCTTAGGAAAACAACACTTAAGTGGTGATTCTAAAAATATTCATAAGGTCATGAGGACATGAACAAATCTTATTAGTTTTAAGACAAAAGCGTACGAAACAAAAGATTTGTTTTTAAAAAATGTGTTTTTAGTATAGCGATATTATACTCAAATTAAAAAGAATAAATCGATTGATTTTATGTTGTAGTTTTTTTAAATATAATGTCGTATAAAGAGTTATATATGCTTATAAAATAATTAGAAATTTAATTGTATATAATTATCAATTTTATTTTTAAATAAGGATTTATCAGCAGATCAACTTAAACACGATCGACGTGTTAATATAGCAATTGGGTTGATATGTAGATGCCCTTTTAATAAAACTTTTTAACCAATTAAACCCATTTAAGTCTAATGAACCTTTAAAGTTTTCCTATCTAAATTTCAAAGATAGTTATTCAAATAGTGTTAACATTTAAAGTTATATTTTAAAATTTTTATTACTTTATTAAACTTCATTGACTACGAAACGTGAAATAATATTGGGTTGTTGGATTTTAGTACTCCAACTATGAGATATTGGTTGTTGTCACTTCCAATTAAGTAACTAACACATTTACTGTCACTACTCTCAATTTAACATTTCACTTGTCGTGTCACTCCGATTTTATTCACGTGGTGTCATTATCCTACGTGACATGCTTATATGGCATAAAAGCAGAGTGACACAAATGAAGTGTTAACTTGAGATGGTGACATTGAAAGTGTTAGTTCGAAGTGACGACAACCAATATCATATTGTTGAAAGTATTATAATCCAATAACCCAATAATATTTTACTTGTAACTATTCATCGGCTATATAATCTATAGAATCAATTTTATTCCCACTCTCATTTCTAATTCTTCAATTACATCCATAAGTTTTCTTTAATCTCGAGCTAATTATATATTTTAAATCAAGTTTGTTAAATGAAAATAAGAGATAAGGACAAATGAAAAAATAACTGTTTATTTCTTTGTTATCATGAATAAGATCGGCCTTTGTGGCTTATTATAGTTTCAAAAGTTGTATAAAACAAATAAACTAAAAATAATATACCTCTTTCTATAATATTATTATTTAAAGAAATTAATGTATAAAAAAGTTGTATATTTATTAAGGTGCATTAAAATGAAGGTTAAGTTCATGGAAATAGAGAGCGAAGGCCGATTTAGGAAGACAAGTGGATGAAGTAAATTGTTATATTGATTGCTATTATATCATTAACTTTTTTAAACCGCAACCTCAACTAGATACAAGGCTACCATAACGGTGTGATAAGAATTGTGAGGGTATGAGAAGCACCTAAAGGTGAATTTTGCTTAAACTTAACATTACTAATGACGCGGTGTGCAAGAATTGTAATTATCCGGATGAAATGAAATAGCGTTTAACAATACTGATAAACAAATTTAAGAGATTTTAAGCGACGTCATAACCCTATCTTTCTTATGGTTGAAAATCCACGAAATGATGAGTTCTCTTAATCTGAAAAATTAGTGTAATTTCTATTTTAATTTTCATTATCATAATTTGTGTAGCACTTTGCTAGGTCCTTAATAAAATCTACCTAAAGGTAAACCCTTAAACCCCTTTTAATAGGAGGTATCATATCACTTTAACATTTGTCTATCATTCATAACCCTTGATATATATGTGGTCACCCACGGGATTGAACCCTTAGAAAGTTTATTTCATTAAAAAAACACGTGACATAAATAAATTTCTTCATTAAAACAATAACTACATACTTAAATAAATAGAAAAACATTACTTGATGAAAAAAATAATATAAAACGATCACATCCGATTATGGTTGAATAGAAATGTGCTTGACAATATTACATCGTAATATTATATGCGTATTAGCATCCTGTAACTGCGATTGATATTATCGTCAATGATTTTTTTCATTGGGAGATCAACCATATGTATCGGTGATATTGTTTTTCTGTAAAACCAAAGAAAGCATGCTAGATCCACAAATCATTTAACGTCGTCGGTTCGAGTATCATGCATTGTTGGATGATCACATCGGTGGATTTGTTCTCGCAACCTTGTTGTGCAATTTTAGCAAACCTACATTCAATGCCGCAGCGATCATCTTGGATATGCCATGCTTTGTTGAACCAGAGAGTTACTAAATAAAGACACACTTTTATTTAACCAGTTTGACTCACAAACTTTCTCTCTGGATTTATTAAATCCGATCAACACCTAAGGTATTTATAACCATACCAACCTATTCCTATTACAACTAGGAAACATAAACATAATAATAAACAAAAAACTAATTAGAGACAAACTCAAATACTAATAATAAATAGATAGATTCTAATAACAAACGAACTGTTATTAGTTAATTCTTCTTCAAGTCACCCCATGAGAATTACCGAACTGCCCTTAATGAAGTCTAATATCGTCAAGTTTAATACTCCCTCTCGATATTAGCTTCTCCAAGACTCCCTCTCAATTGTGACTTGTTCATAGCTCGTGCTTCTTTACTAATTTTAGTAGTCCTTTAGCTCGGTAGTTTTGCTCCCTCTTAAACTCGACCAATAACAAAACTCGATCAACCGGAAGAAAGGATAACATGCCACCTGCTTTCAACCAAATTGAATCAAAGGGTTCACCAAGATCCGATCGGGATCTTTTACCACTGCCTTTGAACGAGTCTTCTATTGTCTAGCCTACTAAACTACTCCGACACACGGAGATTTAATCATCCCGACACACGGTGATGACACATCAACATTGACTCCTTCAACGTTGAACACTAGTTTAGAGCCGTTCAAATTGATCGATCTTGATAACGAAGAGAGACTTAACCGAAAGAACTTTGAATAATTTGACGAGCATAAGCCTTGCTCGTGCAACTCCAATTCAGAAGGTTGGACCTAGTTTTGATCAATGCTTCATAGATCAGAAACTTATCCCCTCGACCACCGCCGTTGCAGCCCCGCACGGGGCTGCTCCTCTTCTTAGAGCACGACTCTCAAACCCACGATACGAGCCATTGGCTCTGATACCACTTGTTGAACCATAGAGTTACTAAACAAAGACACACTTTTATTTAATAAGTTGACTCACAACTATTTTCTCTGGATTTCACAAATTCGATCAACACCTAAGGTATTTATAACCATACCAACCTATTCCTATTACAACTAGGAAACATAAACATAATAATAAACAAAAAACTAATTAGAGACAAACTCAAATACTAATAATAAATAGATAGATTCTAATAACAAACGAATTGTTATTAGTTAATTCTTCTTCAAGTCACCCCATGAGAATTACCGAACTGCCCTTAATGAAGTCTAATATCGTCAAGTTTAATATGCTTATGCTCGTGTGCATCATACAAAACTGCAATATCATTGCAAGTTTGCGCATCCATGAACTCTTTGTTGTATAAAATAATAATTAAATTGCAAAAATATTCAAGATAATCATGTGAAGACTTATCAGACATAGGTAGACATTCATCATATTCGTCAGGAGAGTTACCAGTTGAGAGTTGACGACCGACGAAATGCACTTGTATTGGAGTGAAGCTTTTTTTCTTCCCCTGTCATAACTTTTTCAAAAATACTCAGATCTTTTAACTACGTTGTGAAATATTTTTAGAAATAGTTTCTTCGACATACGAAACCATTCTATGAATGTCTCAATGTTGTATTTTGGATTGCTAACAAACGAATTGCTCACGAGGGTTTCGTTAGCTGCCTCAGGATCATGACGTACATAAGTTTTTTATGCTTGAGCGGAATCCTTAACTTCGGCCAACATGCGCGCCTTAGGTGGTCCATGACAAAATAACAACTAACATAACAAATAATAATTTATTATTTTTCTAAAACTAGCCCTAGTTCGGTCACTAATTCACTATCCCCTTTAGCCATTGAACATCATATTACTCTAGCGCTAACTATTACGGAGCGCTAACTATTACGGAGTATTTGTCTTACCATATGTCAATTTGTCACAAAATACTTATTGGTAATTCCATTGATGAAAAGTAGTTGAAAAAAAAAATTAGAATATGTGACAATTACTCATAAAATTAATATTACAAGCGATTAGTGTTCAAAAATTAAAATTATTTAAATTCAAGCTAATGAGGTTGGTGACCCATTGGTAATACGTTTGTGTTAGAATACTAGGTCTTAAGTTTAAATCCTACTTTAAAGAGGTGTGATATATTCCTTCTTAAAAATCAAGATGTTTCTATTAAAAAAATATTAAAAAATAATAAATAAAATTTTATTTAATATTAAATGCCGACTAGATTAAGCTTCCATCCCCACTTCAAATCTTCAATGTCACTAACATAATGTATCAAAGTCTTAAAAATACATTAAGTTAATATATATTGACATGACCAAGAATTTAATGAAATTTATTACTCCATCTATCTTTAAAAGAACACAATAAATTCTATTTGACTAGTTTAAAAAAATAATGAAAAATACATTGTTCGGAAAAGATTCTTTTACATTTTTGTATTTATAAACCAACAACCTTTTACAAGGTATTATCACAATGTGACCTTAAAAATATTAAATCAGCTAGTTGAAACTTAAACGGATCATTTGATTGACGGTTCTGTTAATGTATATAGATAACGAGAGAGAGAAAAAAACACACACATCAAAAATTCACAAATGTCAATGCAATAAAAAAAATGAAAGTAGAAAAAACTTGAGCGGGCTATACGACGTGACTTTAGTCAATTTTTCTGATGTTATGCGGAATGCAGGTGACTTTGCCCGTTATCTCGCCGCCTTATTGGAAATAATAAAAATGCGCAGACACTGTAGCCAATTATACATTTATACCAAGACACTAAAATTAAAATTGTGAAATTTGCGGGGCTAAAATGCAAATATGTAAAACTTGATGGTTAATGTTAAAAGCCCAAAAATTATTGTAGAAAAGTTTTTCTATTAAACATGATGAAGCTCATTTGAGAATATTTATATATTGCAAGAATAAAAAGAAAAAATTTAAATCACTTAAAAAACTTGGTAATGGTTTTTTTTAAATTTCATTTCCTACACACAATGTATAAGGTATAAACTAAAAAAAATCAATGAAATATTTTTCATATGTATTTTTAGCGTTCAAAGTTTACTTACACATGTGTAAATTATATGTAAGCAACATAAACCTACATATAACTCAATATGTGTAGGTTTAACAAATAAACAATATTTAACAACTTTTATTTTTTGAATTTCCAAATTGATGAATATATATTGCATTTTAATCATTTTTCAATGTATTAAAAAAATAAAGAACTCAGTAATTTTTTTTCTTCTCGCAATATTTAGCCTTTTAACATAAACCCTCCTCTTATCTCACAAATCACATTTTAACGGTCAATAATCAATGTTATCATGAACTATCAAAACTGAAGTTGTTTCACGGATAAAAAACATGTCTTGTTTATACATATCATTCAAATAAGTTGGATCATTAAACGTCACGCATGAGCTAGTTCAAACCCATGGCATCATGAGCATTTGGGTTTGTAAACCAAATTGCCTAATTGTCGAATTGGCTTTACTATTCAAAAGGGGGTTGCGGCGCAACTTGTTGCCCGTTTACCAGCCACTATATTGTAAATTGTCGTTTCTTATTTGATTAATGTAAAACATCTTGGTATTAATCTACCTATCTACCTATACTAATAAACCTCTAACTCACTGCCACATGTCCTTTTCTAAGGCATGCCAACTCACTGCCATGTCATGAAATCCTATGTGTCACTCATACACCACACCTTCAAAACAATCTATAAATCACGCGGGTACAAAACACATACGAAGCTCCATTTACAACTTGTGACCCGACATATTATTAACCCTAATCTCATCAAACCTCTCACAATTGCACAGTTGAACCTCCACTGCCGCTCTCTTTCTCCTTCTTGGCGTGTGGTTTTTGAAATCGCTACCTGGTTCTTCAACCTCTCAAGTCTCCTCCCATCACTGTCGCTCTCTGATTCCTCCATGTCTCTGTTGATCGCAGTAACTATGAATCGAAACACGATCGATCGTCATGTACCAGATCGGAGCCCTACTTCGATGTCTGCCTTCGTAGGTATATCTTATATAGACTTGATCGTAATAATAATAAACCATATATCCATGTAAAACAATTACCACATGCTCTTCCATCGTCATTTGGATTAAATTAGTTATCATATTTGGCTCCTCCTCTTTGTTTAGATTAAATCAGTGATATATTTTTCAATGTTGGATGAAAGAAGCATTGGATTTAATCTATATATTATGTTCTCTATGTTTCAGTGATTCCAATTATTGTGTTCTGATTTATTTGTTTCATATTTGCAATTGTTTCTATTGTTTAAGTTTCAATGTAAATTTAAAATATTTTGGTCTAATATAAGTTTCAATTCTTTGTAAATTTGTTAGCTTTGATGTAAAGTTGTTTCTATTGCGTTCTGTCATATTAAGTTGTTTTGATTGTGTTTGGTTTTGATTTGTAGATTATTGACAAAGTGGAAGTGATGCTGTTTGGACCAATTGCTCATCCACCATCATCAGTTACGGTATGTTTTTAGGTTTAGTTTCAACTCAAACGGTTTGCAATGTATTTCTTTAAAACAGTTTCGAAGGGTGAGGGGTGGGGGTTGATTATTTTCGATTTGTAGGAGACGTGCAATTCCGCGTATTAAAAAACGGTTCTGAATTCATTTTTACAATTTCATGATGACCAGTAATATTTTGAACTGGAGTTCGTATCGCATATTTGATTTGGAATGTTTAATCTTTTACTGTAAGGTAACAAACTGACAAATTCCGTTCAAGTGATTACATTGAAGATAGTTTTCAAGTCAATCTTCGATTCTCTGTGAACACCATCTTCCGCCTCCATCATCATCTAAATAACTTTCTTCTCTTCGATCTTCCCAGGCCTAAGCATCGTTCTTGGCTTTGATTGAAATCCTTGTGGTAATGTTCTTCTTTCCTTTCTATTCCTTGTGGGTCACTTAAATACGTAAATATATTGTAATTATTTGGTTGAGTTTGCATCACAGTTTGTGTTAGAGGAGCTTAATGTCAAATCTGTTGTGCCAATGCAATGATTCTTTGAAGTATGTTTGCTTATGATAGAGAGGTTTGGAGACATCAAAGAGAAGTTTTCAATAATGTAAAACAATATACACCTTTGAATTCCCCGTTTTATCTCACTTTGATCATATGATAGAGAGGTTTTCATTAATGTAAATCCAATTTGAAAGTGAAGTATATTGTTTGCAGCTAATATTAGAGTTATGGATCCCATGATGGAATTCGGATGCACTGGCTTGGAAAGAAGAGTTGATGGATGGAAAATGAATCACGAAAACAATGTTGCAATGACGTCAAGCCATGCCTCTTCTAAAAGCAAGTTAACATTTTATTTGGCGTAACGAATGTACCAGGTTGTTGCTCCACTAGGTTGATGTCAACTTTGTAAGTACAAGGCTTTGGTCTTACGTATTAAGATTTTTATTAAGGTTTTACTATGTGAATTCACATTACTTATTATATTTAGTAGCTTGAAAAAGTAATTTTTTTTTTCATTTACCTATTAGTATTCTATATTTAGCATTCTAAATTAACAATCTATTTTCGTTCTATATTGATAATTATGTTCAACTAATGAAAACATACTAAATATAAGGTAGTGATAGACAGCAACTCATTAGCTATTACAAGGTGTCAAATATTTTGTCAAATTTATGATCTATTTCAAAAGCTAATTTAAATATGAACGGAATTACATATGAATAATGTTGATATTTCCTTTTTCAACAGCAAATTTAAATCTTTACTTGATTAAAATTTCTTTAATGTTGACATACTTTCTAAACTTATATGTCATACTAAAATGTATAATTATTACCGGAAACTTTAAACAAATTTAATTCCAAATTTATGACATTTTTAATTTTAAAAACATACTAAACTAAACTTACCGAATTAAAAGTTAAATTTTCAGATTCATTTAATAACAACCTTAATTTTGAATTGCCTGATTTTAATAATGATGATTTAGTTGCTAAATATAAAAACATATAATAGTCAACAATCTTAATTGATATGTTGATTTTAATTAAAATGTTGATTTATATATGGCAGGCACGGTTTTTGAATTTATGTGGGTAAATTAGTATAATCAACTAATTTATTAGAATGGATTTGCAAATTTTAAGTTAAGATAAACAAGTTTCCACATTTATACGTGGAAATACTTATAAATTTCTATCAGGTCTTACATAGTTCTTCACATTTTTTATACAAATGACTGGTAATTGCATAGCTGATGATTTTTCTTCATTAAAACTTATTGGAATATGGTACACTTTGGTTTTTCTTATCGTTCATTTGGTATGGCATGATCGTCAGAAAAACAATTTGGTTGTCATCTTTCTTGATCAACACGTAAGTTTATTTATTTTAGAGTTTATCATTGTACGTCCACTACTATTTTTCTCATACATTTTTTTAAATATATTATGTAGAGGGAAAAAATGGCCGCCATCGTCCCAACATCTTTGATGAATCTTTTCAAAGATGTTAACTTGATTGGAAAAGTTTTTTCCCTTAACCATTTTAAGGTAAAAAACCTTTCACATCATGAATACCCGACCTATGATGGATATATGTTAATTAATTCTGGCAACAAACAAATTATACTAAACAAATATACCAGACTGGTGCCGTTTATGTTTGAAGCACCCCAAGGTTTTACTTGGTATCCGATAGTACCTACGATCAAAGCATTAACACATGATAGAAAAGGTCCAAGATATATAACAGGTATGTTTACAAAGTTACTCCCTATATTATTCACCATTTTTATATTAGTTTAATCGCTCAAATTATTTTTTTCAAGATGTGGTAGGACGAGTGGTAACAGGTGAAAGAATATCTTCTCAATACATGTATGAACTCATACTTCAACATAGCACGTAAGTTATCTCGATATCTTTTATAGAAACAACCTTAATATAATTTCATATTTTAAAGTCTATATCGTTTATTGCCTTTTTTTTCCAGCGGACACATGATACAATTGTTTCTGTATGACAATCACCACAACATCCCGTATATGCCTACGCGACGAGCTATTTTACAAAACGCTGTCATATACGTGTCTTTCAACAAATTGGTTCGACAACCAACAAGTAACTTATCCTTAATATATATTCTAAAAATTAGATATTAGGTTACTTTAAAATATAATGAAACTTTCCTTATTTGTTTAATACATCAACTAATTATTAATTTAATTTGCAGTGAACATTTTGAGATCAACCGAATTGACTTCCGTGGTAATCGAGCCTAATATCCCAGAAGCACGTAACATTGGTTTCAAAATGCGTTCATGTGATCCGTGTCAATGTATCGTGAATAAATAGAGTGTTTTACTTATATTGTCTTTTTTTCTTTTAAACAACGTATATTGTTTCTACATTCTTTTTTTGAAGCTTTTCTTTGTTTGAATTTCTTAGTTGTGGATGTACGTATCTTTTTTTTATATATATGGAATTTATTATGATAATTTTTTTACTATACACTTATATGCTCGGTCATTTTACGTATTTAATCAAAAAAGTTAATTGCCTTGAGATGAACAAAGTTTGCTTTTATTCGCAATGAAAATTAATATATTGTGATCGTTAACCTCCCGTAAAACAAATCATTGTATAACTTCAATTACATAACACATTCTTAATATAAAAAATATATGTTTTTCAAACCCGTGGGTACCACGGGTCACTAACCTAGTTGCCTAATATATATATAGGCGTTTGAATATTATAATCCTAGACATCATTACATTTACAACTATTAAAAATATCTTGCAAAATCGTAAACTAGCTAGGACATATAAGTCAACAATATTCATTGTTAACATATATATTGAAGAAACTAAATTACTCAAGTGTAAAAATACAAGATTTTATTTCCGTTTAAATCGTAAAAATAAATTACGCAAGTGTAATTTATATATGTATTATTTATAACGTAAGGTTATGTGAGAATCTCATCTTATGTTAATTCATCTATGCGTTAAATAATTATACAAGCACAATTTACATTTGACTAATTATCTTCTATGCTTCGCACGGTTTGTATAGTTTCTATTTCAAAGTTACACCACAAATAAAATGTTTTCTCATCACAAACAAAAGTGAATGTATTTATTAACAAGAAAGTTTATAAATTTTATGTTAGTATTTATTAAGATAATAAAAATAGGAAACATATAAACATGAAAATACTTGTAAAGATTTCGTTTCTTGTAGTTGATGTAAACTTTAATCCTTTTTTATTATTGATGATCAAAGTGGTCAAGATTTTGTTAAAAACAACTTTACAAGCTATATATGCATACGTGCAACACTAATTCGTTGCATCATAAGATAAAATTATAATTTCTTTGATTAAATAGTACAACGAATTAAACAATATGTCATTTTTAGACGCAAAGGGATATGGAAAATTTAATAAATTAATTGAATGCTATAATGGTACCAATGTACAACCCCGATGCGTATGAAATATAAATACATTGATGACACTCATATCATTTAATGACTTTTATTGTGGCATTAAATACCACAACTAATTTAATATTTTCAATTATGTCGCAATAAAAAAATGTACGTACTACACCCAATGCGTAAGATATGTAGTGAGGCATTTAATATAAACATGTAACACAATTGAATACGTTAGAGTCGTTGAACTAAATGTGTACACGACTTCGTAGAAAAAACTATATCATTTAACGTCTAGCATTTTTCTTTTTTTGTTTGCTAACATTTTCATGGCAAAACTATATTATCCGTAATAAATTATAGATCGAAGTACACTTTTTGTCTCCAAATAAAAAATAAATAAATTTGTATAACATTAAGTGTATAATCACATAAAGTAAGAAAATATTAGTAAATAATGATTGTTAATTTATCATGGCACCATTAAGGTGTGTAAAATAAGAAAAATACTATAAACCATTACACTTTTAAAGGTTTTATACCGGCGCTGAACACAATCATGAAAATATTGAGTTTTAGTTGGATCAAAATTAAAGCTAATATGGTTTGATTAGATTGGTGAAGTAGTTTTCTTTTAGTGTTTTTAATGATTTGTAAAATGTTTTCTAATTAATAAACTAATATCAAAATTTAAGTTGTACGTATCATGTATAAAATTTATTTTTTATTTTTATTTTTTTAACGGTAAATATACGACCATGATTCGGAGAATATATGTTATTTTAATCGGGCACACATATCAGTTTCTCAGTCAGGACCGTACCCCTAACTCCCATAAGAGGAAACTCACATTTGGTGAGAAAACCTTTTGACCAACCTAGAACCTCTCATTTTTATTTCATTTTTTATCGTAGGTGGACTTGAACCTAAAACCTCCCCTATTTATAAAAAATATTATTTTAGAAGCTTAATCATAAGATAAATAATCATTTACATACTGATTACTATTTTATAATGTCCCACGATCTCTTTATAAACATTTAAATTTCCATTAGAAAATACACATGTTATTAATTTGTATTGATGAGTTAAAAGTTCTGAGATTTTTTTAAGTCAAACCTATTATATTTTTAACCTTAAATTACACCAAATAAATTAAGTCAAACCTATTATATTATCAGCCTTAAATTACACCAAATAATTTACTTATATATGTGTTTGAACCCATTATTTTCAGTTTAAGACAATATCCCTGATAATTACGCTAGTTCCACGATAATGATTAAAGTTGAAATCTAAAAAAAAAAATTAATAAAGAAGTATCTTAAATAATAACCTAGTATGTAAAAAGTAGTGGTCTGATCTATTAGTGATCAGTAATTTTAAAAGACACAAAAGAAAGTATATTCTTGTTGGAAGAAAAGGATGTTAGAGCAAATTTCACCTTTCTTCTTTGTCGGTCAATTCACACATTTTTTTTCTTTTTTTCTTAAATTCCAGTTCAACCATCCATGCATTTAACATACTCTTAATTTTTAGTAAACTGTAGTTCTGGTCCCTGTGTTTTAATATCATTAACAGTTTTAGTTTCACCTTAACAGTTTTGGTCCCTATGTTTTTATTTTCTAACATAAATGGTCCAAGACACTAACTCCATCTAATTTCCTGTTAAGTCTCACACGCGCCTCACATCTTAGGGGTAAAAATGTCATTTCTCCCTTTTTTTATCTAAGTTATCATGTAGGTTAATATTTTTATTGAGTCGCATGTCAAAAAGAGCGGGAGAAATGACATTTTTACTTCGCATGTGAGGGAGATTTAACGGAAAGTTGGATGGAGTTAATGTCTGGGACCAGTTCTGTTAAAAAAAAAACACAAGGACCAAAACTGTTAAAGTGGAACTGAAACTGTTAATACTATCAAATCACAGGGACCAAAATTACAGTTTACTCCTTAATTTTATATCAAAACTAATTTACTTTGTTAGAAAATCAAAAGTGGTAACAAGTCATACAAAGTGTCAAAGTGTAATATTAAAAAAAGTGTTTGTTACATATATAAGCATGCATATGCGTGTGATACTGAAAACTAATAACAGTTATGTAGGATGGCACTAATGGAGCTAGCACCTAAAATCAAGGGTATCTCTAGAAAGAAAAAAAAACAATGTCCTACATTCATACAATATTTTTGTGTGCACTCATAAAAAATTGGCATACAGTCATACAAATTAAATAATCTTTTATTACATATTATGTTCACCACTGAGTGTCGTCGGAGTAGGTGTGGGGTGGGTGCGGCCTCAATGCGACCTCGTACAGAAACATCGCCCCACTCTCTATCGAGGCCGAACTATGGGGTGAGTTTCCCGACCTCTTATCGAGTTTTTTGACCGTTTAAATGGGGGTCCACCCTCAATGGCTATTTTTTGTTTTTTTTACTTTTAAATGCAACCCTTCCTTCAACCTTACAAATAACAATTTTGTTTACACATCACTCTCAAACCATACTCTTTCCATCAATCTCTCAATGACATCTAATCGTCAACCATGGACAAGTGCTCAAGAAGTGAACTTGTCAAAAGCATGGTTGCATGCTTCATTTGACGGTAACGAAAGTAGAGGTGATTTTTGGAATCGAGTTCTTAAACATTACAATCAACTAGAGTATGCAAACCGAACGATTGATCAACTTCATTCAAAGTGGAGGAACGATTTCAATCTAATCACTAACTTCAATCGCCTTTATCTTCATGAGCATATTGAAGGAGACGCCGAAGCCGATACCATAAATAAAGCCTTGAATGAATACCAAGAGATATATAAATGTCCTTTTACCAAAATTGAATCGTGACAACTTGTTAGGACACGTGGGATGTTACCCAATTGATTTATGATAAGTTATTTTACATTATGTACGTCATTTGTGTTTTTATATTTAAGTTGTTGTGTTTTTATTAGTTATAATTTGTGTTTTATATTTAATTAAATATTAAAATTTTTAAATAAATGAGAAATAAAAGTTAAAAAATGATGTGGGGGTGGTGTGGGGTGGATACCGGGTGATTTGGGGTGAATGTTGGTGTAGTAAAAAGTGTGGCGTGGTGAGGGATGGACTCCCCTCATCCTAATATCAGTGACAAATTTTCATTAGCTTATTAGTAGAACATTTGTATATCATTTACTTTTACGAATAAAAGAGACGTATAGTGAAGACAAAATGATGGTTAAAGTCGAGTGGTAGATGTAAGATGACCGTGTTAACAACCCGAACCATTATATATTTTTTGTTTCTTTTTCGTCTACATAATTCCTGGATTCTCGGTCATTTAACAATCTACCGTCATTCATAAATAAATAAATAAATCTATCTATACCTTCTAATAAAAAAGGGTTTTAGAGGACACTTGTCAATCATTCAAGGCACTTAGAGAATTATTTTCCCGCTCAAAATGTTAATATCATTTTTATTAGATGAATATTTTCATTCCATAATTAACCATTTTTTAATTAATTCAAATTTAACAAGATAATCAAATTAAACTTTTTTAAAATATAGGGTTATCATATTTTAATAATCAGAACTTTTTTATATTGACCGATATTAATCTCAACTTAAAAAATACAACAATCATCCGTTAAAGTTAACTTAACGGTGTTACTTTTTTTTTGAATTTCAGACCAAAGTTTTAGGGCTTTTATCAGGAGGAGGATACAAGTCTAGTGATGTAAAACTTACCTTGAGTCGGTGCTCTAAACGAAGAAATTTTAACATTCGATTTAAGCACCATTAGGTTTAAAGACCTGATTAAAGACTGTTTAGTCGTTTGGTGCACCGGCTCAAGGTAAGTTTTATGTGACACTCCGCCTCATACGAGAATAAAAAGACTTAAAAAAAAAAAAAAAAAAAATTATTATTTACGCGATACGCGCAGCAAGGAGCTTGGCGTGCGCGTATCGCCTAAGAAGGGGATTACCGGGTGCGTGAAACCAGGGGCTGCCGCTGATTCGAGCAAAACCACCTCCCCTACGCGATGCGCGCAGGTGGAGGCATGCCCTGCGCGTATCGCGTAGGGCAGGTTCACCAGCTATAAAAGGAGGACGACCCCCCCTTCATTCCTTGCACCTTCACTCTCTCTCTCTAGTCTCTCTCTCTAGAATTCCGGCCAAGAATCTCCGGTAAAGCTCCGACGAAGTCCCGGTAGGTTTCCGACACGTAACGGAAGCCTCCAAAAGTCCGGTCCAAGTGCAAGTTGCTCACGAAACGTCTACGAGAATCTTCGGTGTTCGGTAAGACTCGTTTTTAGATTCCTTCGAGTACTTATCATTTATATATATATGCACCTAAGATACTAAGGGGCACGAAACCCGTCATTATAGTGAACGGTGTCCACCCACAAGCACGTGAGCTCGGGACCGTTGAACAAGGCAAAGTGCTGCCCAAGTTCAGAGAGACTTTCGTACCCAGGCCCCCACTCTGCTCGACTCCTTAGGTAATATCTCAGATCCCATACTCATTTAAGATGTATGTATGACTTAAGTCCATGGAAGAACCAGGGTTTTAGAATAGAACATTCCTAGTCATATAATATTACTAGGAACCCAATATGTTTTCAATGAACGTTAGAATCGTGTAAGAAACACGAAGAAATGATAATGTGGCTTTTCAAATAGAATGATAATGAGAACATAGGATAACCCTGACTCAGATGTTAAAAACACTCTGAGTAAAGTAATTATGCCAAGGACTAAAGCCATCACCAAAGTCACATGACGTGACCAGGGTAATGCATCAGTGAGAAAACACTGATAGGATTATCCCTAGGGGAATGAATCCTGATAAGAATGAAATGTTTTACAGGGTTGTCTTGATTAGCCACTAGCCTGAGATACGTAGGCTACATCAGAAGGTGAGTCTAACCGCCCCTCTTTTATATGTTTTATGATTTCGGGGCTGTATCCGAGCTTGTATGTAAAGTATGAAATGTTTGTAAATGTTTTAAATATGTATGTGGTTATAAGTAGATCGCTACCTGGTGATCAACGCATCTCAACTCCAGGTTCGTCCGGTTGAGGTGTGAGTTGGTCCGCGGTAATAAGCTTCGCGTTAAGAGTCATCTCAATGAACGAGATGGCGGCTACATACCACAGGGCAAGTCATTAAGGTAGGGCTTCGCGCTAAGAGGTAGTCCTTGAGGGGCTACCGGCTCCGCCTCGGGATATGTATGCGTCTAGTTGGATCCAATTAGGTAGACTGATTGCTCGTAACAGGAAAGGTACCGGATGCCCGGGATGCTATGAAATGTTATGGCATGGATTTGCCATATAGGTGCCTTAGTCCTGTATGCGGTATACATATTAGCAAGCATTACGTCAAACGACGTCAACTAAGTGACGTAGTGAAGAGTTGACTTGTAGATAACTTATTACCACACACATATATAAATGATGATGTCTAAATATTTTATATGTCTTACGTCACTGGTTACGACTCACCAACACGTAGTTGTTGATGTCTTTTAGCTCGTGATGCAGGTGAAAGAAATAACCGTGAACATTAGCTAGGAAGGCCTAGCTAGGGATGATCGGATGATAGTACTCCACATAGGAGGAAGGAAGATGCTTGGGAATAGTGTCTTTAGTTTTTATTATGATGTAATGCACTCACAGCGAGTGTTAGACAATGTTGTTATATTCAAATAATTAATGAAAAGTTTAAATTTGGGACCGTAAATGTGGTCTTTTATTAAGTCTTCCGCTATATTATTTTATTTGATTGGCTGATGTTACGCAATGTGTCGGGCCCTGGGAGTCGGGGTCTGACATTTTACATCAATAGATTCATATCCTCTTCCAGATCAAAAGCCTTAAAACATCGGTATGAAATTAAAAAAAATTAACGGCGTTAAGTTAACTTTAACGGAGGATCATTGTAGGAAATAAGTTACAAGTTGAGATTGCCACATGGAATTTTTTAAGTTGAGATTAATATCGGCCAATGTGCAGACGTTCGGATTATTAAAATCCAATATCGATAAAAAAATATATAATATTGAAAATATAAAAATCATATTACCTTTTGAATTCATTTGCTATTGTTTTTCGATAATGTTATTTAAATCTAGCAATTTGCATTCAGCTGTTAAAAAATGTTTAGCATTGCAAAATGTATTTTTTTTATCAATGTGTCTATATTGCTAAGCCAAGTCTTGACGAGATCCTTGTCAAATATAAGCATGTCTATTGTCCATTAAATATGGTTTCAATGTTGTATGTAATTAATTTACAAGATTTAAGAAACCTTTATTTAATGTAATAATATATAAGTTATTTTCAAATATTTCTTTTATAAAGGGAAAATCATATAGAAACATAATGAACTTATATTTTGTTCCAGTTAGGTTACTCAAATTTTGTTTTCTTTCAATTACATAAATTAAGTTTAAAAGGTGTTCCACTCCCAGGTAAATTAATTTGTATAATAAGTAAACATTGATTTTTAGATTAGTTTGAGACCCGTTTTGTATTTTTTTCTCACATCAACTAAATATTCTTAAAACTTTTTAAAAGTTTCACAGTTTATTTTATAGATCTTGCAATTTGTAAAAATTTGTCATTTTTTTACTTTTTACAAATTTATGAAAATTTTCGGAGTTTTTTGTTTAATTTTTAAAAAGTTTTCGTGAACATTTATTTTACTTTATTTTAAAACTAATGTTAAAATTAATATTTACATATTACACAAGTTAGTTACATAGGATTGAGACACCATTTTAAAATTATCTAATTGAAACAAAACAATGTTTAAGAGACATAGTTAGCACCAGTGTTTTTAAAACCGGACCGGACCGGCCGGTTCAACCGGTTGAACCGGGAACCAAATCCCAAGCCGGTCCGGTTAGATGGTATAAAACGGGTTTCACTTAAACCGGGGCGGTTTTATACAAACCGGGTTCAACCGGTTCGGACCGGACGGTTTTTAGGCAGAGGATAGAAGGAAGTTTTGGTCTAAGTAGCGATGTGGGACAAGTTTTTTATATAAATGTGAAGATTATATGAGATGAAAGTCGGAAACCAAAACAAACATTATTGTTCTTCCTTGCGAGGATCGAACACAAGATCTTTATGTCCGAAAGAAGAGTATTAACCAACTTAACTAGGATGAATTGGTGATGATTAACCAGCAAGAACCATATTAATATGTTTTATAGCGAGCTACCAATATCTAATATAACAATCAATAAATGAAAAGAATAAAAAATATCTAATATTTATATTTTTTTAATACTAATCATCTAATCCGGTTCGACCGGTTGAACCGGTCCAACCAGTGAACCTCTCAGTCGTCCGGTTCGGTCTCCGGTCCGGTTATGAAAACATTGGTTAGCACAAAATTAAAACTTTATTATTTTTCTACAAATTTACCCGTTTGCTAAACTATTTAAACTTCTCTATTTTTCATGTCATTACTCGTGTAATACACGGGCATTAAACTAATATATATATATATATATAATTAGAATAAATGAGAAGACTCATATATATATATATATATATATATATATATATATATATATATATATATATATATATATATATATATATATTTGTTATCGTGGTAATACTCTCCTCACATTTGCTCATTTTGTTTACTTATCTTATATTTTTTGTAAGTTAGACACAAAACGCGATTACAAACTTCACAAAATCGTCAATAATTTTTTTGTAATATACTAAAAGGGATAACTTCTTACGTTGATGTCACTTATCTTCTTGGGTTGCTACAACATATATATTCTACATGTTATCTTCAACTCACATTAAAAAAATCTAATAAGATCATATGTCAAATTCTAACTCTAAACATCCTTATATAAGTACTTTTAAAAAATAAAAAGTCATACTTTATTGTTGAAGAGACTTCAAGCTTAACAACTTTTCTTTCCGTAACTTGTAATCTTGCACTATTTAACCTAACTTCACTATATATACACACCGCTTCAACTAAGACTATAAATCAACATTTTCATCTTCTAATAATTAAGAAACTCATTCACATTTCAACATTTTTACTACTTCACATGAGATTTTACTTAGTGTCACGTTTTTATTTAGTTTAATGGAGGATTTCAAGGCGGGTCATTATTGCTTCATATTCAAAATAACTTGATATGTTCAAATAAAAAATTAACCGATTATCATGAATTATCTACTAACCAGATATGTTCAAATAAAAAGTTTACCAATTATTATAGATCGTCTCCTTTATTTTAACATATGTTTTTGCTAGGAAAATATTTGTAAAAATCTATACCAATTTAATAAGGGATATGTTAAAAATAAATTTGATACTTAATTTTAGTTAAAATCTATAAAACTAAATTTTCGTGTAGTATAAAGGTATTAATCAAATTTTTTTAAATAAAAGGCATATGTGAAAGAAGACTAATGTCTATGATTATGAAGTTCGGCCAACAACTAAAAGATAAAAGTTTAACACAGAGGACGAATATAACTTAGTTATTAACATTACATAAATAAAAAAATAAAAGTCGAGGATAAAACTAAAACACAGTTATTCTCATGGGTCAAGTCAAGTTCGGGTGCTAGCCTTTTGGATTGGCATCACCCACCAACTGCTTATTTTTAATCTATGATAATTTATGAATTTAGGTGCACGTGTAGGTTGTAGTTTTGTTACCGTGTGGTGTTTTGTTGCCAAAAAAAAAAGATTTTGTTAATTTTAACTTTTAACTATTGGTTGGTAAATATTGATAAACTTTTGGGTTCAAGTCTCTCATGAGACAAAATAATGCGGGGATTAAAGGTGTGGTCCTGATTAAGAAATGAATGTAGACCCAATTAAGATAGCATTTATCATTCGAAACAATGTCGTACAATTGTCGTTCAAAATAAATAACCCACAAGTCCCTACTTTCCAACTATTTTCCTTCAAACAAATCCACATTAATGAAATCTTTTAACTTTATAATTACGTAACATTAGACTTCAATAAAAAGACGGTTATTTACCCTTTTATAACTCATCTTATTCTGATAGTGAGGCAAAACCTAAACCCTAATTTGGTATTTAGGTTACGATGAAGAAGATTGATCAAATTGAGTACCAAACCAGGGTTTAGGTTTTGTCGCACCATCAGAATTGGGTTACGATGGGTTATAAAAGGTAAAGATCCGTCATGTCGTTGAAAAATCTAATGTGATGTCATTAATCATTATAAAGTCAATGGAGATGACATTCGTTAGTGTGGCATGTTGATGGATATAGTTAGAAAACTGAAGACTAGTGGTAAGAATAACATGAATCAATATTATCAGTCAATATACGTGTTGCGTTGATGATTTGGGAAGGCCGGGATGCGCTCATGGTGCAACTTATCGGTCCCAAGGCGACATGTTAAAGACCTAGCTACTTGAGGAGATGTTAAAGGGATAAATGGACTTGGTTTGATGGGCAAGTAAACCATATTTCTATCAAAGCTGCTAGAGAATTGATCTTGTCCCATAACTCTATTCACTCGTATCCATGGAATAAACATTTTATTGTGGCTAGTGTATCAAGACCAGATTAATTCTAACAAAGGATTGTTAATATAGAATCACCATAACAACTTTTATTACATTAACAACAAAAAGAAACTAATGTTGAATAAAAAAACTAAAAAGATGCTAGGTACTATACATCAAAGACAAGATCACCAAAATGTATTGTCTAAATTTCCATCTTATAAATGTTATTTTCATATTAGGTGCCACTATCATACTAGGTGTCAACACCTACATAGGTATGATCATCGCCGAAAAACAAACATGTAAAAAGTTTAAAAAGTGTACAACCATCCGTCTAAAAATATACGTCTAAAAACTTGCGTAGTAAAAGATTATCTAACTCTCTCAAAAGTGTATAGGCTTCGGTGCTTTTTCTAAGGAAGCGGGTTAAAAAGACAGAAAATCAAAGAAACATTCTTATAAAATGAAAATGGCCATTTTAAGAATCTCTTGTTTTATATGATCTATATGGTGTGCAACAAATTAAAAAACCTTGTACTTAATTTCCATCATAAATGATAAAGTTCTCCCAACAACTTAATGGCTCACATTTAATGTTGTTAATTTTTATTGTTAAGCATGATGATCTGCTTACGTCATGCCTGATATCCACTAATAATAGAAAATTTTCCGATACACTCATTTGATATTTCATTTTACGTTACATATTTAGCATTTGGAGTTTAAGCTTACCAGATTATTAGAACAATTAAATGATGACATGTTACTCAACGATATATATATTATGTATTCATATCTTTGTACCATTGAGCCTACGATATATACATGCATAGTATACTGCCACTTTCGCAAAACCTAACAAATTTTGATTCATCCAAATCGTGGCGATATAACATGTGTTGATATGTCCATCGGCGGGCCTAATTGTAGAGAGAAGGGCAATCACGACTCACGTTAAAAAGATACTTCAATGTTGTATACATGTGAAAAAACCACACACGTCACAAAGAAGTTAAACCTTATACTCAGACCAAACCTAGTGGTAAAAGGGATAACACCCCATTTCAGGCTCCACAACAAATTTATAGCGACACAAGGAGAGGAAGTAAGGACGCTATAGACCACTTTTTTAATTATCAACTAAATGACTATTATACTACTCGCACCTTAATGTGGTATAGCGCCATAGCGACGTGGTGTAGTAGGGGTGGGGGCTATAGAGCCTTTTCAAAATCCACACTACGCCCACTACACATGGTCTAATACTAAAAACATTACTTCTTAAGCCAATTACACTCCTACAAATGAGGAAATAAACTTGTCCAACATCTTGCCCCAAGACCCGGTAAATCGCCACTAACACTAATTATCAACTTGCATTCAAATCTTCCAGCAGAGATGTCTTTTTGTTATTAACCTCCACTTGCGTCACACATCCGGTGATGGTCCATAGCCACAAACTTACTCTTGTCTCTCTTCATAACCTCAGACCATCCAACTCCTCACTGGCTCACTCCATGTCAGCCACTGATGAGGTGGTGATACACGTTATCTATATATATATATATTGAGGGATTTATAATTCGAATAGAAAAGGACGCCAATTAACCAGAGGCGTTGAAATAACACCAGGTCAATCAGTTGGAACAACATCAAGCATCTATTCAAAAATACAATTAACAAGACATTTGCATCTTTGCAGCAAAACAAGAACAGAAGCAAAACTGTTTATAAGCTGCAAACAGAATCAGCATGCACTCGTGTGAGTTCACTTGCTAAAGGACACGCATTTTGTTCATAACCACGGAGGAAATTATAAAGATGCTGAGACAGATAAAAGCAAGATTCTTAACACATTGGTTCTTGGAAGATTCTTAACAAGTACATAATCGACATCATTGCAACTTAGTTCTCATCAGATTTAAGGAAACTTAACACCGAAGATAACAGAACATATTACCAACTACTCAACCTCTTGAAGATAGTCTTCAATTTGAGCTGCAGTCAGGACCCTGGAATGAAGAAACACACAAAATAGCCATTTTTATTAAGTAAAATGTTCAGTGGTTGCATACAACTATGTACTACAGATAAACTTGCCTGAATGTTCTGTCAGCCTCAATAACACCAATCTCAATGTTTTTGCCAGATATTTGTCCTTCAAATCTGTTACACATGATAAAAACATTACAAACACACTCTAGTTCTGCCAAATACCAACAAAAATCATGTCATATTTACCAATTTACAAGGAACTATAGAAGCATGGCTACTTCTCGTATTCATCGTTAGAAATGGCAGGTCAGGTGACCCACAGGTCAAAAAGGGTAGATTTTGGTAGGGGTTGGGTAAAGTTGGGTTAAACGTTGACCCAGACTACTTTTGTCTGTTCTCATTATAAAATAATTTGTATTTGAAATACATATTAAACCATTTTTTGGATGCATCGATTAAATGAGTTGAGTGTATTAAAAATACACCTTTGTGACTTTCAACCCATTTGACCAGTTCAAAATAAAACAAGACCTGCATCGACCCTTTCATAAGTAAATGAGTAAAACATGTCACGTTATAACAGCACTAGAAATATTTGCGATGAACTATACTAATTACATGTGCCTAGTAAATGATCACACCTCACATAAATCAAGATTCAAGATCAGAGATGAGAAGGTTATATGCTATTACTAGTACATGGTAGAATAATAAGTGTCAGTTAAAAACTTTTATATCAAGATTATTACCCCTCCTTCAATGTCAAAATAGCTGTGTGTATCGCATCTTCAAGCTCCATATCATCAGTGTACCTACAAACAACATCATTTTAGAAAATTTGTTAAACGAATATGGTGTCTATAAACCTATAATGTAAAAACTGATCTTAAAAATTACAAATCACATTTATAACAGAATCCTAAGAGGTAAATGTTTAAAAATAATAATGGCATGCCTCTTTTCAAGAAATGTCTTGGCATTCGATACATTTTTTCCCATGGCCGAAGCTTTCCAGGAGAAGTATGAGCCAGAGGGATCCACCTGCACCAATGCATGTAAAATTAGTTTTTAGAAAGACTACAAGCCACTTAAAAACATATAACAAAGTTACAAAAGCATACCAGAACTTTCTACAAAGCAAAGGGATGTAATAAACTTATAATCAAGATGGTATGACATTGGGGCACACTAAAGGGGCTATTTGGCAACTTCTAAATGGGTAAGTGCTAAACCAATAGCTCAGTAAGAGATTTGAACTATTAAGTGTTGAACCAGTAAGAAGTCTGAACCATTCAGACTCAGCATAATGTTTACCCAATCAGAGGCAAATGTCTGACGACATTTGCTCACGAAACAAAAGGTCTGAACGAAATACCTCTAACTGATACAGACATCTAACTAAGCTCATTAAGAGCTCAAACAAACAGCTCATAAATAGGTTTCATGTCAAATGTAGAGGCGGCAAACCCCAATCCGACACAAAAAGGGGGTTAGGTTTAAACAAAAACAACACAATTTGGAGTTCAGATTTGGTTATACGAACCCACCAGTCTGAGCCTGACACGAAGTGCCACCCTATTTATACTTCAGGGCAACCCAACATAATAACTCTGGCATTTTAGTTTGTGTGAGCTTCAACAGAACACGGAAACAGAAAATTTAATCCAAAGTGGCATACCTGATACAATTGGGGACCTTTGTCATCATAACCAGCAACAAGGAGTGAAACACCAAAAGGCCTTACACCACTAGATGAAAAAAAAAGTAAGTTAGAAGTTGTGTCTGGCTACAACTTAAATGTAGTTATCAAGAAAAAAAGCAACCAAAATCATTTACAAGAATTATGTTTAAAAAATGTTACAATCGTGCTTGGAGCAGAAAACAGAAATGTAGAACTAACGTACCCTGACTGAGTGAATTCTTGCATAACCGCAGCAGTTTCCCTTACAAGTTGTGTAACTGGAATTGGTTCCTGCAATAACATGATAACAACAAAAAATATAAATAACAAGCTGCTGAAGACTATCTAAAAACAAAATGAGAGCTGAAAATATAAACTCCTAGATAGTGGAATCATATACAAAGAATGTTTAAAATAAATGTCATTAGCTTGTTTGTAGTGTTATAGCATTTATGACTGACATAGAAGTGACTGACAGATTCACATAGAACAATACTAAAAAGATTTGTTAAAAACAGTAAGAGTAACAAGTACTTTGTATAGTAGTTGGTACTGCTCTGCCTGCTTCCTACTCTTTCTGACCAGAACTCTAGAATCAGGCCCCATTCCACTGCACATGAGAATGTAAATACAATTAAAAATCAAGATCTTAAACTAAAATGCATTTAAAATGTATGACTGATGTTTGAAATCTTACCTGTAAACAACTCCAATATTAGGAGTCAAAATCTGAATTTTCTGAACCTACAACCAAAAAAACCCAATATTCATAACCAAGCTAAATGTATGCCTTGCTTTACTAGAACAAAAAAATTTGTAAGCGAAAACGTAAAGGAGCCAAAAAATAGTGATGCGGTAGTTGCTTAAAACGTAAGTGCAGTTGAAGATATAAAAACTTTTTCGCATTTTGCAGGCTTTGATACTGCTTTACTATTATATAGCATGCATACACCGCATACTGATTAAAATATAATGCATTCAGCATAAGTAATCTTAATATAAATATGCCACAAAAGAGGAGGCTTGTGTATAGTCATTATTTAGCACCTGAAATTTTCAACAAAGAATTTGAACTTACTGATGTCTCATCAACCAAAATGGACGGGAGCTTCTTTTCGGTTGCAATTACAACCCCATTAGAAGCTGCAATGAGCCAATAATAGAGTCAACATCTATGAATAAACCAACGAAAGCAAAAAATAACACATTTCACAGTAACAATATAGACCATAATGTTAAATAACTTGCTATTTAATATAAAACAATAATCTTGTATACGAAGCTACCTTTTATCCCCAATGAAGTTTGACCGGAACCAACAGCTGTGAGAGCATGTTCAATTTGAACAAGCTTTCCAGAAGGACTGCAAATAACAGTTAACACACAGATTAGTTTTCCTACACATATGTGACCATAGACAGTTATCCTACACATCTTAATCACAATAGACAGTTAAAAAAATAAATTTACAACAATCAACCCCAAATTTCAAAATCAATGCTCCCAAATCATAACAATAACAATGAAAGTACCAATTTTAAAACAGATTAATTCTATTATACCTGAAGGTAGTAAGAGAGAACGAGTACTGACTGTCACCCATATCGAAACAATATCAATGAATGATCCTGTAGAGTAAAAAGCGATATTAGAATCAACAATTTACGAACAATCTCACATCGACAAACCCTAATTTCAAAATCACGTCTATAACGAGCCCTAATTTCAAAATCACGCCTTTAGCATACGTATCGGTAAATTATATAACAGAGATTATGGATAATGAGTTGTAGGGTTCAAATCATGCATGAAACAAAACAAATTGATTGGTGAGTGTTTGTGAGGGAAAACTTTGGATCTGGAATTGGTGAAAGATGATCGATAGTGCGATGTATATGGATCAATGAATAGAACATCAGTTACCTGTGAATGAAATCGAGAAGTGAAGAATGTGTAACAAACAACGATGAGTTGAGTTGAGTGAAGATGGTGATTTATGAATCAAGGGTTTCGTTGTTGGCTTGGAGGGAAAGAAAGACCCAAAAGGAAGTAAAGACCACAAGACTAGTTACTGTTACTCTTAAAACTTTAGGGTTAATATCTTCAATTTTATTCTTCTTGGTTATTAATTTTTAACTAGATTCAACACCGAGATGTTGATATAAAAAAGTTTCATATCTCGCATGTTATGTTGTAAAGTCTTAATGCTTTACGTATTAAAATACGGATATATATCAAACATAGAAGTTAAAATGATAACCAAGTCAAAACAGAAGGGTAAAAGTCGTAATTATGTCAAAGTAGAGTAGGAGGGTAAAAGTTGTAAATTGGCTAGATCATCAAGAGTCAAAATGATAATAAGTCAAATTCGGATGATTAAAGTTGTAAATATGTCAAAATTAAGTTATGGGCAAAAGTATAAAGTTATCAAAGTTAAAGGATTAATATACAAGGTCCACTTACCTCCATATTAGCATTATAAGGTTGTCTAGTTACCCATCACACTCTCGTCATGACATATGTGGTCAAGTGACATATGTGAGGTTGTCTAGTGACAACCCACATTGTGCTTATTACTTTAGTTTTACTAAACATCGTACGTTTAAATATACCCAGTAACTCGCAAACTAAAAGTTTATTTTGAAATTCAGTACGAATCAATTTCGCAAACTACTTGGTCAGGAACAATATCGTTCAATCCTCGAGTGTTCAAAATAAGCAAAAAGCAAAACTTTTCAAAATTTGAATCGTATCAGAAGCCGCTGAAAGAATCGATCTGAAATCTTATATGGATATTCATTTCGGTTTATATTTGTATCTAACTTTCTGATTCGGTTCTTAGATCAGATATACAAAACTTGGCTTATGCAGACCGACTATCCAAATTAACTAGTTAGTTCTATTTATTCAACTTAATTCAAATCGATTAAGCATATTCCTTATTCAAATCCATTCGAATTTCGAATAGATTGCTAAAATTTCAAATCTAAATAAACCACCGATACATCCGAAACAATAAACACCATAATTCACACCACCAACTCACTCTAATCTTTGCTAGAGTTATAACCTTTATGTATATATTCAAGTTGAAAAGTAAAAGCAAAATGCTCTCGTAGCTCAGTTGGTTAGAGCACCCGTTTAGTAAGCGGGAGGTCTTGAGTTCGACTCTCAACGAGAGCAACTTTTTACATTTTTTTTTCATTTTCATCGACGATCACTCATCTCTTTAATTCAAGATTTTGTTTGATTAGTGCAAACAGTGTATCTAAATCATAAATTCTGTCCCTCAATGAACAAAATTTGCAGCAAATCAGCTAGCCGGATTAATGAAATACTCCGGCCAGCAACATTTATATCCGCAATTCAATCACTTTTAGACTTTGGAAACCTAAACGATGCTGTTAATCTTGCACTTTCTACACCAGTTCACTTCCATCATCATCCATATGTGAAACTTTTGCAACTTTGCATTGATAAAAAAGCTTATAGTCAGGCCCGAATGGTGCACGAGCATCTTTATGCGAATGGATTTCATTCAAATTTACATATAAACACCAAGTTGGTGATAGTGTATTCTAAAGCTGGTGATATGAAAAGTGCCCGCCAGGTGTTTGATGAAATGCCTGAGAGGAGTGTGGTTTCCTGGACTGCTTTTTTATCTGGGTATGCTCGGAATGGTTATGATGAGGAAGCTGTAGGAGTGTTTGTTGGTATGCGTAGAGCTGGTGTGAAGGCTAACCAGTTCACTTACGCGAGTGCTTTGAGCGCATGTGCAAGGTTGGTGTCTTTAAGTTGTGGTTTGCAGATACAAGGTTGTGTTCATAAGAGTAGGTTTGTTAGTAATGCTTTTGTGCAATGTGCATTGATTGAGTTGCATTCGAAATGTGGTAAGATTGAGGACGCCCGTTACATCTTTGATATGATGTCGATTAAAGATGTAGTCTCTTGGAATTCGATGATTGGTGGGCTTGCTGTTCGACGGCTTAGCAATGATGCAATTGTAATGTTCCGTTTGATGTTTCGTGATGGTACGTTGTTTCTTAAAATCAAATTAGTAGCTTAATTTCAGTTTTTTTTTCAAAATATTCATCATATTTTGTTTGTTGGATTCTTTATAGGTATGACTCCTGACAACTTTACATTGGCAAGTGTTTTAATGGCTTGTGCTGAAAGTAAAAATCTTGCAAATGTCATGCAACTACATGGGTTTGTTCTAAAATTGGGTTTTGGATCGTATAATAGTTTGAACGGGTCACTTATCAATGCATATGTAAAGAGCGGAAGTGTGAGGAGTGCAAATCAAATATACAAAAACATGATTAATAAAGATACAGTATCTTGCACTGCGCTAATAGCAGGATATGCTCATGAAGGTAGTAATACCATGGACGCCATGAATCTTTTCATTGAGTTGCGTCAGGTACTCATGAATGTTGACAATGTGATATTATGCTCAATGTTCAACATTTGTGCGAACACATCATTAGGCCTAGGGAAACAAATACATGCTCTTTCCTTAAAATGTTTGGCTTGCCATGATGTACCCATGAACAATGCTCTTATTGACATGTACTCAAAATGTGGTGAAATCATAGACGCTTGTCGGGTGTTTGATGAAATGAAGGAGAAAAATATTATCTCATGGACTTCATTAATTGCTGGATATGGAAAGCACGGTAATGGGAATAAAGCAATTGCACTTTACGAACAAATGGTGGACGAAGGATTGGAACCAAACGGTATTACATTCTTATCACTCTTATTTTCATGTAGCCACTGTGGCTTGACAGAAGAAGGAAGAGAATTCTTTAATAGTATGGTTAATAAATATAATATATTGCCCCAAGAAAAGCATTATTCGTGTATGGTTGATTTATTAGCACGTGGAGGTGAGATAGAAGAAGCTTATGATCTAGTACACAATATGCATATGAAGCCAAATGCCTCAGTTTGGGGTGCAATTCTTGGGGCATGTAGTGCACATGGCAATGTTGCAATAGGAAAAGTAGTAGCCAGACATCTCTTTGATTTGGACCCTGGGAAATCAGTCAACTATATCGTTCTGTCTAGCATTTATGCAGCAGCTGGCTTATGGGATGGTGCTTGGGACACAAGAAAAATGATGAACGTTGAAACGTTACAGAAGAAGCAATCTGGATGCAGCTTTTTTCAATCAACAAGCAAAAGGCTTTTGCTTCCATGACCAAAGCTAAAGTTGCTAGTATCACAGGTTTGTGTTTGATTTTGTCTCAGCAGTGTACTTGGTTTTCTAAAATCTTGATTTACAAGAGATCATCTTTCAGTTATTCATAATCCATATGCATCTACACGTACATGTACCCATAACGACTTTTCAATGGGTCTGTATGGTTTTCTGTTATTGAGGTTCAAAGAATCCATATATATATACAGAAGATGGTTAGAAGCTGTTTTTAAAAATGATTATTGAGATTAGTGTAGAATTACGCATTATCTATCACTTTGAAAATGCGCTCTTAAACACCCCCAATATATCAAGTGCTTTTTTTCCATAAAGCCTGCAACCATATTCTGTACTTTGCACCAGTAATGGAATTTCAATTCAATGTATACTAATTGTAGTTTTAATTTTTATATTTTTGTGATTCCAACTGTTTATTACATCCCTTAAGGCACATTTTTCTTGAAATAAATTTCACGATTCAAAGTTTTGACCACATTTTATAATTATTTCTGAAAGAAAGCTCTTCAATCGTGGGCAAGTCCGGCCTGCACGACATATAGGAGGCCGGTCTTGGTTCGTGGTGATATGGCTCCAACTGTGGCTGGATCAACTTCTTTTTAGCACGTCCCATGTCAACTGAAGAGCCTGTTGTTTCAGTTGATTGGCTTCACACCAATCTGTGTAGCGGCCTGATTTGAAGGTACTCGCCATTTTCTCTCAGACGTTGTTTGTTTTTACATCTATGCTAATCATTTAATAAAAGATCATGCATGCTCTGCAGAAGGTGATATTTGACGTTATTTACTTGAGTACCCTTCATTTAAGAATATTTCATGGCAGTTAAAGATTCTTATTAGCTGTACGGATAATATTTGCAGTGCTGGAGGTATCCTGTTACATGACTGATGAATAGAGAAATCCACTCCAGGAGTACCATGTGTGTATTATGATCTGTAATTTAGGTTTTATAGTGATACGAGTATATGACTTTATGGATGTATAAGAAGTCTAAGTATAAAATGTTATGGTTTATTCTTTGAGTTATTTGTTAATTTTGATTTTCATTATGGCATCTCTGGAAGTCGGTCACTTATGTCGTTCTGGCTAGCATTTATGCAGCAGCTGGCTTGTGGGATGGTGCTTACAGAAGAAGCAATCTGGATGCAGTTTTTTTTTATTTTAGGTTCAAGTCTCAAGCTATTGATGTGATGAACAAACTGTACTGTTACTTTATGTAATAGTTATTACCAAATACCAATTTTCAGGTTGAAGTCTCGGGCAGAGAGCATGCGATCCAGGTTACTGAGTATAGATTGGGATAAAGTAAAAGCCAAATATCTTTTTGATTTTCATGACAGTTTTGACCGAGGAATTGACTGCTGAAAAGTTACAATACTTACAAGTTACAAGTGAATTGGTGTTGATCTTGTACTTGTATTTTACCTCACAGCATAAAACATGGACTGAAAGATGATACCTTTGAGGTGCTATATATATTTAATGGTTATATCACATCTGATTAGTGTTATTTGAAATGGGTACACAAGCACCTTTTTTGTTAGTTTTTAGAAGGTTATGTGTTAATTGACCATCAAGTCTTTTTCAGTATAATTGGAAGGTCTTTGTGGAAACTAGTAGCTTCAAGATTCTTAATTATCTTTATTTCATTATTTTATATATCTAGTATTGATGATTTATTGGTCATAATTCGGAACTTATGATTGAATGATATAATCATATTGATTATTGCTTCTTAAGTTAATCCTCCCACTTGAATATGCTACATTAATAAAAATAAAAATTGTGTTTTTGTGTATGGCATTGTTGTATCTTCGTTGCAATGCAACTACTAATCTTTAAACAAAAAATATATATATATTTCTTAAACCACTTGTGAACTACTTTTTTAACACCCCACACTTTATATAAAAAAAAATAAATATAAAACCACTAGCAAGACGCTAATAAACAAGTCAGCATCCTAATTACAATGCAAATCTCCTAGACAAAAAATTACACCACGAGTATCATACAAGATCTCTTAATTTCGTCATATTCTTCAACCAAACCAAATGTAATTATGAAACTTATAATAAATCTCTT
This sequence comes from Tagetes erecta, assembly GCA_030867185.1. NCBI lineage: Eukaryota > Viridiplantae > Streptophyta > Magnoliopsida > Asterales > Asteraceae > Tagetes > Tagetes erecta. Next base: position 53,459,542 of record CM061486.1, on the reverse strand, counting down.
CTAGAACTTAGAAAAAACAATCTTCACACTTTCATTCATAGAAACAACAAATAAAACTTGAGTACAAAGAAAAACACAGGGGCTTGGTAGCATTTATTAAAAACTTGAGGGTCTAATACATTTTGTTCACAGATACAAACCCTTTCATCATCATCATCAACAACAACAACATCATCGTACTGAAACCAACTCTCCCTTGTTTAGATAGAGTTAAACAAACAATTGAATTGAAATCACGCTGCTACGTTGTCTTCGAACCCAACTATAATCATCATCGTATATATGGTGTTTATAGTATTATTATCTTTAATCTGTTTCTGATCAAATGGCATCTGCCTTTCTCTCAAGAACAACAATATTCGCACATCGTTTCGTTTCATCTTCTTTAATCACTCAAAACCCCCAAAAATTAGCTTCACTTTTCTTCGTAAGTATCATCCGTTACTAATTTTGTATGCCTTTTGATTGATATACCTCTTAAGGGTGTTGTAAACACTTAATTTTTGCTGTTTTATGCTTAAATTAGTCTACTTTAATCACCTTAAACAATCTTTATTTAGCCTTAGGGCTGCGTTTATCTTTTTCTTTATCTTGTTCAACATCCTATCTGTACATATCAAAAGAGGTGTTTGTGTATATGGTTAAAGGTATGATATTTATAAAGTTAGTTAGGGTGTTTGGCAAAATGGTTATTGAGATTAAAGGAAAATTACATGTTATCTTTAAGCTCCTGATTATGCACTAAACACTTTGAAAATATACAATCTTTTTTTGTAACTGTTTGAAAGTTCCATCACATTTTCTTTGTTAACTTCAGAAGAAACCAATTCAATCGTGGGCTGGTGCAACGCGTACGACATATAGGTGTCCTACTTTCGTTCGTGGTCATATGGCTACAAGTGGGTCTGGATCTACAGCTTTTTTTTCAACGCGGTCCATGTCGACTGGGGAGCCTGTTGTTTCAGTTGACTGGCTCCATGCCAATCTGCGTGAGCCTGATTTGAAGGTACTTACCATTTTACTCTCAGTTGTTCTTTGTTTTTGCATCCGTGTACTTGCATTTGATAAAATAAGTACCCTTCGTTTAAGAATATATTCATACGAAAGTTAATGATTCTTACTAGCAGTGTGGATAATATTTGCAGGTGTTGGATGCATCCTGGTACATGCCTGATGAACAGAGAAATCCACTCCAGGAGTACCAGGTGCGTATCGTGATGTGCGGTTTTAAGTTTTAAAATGTTTTACGGAGTAATTTTTTCTCTGAATAGCTTATTTAACAGATTTTTATTTTCACTATTTTCTGTTATTTTTTTCTTTTTGTTTCAACAGGTTGCCCATATTCCTGGTGCTCTTTTCTTTGATGTAGATGGGATATCAGATCGAACTACTAATGTGAGATTTTGTCTTTTAACTTTCTTTTTTTATGCTTCTTTTCGAATGTAAAAGTTGTATAAATAGATGTCTTTCATGATGTCGTGTTTTTGGCACCAATGTGTCACTTGAGGACTACTCCAAGTCTCCATCTTTAGCAGATGTCACAAAATTGGCGGTTTAGTATGTCTTTAAACGGGTCTTGTTGGTTGACCCATTATCACTTTTTTGTCATATTTTCACTTCTACAAAATAATGTATGATGTATCAAACATTATTATAGAAACTTGATTATTGAAATCATATTACGTTTTTCTCATAAGCTGGTTTAGAACGTTGTAAGCATTTAAACACACTTTGGCGACTATCGAATTCAATCAACCTGTTTTGTTAGTAAATTGGTGAAAATTGCCACATCTAAATTTTTTGTATGTGTAACACTGAGCAGCTGCCACACATGTTGCCATCTGAGGAAGCATTTGCTGCTGCTGTTTCTGCCCTTGGTATTGAAAACAAAGACGGAGTTGTTGTTTATGATGGTAAAGGAATCTTCAGTGCTGCCCGTGTCTGGTGGTTAGTTATACAACTTCTAAATTTCCATCGTAACGGAGTGGGCTATTTCTTTAGGATTGTTCTTTCTTCCATGTGATTGTTTCATCAAAAAATGGAATAGAAAATTTTGATGTAGCGCGATGTTAATTTTATGCAATTTTCAGCAATATAAGAATATTGGATTACTTTTATTTGCCAATAATAATAAAGGTTGGTAATTATTAGTAAATACTTTAACAGGATGTTTCGAGTTTTTGGACATGATAGAGTATGGGTTTTAGACGGAGGCCTTCCCAGATGGCGTGCGTCAGGATTTGATGTTGAATCTAGTGCTTCAAGTGATGCAATTTTGAAAGCTAGTGCTGCCAGCGAGGCAATAGAGAAAGTATACCAAGGCCAGCCTGTAAGCACTGCTTACTTGTTTCCGTTGCATAATATGTGTTTAAGACTATCTTTTCTCGTCATGTTTTTTATGAAATGAGTTTTCTTTGGCAGGTTGGTCCAGTTACATTTGAAACAAAATATCAGCCGCATCTTGTTTGGACACTTGAACAGGTTTATAGAACTTTTAACTAAGATATATTTATAAATTCATACAAGAATGCTTTTCATGATTTTGTGATAATATTTCATCAAAAGGGAAAATTTAACTAAGATTTATGTACATGTGTCTATGATTGTTCATTCATTGTAAACCGTCTATCAGGAGAGACGCTAGACCTCTCAAAAGCCAGTCAACTTAATGTTTTTCTTTGTTTTTGCTTTTAAGCTGTATTTGATTTCACTTAATTATACCTTAATAGATAATTGGAGCTTTAGTGATGCAAACTAACTGTCGGTAATGTAGGACAACTTAAACATGTCTATGAACAAGAAACTAAACAAAACAAACCTAAATGGAACTGAAATGAAAGTTAATAATCAAAATGAAGATGCTATGAAATCTTTTTCTGTTAATATATAAGCTTAGAAATATAGCTATCCATCCTTTGACACGTTAAAAAGAACGCGGAAGAAAATTGATGGTACGGCTCGTGTGATTGTTACAGGTTAAAAAGAACGCTGAGGACCAAACACATCAACACATAGATGCTCGATCAAAAGCCAGGTATTAGAAATCAGAATTGATGAACTTTGTTGTAATCATCTGTGCTTGAAGATTAGTATCATGCAAATACATACCAGTGAACATATAGTATGTACTGGGTTGGATAACTTGTCAAAGTAGGAAATTTTGTAAAAGATGATTGGTATTAGATAATTAGTGCTAACTATACAAAAAAAGTATTTTATTTTTATAATAATCTAATTTTTGTACAAGATGATTTAGGAGGTTTTATTAATTACACATAAAAATTACACTTTGGTTGACTATAGATCGGTTCAGTTTACTTCCTTTTAGCTTTTCTTTTATTTTTATTGTTTAACTGTTGAAACACAACCTGAATCAACTCATTCGTAAGTTAACGTATTGAAACTACCACACTTAATCGTACATTTTGTGTTTGAGTGACATATTTTAAGTATATAATGCAATTCAATGGTGATTTTAATTCGTTTATCAGGTTTGATGGTGTTGCAGCTGAGCCCCGAAAAGGAATCAGAAGTGGTCATGTGCCTGGGAGTAAGTGCATTCCTTTTGCCCAGGTAATCAAATCATCGTCATTAGTTGTGTTTGGTTTTCTTTACTGTCATGCAGGAACCTTGATTTCAGTTCTTGTTTTAACTAGTAAGCAAAACCAAGATTTTACAACACTGATATATCTTTGGGCATTAAGAAATGTTTTTTTTTCTAGGTAGTCACTGGTTTTGTGGGGTAGACCTATGCGGTTTTCTTGATATACATGCACACCCTAAAATATTAGAAAAATTCTAGTAGAGGAGGAAGGTGTTGAACCCAGAGGATTGGGTAACGGGTCAAATCCGGTTTTGGTATAAATGGGTCAAATCTGACTAGGTCGGCTTGGGTTGATCTGCCTTTTTGTTTGTTTTGTTGAATAATCAATGAATTAATTGTAATTGTTAAAAGAATATTATCACACCATTAGTCTGAATCTTTTAGTAAAATGATTTTAGGAGGTTGTATGCACTAAAACTAGATTTTGGGTTGACCCGTGTGGAATAAAAGTCATCCCAATCTGATTCAATGATAAATAAACAGGTTGAAATTGCAACTCTAAAGTTATGTAGTATTTTATGTGAAAAAATTTGAACTTGTTATCGTGGTGATATACCATGTTGATAGATCGAACTGTATTTCTAAAATTGTTCATATCATGTTTCTTGATTCTTACAGATGTTAGACAGCTCACTAACACTGCTATCTGCAGACCAGCTCAAGAACAAGTTTGAACAAGAGGGTAACCTCGCCAACTACTTTTTAATTCTAGAATTGATAATACACTATTTATTTGTTATTACTACGTTTAATATGAATCGCGTGCCACAAAATTATTCTGCAGGTATCACATTGGACAAACCTGTCATGACTTCATGTGGAACTGGAGTTACTGCATGCATTCTTGCATTGGTGATTTTCGTTTTCTTTTTTTATAATCTGAAGAACGTGGGTGTTTGATATTTTTACAAGAATCATTTATTAAAGTAAAAAAGCTTATTTTTTTAGGGACTTCATCGACTTGGGAAGATAGATGTTCCGGTTTATGATGGATCTTGGACTGAATGGGGAGCACAAGAAGATACTCCGGTCGTAACATCAACTTCAACTTCTTGACAATAACGCGTGTTCTAATTTGGTGGTGTTTTCTGATTCTATTCAACTTTAAAGACTCTGTTTTGGTTAAACATGATTTTGCCTATGTGGTGAACCTTAGGCATAAGAGAAACCTTGTTTTCCTGTTTTAATATGAATCAAGTATCGATTAACTTGTTACCGTTAAGGTATGTTCGATTTGGGGTGTGGACGAGATGGTTAGGGGAGCAAACTCTTGCCAGATTATGATTGAATTGCATACTTATTATGATGAGAATAAAACAGGCATTTTGTATACCAAGTTGATGAAGATGTTAACTTCTGTGTTTTGTCAAATCTCAAATATTTGACAAAATAGTGAAAATTATTTTAATCAGCTCAGTATATTATACACTAGGATGTTTTAAGAAAAGCTTTATTAAATCCAAAATCAAAATCAAGTGTAAAGTACAGAATTATTTTAATCAAAATTTTAAGTTCAAATCAACATTACTTGTGTGACATTTGTTAGTAAATCATTCATACCAAAAAAACAACATAAAAATGCCAAACTCAAAAGGAAAAATAAAAATCATTTATACAAGGACTATTGATTCCAATTCAAAAACCGTCAATGCTCATGGTCACAAATTCACAGGACCTTTTTATTAGCTTCTAGTCTGAACTAAAACTGTTAAACCAAAACTTTTGGTTCAAATTATGACATGTTTCTCACTATGGTACTGAAGAGAAACAACAATGGCAAAAACAGTATTAAGGAGATTGGCTCATGCATCATTCAATGCAAGTACACCAGGCAGTGTCTTTCCTTCTAGAAGCTCCAAGCTGGCACCACCACCTGTCGAAATGTGACTCATTTTGTCGGCTAACCCAACCTTTTCCACAGCTGCAACTGAATCACCGCCTCCAATGATGGTTGTAACACCCTTCCCGCTAAGTTCTGCCAGTTTCTTGGCAATAGCCTAAGAGTACAGTATTCAATGTCAGTCATTCAAAACCAAAACAAGAGGTGGCTAAATGAATGACTTGGGTGGTTTTGTAAAGTGTCATCTTTTAGAGCGGGTCAAAATGTGTCGGATTGGCAATTGGCAAGTAAAAACTTTTTAGCGCACATCTTCAAAAGGTTATATATGTATATTGTCTGGTGACTATGATTGCAAGAACAATACTGTTATGATAATATAAATCTATGAATATAAGCTAATGTGTTGTGTGCATTACAAAACACTTAAGGTTGACGCGCTAAAAAACCCCCTTTGACCCCTTGCCCTTTACACTAGTTCTATTCATTTGGCCCATTTGGGATAAACGCAACTGAAATTAATTCATTATATGGGTCAAGCTACCACCTCCAAATAAAAAGCCAGTAACTACATCATGCAGCATAAGGCTAATTTTAAATTTTAAATTCCTCATATTTTATTATTAAAAGGCAATTTTAGGCATTTGACTAATAGCTTAACACTCCATTAGAGGACAGCAAACGTAGTAACGTACCTCTGTACCTGCAGCAAACTTCTCAAACTCAAACACACCCATAGGTCCATTCCAGATGATAGTTTTGGTAGTATCCAAATTTTCACTGAAAGACTTAATGGAATCCGGACCAATGTCCAATCCCATCCAGCCATCTGGAATCTCATTTGCAGGAACAACCTGAAATTCAACAATTACCACACCTTTTAGCACAATGAAACACAAAACACTTTCTGTTTGGGAGAAATTGGGCAACTCTTTGATATGGCTCAAAACGATTCAGGTTAGGTTGGCTCAAAACACTTTATGTAATGAGTACAAAAATCACACTATTTCAAAAAAAATTATAGTTATTGGAAAAAAGATTAAGGAGATTGTATTGCATTGAAAATATATAGTTATTGGAAAATTGAGATTGTATTGCATTGAAAATACACTTTGGGAGGCTTTCAACCCATTTACTTTTAAAGTAATCTTGTGCACATTACCTGAATTGAACCATTCACACGTGAACATGGGTCAAAATGACCCATTCACCATACTGAAGCATAAACGATATGAAAGAGCAAAAGAAATGAAACCTTGCTGTTGGCATCAGCAGCAAACTTGTCAGCAATTACAACATCAGAAGGGAGTAAAAGGGACACCCCTTTAGACTTGGCCTTTTCAAGAAGTGATGTGGCAAGATCAAGTTTATCCTCTTCCACAAGTGATGACCCAACTTTGTACCCTTGGGCTTTATAGAAGGTAAATATCATACCTCCACCAAGCACAAGGATGTTGACTTTCTCCAATAGTGACTCAATCACACCAATTTTACTTGAAACCTTTGACCCACCAACAATTGCAGCAAATGGCTTATTGGGATTAGATACAGCTCCAACAAGATAATCAAGCTCCTGAAAACATTACACAGGTAAATACATTGCTAACAAAAGTGAGTCATTATGGTCATGTAAAAGAGAATAGTAAACCTTTTGCATGAGGTATCCAGCAACAGAAGGCTTCAAGTACTTTGTAACACCCTCAGTAGATGCATGTGCCCTATGTGCAGTACCAAATGCATCATTGACGTATAAGTCTGCTAGTGATGCAAGTTTTTTCGCAAATTCAGGATCATTTTTCTCTTCTTCTTTATAGAATCTGACATTTTCAAGAAGCAAAACACCTCCTTCTGGGATCCCAGCAACCAGTTTCTCAACCTCAGGACCTACGCAATCATCTGCCATCTTGACCTGTTGATATATGTGTATATGTAAGAAAAATACTTCATCTGCCGACACACTTTCTTATCTTGCTCGAAAAAATCCCTCAGCCTAATCTCAGTATATTAAATTCCCAAAGCATGTAAAGCATACACGAAAAAATCCCTCACCCAATATATTAAAGTCCGTGAACTTGTCTAGAATGCGTCTATTTATGAAAAATAAACAAATAATGACTTGTTACCCCAAGCGACATTTAACATTATTTTAACCAATCTAATAGGTAACAAATCATTGTCATTTAATGTTTTTCACAAATACATGTGCATTGTACACAAGTTTAAAGACTTTGATATATAAAAACCAGTTTAGTGACTTTTCGGGTAATTTTATCCTTTTAGAGGCTTTAATATACCAAAATTTGATTGCAGGACTTTCTCCAACAAAACTAGAAATCATGTTTTTTTTACTCTATACTGATTGTTACAAAAGTGGTGATGAATGAGAAACAAACCTCAACGCCAAGGAGCTCAGATAGTCTAGGTACAAGTGGCTTCAAGCTGTATTTCGGTGTAACACCCTTTGGCCTTCCCTGTAAACACAAAAATCCCCTTCAAATTCACAAAGCTGAACTCAATCACAAAAGATACAAGCGCTTTCACTTCAGATCTAAGCGATGTGAAACATAACTAATTTGAAATCCACATCGTAGTTATATATATTCGAACATTGCATAACTTACGGATATTAATGTAGATTACGAGCAAACAAACCTATTAGGTATATCAATGATATATTGTAGATTATAGAAACAGAACAGTTTTAACAATAAAGTGATCGCTGCAACAAACAGTATTTACAAATATATTAGGAACATATATGATCCAGTTTTTACAAATGTTATATTATAGAAACTGATCAGTTTTTACAATAGTGACAGGCAAACGAGCTGCAAAGTGCTCCGCAACATACAGTTTTTACAATATACATTGAGTACATATATCATATATGATCCAGAGGAACAAAACAGCAGAAAATATATACCAGATGAGACGAGAGGATGACTCTAGCACCATTAGACATCAAGTATTTGATCGTAGGTACAGCAGCGCGGATACGAGTGTCATCGGTGATCTTAAAACTGTCATCCAACGGTACGTTGAGATCAGCTCTGACGAACACTTTCTTCCCCTTCAGATCTGCTTCCTTCAAGCTGCTTACGCTCTTCTTTGTCGCCATTTCTCAGAATCAAAACTGATTGTTTGATTTCAAATTGCTGTCAAATATCACAATACGATTCACGATCATAAACAACAATGATTAAAATCGATTGATTGATTGGATGAAACTTACGGTGAGATGCGATCGGAGAATCGAATGGAAATGATGCTTTTGAGCTTGTGGCTTAAATTAACAATAGATTGAAATTTTCAAATATAAAATACTGCGAGGAGAGAAATAGGAAACTATAAACTAACTATAGAAATAAATATCTTTTGTTATTTGTTTTTTTAGTTAAATTAAAAAGAAAGTAATTCTCAACATTATATACTCGTATATTTGTTTACTAATAAAGGAGTATTCGTCGATTGTCATTTTATGTCATTTACCCCAAGTGTTAGTAACTATTAAAAGTATTTATTTATACATAGAATAAATCATAATAATGTCATTATTTATTAAGATTTCAACGCTAATCATGCAGTAAACTATGAAAAGTATTTATGTACACATAATAAAATATATAAAAAATTCAACTAGAATCATGCGTATTGAATTATATATTTAAAAAAAAAAATTCTTTATGAGTAATTTGGAAAGCAAGAAACGAGAAGATCTTCGAGAACAAAAGCATAAATATTTCAAATCTTTAAGATACGTTTGGATTAAGAACAGATCGCCTTTTAGGTTTCTTTCTTTGGAAGGACTGGTATTTTATGGTCATGTAATTGTTTTGTTTGTTTGTTTTGGTAAGGGAGCTGCTTGCTTCTTCGGCCGTTTTGTTTTAATGAAATTTAAGATTAAAAAAAAGTAATTTAAACTATACTTTTAATTGACCTTTAATGTACTAATTCTTTATATGAACATTAAAATAATTATTTTATTATATGCTTACAAAACGTTATTACTCTTCGATTCAATGGAACCCTTTGAAAACTTGTCAATTAAATTTAAAAAACAAATCCAATATTATCATAATACCATATTATCACACTCTTAGACTGTGTATTATATTAAGTTTTCATCTCGCGTAATATACAAGTGACGAATCTAGTTTGCAAATACAAGGGGTTAAAGACTTGGTGACAAGAAGCATTATAAAAAAACCTCAATTCAAATCTGGAAGTATGAGTAGAATATTCACGTGAAAAAAAAATTAAATTCTATTTATATACGTGGAACACCAGCCAGCTGTGAACACCAACGTGTCAACCATGCAATAAACCCCTGAAATAGCAAGACAATAGAAACAAAGAACATGTCGAAAGCTTCAAAACCACAAGTCCACAACCATAAAAGTTTATCACCACCGGCACCATTAATATCATCCACCACTGTATCCAGTCAATCAACTCCTGATTTAGAAAAAACTAATCAATCAACATTTGTAATTATCCTAAATTTCACACCGTTTCATTCAAATATTCATTTAATCTTACGTCACCTTCGTTGAAACTGATCAATATCCCTACAATAAAAATGGTGTTTGCTCACAATCTCAAATTCAAATCACCATCATGTCATATAACAGCAAAAGCTCTTCGGTTTTCTCCAACGGGATTCCGATCATCGGCGGAGTTAGTGTAGTCTTGTCACTTCTTTGGGCTTTTTGGCCGATAATCAGCTTTGTTTCTCCCAATCCCACATTAAACTTCAGAACCGGAGTTAACAGAAACCACACTGTCGGTTATGCTGGATCTGATGGTCATGGGTTTAACCTAACCCATGACCCACCAGAATCCACATTCTATGACGACCCAAAAATAACATACACCATCGAAAATCCGATAAAAAATTGGGATGAGAAACGACGGGAGTGGTTGTTGCTGCACCCGTCGTTTATACCCGGGGTAGATAATCGGGTTCTATTGGTAACCGGCTCGCAGTCTAACCCATGCCAGAACCCGATTGGAGATCATTTGTTACTAAGGTTTTTTAAAAATAAAGTAGATTATTGTCGTATTCATGGATATGACATAATATACAACAATGTACTCCTTCATCCAAAAATGTTCACCTACTGGGCCAAGATTCCAGCAGTTCGGGCCGCAATGTTAGCTCACCCGGAGGCTGAGTGGATTTGGTGGGTCGATGCGGATGCCGCATTCACCGATATGGATTTCAAGTTACCGTTAGAGAAGTACAAAAACCATAACTTCGTTGTTCATGGTTGGCCGGAGCTGATCTACAAGAAGAAAAGTTGGACGAGTTTGAACGCTGGAGTGTTTTTTATTAGGAACAATCAATGGGCGCTTGATTTCATGGATGTTTGGTCAGGTATGGGTCCTCAAACTCCGAATTACGAGAAATGGGGCGAAATATTGAGGGAAACTTGCAAAGACAAGGTTAAACCTGAATCCGACGATCAAACGGGTTTGGTTTATTTATTATTAACAGAAAAAGAAAAATGGGGGAATAAGATCTACGTGGAGGATGGGTATTATTTTGAGGGGTATTGGATGGAAATCGTGGGGAAGTTGGAAAACATAACGGAAAAGTATAACGTTGTTGAGAGGAGGGTTCATAGGTTAAGGAGACGACATGCTGAAAAGGTGAATGAGGCGTATCTTTCAGTGTGGGAGGAGAATTTGAATGGAGTGGGTTATGGGAGAGAGGGATGGAGACGACCATTTATGACACATTTTACAGGGTGTCAGCCATGTAGTGGTACACATAACGAGTTGTATTCTAGGCAAAGTTGTTGGGATGCTATGCAGAAGGTGTTGAACTTTGGTGATAATCAAGTGTTACGTAGTTATGGTTTCATGCACCCGAGTTTAGGGGATTCTGGCTTGGTGGTGCCATTATCGTTTGATTATCCTACTCGGGTGAAGTAAGTGGTAGTTATATGAGTTAGTATGAGTACGTAAATGTTATAATTATAGAAGCATGATGGGTATATTGCGATAGTTTGAGGGTATGGTTGGTAAAATTAATAAATGTTTATAGTGCTTCTATAATATATTATTATTATTATTATTATTATTATTATTATTATTATTATTATTATTATTATTATTATTATTATTATTATTCCCGTTTATGTTGATAAAGATAGATATTGAAAACATACACATGACTTTATAATTGATTTATGCATGATGGTACAAATACTTATGCGTGTGTTGGTGGTGGATAATACTGGCTTTTTTCTAATATGGTTTTTTCTCTCTCCCCTTTGACAATCGTTTCCATCTTCGGTTGCGGCGATTATCCGTCGTACTTCCGACAACAGCCTTCGTTTGAGATCATGATTAGCCGTACTTTGTTATTCTCTGAATAACTCGTTATTATTTATTACATATTATTGTTTGCCGAGTACATTACTATTTATAGCTTATAACCCTGAAGAATTCGAATAATGATATTTTAAAGTTTAAAAGTTTAAAATAGTTGAATTGCACATTGAATTTTTCAATTTTTACATCTATGTGAGTCCCTTAAATTAACATGGTTAAATTTTTTCGTTAAGCTTTAAGTGAAATAATCAAAATGTCCTTATAACTTTTTTTTATATAAAAAATAACTAAAAAGTAATCTAACTGATTTTTTAAAAACATGGGCCGACAAACCACCATAAATCAATAAAGACCCTCCCTTGTTGAAAAATATGAATCCAACCGCTATCGTTGAAAGCCTGTAACCCATAACCACCATACCACTATCATCACCAGAAACCTACAACTCACAACTACCATACCACCACCTTCACCATTCAACATCCTTTGCCATCATGGCACTACCACCAACATCATTTTCGCCTAACAACCACATTAACTTTAACACAAGGATGAGATATTTTACCGAATGCCGGTACCAATCCCATACCAAACTAGTTATTTTTAAAGACAATTTGGACAATTGACGGGCCAATATCCCATTAGATCTTATTATTATTCCAGTATAGAACCTTAAGTCTCAAGACTAGCCTATCAGTCCCGTACTAGAGACCTCCCTTATGAGAAAAGTCACCTTACGTAAGAAAACCTCATAGCCCGGCCCGAAACCCTTAATTTGTCACATGTGGGACACCCAATACCTCATTTTAGTGAAAGTGCATGGTTATGTTAAGGATACTCGAGAATTGGAGTAAGGCTTAAACTAGGTTGGTGACTCGTGTATTACATGAGTTGAAAAATATATGTTGTATATTAAATAAATTTATAATAATATTACGTAATACACAAAGAAAATTAAAGTATATTCATCTTATGTTTTGTTGAGTGGAGCTATACTAAAAGTTTAAATTTCCTAGCAAGTCTAATAAGGCATAAGATGGTGACACATGACACTTCTTAAAGTTAGCATGAATGGTAATATTAGTAATATCTCTATATTTTAAGTCCCACCCCATATTTATAAACGTCCATAACTGTTACACACGACATTATTTTTTTTAAAAAAAAATTGCACCATAAAAACGAGCATTTTCGTATCTTTAAAGCGCATATAATATTGGCAAATTGGTCTAAAATAATCCCAACTAATACCCATTGGCCGAAAATAATCCCAACTCAGTTTATTCCCTCCAGTGGTCCCAAATCCAACTTTTTTGGCCTACAGTGGTCCGCCGTTAAGTGCACTTAACGGCCGTTAACTTTTTTTCTATTTTTTTCGAATTTCAAACCGATATTTTAGGGATTTTGATCGGGAGGAGAATACGAGTCTGTTGATGTAAACCTTACTTCCAATTGTTGCTCCAAATGATTTAATTTTGATATCCGGTTAAAGCACCGTTAGGTTTTAAACACCCGATTGAAGACCGTTTTGTCGTTTGGAACACCAGTTCGAAGTAAGGTTTACATCAATTGAATCGTATACTCCTCCCGATCAATTTCCAAAAAACCTTGTTTTGAAATTCGAAAAAAATCAAAAAAAAGTTAACGGCCGTTAAGTGCACTTAACGGCGGACCACTGGAGGCCAAAAAAGTTGGATTTGGGACCACTGGAGGGAATAAACTGAGTTGGGATTATTCTCGGCCAATAGGTGTTAGTTGAGATTATTTTTAGCCAATTTGCCTATAATATTGATACATAAAAAATGAATTTTTTCACGTTTTTCAGTTCATTGTATTATTTCGTCAGGTCATTGTGTTATTTCATCGAGTCATTGTGTAATCTTCTGAATAGATGAGGATTACACAATAACCTGATAAGGATTACACATATAAAAGAAGTAAAAACAAGTAATAGATTTGAGATGTTATGTCATGACATGTAGTTATGTCAGCAATTAAAATAAGTTATAAGATTTGACATATTTTGTTATTATGTATGTTTTAGTTTGTATTTGAAAACAAATTATAATATAGCACAATGACCCGATGAAATAATACAATGAACTGACCAAATAACACAATGACCTGACGAATAACACAATGAACTGAACACATGAAAAACAACTTATAATATATTGGGTTATTGGATTTTAATACTCCCAACTACGGGGTATTGGCCGTTGTCACTCCCAACTAACACATTCACTGTCACCACTCTCCACTTAATATTTCACTTGATGTGTCACTCTGTTTTTATGCAAAATAAGCATGCCATGTAGGATAATAACGTCACCTGGACAAAAAGCGGATTGACACGGCAAGTGAAATGTTAAGTTGAGAGTGGTGATAGACTGACAGTGAATGTGTTAGTTGAGAGTGACAACGGCCAATACCTCATAGTTAGAAGTATTAAAATCAAATAACCCTAATATATTTAAGATGTTACACAAATTAAACATGTAATGGATTTGAGATGTTATGTTAATGAAAACAAGCTATAAGATTTGACGTATTGTGTTACTAGTAGGAAACCAACGCGATGCTGCGGCGTCAATAATTTACAATGTGATTCCCTGTTATGTTAGTTTATCAATTATGTCGTGATATATGAACGCACGTATATATATAATTGACTTGATAATCAAATTCATAAAGAAAGCATTTGAAAATGAAATCTCTTGCAATAGTCTAATTTTCATCTAATAACATAAAAAGTTTAACGCACATTACAGTTTAACACGCGTATATCATGTTTTGGTTATATTGATCACTCTTGTCGAAAATGTTTAACCAAAGAATATACAAGTTGGATTTTAGTCTCATTTAGGGATAACAATGGGTCGGGTTTGGGACGGATCTAAGTAATCCCAACCCCAAACCGATTAGAAAAGGGTGTCCCAGACCTGACCTAAAACCCGTCGGGTTTCAGGTCTACCCGTGAGTACTTGGGTATACCCATTTATGACATAAAACTTAGTTGGGTATGTCCGTTGTGTTTGCCCATCGGTAGTTTTATAAAATACATCATACTGTATAATTAAAAAGGATATTTCAAATTAACATTATATCATAAATTCACAATGTCTAAATGTGCTTGAGCCTTCACAAAATCTTACTAAAAAAGAATGGTTTGAACGTTTGGTGAAGGCTTAAAAGTTAAAAACGTGAATGGATTATAGGAAACATATATATTTTAATGTACATAATCTAAAAACAAATAAACATATATATGAAAATATTAAATTATTTTTGGGTATGCAAACGGGTCTACGGGTATGTGTTATCGGGTAATCAGGTCGGGTAATTGGGTCTAACAGGTAATCTCAGATCCGTCCCAGACCCGTGAAAGTTTTTTTCTTAAGCCTCAGACCCGACCCGATACCCATGGACCCGACCCCAGACCTATCCCAGATGTCTTGGGTTTCGGGTCTGACTGTCATCCCTTGTCTCGTTGGTTATATTGTACATAAAAGCTTTACGTGGTAGTACATTTTACCTTATGCTTCAATAGTTTGTACTTTTTTCAACATTAAGGAGATGGGTAATGACCATTTTGCCCATCTAATTTGTATATTAACGTAGTATAGAATAGATTATGTATTTTTTAGTTTGTATTTGAAAACAATTTATAATATAATACAATGAGTTGACTAAACACATAGAGCTAACAAAATAACACAATAACCTGACAAATTACACAATGAGTTAAAATATGAAAAACAAATTATAATATATTTAAGATATTACACAAATAAAACAAGTAATAAATTTAAATGTTATGTTATGACCATATGACTATGTCAACAATAAAAACAAGATATAAGATTTAACTTATGATCAATAAAAATTAAGTTGATAATTTAACCAATAACACTACTAACTTTTACTTTTGTTATTATTATGACCCGATCTTTCCGGTCACGTTACAAAAGGAAAACACAATATAAATCTAACAAAAAATTATAATAACTATAATAATGGTATTGCCTTTAATTTGTTTGTTCATATTTTTGCTTTGGGTTAATAGGGTTCACACATGAATCCATTAAAAATGTCTTCCTTCGCATAAAATCAATAATGATATAAAAAAACTGAATTAAAAGAATCTAATCTTTTAACTATTGATCTATAATAATTTTATCTTTAAAAATTCTTCACACCATTCTCTCGCATTTCACCATATTTTTTAAAATGGTTTCCCATTAACTTTGTTAGTTTCTTGCCGAGGTGTCGATCTTTACATTAGGTTTGTAAGCAAACCGAACGAGACTATTCGTGTTCATTTGTTAAGTTATTAGCGAACTCATGACAGTTCACGAACACATAATCAAACAAAAGATTATATGTGTGTTTGTTTGTTAAGATATTTAACATGTTCGTGTTTGTTAAATATGTAAATGATTCCAAACAAACATAAATGAACACTAACACACACAAACAAATATATATTAGCTTAAAGATTAAAAAAAATCATTCTTAATACCAAAAATAAGATATAATCGATATTAAAGTAGTTAACAAGTTAGCATAACAAATTAATAATAGTCATCTAAATATAAATGAACATTCATGAACACAAGTCATACTAATGTTCGTTTGTTTAACTTAGGGAATAAAATTGGTTGTTCGTGTTCGTTTTCTTATTTAAAAAAACTTTCATCAAACAGTTCACCAATTGTTTGGTTCGTTTACAATACCGTATCCAGTTTCCTAATATTAATTTAACCCGAAACCCGGTCCAGCGTACACCACATACCCGGAGTGAGAGCGAATAAACCCTGAAAAACTTAACTGTGTTTTTTTTTCTCTGTGTGTTCATTCATTCGTTGGTGTGCATCAATCAACATGAGTAGTTGGAGGAGCTTGATTTTGAGAATAGGCGAAAAATCACCTGAATACAGTGGAGTGATTGATTTCAAAGACCACATTGTAAGTTCTTCATTCGTTTTCTAAAACCCTAGATAACGATTTTAACCCTAATTTCGTTACTTATTGCAGGATGCATGCTTTGGTGCTGTTCGCCGTGAATTGGATCATTCTGAAGACGATATTTTAACTGTGATTCACTATTTACTCTTCGCTGTTTCGTGTTTCGTGTTTTTGAATGTGAATGTAGACTTGTTGTTTTTGTGTTACTTAACTTTATACGTTTGTATGTGTTTTCGCAGTTTCTACTTCAATGTTCAGAGCAATTGCCTCATAAGGTTCCTTTGTATGGGACTTTGGTAGGTTATGCTTACTTTTTTTCATTTTTAGTTGCTTGAATGTGAGTTCTGTATGGTTTCGTGTTAGGTTTTTTGTGTTATTTTGTATTTTTGATGTTTAGATTGGGCTGTTGAACTTGGAAAATGAGGATTTTGTGAAGAAAATTGTAGAGAGTACTCAAAAGAGTTTGCAGGTGAGTAAGCATTGTATTATTGGTTGTTTATATTGAATGTGGTTGGAATTGTTGTGATGAATCTTTTTGATTTTTTGCAGGATGCACTTGACTCTGGAGATTGCAATAGGATCCGTGTATTGTTGCGGTTTTTAACTGTTTTGGTATGTTGTTTTTAACCATGCTAAGGGTTTATTAGCTGGATTTAGTGTTGTTGAGTTGCAATTAAAAATACAGTTTGGTTTATTTACATCTTTCTCTTTTGCTGTATGTTGAGTTTTTTGTTTTTGCACTTATGTTATGTAGATGTGTAGCAAAGTGATCCAACCAAGCTCATTAGTGGTGATATTTGAGACGTTATTATCTTCTGCTGCAACCATAGTTGATGATGAAAAAGGAAACCCTTCATGGCAAGCTCGTGCTGATTTCTACATTACTTGTGTTCTTTCTTGCCTTCCTTGGGGCGGATCTGAACTCGTTGAAGTATATTGTTTAGTTTTTTTCTTTTTAATCTGAGAAAAACAAAGTCTTTTGGTCAATGTGTTTAATGGCAGAACACTTGTTATTTGCAGCAAATTCCTGAAGAAGTCGAAAGAGTTATGGTTGGGATAGAAGCCTATTTAAGCATCAGAAGAAAAGTTTCTGATGTTGGTCTATCTGTGTTTGAGGAGATCAACAAAATTGACAAACTTCATGTTGAGCAGGTATTCTATTCAGTTTTTATATGACTTATACACGCATGTGTTGTTTTGTAACAACCATACTAGCTTTGGTGTTCCCCTCACACTTTATTTACACTCTACAGGATTTTGTGGAAGACTTATGGAGTCGTATTCAGGATCTCTCCAAGAACAGCTGGAAACTTGAGAGCGGTATTTTCCGCAATCCACATGCTCTATTATAATTAAATTTACTTAGATTTTTCTAAAGTTTGTTAAGTGCCTGTTTTCAGTTCCAAGGCCACATCTGTTATATGAAGCACAGCTAGTAGCTGGGAAGTCTCACGATTTTGGACCAATCATATGTCAGGAGCAATCAGATACCCCCGTGGAACTTTCTAGACTCAATTTTGGCAGGCAAAAACACGAGGCAGAATTGAAATATCCTCAGAGAATAAGAAGGCTCAATATATTTTCTGCTAGCAAAACTGAGGTACTAAACCAATATAAGATTTTTACACTTTGTTATAAGTCAGTTAACTGATAATGGTCCTGATTCGTGTTAAACTCTTTGCTGGCAGGATATACAACCTATTGACCGATTTGTTGTGGAAGAGTATTTATTGGATGTGCTCTTTTATTTAAACGGATGGTTTGTAACTTACTTAAGTCTACGCCATCAAACATGAACTTTTTTTGCTTTTGCTTTGGCTTATACTTATATTTGTTTGTTTGTGCAAAGCTAGTCGGAAGGAATGTGCTGCATGCATGGTTGGCCTACCTGTTCCTTTCAGATATGAATATCTGATGGCCGAAACAATTTTTTCTCAGGTAAAAACCTGTGATTCAAATACTTTTGATGCATAAACATGTGAATTTGTCAGGTTTTGATAACAGTGAATGTATTTTGTCAGCTTCTTCTATTGCCTCAGCCACCATTCAAGCCCATCTATTACACACTTGTCATAATAGACCTTTGTAAGGTATAATTGCTATGTTTTATCTGTTACCTTTTTGGTGGGGTTTTAATATGTTGTTGAAAATGATCTTTTGTTACAGTCTCTTCCAGGTGCCTTCCCTGCAGTTGTAGCTGGGGCTGTGCGTGCCCTATTTGATAGAATAAGTGAGTTAGATATGGAGTGTAGGACACGTCTCATTCTTTGGTTCTCACACCATCTGTAAGTATTTAGTTATTTATTTAACATGTATATCTTATTTAGTACCTTTTTATATTTTATACTTACATAATGATGTTTCAAGATCAAACTTCCAATTCATCTGGCCATGGGATGAATGGGCCCATGTTTTGGAGCTTCCAAAATGGGCCCCACAACGTGTATTTGTTCAGGAGGTTCTTGATAGGGAAGTCCGTTTGTCATACTGGGATAAAGTAAAGCAGGTAATTTATAAGCAATTATAAAATATTGGGTGTTTTTGTTCTGCTCAATTTATAGCATCCTTTAGCAGATGGTGAAAAAGATTTTGATATTTTTCCAGGTGTGGTAAAATGAGTGTTCAGTAACACGTCAAAAATAGGTTTGGGGCGAAATAGCAAATTTTTGTACATGCCTTGTTTGTTGACCTAAAATACTAGTAAAAAATTATTAAACTTTCTGAAAAAGTTATAGGAAGTATTACATATATCCTCTTCCTAACTTGATAAATTACATATTTCCCCAAAAAACACAAGCTTTTAATGCATGATGTACAATGCTCTTTATGCATGATTTGGGGAAATATGTCTTTAAGCTAGTTTGGAGGGGAGATATGTAAATGCCCCAAAGTTATATAATTACATTAGAATTCTGATTTTTGAAAAATATAGGAGGCCTTATATGTTAAGAACTCTTAAAAAAATTTCGATTCATCTGACCTATTCAAAATAATTCTTTTGTGTGCAGAGCATTGAAAGTACTCCAGCTTTGGAGGAGTTGCTTCCTCCAAAAGGTGGTCCTGACTTCATATACACTTCAGATGATGGTGATAAAACTGAATACACACTTTCGAAGGAACTTAACAGCATGGTAAAAGGAAGAAAAACTGCACGTGATGTTATTATTTGGCTTGAAGAAAGCGTAATCCCAATCAATGGACTGGATGTTACACTAAGAGTAGTTGTTCAAACCCTTTTGGATATTGGTTCAAAAAGCTTTACTCATTTGATCACTGTGTTAGAGAGATATGGACAAGTTATTGCCAAAATTTGTCCAAATGAAGAAACTCAAATTATGTTAATATCAGAAGTCAGTTCATTTTGGAAAAATAGTGCTCAAACAACTGCCATAACCATTGACAGAATGATGGGTTATCGGCTTATTTCTAATTTAGCCATTGTCAAATGGGTTTTTTCTCCAACAAATATTGACCTATTTCACACCACGGATCGTTTGTGGGAGGTATGCTACTATAACTATCCAATTTTAATTTAACCGTTTTTATTTTTTTAACTTATTAGATTCTCTGTTTTCTGCTTACTGTTATTCTTGATCATTGTTTAAACAGATTCTCAGAAATGCTCTTAATAAGACGTATAATCGTATTTCTGATCTAAGGAAAGAGATAAGTAATTTGAAAAAGAGTGTTGTAAAAGCCGAGAAAATTGCAGCCATGGCCAAAGCTGAGCTGGATGGTGCTGAAGCTAAGCTTATGCTTGTGGATGGTGAGCCTGTTGTTGGTGAAAATCCAGTTAGGATGAAACGTTTGAAATCAAATGCTGAAAGGACAAAGGAAGATGAGGTGTCTACTCGTGAGTCTTTAGAATCAAAGGAGGCTCTTTTTGCTCGAGCCCTAGAAGAAAATGAGGTATCTATTGCATACACATTATATGATTGTGATGCTCGTAAAGAATTAATTTACATGCACAGCACAACAATATCACGGATTATGGAATTCAAAACTCTTCTTAGCCTACAAGTAGAGGTGGGGGTTGGTTGTGGTTGACCTGAAAGCACTTTTTGTTCAAATTTTGATCTTTAGTGGTGTCAGACATGGTTGGCAAAAGTAAATTGTTTCAGTAATAATCTAATTATTTGCTTAAAATGATCTAGGAGGTTACTTTTTTTCAAATTTTGAATTTCAATGTAATAATGTCACATAGCTGGAAAAAGTACTTTATTTTAGTTATAATCTAATTATATGGTTAAAATGTTCCTCAGAGGTTTTGTGCATTTAAAGTACATGCTTGGCAACTTTTGAGTTTTAACTTGTTTGGCCACCATTTAAGCTATATCTATAGAAAATGTATAACTAACTGTGTAAGATTATTTCAATGGTAATATTTTTTCTATCAAGATTATTTAGAAGGTTTTATGCATTAAAGATTATTTCAATGGTGATTTTTTTATCTAGATGGTTTAGAAGGTTTTATTCATCAGAAATACATGTTGAACAGCTTTTGATGTGCTCAATCAATTTCACCTGTTTCCTTTCTGCTAATTTATAAAAATATATTTGCATGTGCACTGTGTAGGCCTTGTTTCTGTCTTTATACAAACATTTCTCCACTGTTTTGATGGAACGCCTTCATGAAACATTCGGAGAGAAAACCATGGACCACCCGGTTGGTGATTCGGAAGCAATGGCTGTTGATGAAGACGACACTCCTGCAATGGAGATGGATAAAGAAAATGGAAATTCCAAGAGGTATTTCACTGGCATTACTTCCATTCTACTTACTGCCACATATCAATATATTGTTAATAATCATGTATTTTTACTCCAAATCTTGTAGAAACGTCGGATATACTATTGGGGAGAAAGAACAATGGTGTTTGTCAACTCTGGGTTATGTTAAGGCTTTTTCAAGGCAATATGCCTCTGAGGTTTGTTCCATCATATTTTAACCATCTCGTTAGTTTTGCACCCCAATACAACTTATTTTGGCAAAATAAAAAT
The DNA here is from genome assembly GCA_030867185.1 of Tagetes erecta. Taxonomy (NCBI): domain Eukaryota; kingdom Viridiplantae; phylum Streptophyta; class Magnoliopsida; order Asterales; family Asteraceae; genus Tagetes; species Tagetes erecta. The sequence continues at coordinate 53,437,793 of CM061486.1, read as the reverse complement.
TAGAAAGCACAATGAGTTCAAATGATATGTTTTCAACCAAAAACTAAACATTTAAAAAGGTATTTAAATAATGAATGTCTTCTTGAACAGATATGGCCACACATGGATAGGTTAGAGGAGGAAGTTTTAACAGAAACCATTCATCCTCTGTTCAGAAAAGCAGTTTATTCTGGTTTGCGCCTGCAAGTTGATCAATGATTTAAACCGTCTTTTTTGTCGCCTTTACATAAATATTTAACTTTTGGAAATGAGTTGCAAATTCTGTAGCCAGGTTGGTTTGTTGGTTGTACCAAATGTACGAGTGTAGGGCAATATATATTTTTAACATGTGCAATGGTTGCTGCAACAACTCTGCATTGGTAGAGTATTAGTCCATGGATGATGTCAATTTTTTTTGAACTTATATTTTGCTATGTTACAATTTCTGACTATTACAAGTTCACATTTCATTACCATTCAGAGTAAACTTAATATTTAACATTTTTAGACATACCATGTACTTCATTTTATTTTTTTAAACATAATTACCTTTTTTCATACCCAAGTATGTAATCTGTTGTGTTAAACGTGAATAAAATATTATCCTGTATTATATAAACAAAAAGATTTAAAATATTGTATTATGTTTTTAGTTTCTAAATAAACCAACCAGAAATCAAAGACCGTTTCTTTTTATTGTTTAAAAATAATTGCATTTTATAAGCATTTAAGCTTATACTTTTTCGAATATGTAACCATCGTCGATAAACCCAACACACATCATTATTGGTGTTACCACTTACCAGCTCATGGTCTGGAAAGTAGGCCACAGCAGATATGTTTTATATTATTAAGTATGAGTTTTAACATTAAAATCGAAGTTAAAAGTCACCAAATATTAGTATACAATAAATTCTACTATATACATTATACTAACAGTAAACTGCTTTTTTGTCTTTGGTTTGACACCATATTTGTTTGTTGAGTTTATGTATTTATTTAAGAAATTAAATACAAATTGAGGTAAAAAATGTAATTATTTGAAAGTTGAGGTCCATTATGCAAAGCAAGGTCGTTATAGTATTACAGAGAAGAATAATAATTATATTACTATTTATTATTGTTATTATTATTATTATCATGGTATCTTTATTATCTAATATAAGAAAACGAAAAAAACTTAGGTGTCATTTTTTTAAAGACTCTTCGTTTATGTGGCATCACTTGGAGAGTTTTTCTCACAATATGTTATTTTATTTAAAAAATATATAAAATATATTATAATAACACTAATTACATTTTGGTCTCCTAATACGTAGGATAATTTTGAAAAATTAAGAGTAGTTACATTTTGAACCCCTTTTACTAGGGGTGTACACAAGTCGGTTTGTATTTGATAGGGTATAAAAATTAAACTAAGGAATAAACTTCATAATAACATACAATTAAATACATTACTTTTTTTATACAAAATTATTTTAAAAAGTAAACTACACCAAAAAAACGAGCACTTAATTATCTTTAATTTGATTATAATATCGTTATACTAAAAACAATTTAAAATACATCTTGTGTTACGGTTAACCACGATTTTGTCTCAAAATTTATTTGAAACGTCATGAATATCGTTAAAATCACCACTTGAATGTTGTATTCCTGAGCGTAGCGCGAACCCTAAACTAGTTATATTATATACTAAACACGTAAAAAAAAGTGTTTAGAGTTAAGGACCAACCTCTATCACGATTAGTGCTTCGTATGTGCAGCTTCATTTTCATTGTCCTTATTTATCATCATATACTGTTATGCTTTTGTTGGCATAATATATGTTGATTTGTCTAGTTCATCATTATGTTCTCTACTTCTTGGACGCTTTGTTATGTCGTGTGCTTCAAAGCTGAGTGTCTCAGTTCCTCGGGATAGAGGTAAGATTTTCCTATAAATGGGATTTGCCAGGTTTGGTTACGGTTATTGATTTGTTTATTATTATTATTATTATCCCTATTGCTGTTATGAATTTATTTTTTAAGTAAGCATAGGCCACCTAATAATGTCTCATTGATTGTTGGCCGACTCAACCACTGATATGACTTTATTACAAACACAACACATCTCTTTCAAATACACAGCAAGTCAATTACAGACTTGCAGTGCCTTTTGCATTTTCTTTTTATCAGTTACTTCTCACCTCAAAGATTATATAAATTCTGCAACCAAATTTTTACCCAAAATTCAGTTTAAACGATCAAAGATTGTTCTGCGACGCATAGGCCCCAACTGACAACAACGAAACCACAAAAATGTACACAAGAGTTTCAACTAATTTAACAACCAGACGGACACAACGTGACAATTTACATTAAAGTAATCTTTTTTAGCATAAAGATTAAACTTTTAGTGCTTGCTACCATTTCCAGCTAGATAAAATTGTCAATCTTAACTTCAATCTTAACCAGTTAACCCTAGGCCGCTTACCTTGCACGTGGGGCCCGGGTTTGACAATACATAAGATTTAAGATTATAAGATACCAAATACCTGCCTGCAAGGCTGCAAGTTTGCATTCCACCTGCCTGCAGCTTTTAATCAAATATATAAACCCTGAATTTTGTCTCACTTTCTTGTTACATTGCATAAATTTCCAAAATTTTTGGTTCAATCTGCATAACCTCGGCTTAAAAGTCTTGAATTCAAGCTCTAAGTCGCGTTTTTTCACAAGCATACCCGAAAAAGAACAAATCTTTATGGACCCAATTAACCATTTTGGGTTCTCTTACAACGGTCATAACCACTTACCAATTCGCAGGTTTTCACAGGCAGCCCGTGATGATCATTCATCATGGGAAATGCTGCATCATTATCATCTTGATGAAGATCATGTTTATCCTTCTGAAGTAACTGCTTCTGCAGATTCCATAGAGTGCCAATTTGTGGATAGTTTCTTTAACATCGATCATTACCATGACGTTGACTATGACCTTGATCTTGACCAAGACATTTTCTTGATGCCTGATGACAACAGTCAAAACACAGATGTTCCTATGATGATTCAAGAGTCAGATCATGATCAAGATCAAGGTCAAGATCAAATAAGCGTGAATGGTGTAGATGATGGGCTGCAACTGGTGCACTTGTTATTGGCATGTGCAGAGGCTGTGGGTTGCAGGGACACTCGATTAGCCGAGTCAATTCTTTCACAAATTTGGCACTCAGCAAACCCGTTTGGTGATTCATTACAACGGGTATCTTATTATTTTGCCATTGGTTTGCAATCAAGATTATCCCTTTTGCAAACCAACATCAATCCAAATAGTACAGTTTTCAGGGGAGTGGCCCTAACTCCAGACGTCACCCGGGAAGAAAGAATTGAAGCTTTTCACTTACTTCACCAAACCACACCATACATTGAATTCGGGTTCATGGCTGCAAATGAAATCATAATTCAAGCGGCTCAAAGGGCGGTCCATTTGCACATTATCGATCTGGGAATGGATCATGTGTTGCAGTGGCAGTCCTTGATAAAGACACTAGCTTCAAGTTCATTCACACATGAAAAAGTCTCACCGCAACTCATCCGCATCACCGGTATTTTAGGTGATCAAGGTGATCCGGTTGAGTTGGAAACCAACATGGAGGCGTTGGTGGTGGAAGCAAATTCTCTCGGGATTGAATTAAGGTTCCGCCTAATCACTGGACCAGCCACCCCAGAAATGTTAACAGGGGATAACTTGATGTTAAAAGAAGGTGAAACATTGTTTGTAAACAGCATGCTTCACCTGCATACATATGTGAAGGAAAGCAGAGGATCATTAAAAACGATACTTCAATCGATCAAGAAGTTAGGGCCCAAATTGTTAACAGTGGTGGAACAGGACGCGAACCATAACGGGCCATTCTTCCTGGGACGGTTTCTAGAATCGTTACATTACTACTCGGCTTTATTTGATTCATTGGAGGCATGTATGGGAAGAAACAGTATTGAAAGGATGAAGATAGAGAGGAACCACTTTGCAGAGGAGATAAAGAACATAGTGGCATATGAGGGAACAGAGAGGGTGGAGCGGCATGAGAGGGCGGATCAGTGGCGACGGCAGCTAGGGAGGGCGGGGTTCCAGGTGGTGGCCGGAATGAAGAACTGTCAAGCAACTATGTTGAAGAGTTTAAGAAGTGGTGAGGGATATACAATTGGGAATGATCAGAAAGGGTATGTGTTGCTTGGCTGGAAAGGGAGACCGATAATGCTGGCCGCCGCTTGGCAACCTAGCTCTCCTCCCTCCTCCGCCTAGTCTAGCACTCCAGCCGATTACCAACGGTCCACACGGCCTATTCTTTTTCTTTTAATGGACAATCACTCCATATGTTTACTTAAAAAAGACAAGAGAGCCTTTAATTTAATAAGTTGATGATTCTAAGTGTTGAAATGATAAGAGTTCTTGTTTCACTGAATGAAACATACATTTATCATTCAGGTTCAAATCCACATATATTCATTCACTCAACACTTGATTATACATGTATGCTACTTTTTTATATATCAAGTAGGATTGTTTATTTGAATAACCCAGAAATGTCTATTAGCTTGTGTTGCACTGTTACCGCTCCTGTATATTCTCAGCAAGTCTCGCCATCTTCATTCTTCAGCTGCGTTGTAAGGTTATTTTGACCCGATCCCATGTTCTCAGTTCTGGAAGTTTGATTCTGATTTGCGAGTGTTTGCTGTTATCAATTAACTTTGGTTCTGATTTTAGTTTGGAGTATTGACTAAAATTAAAATCAGTATTTTGTTCTTATTGTGATGCAAGTTTTAAGATTTTCGAGTGTGGTTGTGGATTTTCTTTGATTGAACTCAGATCTCATACTAACAAGAAAACCAGCACCTTAGAAAAACTATTGGAAAAGTTAAATATCTTAACATCACTGTGTTTTCAGTAAGTGTGGTCACCCAATTCATATCATCACCAAGGATCACACACTGGGATGTCATTAGAGCCATATCCTAGAACAAAAATCGTGGCCACCACATCTAGAAGTGAGAAATAAAATGTTGTGTCATGTTGTAGCGCTGATCCAACCTAATTGAATACAAGGTCATTGCTGAAACTACTTGTGTACTCACATGGCTATGAAATCTACTTGGTGAGCTTGGATTTCCCAAAACTAAACCTATAAACTAATGGTGCAATAACGATGCAACTATTCACATTGCATACGATTATGTATTCTATGAAAAAAACTAAATCTATTGAAGTCGACTGTCATTTCACTCGGGAAAGCAGGAAGATGATAGGGCAATAACAAATCCTCATCATAGAATCAGGAATCAACTAACACATCCCTAAAACGTTGTCTGGGAGCCGGATTAGCTATATTTGTAAAAGCCGGGAATGATCATTTACATGCTCCAACTTAAAGGGGAGTGTTAGATATTAAGCAAGAGAGTGAAATATCAACTTGGACTTAGGGTTTACTTTAGTTTGTGTCACCTCTTATACAAATTGTGGTGTGCCTTCTTGTTTATAACATATGAAACGAAAACCTTTGTTCTATAATCAGTTTTCAAATACTATAAATACTTTTTTCTCAAATGGAAACAGATAAAATAACAATAATAATAGTTGTAGTAACAATAATAATTAGGGTTTACGCAGGATAAAGTATACCATGTTTGTATATTAACAGGTAAGCTAGAATTTTAAGATGGCTTGTGAGCATGAGCTTTATTTTGGTAGGCTAGAGACATTACGCGTAACTGATTTGTTATTTCAGTGAAGGATGGCCTCACCGCAGGATCTGGGGCCCAACACTGCTCCATAAGCTTTCTCCAATCAGGATCACAATCACTTGGAATTGTGGGTCTGAGTGTGTTATTCACAATGCCACCTGTAACAAAAAGAAATTGTTTAACAATAAATCATTAGTGTCATACAAGAAATTCATTCCTATGATTAAAGATATATATATTAGAAGTTGCTAAGTGGCACGCTATTTGGGACATGTTTCATCTCTATTATCTAACTTGATCAAACGGGCCATACACGTTGAACTTCATCAAGCATGTATTTTAAATACACCCAGCAATTTAAATCACTTTATTCAAAAGATTAGATTAAAATTTCTATTTTTTATAATAAACTTTTGTAACCGTTGATGACATGTAATGACAACGTACTTTAAAAAATATACCCTCTTGTATGCAACGTACTTTTCGGTACAAACTAATTGATTGTACTTGTAAAGAAGTATTCTGACTTGGTACCATTTTGCCATTAAAGGATGAGAAAAACACCAGGTAAAACATTTTTATTAGAACAGTTGCCCCGTGCAGTATTTTCATTTAATACTTCGTTGACATTGAATTTATTATTTACTAAATTCGTTATAATTATCTCTTTATTTTTTATATTAGTATTATTGTCACATTATGCTAGATTTATCAAGTAACTAAGTTGATATATATTTTAGCTGTGGCAAAATGGGTGATCAGGGGGACGAGTCATTATGGAACACGTGAAAAGACAGTTTTAAAAATAATCAAGGCATTAACTAAGATTACAAAGCAATATAAAGCCAAGAGAAAATTGCCATTTCCGTCCTTGAGTTTAGTATGTTTATTCCATCCAAGAAGAATTTATCCATACTTTTTAAAAACTTATCATTTTCATCCATCCCTGTTAACCGAACTAATGTTACTCGTTAAGTTAGGGGCATTTATGTCTTCAATATGTTTTAAACTATTAATTATTTAATATCACTTTTAAGTAAAGAATATATTAAAGCGATATTAATCAATTAATAATTTAAAACATATAAAGATACACAAATGACTGTAACCTAACAATTAAAATCAATTGGGTTAACGAGAGTAGATGAAAATGGTAAGTTTTTAAAAAGTCAGGACCATAAGGGAAAAAAATTCATTTTGAATAAAAATGACAAAACAAAAAAAACTCAGGGACAAATATGACAATTTACTCGAGAGACAATAATATAAATCTCTGGATTAAAAAATAATCAGCATCTTTGACCCATTTCAATTTTAGCCAAACTTTTGTTACTGGAAAATAAACACAACCCAAATCAACCAGTATTAAGTAAGCAAGTCGTGATTGCCACCCCTAGATATCATCTAAAGATGGCAAAATAAGCGAGTAAAGCCCAAAAAAGACAAAAAATCACACAATGCCCACCTATGATTGCACCATAGTGCATGTTAGCATACGGCTCCTCACGAGTAAGAATCTCCCATAACACGATCCCATAGGAGAAAACATCAACCTGTTGCATTACAAAATAAAACAGATGACATAAGAAAACAAGAAAATTAGGTGTTAACGTAAAATATGCACATGAGGTTGCAGAGGGGTATTTTTGCCTTTTCAGAAACTTTATTGCTGCCACCATTCAGCAGCTCAGGAGCCATCCATGGCAGGGTTCCCCTTACTCCACCTGAAACCAAAGTGTTCCTTTTGATTTTTGACAGCCCAAAATCACCCACCTGCGTATACTCCCGTTAAAGTGTCATGAACAAGATCTCTAAAACCACAAGTAGATGCAGCATTAAGCATAGTATTTCATGTGCCAACCTTGCATATAGGCCGTGAAGAGTCCTTCATGTTCACAAGAAGATTGTCACATTTCAAATCAAAATGCACAATGTTCTTGGAATGTAAATACTCCATTCCAAAAGCCGCATCCATTGCAATTATAAGCCTCTTGCGGTGATCAAGATGCCTAAAAGTTATATATTTGTTACATGAAAATATGTAAAAAGTGCACAACAGAAACTGCAATTATAACATTTTTGCATTGCAAGCATTACCTATCTTTACGAAGTAAGACATGCCTTAGTGAGCCATCAACCATGAACTCTGTGACAGTAGCTAATGTTCCATCTGGCCCATCTTGTACTACACCATAAAATGCCATTACATTTGGATGATGAAGCTTCGAGAGAATTACAGTTTCCCGCCAGAAATCTACTATCTAGAATTAAAAAAACAATTAAATCTAACATGAAAATTGAACACATGTAGCTATAGGGCGGAAAATTTTAAGGTACGATAAAACTGAAATGGAACTTCTAAACCCACATAGCAACTAACCAGAAACATGAACGAAGACCAAACTTGAATACCAAAACATGAAACTAATGGGAAGAACAAGCTGGAGTACAACTCCAGATACAAAGGAGATTGGATTATAATCTTGATATGTTTGTATTTCACAATCTCAAGTATTAACCTAGCTACTACATGATATTTATACAGAAAAAAAACAAGACATAAGACACTTGATCAACTTAGCCACTTGTAGAAGCAAGTTGACAACTAACTGCCACATCTTATCTAATATATTAGTTAGTTAATATTATTTTAACAAGGTTAATTAGAGAAAAAGTGTATTGAAGAATGAAAAAATTGCTAACAGTTGGCTTGTAAACTAAGACCATTTAATATAGATGATATACTCAAGTACTAAATTCCTTCAAAACAAACTGAAAAAAGTAAGGGATATTTGGATGTGTGCTGTGAAAGTGATTACTCAAACAATTAGCTGTAACAAAACTGACTGTAGGATGTACTTTTGTTGTCCGAAGTAATAACAATCAGAAAATCAGTTGTGTTGAGTATTTGACAAATTCTGAAACTTGTAGAATCATGAGAAAACAAAAAAACATATGTTGTGTTATTAATTAATGATCTAAACATGTAAACTATAGACATACGAAACTGATCCTAATTGTTATCTAAATCCTATTCTTTTGTAATCCAAAGTTTATCTAGAATAGTGATTAAAACACTAGTAAAAGTAACTACTACCTAACTAAAGAGAGGTGCAAACGAAAGCTATAAAATACTTAGGTAAACTTCAATAGATGGTTTAAATTTCCCTCTCTTATGTTTCTACTACTTCAGAATCAAGACCGTTCCCTCCTTTGTTCAGTCCATAATCAAAGACTAAAAAGGGGTCCATTTAGTTCCTAACAATTTAGTGGTTTTCATTTGAACTCTACTTCAACTAAATCTTATCTATTTGAGATAATCAAGAAACATAAACCCCAACAATTTTTCTTTTTAATAACTCATGTAGTCATGTACCCTACCTTTTTTAACGGTGAATTAACACCCCCTAAATCTACACCATTTGTCCCCCGATCATTCAAGGAAGGACACCTTACCTACACCCAGGATGCGGCTAGGCCAAAAGGCATGTTGGTCTCCAACAAAACTATAGGGCAAAATGACTAAAACGAACACTTTTATAAAACAAACAAAAAAGGGGGTGAAAGAGGGTGGGGGGATCAGTCTTTTGAGATGCGAGTATAGGTCCCTCAGTTTAGATTAAAATAACTGATAAATTGGTAATTTGTTTAATCCAAAGATCAGAAACAGATCATTGCAATACTAAATAATTAGTTTCAAAACCCAAATTCAAACACCTCATAACAAGGTTGAGTTGTTATAAGATGCAAATGATGCTTACTAATCTCTCTTGCTCAGATGACCGGCCAGCAAAGCAGCTTTTTTTTATGCGTTTAATTGCAACATCTGTTCCCCTCCATTTTCCAAAGTACACAGTACCAAAAGTACCAGAACCAAGTTCCCTTAATTGTTCAAGATCTTCATTTCTTATAATCTGCAGTAACCACATAAAACTACAATAATCAATCACTGCCTTAATCTTCATATAGTACAACATCATTTTAACAACGTTGATGCGGATCATACCTGTAAAGAACGGATATCAGGATCACCTAGAGAGAGATCGACAGAAGGTAACCCATCATTCCTTGTTTCAGCCTACATGCATCAAATTGAGTAAAGGATATTTTAGCTCAGCAAAACAGGCTTAATCTACCCTGAGCACCAAAGGTGGCATTTTTTGCCTGTTTACTTGTGTATGATTGATTTAGGTTATTTTTTCAAATATCTAATGGGTCAAAATAAAAATTTAGCTAAACAGAAAACCGTTCGAAGGGGTTTGCATGAAGAATATTTATAATGCATACAACCTCCTTTATAACTTTGCTCAAAAGATATCAACTACTATTGTGATAATACTTTTTTTGGTAATCACACTAAAAGACTTGTTACCCAACCAACAAATCATCTTGCCACCCTCTACTAACAATGATAAAGAAGTACCTCGTACTCTGAGTATGACATTCTCACGTTTTCTGCCAGATCATCAAGCTGCACGCCCTCACTATTTTCCATAGGGGACATATTGTAATGTGGTTGCACAGATGTGGATTCTGAACCATGATATTTTTTTTCTTCATCTTCATTGAAAGTGTTACGGGAATCCATGTCATCAGGAAACTGTGAAACATTATATCCCACAGAGGCTTCTTCTTGAGCATGCTGAAATTTAGATACAAACGCAAGATGGTCTTGGTCAATTAGAGAAACATCCTTATTTTGAAGCTCATTTTGTGCTAATTTCTGAAAAAATGACCAATGTTTAGGTTCATGATTTGCAATGTTCATACTCAATCCCACACCATCCAATGGTAGAGCACCGATTCCATGTGAATCTTTAGATATTGCTCTTGAAAATGCATCAGAAAGAAAATCACTAGGAAATCGGTCATTGATATCAATCAAAATGTCTCCTAGTTCTGGCTTAGAAACTGCTTTAGGAGTAGAAGGCTGGTCACCAGCAGTACCAGTGTCACTTTCTACTTGACTGTTAGATGCAGGATAAGCCTGGTGCTTCACTTGTGAGCCAGTTTCTAATGGTTTATCAAACTTAACTTTTTTCTCATTATCCATAACAGTTTGACTAGTTTCTGATACAGTAGCGGTATCCTGGACTGAATCATTGTTTACTTTTGGTGCCTCACTTGACCTCTCATGGTTGACTAGTGCACCATGGGTGATTTGAGGCATTAAATCTTCAGTATGCAAACTTCCAACCGAACCTGAGATTGGGTTAACATCAGATTGTAATTGGGTAGCAAGCAACTGAGACCCAAGTGGATCGTCTGACTGAATTCTCTCCGAATGATAAACCTGTGAAGATGATTCAAGGTAACTCAAATCAATAAGATCAGACCCCGAGTTAGTGGGACCCACAGCACTGACAGTGGTACCAAAATCAGTATCATTGGATGCAGCAGCTTTTGCATGTATCTGGTCTTGATGCCAGTCCTCATTCATTTTAGTATTTGGAGGAAGCTTTCCCTCGGCGGGAGGTAGGGCACTTGATGATGCCATGTCATCCCTCAGGGAGTTAACACTGGCTTGTTTAACTTCTTGATTAACATAATTATCAATCTTCGGTTTTTCCTCTTTTTGTGAAATAGAAGTTTCTAGATTGGATTCTCCATGATGCATCTGGTTATGATTTCCATAAGCATTTGATGAAGAAACATTGGCATCACCAGAACTCAAATGCGATTTGTTCCTCTCAACATTTTGGCTATCAAGATCACTAAGATTATTAGCTGATGATGTCATCAAACCGTGCATGCCTGATTCCCGTCTTGGACCCATATCCATCCCATTTACAGCAACCAGAAATTGAAATTCATTATCACCACCAAAACTACCATGACTGAAATTAGTTTCTTCAATATCTCTTAAAGAAAATAGAAACAATCTAAGCTTTTGTGACCCTTCTCCTATGCCTAATACATTACATTCCTCCATCATATTCTGTAAATCTTCATCACAAGAAACGGAAACTAAAGCATCTAGATCCTCCCCAGGAAGCTGATATTTAATTGCATAAGTTTCAATATAAATTTCTAATGCTTTTTGGCGTAATTCTTGCCAAAATATATCTTTCCTTATGCGAATTATACGTGTACTTCCTCCAACATATCTAAGCTTTCCATCACTTGGGCGTGGTAATATTTTACCACCAAAACTACATAAGATTTTAATCTTTGGTGAACTATCTGATCCAGATGTACTGCTAAACACTGATGAAGTTTGGTGACTATTTCCAATATGATTTAAACCTCTTTCTGCAATATTAACCATGGAAATATCCAACCTACTTTCTGATCCAGTATGACTGATGCCTAAAAGACCCTCTGGTTCCATGTAGCCGGGTGTACGGCTAGGATTGCCAGCAAGATATGGGACAAACGGCATCCTAGGGTTGACCCGGTCCCGCATGAATTCTAGGGCAAATTCTTCACCCGTTCCAATGGAATAATTTAACACAGGTTTAACTGATGCATTTAGGAAGCTTTGAGATGGAGGTATAAAGTCAAGACTCTCGGGTTGAATTGGATTGTATTGAATGTGGTTGTCAGATTTTGAGTGGTCCATTGTAAAAACTATCTGTTTAGACCTCTTTAAAAAGTCAAAACTGATTGTGGCAAATCTTGATTTCAGAATACCATGGAATATGAATGAAATTTGTATAAGGATAACTCATATGGGTCAGCTATAGATAACCATAGTGCCCGCTAATTGTTGAAGAACTTCAGGGGTCATTAATGAGCTTGGAACCTTCAAAAAGACAATAATTCAATTTAAATTAACATGTATCTAAGCACAAAGGTAGAAACATTAGTGAGTGGGTACATTAGACGGTGTGATAGCTAATTGCTCGGTGCATAATGGTGTAATATTAAGAGTATATTAGGTTGTAGTTAAAAAGAATCTAATAGTGTCACACAATTTACAGCTTCTACTTCACATACTTGCACGCTCTCGGTATAACTTTAGGTTAAGTCCCATCAGAATTTGATGATATAGGACAAATTACGGTATAGGATAAACACCAAATGAAACTACTCAATATGTTAACTTGCACAACTTGACCATCCATCGTTAGCACTTAAGTAACTTTAGCAGATGCAAACCTGACCAACTTATTAGACAAATTCGGTATGTTGCTTCAAAGTAAAGGTAACAAAAATTACGATACAATGGAGTCTAACGGCAAACAAATGTATCCAGTAATTTTCCACTCATAAATTAGCATCTAGAGAGTATAGAAGTTGCTCACAATGAGACCCCAGCTCAAAAACTCAAGATTTTTTATATAGAAGTACAAGTAACATAAAGAATATACTAGCAATTAAGATAATTACAACAATAACGAAATTATCTAACGGTCAACCTTGTGACCTTGGAAGATAAGGCATTTAAAGATGCACATTCAAAGGAATGGTTGAAGATCAACTTTATGACACAATGTGTTACCATTCACATATAACAATAACGAAGCGAGATCAAGACAAGTCAATGTTGAAGCAATGATTAAAAGATAATAATTGGCTCTCGAACTAATCAGAACACGAGATGTATCTATCGTGGTTTAGTTCGGTGTGTCCCTCAACCATAAAGCTGTGAGGTTCAAATCCTGCACCCTATGGTGTATAAAGCTAAACACTCATATTAGCTCGATTGTAACTCAAGGTTTATACAACTAACGAGTCGAAAGTATGTTTTCACAGAAGATACAAGCAGCAGCCTTATAAAAAGTATGTTATCAGCTGGTTCCATTAACATGTGTATAATTAGGCAGTAAACAGATACGATTAGGTTAGTGAAAGCGATGGAGATAAAATTGAAAATCATAACATAACAGGTTGATTGATTGATTGATAAAGGAAGAGGATGCGTGTGGTGTCGATTGTAGAAAACACAGATCCAGAATTGTAGCAAAGTCAAAGGGTGGATCGCATATACCTTAATAAGAGCGTATCGACTACAAATTGAACATCATCTTCTTCTTCTGATGATGATGATGATGATGATGTGAGTTGATTGATTTGGAGTGGGTGTTGTTGGTGGGATTTTTGAGGTTTTTAGATCAAGTCTTCCCTGATCGATGCTACATTATCGTTCTCCTCATTACATTCATCACTTTTATCAAAATATGGATAGATAATTATATATTATTAGACTAAATAAATAAATTGGCATACTCCAAAAATAATCTTTTGATCTTTTATTTTATCGTATGAGTTAGGCTGTAATTTTGTAACGGTTTATTATCGATGTATGAGTTTAACGTGAAAGTAAATTCGAGTGACTCATTGTTAATATGTTTGTGTTTGGAGCGTTAGGTTATGAGTTTTATTCTTGTTATGAGCAGATTATTATTCATATAATAGTAATAATTAAAGTTCGAGTAGATTACTATTCTGGTCTTAGTGGTATTATTGTCCTTCCACAAAAAGTTAACAGGAAATTGGATGTCGTTAGTAGTATGGGTTGAAACAAGTTTGTGTGAAACTTGCACATTAAAAGAGTAGAAAACAAACTATTGGGCTAAAACCGTAATTTTGACCAAACCTCACTAACGAAAATAACTGTTTATTTGTATTGTTTTGTTTTTTCTCAATGTTCCGTTCATTGTGTCTTTCAATCCTACGTATCAAATGCTACATTAGTTGTGCTTTACAAAAGTATTTTAAGTAATAGGTTTTTATTTTTTACAAAATGACATTTTTACCACTATTGTTATCGTTTTACAAAATATGAACAAACTCTATAATCCAAAATAGTACTTTGTTCAAAAACTTGACAAGCTTCATTTATAAGCACAAAAAATCGCCATCAAAAGAATGAGTCCGACCTCAAGTGTTATGAAAATGAAGTGGTTATCCATAAAGATAAAGAAAGTTTTATTGTTGTTCTACTTCTGCTTCTTGCAAAAAATAAAGAGAAGAAAGGCTTGTTGTAAATCGCCGGTTAGTCCAACCAGGGAGTTTTTGGACGTTTTGATTTTTCTTCTATTACAATAAAACTAGTTGATTCAAAGAGTGCACCTAAAAGCAAATCTGATCCGATACACGTGCAATACCATTTACATCTTGATTTGCATGCATGTCATGTTGATTTTATTCACTATTCCTTTTTTCGATGAATAATATTAATACAGATAAAACGAGTGTAACAAGAAGCTAAACAACCACGTAAAGTACAAAACAAATCAGGAAAAAAATAAAATCATAACAAAAAAAAAGTATATTAACCCGGTCCAAATGAAAAAGTTAAAATAGCGAATAGGTTTCCCGTTTTAGCCTAACTTTAAACCATAGAGATGTTAGAGCGTTCACAATGGATGAATCAAATGTATTTGAGTGATGTTTTTATATTTTAAGAGATGTTTGTGAGTTGTTGTGGCTTGTGAGATAAATAGAGAGAATTTTTAATGGTGAATGAGAGAAAAACTTTATATTTGAAAAACAGTTGTTTACCCATGTAATTTTTAAATATCTTTTCAAAGTGGTTGTGAGTGGACATTTATAAACGAACGATTTAAAAAAAAAGTCATTTATAAAAATAAACGTTTTTAGAAAATACATACCTATTTGCATACATAAATCATTTTCATAAAAATGAAGGATTTTAAAACAACTGAACAATTAGAAAACGAATGGTTTAAAAAACGTAATGGTTTTAGAAAAACACAATGGTTTAAAACATGAACGATCACAATTAAAAAAAGTTTAAAAGTCCAACGATGTAAAAAATATTTATAACAATTATAAAATAGGTGTTCATTTGTATATTAAAAACATGTATTATAAAACAAGAACATAATAATAATAAAACAATAATAAATAGTCCTAAAAATAAAACTAAAAATGTTTTTGCTTAAATATACAAAACAAAAAATGTTTTACCTATAATAATAATACACACACATG
The DNA here is from genome assembly GCA_030867185.1 of Tagetes erecta. NCBI lineage: Eukaryota > Viridiplantae > Streptophyta > Magnoliopsida > Asterales > Asteraceae > Tagetes > Tagetes erecta. Next base: position 53,422,191 of record CM061486.1, on the reverse strand, counting down.
TATAAATATATACTAAAATTTAAAAAAAAAATTGTATCATTTGCATCCCAGAAGTTCTTTTGAGTATTTGTATCATTAGTGTTTTGATCATTAATAAAAAAGTTAAATAAAAAATCAAACGGAGATAGTGTATTGAATGCAAATGGATATAAAATAGAATCGTCATGTGTGAATATGAGATTTTGAAATCGTATGAATGCAAATGATCAAAATCAATAAACAATGATACAAACACAAATGAGAATTATATTATTATTTAAATAATTTAGAAACAGAAATAATTACTTTACTGGGATCGCTCTTACCGTCATTATTTCACACACCACCCTACTAACCAAACTATTGATTTGCGCAACTATTTTCGTCCTTCAACTTCAACAACACAATTTCTAAAAAAAACACTAGTTAATTGTTAGCTTCCTGATTTTACAAGAGTATATAATCAAAGAACAAATACTAGTACCCTATTCCTTTATGCTATTGTTTTTTTTGGGCGAGTTTTACAAAGGTGTTAGTTAGGTAACACTCAACAACACGACATTTTTACATCACAAACTACTAAGACCATCACCAACCACCAACCACCACCGCCATTTGTATCATTCTAGGACATCGACGGTTGAATGTTTTTGTTTTGTTTTGTAAACTACAGCTGTAACAAACACACAAATAGTCTTACATCACCTGCTGCTTCTGCTATTTTTTTCTCTCTAACGATCTCCGCCACCTTCCACCGTTTTATTTAAATAAATACTCACCAAACCACAACCTTTTTCATCTCTCAAACAAACCCTTTTTTTTTCTTTAAGGGTTTTGATTCAATATCTACATTCATGGCTTTTTCATCTCTTCTTCAATCAACCAATCCACCACCTGTTCTTGATTCATCATCATCACCATCATCATCTCGTTTATCTGCCTCTGTACCAAATCGATCATCATCGTTGAAGCTTCAATCCGCCGTGTTTGGTGCTGCTGTTTCTGCCGGATCTTCGTCTTTACAGTTGAGTTTTTGTTTATTTTTTTTTATTTTTTTTGTGGTGTGTTGAATTGTGCTAAATGTTTGATTTTTTTTGATAACGCAGGACGTGTAATGCAAGAAAGTTTCATTTGATTAAAGCTACTGCTACTCAGATGCCCACAGCTGTTCCAAGTAAGGAAATGTGTGTTGCTTTTATAGCATGCACTCCACCTGTTTGATGTTATGCTTACTGTTTTTCACTTTTTGTTTTGACAAATTGTGCTTACTTGAATTTCTTGTAGAGTCGGGTAGCGGTGCGAAGATTAAGATTGGAATTAATGGTATGTGTTCTGAGAATTATCATTTTTCTTGATGTTTGAGTAATGAAAATTGTACCTTTTACATTGGGGATTTGATATTAGATTTAGTTTTGAACAGTTACTTTATGTGATAGAATTGAACCTGTGATTTTGTTTAGTGATAAACATGTATCAGTTTGTCTATTATGGCCTATTGGCACTTTGGTAGTGAGATTGAAGAGCTTTATCGTGTTAACATTGCAGGTTTTGGAAGAATCGGGAGGTTGGTATTGAGAATTGCGACATTTAGAGATGATATTGAGGTTGTTGCGGTCAATGATCCTTTTATTGATTCCAAGTACATGGTAAGGATGAACTCCACATTAACTATGTCTTTTTGTCGTTATGGTTAACGAGTCATTTTGATTATGAACAAACTAAATTTTGGACAAAATGAAGTCAAAGTATTTCTCTATGGACACCAACTCTATCCTTCTAGATGTCATCCCATAGAACACACAAGTGACAAGATATGTATATATAGGGTTAGGATCCTTACAGAACAACCTTAATTACAGAACTACAGAACCATTGATTTACATACATGTAAATTAAGCCTAACAATATTAAGCCCTCTTTACATATGTGTAAATCAGATACGAGTATATATATTATTAGATATGAAGGATACAGATGTATTTGACAGATAGTGACGAAATGAATTGTTTTTATCCAGGCTTACATGTTGAAGTATGATTCTACGCATGGCCCGTATAAAGGAACTATCAACGTTGTTGATGAATCCACTTTGGAAATCAACGGGAAGCATTTAAAAGTTACTAGCCAAAGGTATATAAATGGTCTTCTTTTAGCAAATAGTGTCTATACATTTGTTACCAGTGAAATGACCTTTTATCATTTATTCATTTTATGTATTTTTATTCTAAAAATTAAATTGATACGTGTTTAGAGACCCTGCAACTATTCCGTGGGGTGATTTTGGAGCTGACTATGTTGTCGAATCTTCTGGGGTTTTTACAACTATTGACAAGGCTTCAGCACACAAGAAGGTAAAGTTGAGTTTGGTTTGGCCATGTTCTAAAAGACATATGTACCCCTAGGTTGACTTTTCTTTGTGTCGATGTGCAGGGTGGTGCCAAGAAGGTGGTGATCTCAGCTCCATCCGCCGATGCACCTATGTTTGTTGTAGGAGTAAACGAGACTGCCTACAAACCAAACATGGATATTGTTTCCAATGCTAGTTGCACCACTAATTGCTTGGCTCCTTTAGCCAAGGTACAATTTATTTTGAGTTTTCCGCAATTGTGATTTGTGGGCCTCGTTTTCGTAGTTTCTTGGTTGAACCTTAAGTAGAATAGCATTTCCACGTCACCTGTTGCAAAATGCTACTGTTGTACAGGTGGTTCATGAGGAGTTTGGTATTGTTGAAGGTCTGATGACAACTGTGCATGCTACCACAGGTCTGTTTGTGCCTTATGTCTATGAATATACATATGTATAAACCCTCTTTTTTTCATTTGCATTTAACGTAAATCATAATTATATAATTTTCCACACATGTTCAGCTACACAAAAGACCGTTGACGGGCCTTCAATGAAGGACTGGCGTGGAGGTCGTGGTGCTGCACAAAATATCATCCCTAGTTCAACTGGTGCTGCCAAGGTACAAGGATCTTCAAATTATTTTTGGATTAAAAGTGAAATCTTTTGAACTCCTTACTTTGCATATGCTTGACGCCTGACATTTGCAATGATTTTGGGGCTGCTTGAAGATGAGAAGAGGTTGTGAACATTAAAGATAACATTTTTTTTGTTTAATTACAGGCTGTAGGGAAGGTGTTGCCAGAACTAAATGGAAAACTTACGGGCATGGCCTTTAGAGTTCCAACAGCAAATGTTTCTGTTGTGGATTTAACTTGTCGACTCGAGAAAAGTGCTTCTTATGAAGATGTTAAAGCTGCAATTAAGTATGTTTTCTAAGATTATCTTATTAATTATTATGTTAGTTGTAAATTTGTAATTACAGTGTAGTTAGCAAACTGTTTCGTAAATGGCTTTTCTTTATATTCAAGGTATGCGTCGGAGGGTCCAATGGTAGGTATCCTTGGGTACACTGATGAAGATGTTGTCTCCAATGATTTTGTTGGTGATTCAAGGTCATTCTATTGTTCATTTTGACTTTGACTTTCTTCTATTTGAGTACACCGATGAAGATCGATGTTGACTTTGATCTTTTCAGGTCAAGTATTTTCGATGCAAAGGCCGGCATAGGGCTAAGTGCATCATTTGTGAAGTTGGTGTCCTGGTATGACAACGAGTGGGGTTACAGGTAACAAAACACATATTTATTTTCGTCATTATGGGATGCTGCTTGCGTGAATGTGGGTTATTAAACGAGTGGGTTTAAAATTGATTTTTTTGCAGCAATCGTGTGTTGGACTTGATAGAGCATATGGCATTGGTTGCAGCATCTAACTGATCGAAAGAACAACATGTTTTGAGTGGCTTTTTGAAATGATAAGTGTAGAATTGAACAGATGGTTTGATATTTGAACCAGACTTGATTGGTAGCTAATATCACCATGGCTTGATACAAACATGGGAAATAAAACCATTTTGACATGGTGTGCATTTGACTGAATAAAATTACTACTAAGGCCCTGTTTGTTGTTGCCTCTTTTCTCTGAATAGAGGAAAACGTCTGATTCGGTCAGACGTAATCAGACGTGAGGCTGTTTGTTTTTTTCCTGGCATTAAGAGGTTCAGCGTCTTAATAGCATCTGAACCAGTAAGAGCTTTTAGTGGGTCTGAAAACCTCTTAACCCAACCAATCTTTGAAAAGAGCTGTATGTAAGCAAAACAAAACGTATAAATCAGTTAAGAAATTATCTTCTAATGTGTGTTTAAATTGATATCACATGATAAATCAAAATATATCCATCATACCATCAAGATCTATAAAATATTAAAACTAATTACATATTTTCATCATCAAATAAACATACTCAGAGAAAAAATTAAGCCTCAAATCTATATGCAATCGCTTAGTACAATTAAAATTAAAACTGAAGCCCCAAATAGGTTAAACTATGAATCAAAAGTTTTGTTCAAAGATGAAGACTGAAGACGTGTAATCGATTGAAGCGAAAAAAAAACCATGAAATAGTTAAACAAAGCTGTGAGTTCGGAGCGATTGAGCCTTGGAATCAAATTCAAAACCAAACATAGATCAAGAAAATGTTACCTGGATCAACACTTGAAGATCAACGGAGACTTGGATTGATGGAGACATGTAAACAACGGATAGAAATCGAGAAGGCTTGTTAGAGAAGAAGATGATGATGATGTTGATGATGATGGAGGCGGAGTAAGAATAGATCCAGAGAGAATTGTTTCGATTTAGGGTTTTGAGAAGTGAAAAGGGAAGTATGAATGGTGGAAAGAAACATTATATTGGATCCGTATTAAAGTCGGGTTAAACGGAGAGGATCTCGGGTAAAAAGGTGGATCCGCGAACCGGCTAAGAATGAATGTGAGAGTGCCAAGTGGCATTGTATGGTGCTTTGGCTTAGCCAATTATTAGAAGAGGGGATATGAATACACGTTTTTTTTTCACATTGGCCATAAAAGTTAAATAAATAAATAATTGGATGATTAAAAGTAAAATCATCATGCTTTAATCTAAATCTGCAATTATATGTTATGGGTTACATATAGACTTTAACTTTTAACATGTATGTATGCTCCATGGACTGCTTTAAACAACTCTTTTAACTTTTTTAGAATTAGATTTGGTTTAATAGTCGGTTTAGTTTGACGAGATAAAACCAAAATAGTACCTTAAAGAATATAGAACGTTTGATTTTTCTTTAATATCCAACGGAATACAATCGAATAGATGATTGAAAAAATAATTTCACATAAAACACGGCTCAAATGTTAATTAAGTTAGCATAAATTTTAGTATCGTGAATTAACACGATATTATTTGGGCAGGCCCGGATAATCGGATATCGTCTCACAACCTAAACTCGTTCCGGATCATCAACCTAGCTTAATTGTCATGTTTAAAACAACTAGTTATTGAAATAAGTAACTGTCGACTGAAAACTATTTATTTTGTCATCTTACACACAATTTATTGTTATAATATTACCACATTGTATTTTTTTAACATTTTATTTGTGCCTTTTGAAATAGAGTACTATTTTATTAAGAGTATTGTTTAGCTATTGACCAAAGGCCAAATCATACAAGTGTTGAATATTCAACATTAAAAACGTGGAATCTACAATTTTTTTTTTCAAATTATAAATGTTATTAGCGTGATTTGTGATAAATAATTAAGTAATTTTTTTAAATACATACACTTATTTTATATCATTATATATATTAAGTTTCAGTTATAAATGCAGTTTAGTATGTATTAATTATTTTATTTTACCTTAACTTGATGAACTTTTTAAGAAGAATAGCTTTGAAAATAACAAATCAAATCAATCAGGTCGGTTTTACTTTATATGAGAGTGTAACAATTTAGTTTTAACAATTTGAACCAAAATTTATTTATTTATATTAATTTTCCAAAAACTAAACTTTTAGCATAGATGGTTGATATTGTGAATACGTACATGACATATAAAAGGTTAAGCGGGCGATTTGATCTACACGACTGCTCCGGGTTTCAATCAATTTGAACCGTCAAACCATAAAAACCAAAACGTTTAGATCTTAAACAATCACTTGCTTCAATATAAAAACTTTATTGAATTTCAACATTTATTTTAATACTCTTAATTATTATAATGCAATTGAGATATTGATTATTATTAGTTTTTTACTTTTGACTATACATCTAGAGATGTCGGGTGAGGTCAATTGCAAAAAGAAAAACAAATACATTATTTGATGTAAAAATCTAAAAGATGAAAACATTATAATGTCCGAAGATAAGACACCTAAGATGCTTAAAATTTTCGGAGTATAAAAGGTAAGACACATGAGTTATCAAGTTAATAAAGAAGGTGATTGACAAGCTTTGGCAGTGGAGTAAGACATCAAATTCAGATGACAAACATGATTTTTGTATTTTCAAGTCCAACAAAGAACAAAGTGAGTGCGACTTTATCTAACTCTAAAACAAAATATATGATATTACGTCATACTACATAAAAAGAGGTGAGAGTGCTCTTAAAAAGACGGGAAGGACCGAGAGTCTAAGACGTCAGACTCAAATAACATACTCGTTGAGGTGTGGAAGTATTAAAGCAAGAAAGACATTTAGTGTTTAACGAGTTTATTTAACGTCATTTTAAAATCTAAAAGATATCCAATTAGCAAAAGAGAAGTAACATTGATACAAGTGACTAAGCGAGGCTTAATTGGATTTTATAAACTTATAAAAAAATACGTTTGGCTAAAAAAACCTTGATTGTTAGACCTTGGCTAAAAATATTACCACACACATGTATATAGATATTTGAGTGATAAAATTACATAAAACAACACACATTCTCATATAAAAATCACAAGTGTCAACGCTAACAACCGAATATCTGCTACCATCGTCATATTATACAGGAAAAAACGAATATCCCTTAGAAAGACGAGCAGGACTAAGTGTCAAAGACATTTAACTAAAAATTCTAAAATAACACACTATATGAGATATGAAAGTATTTAAACAAAAATCATCTTTAAAACAAAAACATGCTAGATAAGTAAAAAAGTAAGTAGTATTTTATCTCACACATCACATAAAAAAAAATGTATTTGGATGATAGTGATTTAAAATAGCACATTGGCATTTAAAAAAAACAACACAAGCCTTTCTTCTTGAACATGTAAAGTGTCATAAAAACAAGTCATAACTCATAACAGTTGCAAGCAAGATCTTTGCATATCAGCCGCCGGCCCTTCCCGTCGACCATTGATTTAAATAACATTTCGCTTCTCATCAACGCCAAAAGCCATTTTTTTTCATTCTTTATATAATCACATCTCCATCTCTCTCTAGGGTTTGGTTTTGACCTTCAAAACAACAACAAACAACAACAACTATACACAAATCTCCACCAACCCACTTCCATGGCTTCTTTCTCCTCTCTTCTCAGATCTACAACTCCATCGCCTCTTCTTCATTCATCATCACCCTCCAACCCCACACGTTTACAGGTACCAAATCTCACTTATCATCATCCGCCACCTTCATTTTCTTTAAACATTTTCTTTAAACATTTTCTTGTTTTTTTAGGTCTCATCGTTGAAGTTTCAATCCAGCTTCTTTGGTGCATCTGTTTCTGCTGAATCTTCATCTTTACAGTTGGGTTTTGTTTCAAAATTGTTACTTTTTCTTTTGTTGTTGAGAAGATGATTCAGTTGTTTTGATGGTTGCAGGAAGACTCATGCATACAGCATTCAACCAATTAAAGCTACTGCTACACAATCACCTCCTAGTGTTCAAAGTAACAACATTTATAACATGCCTTCTAAGTGTTTGATGAAATGCTTAAGCCATGTTTGAGTTTTTTGTTTCTGACAGATTTTACTTACTTTGATTTTTTTTAGAGTCTGGCAGTGGTGGGAAGACGAGGGTCGGAATTAATGGTATGATTATTCAAGATTTTGTTTTTATAGTTGCTGTTTGATGGTTATATCAGTGTGTTATGTATAGAAATTAAGTTGGTGATTTTGACAATTTTTTTAAATTTGTTTGTGTGTATTTGAATTAACTTGAACCTTGCAGGTTTTGGAAGAATTGGAAGGTTGGTACTGAGAATAGCAACATTCAGAGATGATATCGAGGTTGTTGCGGTCAATGACCCTTTTATTGATGCCAAGTACATGGTATGAATACTTTTTATGTAACAAATTGTTGGTTTTGTTTGGTGACTAACTGAATCAACAAAGAATGTGTTGTTTTGACTAAACCATGTTTGAACTGTCAATAATCCATGTTTGAAGAGGGGTAGCAAAATTAAAATTAAAATTGATTTTTGTTTTTAGAAGTGATGTTTTATATTGAGAGGAAGATAGCAAAATTGAAAAAGGTGTTTGGACATTGGCGTTTTCAAATCGAGTGTTGTGACATAAAGAATCAGAACTAGATGATCATATGCAGGGCCGGCTCAATCATTTTGGGGGCCTTAGGCGAAATAAAAAAGATAGAGGCCTATTTTTTTCGGCAAATGAATCTAGCCTAATTTTTGTTTCTACTCATTTTCCAGCAACCTTTAATGAGTTATTTATTTATTTTTTTTAACACTCAAATTTTATTAATATATAAAAATCACGGAAGTTACAACACAAACTTATGCATCTAGCTTGAAGCTAGAAAGCTTCTCAAAAAAGATTAGAATTATAAAACATTAAGAAGACAAATAAGTTAACCACGATTCTCATACCGATATCCCCTTCTTATGTTTATCGTTGATCCATATCAAAATTCATGAACTATCTGACGACTAATAATTAACGAATAAACTAAAATCAAGCAAATTTCAAATGTGTAGAAATTAAACGGTGAACAGACTAACTAAAACCTTACTAAATTTGATAAATAAACAACTCAAAGCCAAAAACCAAAAAGAAGCAAAAGATTATTGAACTAAAAACTAAATCAATAACCAATAATAACTGAGCTAGTGGACCATATAATCTGTTTTAAAAACTCTCATTTCCTTTGAATGTAAATAATGGCTAAGTTTGATAAAATATGGGGCCTAATATATCTTGAGGCCTTAGGCAAGTGCCTAGTTTGTTTGTACATTAAGCCGGCCCTGATCATATGCTTAAAGCTATGAACCAGTTGGATAGTCTTACATTTTTCAAAATAACAGTGAGATGAATGTTTTTTTCAGGCTTACATGTTGAAGTATGATTCTACTCATGGACGGTTCAAAGGAACCATTACCGTTGTTGATGAGTCAACTTTAGAAATCAATGGGAAGCACATAAAAGTATCAAGCCAAAGGTATTAAGATTGTCTTCTTGTTAAATGCATGTATACTTTGTTACTTTTGAAAAAAGCTTTTATTAAATATATCATAAACATCATCCTCTATACTCAGAGACCCAGCAGCAATTCCTTGGGGTGATTTTGGAGCCGACTATGTTGTAGAATCTTCTGGGGTTTTCACAACTCTTGACAAGGCTTCAGCACACAAGAAGGTAAAAAATTGAGTTTGGTTTACTTAAACATCTAAAAGACAGTTTTACCCTAGGTTAACTTTTCTTTGGGTCAATGTGCAGGGTGGTGCCAAAAAGGTGGTGATCTCAGCTCCTTCAGCCGATGCACCTATGTTTGTGGTAGGAGTAAACGAGACCACCTACAAGCCAAACATGGATATCGTATCAAATGCGAGCTGCACCACTAATTGCTTGGCTCCTTTGGCGAAGGTACATGTTTTTTGTGTTTTTTGCAAATGATTTTATTGTTTTTTTTCATCTATGAATATTATAAATAGAAAGAAATTTTCATAACCAAATAGCAGTTCTAACTCATGTTGAAATGCTACTCTTGTACAGGTGGTTCATGAGGAGTTTGGTATTGTTGAAGGTTTGATGACAACTGTGCATGCAACCACAGGTCTGCCCGCCTCTTTATGCTTGTGCATATAAGTGTGTATAAACACCTGTTTCTCATTCTTCACACTTTTTTAAGAAAGAAATCATGCTTATGTTGTTTTGTTCATATTTGCTCAGCTACGCAAAAAACCGTCGATGGCCCTTCAATGAAGGATTGGCGTGGAGGCCGTGGTGCTGCACAAAACATCATCCCTAGTTCGACCGGCGCTGCTAAGGTATGGGATTTTAAACATTGTGTGATAAGTGAAACTTTTGAACTGCACTTCTGGAAGGCGCTTCATTTTGACGTTGAAGACATGATGTTTATTTTAATTTTTATTAGACCTGGCTAATACCATCACACATCAAATATAGGTTAAAGTACCAAATATACTCTTGTGTGGTTACTTGAGTCTATTGGTAATAAGAAAATGGTATAAGGGTCAAAAATGGGCTTTAAAGGATTAAAAAACGTCTTCTAATAATAAAAAATAAGATTGTAATCACGAACTCTTCTAAAAGTTCTGGAAGTTAGATGCATCTTTATGTGGCTGCTACATGTTTTAGTATTAAAAACCGAATTTCTTGCTTTTGTTTTCCATATTTCACTAATTTCCTTTCATAACGGGTAATACATGTTAACTCATTTTAATTTCATATTGGTTTTTACATTATATTTCAAACATTAACAGCTGAAAGTACCAATTTTACCGGGTAATGTGTGGGCCTTGTGCGTACCTTATCATCTGATCGCTTTGAAAGTTTGAATATTAGATGATATCTTTAGATGGTATCTATCTATAGACAAAACAGTATATATATCATGTGTTGTCATGGAGTTGGCTAAATGAATCTTGCTCTTAACTATCCTTGTGAAATTATAAAAATCCACCTGAAACGTTAACACTTTTTTTCTTTATTTCATTTTATGCCAAGTATAAAATCGTGTTTGCTATTGTGAATTTTGTTATAAATATGATTATTTTGCAGTATGTACTTTTTTCTGTAATGTTATAAGTTTAATTTTTCTATAAAATGTCATTGTAATTTCTATCCTTGCTAATAAATAATAGTTTTGATGACAAAATTATCCAGATTGGTACTCAGTTTCCTGTAGATTCATGTATACTTGTTGCGATGTCACCCAATCAGTCATTTGACTGCCTCTAATCCATATGCTAAATTTTGCAGGCTGTAGGGAAGGTTCTCCCAGAACTAAATGGAAAACTGACGGGCATGGCCTTTAGAGTCCCAACAGCAAATGTCTCTGTTGTGGATTTAACTTGTCGACTTGAGAAGAATGCTTCTTACGAAGATGTTAAAGCTGCAATTAAGTATGCCATCTAACTATCAAAGATTACACTTCCTATATTTATTTTAATCACTTGAAGTGACATTTCGGACCCATTTATTTACTTATAAATGGGTTGATTTGGGTTTGGTTATTCACCCAGCTGAAAGGTAATCTCGTCAAATGGGTCGACAGTTTCCAAGAGAGTACTTCAGTTCAAAGGCTCCTAAATCATTTTATTTTAAATAGCTAGATTGTTCTTGACGTTGATTATTAGTTAATTAGAAAAATTGACAAAGAAAACTGATGAGTCCATGCAATCTGACCCGTACTGAAACAACCCATTTTAACCCGAATCTTGTGACCCGTTACCCAAACCGCTTGGCTCACCTTATTTACACTTCATTTCATAAGATGTTTTTTTTATATTATGGAAGGTATGCTGATTTTTTATTTATTATTGAAGGTATGCCTCTGAGGGTCCTATGCAAGGAATACTTGGGTACACTGATGAGGATGTTGTCTCTAATGACTTTGTTGGTGATTCCAGGTCATTCTAGTGTTCATTTCAGACTTTTTCACAGTTGAATATAATCTCAGCTTCTTACAAGTCTTGATTTTCTGGTATATAATATGGGTTTTTTTTCAGGTCAAGTATTTTTGATGCAAAGGCCGGCATAGGGCTAAGTGCATCATTTGTTAAGTTGGTGTCGTGGTATGACAACGAGTGGGGTTACAGGTAACATAATAAACACATCATTCTCTTTGTTATTTATAATCTCTTGTAAGTGTATAATTGGGACTTATGTGGCCTCATGTGCTTTTGTGCGCAGCAACCGTGTGTTGGATTTGATCGAGCATATGGCATTGGTTGCCGCTTCTCAGTGAGGGGAACATGTTTTGAGAATTTTTTTTTGTCATTGCCATTCTAATGAAAGATGGTTATTTTGACATGGTTTTTAGGTTTTGAACTTGTGAACTGTTACAACAAATCTAGGAAATAAAAGACATGGTTGGTATTTGCCACCAGATGGGGTTATCTTGATACCATGGTCAATGTGGTGGTACCTTCAAAATGTGAGTTTGGATCCATTTGCTTAAAGTATAAACTAATGCACCTAAAATCCATTTTTATCCACTGTATTTTTCACTCTTCTATCATGTAAGATGCAATTTGTAATATTGTCGTCTCTGAGTTTGTAAGTAACCAAGTATACTACGAATGAAATTGCTAGACCATATGAGCGACGACATGACTTCGTTTGAATACTATACATATTAAAATGTAGTGAAAAATAAATGTTACACTGATAGGTAGTAAGAAAATATTAAATAGGTAGTAAGATCTAGAAAATATTAAAAAACCAGTCACAACAAACACAATAAAGTCTTAAAGTTGATCATTACTATGTGATAAACACAAACTCTTAAAGTTGGTCATTAGCAAGTGACAAGCCTGCAAACTGTTAAAACATAAATTTGAAAGACGTATACAAATTTTTGCCTAAGAAACCGAAAAAATACCTTAAATCACCACAAAACCGGCTGAAACAAACTTGTTGAATGGATTTGATTACACTTGCAAGAGTATAATTCTAGTAACCCTGTTGTAAGGGTCCTTAAGATTTTTGTCACTCATCTCCCAATATTTTTCATTAAATCCAATGTAACCAACATGCACATTTTTTTCATCATTTTCATCAGTCGATTCAAGTGTGACAAAATTGTTGAGTGTCTAACTCTTACGAGGACCAATGGGAACGGATATTCAACAAAAAAACTCGACGCTAAACAAAGAAAAACACAACAAACATACCCAAATACACCCCATTGGATTGTAGGATCGCGGGAAGGATGGGATAAGGGCAAAACCTTACCCAGGTAGAAGCACAACAAACAATGCAAACATATTCTTCCAAGCAAATCAAATTACAAATTACATGACTTTAGACAAGCAAGACAAAACAATCTATAATGACTTGTAACAACAAACAAGTCTAATTTCTGTATGTTGTATAAACATATTTTGGGTTCTTGAATGATAAATTAATAGGAGACTTAACTTGTTTACAACAAATTAAGCATTAGACCAAATGTAAGTCTCCAAATCATACAAACCTGTTGTTTAGGACTTCTAGAGCCACTCCTTCATCCTGCCTTTTTGAATTATGCCGTTTTCGTTTAGGTACTCCACAAATTCATCAATTAAATATGGCCAAGCACCATCAGCATCATAATTTGATAGTGTAGGGTCCACACTCTACACAAATTTTATACAACAACCAGTTCAGCAAAATCTTCTTCGAGCATGACATATGGGATTGACTGTAGGGGTGTTCATGAACCATTAAAACCACCCAAAGCCGAAGCAAGTCGGTTGGTCTGAGATCCTTAGGTTTTAATGGTTTAATGGTTTGGTCTGGCATGGAACTTGAAATTGACCATGTAAAATTGACCCAAATTTTAACCTTATCATATAATACATATATATTTTTACAATATGTAGTTCCATTATAATCCTGACCATTTCTATCATTTTTTAAACGTTTTAATAATGATTTTAAAAGCCAAACTCGACTAGTTAAGCTGTCCCCCTGACCAGTCCGTCTGACCCGACCTACCCAGCCCTGACCGGTTTGGTTTGCTGTTCTCCAAAACCATTGTTAGTGATTTGGTTGAAAATCTTTGTAAAAACTGGCCAAAATGGGATGTAAACACCCCTAAGATTGAGGGCTTGGAGCTTACTCTTGCAAATTCCAATAGTTGAGACCATGTATCTCGAGAAATAGCTTTGTTATGCCGTGCCTGAAATTGAAAATATATCGCAAAATATGATGTTTTAATTTATCACTGTATGTGAAAACAGCAATGCAAAATGCTCTTGCTATAAAAGTAAGGTTACCTGTAGAAACTGACACCAATGATCAACCAACGGCCACCGATTTTCTTCAAACAACAACTGCCACATTCCTATTGCTGTATCTAATGCCAGAGATTTCTGACCCTGAAATCATAAAAGAACATATTTACTGCTATATGTATAATCTCGCAAGTAAATTAGCCATTTATAGTAGGCAAACACTCCAAAAGATTTAGGATGAGAAGACTAGACTTGAAGCAACTTTCCTAATTCATTTATTGACAAACATTACGAAACATAATGGCTAAATGTATATAGCCTAAACAAGGCCCACTCATAAATAACTACCTACTGTCAACCAACTAACATAAGAGATAAATAAACAAAATAGCAATAAACCAACTGTGAAGAATGTGTGCATTTTACTAAGACTTGTCATCAATAAATTAATGGTATATATGAATGCATATAAACATCAAATATGCATGGTCTTCATACATACATATATTTATGTATGGATGAGTATGCATATCAGCAGGCGGCCAAAAAAAAGAGTACGTATATCAGCACATATTCATGCATTTCATTATCCTTGAATATAACTTTAGTGTTTTTAAGGTTTATCTAGTTTAACTAGGCTTTTTGTTTCTGTTTTGAGGGTTCCCCTCCATTTAAATGCACTACTTTCAGATATTAAATTCAGTCCCCTTTATTTCACAATTATGATGGTTTCTTCCCGAGCTTCTATAGTTTTAGTAGAAGAAAAACAACTATGTAAAATCTCAAGGAATGATGCCAGTAAAGTTAATTGACAAAATCAGATAAATGGAATGTCAGATAAGTACCTTCTCCTTTGCCCAGCCGAATGCAAAATTATAGATCTCCTTAAATTTTTCTGCTACAAGAAAAAACTTTAGAGCAAGAAAATAACACCAAATAAAGCCAATCTTAATAATGACTATTGTTAAGCAAGCAATGATGAAAATCAAAAGATTGATACACACGGTCATCTTGTAGCTCGGCACGCATAGATGGAATTCGTTCACGGAATTTCTCTAGTGAATCTATCCTGTTATTAAAGATGCTTAATAAAATTACTTGCACTTGATATTTGATAACATACTACTTTCAGTCTATCAATAAAGATGTGAATCAAAATGTATTTACCCTAAAGACTGCAAGCCACCAACAAATTCCTGCTTTGAGAATTCACACATGGTAGCAGCCTTCATGTGCCATGAAACAACCAACTAAAGTAGCCAGCAACAGCAAAATGTGTCAGCCAAGTCTCAAAGTGCATCACCATGGATTTATCTAATAGGATTTTATTTATTAAAATATTTTAAAGATTCTATTATAACAAAGAAAAAAGAGTTAGATCGGTTAAGCTTATACGTGTGTAAATTTTTTCCATTCCGGACATCGGGGTATTACCCTTATAGCATGTTGGTACTTGAGAAATTAATGAGCTTGTGGTTGAATTTTTAATGTACAGAAAGATAAGACCCAATCTCTTTATATAATATACAACGTAACGTACCATAACAATATCTTGAGGATCCACCTGTCGGATCAGAAACAAATATCATAATAACGTCACGGAATTAAAATAATAAATATCACTAAAACTAGCAATTTCTCTTTAATTAGAAACCAGATAGCCATAATTAAAATTAATCTAAGCATATGTATGTGTGAGATACCTGAAGGTCGGTGCAGAGGTTACTAATACCATCGGCCATAATCATATCCGCATAAGGATCTATAAAGCAAGATATGAAGCTCAGACTAACAGAACATATTTCTTTCAAAGATATTGGAATGCAGACAGTATGATATCTTGATTCCTCCAAAACGAAAATTTTGTATGCAACTTGCATGAATCGGATTGTCAAAACGAAAAGAAGACAACAAATAGTAAAATTACCTTTGTATTTGTTGTACAATTCCTCTAAATGTCGCACATCTATGAATGATTTAGCATGAGGCTGGCGGTAGAAGATATCAAATGCACCATCAAGATGCCAATCACTTGCCTTCAAGACTGTTAGAGCAGCTTTTTCACTGTGTTCGATAGTAAAGAAAAACAATTAACAGAAAATACTAGAGTAATACACTTCTTAAGTAAACCATCTATAATTTATGGTATCCACAAACAACACAAGTCGACAACTTTAATATTAGTTGAAACTTTTCAATTAACTCTTAAGAGGCAATAAATTACTAGAACTATAGAACGTGTAAATATCAATAAACAACAGCTAAAAAAAGTTAATAAGAAGAGTTTGTCACCCTGCTCCGGTAATTGTCATGAATTGATGGACTTTGTCGCGATGCCCTCTGCCTAGTTTGTTCTGTCAACGATAATAAAAACAATCAATGATACAAAAATACAATTCAAACACAAGCCACATATACTTTGACCCATTCAAACCTCGAGTCTCATTAAGTCAATGCATGCAAGTTAATCCCTTTATTTTAGTTAAGCACGTATCGGTTTACTTCACATTATTCCCATGACTTGTTTTCTAGATTTGCATTGCTTATTTCCTTGGATCAAAGTCCTTAATTCAGTCTAATTTTCTTGGGAGTGTTTACTACCACAAAAGGCTAAATCTATTGAAAGATTGACCTTCTAGAATCGGTCTATAACAATCAACAACAGCAAAAAACTAGCTCTAAACTTCAAAGCCAACCTAAATTAGGTCAAGTTTTTATACACATTATCCAAAATACAAAAGCAGCTCGGTGAGTCGGTTCAGTGTCCACATGTTAGAAAATAAGACATTTTTATGAAACTATGTAGTTATTAACAACAGGCACAGCTAGGGTTATCTATGACTATGTGATCCTCTAAAAGGAGCATTACAATTTACAACAAACTAAAACCTTATTTTCTTATAACAGAAAGATTAAGTATTTATGCAATTACATACTAAATTAGTGATTATGGTAAAGAAATTGTTTCACAATCATTGTAATTGTAGAAAAGAAGATTAATTTAGCTAAAGCCAGATACATAAGGTCTAACTGTGATTGATTTAATCTATGAATTGTAAGGAAGTGGTTTATGGAAACAAAGTAAACGTAACCAATCTATAAAGAAGAAACGAGGTTGGGATGATATGTGTTTACTGACCATATTGAGATTGGTGGCGAAAACCTAATCGGGTTGATGAAGCAAGCACCGGTGGATGGCTCCTTCTTCTATCTATCTTCACCGACGAATCGATCGATTGATTGATTGATGCAAGTGAGAGAGAGAGAGAGAGAAAGAGAAGGGTTTTTTTCTAGAATGAACGGTGAATGTATGTATACTTTCTACAATCATTTTTTTAATGCATTTCTACTAAACCTTGTCTAACCTGTTTTAGATTAATTTATCTCGTCTGGATTTGAACCAAGAAAATGTTAATGCGTAAACAACGTCAAGGCGTTCAACTCTTTCACTCCAGGTGTTTTAGCTTTATGTGTGTTCGATGGTTTAAAGTCATTTAACTTAGGCATTGGAGAGTTCATACACACCTAAAGTTATTTTATTTTGTTATGATCGTAGTTTGAGAACGAGCCTTTGACTCCAGGGTCAAGTTATTTTATTTTGCTAAAATATCTTACATAAAGCATAAAATCTAGAGTAAAACAATGTATATCACCTTGACTCTGCTCTAAGTCGGCGCCT
The DNA here is from genome assembly GCA_030867185.1 of Tagetes erecta. Lineage (NCBI taxonomy): Eukaryota > Viridiplantae > Streptophyta > Magnoliopsida > Asterales > Asteraceae > Tagetes > Tagetes erecta. Next base: position 53,404,515 of record CM061486.1, on the reverse strand, counting down.
AAGTCAAATATCAAGTAAGATTTACCCATAACCAATAGCCTTTGAGTTATGACATGTTATTTTTGAAAACTAAAATGCAAAATAGAAGAGCATTTAGTGGCGATATATTTAGGAAACATGAAAAACTCCCTGCCGTTATAAAGTCGTACGTTTATAAATACGACAAATAACTTTAAAAGACGAACACAACAAAAGGCCACATTTAAAAAGATCAAAACAAAATAAAATACTTAAGAAAAAAACAACAACAAAAATTAGGTTGCATATACGGGGAAAAGGTAAAAAAAATGTTAAAAGTAAATTAAAAGGAAGAAGAAATTTTAAAAGCAATAATAGAAAAAAAAAATGCTAAAAACAAAAGGACTTGTCTGTTTATTCCTATCAAAATCCTTAAAATGTCGGTCTGAAATTGCAAAAAAACTTAACATATATAACTTTTTTAACGTTGGCATGTTGACTACCAAAGTGATAAAGTTAGGATCGTTACCAGTAAATTCATAGTTATGGCCGACAAAGACCAAAATATGATAGTTAAAACCGTTTAAACTAATATAACTTTTGAAAAATGAATATGTATATGCGATATTGCTACAAAGCATTAATGGTTGTCACCGTCAATCCCACTCTCTAAGTCTCTATAACCATCTTCAGCAATGTCATGAAATAAAATATAACTGGTGACTGGGTGAGTGGTGAATTCATTGTAGTATTTATTTCTTTGTAACATAACATGATTTACAAATTGAACACATCTTCAAGTTATTCGAACCTAACATGTAATACAAAGTTTAACTGATATTTTTGTAAGAAAATTAAGAGGACTTTCAAAATCGTCCCAAAACATATTATCGCTGTTCTAACACAGTAACTTTATATATTAATATATACCCATTACCCAACATCGCCGTATATTGCTATTATAATGTATCATATTCGTTTATGTGTACGATCTACACATATGTAAGTTATATTACATACACATAACTAACATATATGTAATCAAACGATTAAAAACTTGAAAACACGTGAGGAAATTTGCTTGGAGGTTTTTATGTACCTATACATACAAGTTTACATGGAGAAAGCATAAAATTTTATTAAAAAGGAGCCGTGAATAATAACTTAATCCCATTAGTGAATCTTTGTCATATATTAGGTTACATATTACGCAAGTTGAATAAAATTATATTAAAGTAAATATTTAGATAATTATATATTTTTATTTACTCCTTTATTTGTAAAGGGAGACGAACAAGAGCATGTGCTTTTTTTTTTCTTCAACAAGTGTCAAAACCATTTAATTTCTGATTATTATTTCCTCAGTAGCAATACCTAAAATATTTCTTTGATAAAATTTTCGTTTGACAAAACTAAAACCCACAACCTCTTAAAGAAACGTTACAAACAAACAAAAAAATAGAAAAAAACAGAATTTATATGTTCACTTAATCACTCACCATTTTAACCCATTATCTAACATTCTAACCAAATTCCACCTACATATTTTAGCCAACTTAAACCGTTTGACTAATTCTATTCCATAATTATAACAACTATATATATGCAAAAAAAATTATAAAGAATTAAGAGACCATATGTATCCATATGAAACAAATTATATGTTTTATGAAATATAATTAATGGGTCCATTTCAACCTCACTAATCCCTAGACCATGCCTTGTTATCTTGTCTTCTTTACATATGAAGCTTCATGTCGTATAAATGTCCCTCAACCCCCTAAATCAAATCGCCTGTTTTTGTTCTTCTTGTTTTTAATGATATTGTTTCGGTCATTATATATATAATGCATATCAATAACTTACTATAAATATGTATTAGTACCTATTTAACGTACTAGACTGTGAATGAGAATTTAATTTTGTTCGGTTGATGATGGAGGAGCATTATTCCAATGATGCGACCGATCAGACGCTTACCCATCACCACTCTCCTCCCTATGTTAAACAACGTGGGTCGTTTTCATGGAAACTTGACATCAATCACTTTCGGTTGCCTCATGCATCTTCAGACAGTCATAAATCTTCTACTTTTCGTCGTGTGTTTCGACGTGCTTCAAGTAATTAAATCAATCCACCCTATTCTTAATTTGTGCAACATGTATGTGCTATGTGCTATATTGTTTTATATATGCATCTTAATTATAAATCAATTTGGTTTCTATTTGATTTTAGTTTCTTTTTATTTAAATACGTGCAAATAATTCGTTCATCATGTATATATATGTGCTATATATATTCTTTAAGTTTTTTCTTATTTTTTTTCCTTTTTAACGACATATATATATTAAGTTTTTTCAAAAGATTCATTTTTTATATGTGGTTTTGAATATTATCAACACTTTTGCTGTAATGTGTGGTTATATCAAATTCATAAAATTATTACAACTTTTTATTACGAATATTATATACTTTTACTATATGTAATATTTATTTATATAGAGCTAGTTCATAAATTTTCACAATAGGGATTATAAACTTAAAAAGCTAGGTAATTTTTTAAATTTAATTGAAGAAAAAGTAACTATCAAATACTTTCAGTTTTAAAAAAACTATAAAATACTTAAGTTTTTTAGAGTTTTTTTCCTTATTAGTGTACTTACAAAAATTATTTACCATTTTAGTGTAGTTTAAAAAGTATTTATCATTATGGGTAGTTTTCTTTCTCTCTTTTAGTTTTGTTAAACACTTACTTTTTCATATACCTTTTCGAAAAAAAAAGAAATTCACCAACATAAAATTTTAAACCACTCTCCAAATTATCGTTTGTGGTGTCAACATTTCGCAAAGCAATCTCTGATTTTCGTTTTCTTCCAGCAAAAATATTAAAATAAAAATCTGAAAAAAATAAAATAAAATGAATTGTGCAAAAGCTAGTCATTCGTAAGCATTTTTCTTTCATTATTTTCTCTGTTATTTTCTTTTGAAATTTTCTTTTTTAATTATTATTTGTATTTACGGCTTTACCTCGTAACGATATAAAACTAGACTGCAACGTGTACGTGACACATATTATTATTTTTAACAAAGTCACAAACGTTGAGTACTTGGGAACGACACGTTACCTTCCCAACTAAGACCCGTCGCACCGCACGACCGAATATATTCATTCCTGTGTTTAACAATTTAATTAGAGTAGAAAATATTATTATTAATCGTTTGTTTATTATTATATATATCAGAAAAAGAAGAAAAAATAGAAGAATATTACAAGAATCAAGAAAAGCTCTTTGAAGGGTTCAGTGAGATGGAAACAATGAGCAAATCAGGCTTTTTACCTCAAACCTTGACTCAGGTACCTTGGCCCATTACCCATATAATCAATTAATTGCTCGGTTTCATTCTGTTCGGTTCCGTTTAAATAATATACTTCATTCGTCTCATGTTAAATGCTCATATTTTATTTTTTGGTTGAATTTAAATGTTCATTCAAAAAATAAAAGTAAAATTTTCAATTTTACCCCTAGTTATTTAACATAAAATCTACTTTATGACTAAAGACAAAATACTTTAATGGTATTATTGTCATTTTATAGGTTGAAAATATATAATAATCCAATTTTTCTTAAACTTTATACTGTGAGTCTCATGACACTTAAATTGAGACGGAGGAAGTATTACTTCATAACATAACACCGAATAAAAAAAATAGACTTTATTCAGTCACAAACTATATTAAGCATAGAGATATACAAACTAAATGCCAAAATATAGTATCTCATAGACATTATGGACTAGACTAACTTGAATTATTAAACTAGCAACAAAATCAAAACATTAATTAATATTAACCAAAACAAATCAAGTAAATGATGATATAAAATGTTTTATGACTAATATATCTATGATGACAGGATGAAATGAAGAATGTTGCAAGGAGTGAGAGAATGGCAATCAATGTGTCGAACACAGCTAATTTGGTTCTGTTTGCTGCCAAAGTCTTTGCCTCTTTCGAGAGCAGATCGTTAGCGGTTATCGCGTCGACTTTGGATTCATTACTAGACCTATTGTCCGGGTTTATTTTATGGTTTACTTCAAATGCCATGAGAAACCCTAATCAGTATCGCTATCCGATTGGGAAGAATCGGATGCAACCTGTTGTAAGCCCCTCCTCGTACCCTTAAACGTACTTATCATTATTTCTTTAGCAGAACTATCGTCCTTTGACCGCTCAAAATTTCCATTTCATTCATTTCTGATTATTTGATCACTAAATTGTTGATTCGTAGGGCATTACCGTTTTTGCATCAGTAATGGCGACTCTCGGGTTCCAAATATTAATAGAGTCTGCAAGAGAACTCGTTGAAGAGGTATATATCATGATACTAAAGTAATTTTTTTCTATATAGTGATTTTAATTAACAAATTTTTTTCAGCTTGTTATATATATTTTTATCTTGTATTGATTGTAGACTCAACCTAACAAACATCATGATAGTGAAATGTGGGTGATTGGTATCATGGTGTTTGTGACAGTAGTGAAGTTTATACTAATGGTTTATTGTCGAGGATTTAAAAACGAAATAGTGCGAGCCTACGCTCAAGATCATTTCTTCGATGTCATCACCAATTCCGTCGGTTTAGGAGCAAGTGTCTTGGCCATAAGATACAAATGGTGGATTGATCCCGTTGGAGCCATAATTGTAAGTACATAATATATATTTTGTGTGTGTTTGAGAGTTTAGAGTATTAAAAGTTTTGCTAAGACCACAATAACTTACATGTCAATTGTTACTTAATAGTCAATATGGTTTCATTCATACCCATTTAGGAATAAAATAATGTTCTTATATTTATTATATCATATCTAAATTTGTAAAAGAGTAAACTGCAGTTTTGCTTCCTGTGTTTTGATACCATTAACGATTTCAGTCCCACCTTAACAGTTTTGGTCCCTGTGTTTTTATTTTCTAACAGAAATGGTCCCGAACACTAACTCCATCCAATTTTTCGTTAAGTCTCTCACAGATACAGGGACTGAAACTGTTAATAGTATCAAAACACAGAGACCAAAATAGCAGATTACTCTTTGTAAAATAAAAAAATGTCCTTACTCAAAAGTGTCATTAATTCTCAACAGATATTTATATGATTTTACAACATTAATTTGTAGATAGCGTTATATACAATAAACACATGGACAAAGACCGTTATAGAGAATGTATGGTCATTGATCGGGAAGACGGCCCCGCCCGAATTCTTGTCAAAGTTGACATATTTGGTTTGGAACCATCATGAAGAAATAAGACACATTGATACAATCAGAGCATACACATTTGGTACTTATTACTTTGTGGAGGTAGACATTGTGTTACCGAAGGATATGGTGCTTTGTGAGGCACATAATATTGGAGAAATGTTGCAAATAAAACTAGAACAATTGGCAGATGTTGAACGAGCATTTGTTCATATCGATTTCGAGTTCACTCATACACCTGAACACAATGGAAAGGTTTGAAATTTAGATAGTAATTGCAAGTGTAAAATTTTTAGTCTGGTTATATATATAGACGTTAAGCGTTAGCAATAACACCTTACATGAAGTATATTATTACATTTTAGAATTTGAAATCAAATAAATAGGTATGTATACATAAGGTTTTATTACATTGTTGTGCTTATGAAAAAATAAACTATAACTGGATATATAAAAAAATCTCACACTAATTAAATTGTTTAATTTCGTTTTATAAGCATTGTTTTTTATGGGTATGTATGTTAATTTTAAAAGGTTTCTCAACAATCTTTTGGTATTTGTTGGTTCTAACTAACGAATTAATTGGCCGGTAACAGTGTCAGCTTTTATCACATCAACCTACAAACCGACGTTAATTTTTTAACGAGGTTAAGCTTTTTACGAATTACACACCGATGTTTTATCGAAAGGAGAATACGAGTCAATTGATGTAAAAGTTACCTCGAAACGGTGTTTCAATTGAAAGTTTAAACTTAACGGTGCTTTAACCAGATGTAAAAATTTATCGTTTAAAGCGCCGTTTTTAGATAACTTTTACATCAATTCATTAGTATTTTTTTTCCAATCAAAAACCCTAAAACACCGGTCTGGAATTCAAAAAAAAAATTAACCTTGTTAATATTTTTTTTACGACTGTATGTTGGTTGCCAAAATGATAAAAGTTGAAACCGTTACGAGCCAATTTGTTAGTTAAGATCAGCAAAAACCAAAATGTGATAATTAAGACCATTTAAATCATTATACCTTTTTAAATAAACGTGTTGGTTGGTTAATCTTTCATACTTGTGTTCTAAACTTAACAATCGTTAGATGTATTTGACTTGTGATCTTGATGTTGTGATGGTGGATATACTTTATGCTATAGATCAAATACTACACCCCTCAAAATATTCCTTGTAATTATAAGCATATTCTTGGTTGAAACTATTTTTAGCATTAACATCCAAAAATAATAATAAAAACACGTGTATGAAAAGGTCGACCAAGATTTGTTCATAATTGAACACAAACTGCAACATCAATAATTTTGTCTTAGATGAATTCGGGTTTCGGGTTTCCCCAATCGACGACCCATGCAACATCAATAATTTATGTGGATGACTATTCCACCCATGTGACCTTGATTTCAAACTTCATACACAATTTGGGTGGAATAGTCATCAAGTTTCATTTCTATTAAGTTAAACAAGTTACTCAAAATCCAAACAACTAGGCTAGGACTACAAATATAAATAAACAAAACACTGAACTTAGGCTGTAATGGTTAAAGTTCCTTGGAGGCATTTTGTGACATGTAGATACTAACTCATCAAGAGGCATTATAACAAAATATGATGTAATGGGATAATGCCCCCTAATCATTACTATGAAAGATAAATGAGAAATGGTGTGTGAGAGAAGTGGAGGAAGTGGCATAAGACTACACATAATGGGCGTTATGCCGCTCGAAAAACGCCCAATAACGCCCCGCTGACCACTACGCGGGGGTGTTATGAGGCGGTTATGGGCAAGGGCGTTTCCTCAATAACGCTTGCGCCTCTCTCTCTCTTCCCCACTTCTCTCACACAATCTCTCCCACTTCTCTCTTGGTAATGATTAAGGGGCATTATCCCACTACGCCACTTTTTGATATAATGCCCCTTGCTTAGTCACCGTCCACATGGCGGAAAATGCCCCCCGAAGGCATTAACCATTACATATAGTCTAAGACTACATGTAATGGGCGTTAAACCCTAGTTTTTTTTTTGCCCAAAATAACGACCATAACGCCCCCACACCACTACGTGGGGGCGTTATGTAGCAAAATAAAATTTGGGCGTTTTAGTTATAACGTTGGTGCCCACACGATTTCCCACAAAATCAACATATATTTACTTCTTTAATCAATTATTGTGTAATAACGAATGGACATTATAGGGGTTTTAACCACTACACCATTTTTACCCTATAATGCCCCATGTGACATGACATCCATATGACATAAAATGCCCCTTAGGGGCTTTAACCACTACAACCAGCCTAAGAGTGCGTGGGGCAAATGGCTTTAACCACTACACCATTTTTACGCTATAACGCCCCTGTGTAATGGTATAGGATACGTTATGGGCATTACAAGTGTTATATAATGACTACTACTTAGAGTCTTACACAATGTTAGGATTTGCTCAACTCATTTACTGATAGGCCTAGCAATTTAATTGTCTTGAGTGTTTTAAACAACTAGAAAGTGCTAGGCGAACACAAATATGTCCCTCATTTTTCAAGAAACCAAGAAAATTAAATAAAAACAGTGATACTTTTTTAATGGTGTTAGACTACCTTCAATAGCCAATTGAACATTTATGATACAAGATATCAACAATACATATTGATTTTGAAGTTTCAGACCTAATTTACTCACGATCACTAGTAAAAACTGGTTAACTATCAATTAAACCAAGTTCATAGCGTAGCAAACATCAACTAAACCATGTTCATAACACAACAAATATCAATTAAACCAAGTTCATAGCATACCTAACATATATGAACCGTGTTCATAGCCTAAGAATTGTATACAATTAACATGATTCAAACAAACTGATCATCTCAAAAGTGAATTTTGTTAACATATATCTAACAATAACATAGGATTGAATCTTTGATGGTCCTTTAAATGTCTCAAAAGACCCTAAATTTTTCAAGAAGTTTAAGTCTACAACTATGATAGCTAGTTCATCGATTGGACAAGATGGATAGCTCCCAAAAATAATAACAGTTTACAAAAATTGGATTATACAAATGACATAATCAAGAAGATTGGGATGCTCATCAAAACCAAGATCAAATTTAACTTTACTTGCCATCATAAAAAAATTAAATTCTCACAAAAACTCACATTAGTGTAGACTTCATTAATACCCTTGTGTTTCTTTATGTACATGTTAAAGATGTCCAAAAATTATCTATAAACTTGATCATTATTTAGTAAGTGTTTATGCAAAGTGTATGTAGCATTATATGATAAAATATATATCTAATAAAAAGAACACCTCTTAATTCATCTTGCTATTTGTATCTGAATCTTTAAACTATCATCATTAGATCAACATGAAGATCTGAAAACAAAACAAAATGCAATTTTGACTTCTATCAAGACTAATGTTTATACAAATTAGGGCAACAAATAGTAAAGCCTTAAACCGACTGAATATTAAATCCTCAAAATTCACAAATTATACTAAAAATCAAACATATTTTCATAAAAAACATACATGTGGGTTTTGAGTTTGAATTCGGGCTTGATCAGACGCATCACAACTCCATGTGCTTCATTCCCTGCACACTAAATGAAACAAAAACTATAAGTTGTTAAACTTATACAGACCTTAATTGAATCATATTCACCCAAATCCAAAGCGTAAACAACAGCCGCTTTTATGATTGTTGAAAACTGAACCCTAGCCACCACCGAGCAACTGTTTTGATCGGCGAACACAGTCATGGATTTCGTTTACGACACACCTGAAAAGCGGAGGTTGAATATGGAAAACCGAGAGAATCATGGGGAAGAATGAAGGGGTGATAGCGAGAGATGAGAGGATACATGTAGGATATCAGTTGTGTTCACCTACAAATATGGAGTAACCGGAGAAGTGATTTCATAATCTGATACTTAACCCTCGTGAAGAAAGATAAACGTGATAAAATGTATATGGTGTCAAAAAGACTGAAATACCCCTAAAATTGGTTGTACATTGTGCTTCAAACTGTAATACGTGGTTAACATTAATGGTATCTTAAACTACCCCTCCAATCTACATTATATATAGTATAAGTAATAATTACTAGCCTAATTTTTCAAATTTGTGCAACTTAAAAGCACATCAACTCCCACATTGCATCGACATGTAAGATTAATCCACCTTAATAAAGACTCTACCATGTGACATCAAATGTTTCTAAGTTTAAATCCGGAGATAATTAAATAGTTTAAAATCATCTAGAAGTATAATCGTAATTTAATTTGACTAGTACGTCCATTTTGAAGTTTCCAAATTTGTAAAAAAAAAAAATTAAAAATCAGAAAATAGTCTAAATAATCACAACCAGACACACGTCTTGTTTACATAATTGTGATGACGACGAACTCAAATCGTCTATGAACAACAACCATCTGCAACCCTATGTTTCTTTTACTGGATCAGATTAAACACCAAACCCTAATTCCATCATCTCCTTCAATCACATAAACCATGTCTTCTTTTACGGTTATCCCCAATCTCTCTCCACCTTTTACTCGTCTTCATCTCCATCAATCTTCACAAAAATCTCCATCTTCATCTCACTCTGCAATTCACCATAACCATGCCGCTGCTGCTGCTTTCGCTCTACAACCGTCTTCCGTCGAATCACCACCCGTTCGCCTCCGTGTCTCTCCACCGTCCGATCCTCGTCAGGATTTCTACGTCAATCTCGGCTTAGCTGTTCGTACGCTCCGCCATGACCTTCCTCTCATCTTCACCACTGATCTCAATTACGAGATTTACAGGTACCTACATGTTAATTTAACCTAACATAACCTAACCTAATTGAAATGATTATATGATTGTTTGTTAATGATTGTTGAGCTTTGGATGATTACAGAGACGATATCACGTTCGTTGATCCACTCAACAAGTTCACTGGTATCGAAAACTACAAGCTAATCTTCAGAGCATTACGTTTCCACAGTCGAATACTCTTCAAGGACATCTCGTTAGAGATTTTTCGTGTCTGGCAGCCTTCAGAGAACTTAATTTTGATCAGGTGGAATATCAAGGGTGTTCCTCGAGTCCCGTGGGAGGCGAAAGGGGAGTTTCAAGGGACGTCGCGTTATAAGCTTGATCGAAACGGAAAGATTTACGAACATAAAGTTGATAACTTGGCTTTTAATTTCCCTCGGCAGCTTAAACCGGCTATATCTGTTCTTGATTTGGTGGTTGCTAGTCCTGCAACGCCTAATCCAACGTTCTCGTGGGGGAGTTTGGATTCGAATTACTCGTCTTCATGGCTAGACTTCTATCGTGCGGTCAAGAACACGTTGGATCCGTGCCAAGATGTATTGGCTGTACAAGATTGTCAGCTAGTTGCTACTTGTATATAGTGAGTGTTTATCTAGCTAATAATACAACTGTTTTTGCATATACTGTTGTTACAAGCACATACTCTACAATATACGATATAACAACACCCTGTTTTATGAAAAAAAAAAGGTAAGAGGGAAGCATAGATTCTATGATTTGTATGATAATGTATGTAATATCATCAATATGCATCAATTCTCCAGGTCTATTTACTACATACTAAAGATCAATTAAAAGTGAGACCATTATATGTAAAAGAGTATGATCTCATATCAACTCCAACTAAGTATTGGTACTAAAGATCAATTAGATGTTACTAGTTTGGAGGTGGAAGCCTGTCCAGAGGTTTGATCGATGCAACTTTGCAGTTTTTGCTGCTCATGTATTTGTCATATGTAACTTTTAAGACGGCTTTTTTTGCAGCTTGGTGAAATCCCAAAATCATCTCGGCACAATCCCTGCATTTATAATGTGAAATAAGATAACATAAATTAAACAGTTGAAGGCGCAAACGGCAAGCCTGCATAGGTTGAACTCTGAAAACATTATTAGCAGTTCTAAACTGGTTTAGGTTAGTTTAGAATTTAGATTATTTTTTCGTTTTTTTTAAATACACTAGTTTAGGCCGGTTCAAACATTTGTTTTTCAGATACAAGCCTATTTTGTCAAATTCTGTGTCTATATCGCTCTGCTGAACAAGGCACCTCGCCTGGCCGCCTAGGTACCTCTGACTGCGCTTAGATTTGTGATTTTTGATACTCATGTTGAGTACAAACAAATGCAAACTAGATTTAGCATACTTACCTGATCTGAAATTCTTGATACTTAGAATGTTTGCACAGAAGTGGAGTCCATGCTGGGGTCAAATGCAAGGTACATTTAGCAACATAGATAGCTGATGCACATAGTAATGATGGTTTGTAATGTAAAGCGTCATATTTCACCAAGCATAACTCAACGAGGAAGAATGCTAGCTTTTCAAACTGAAAAACATTGATCAAAAGATTTTAGTAATAGTCTAATTCAGCTGAGTGTGTTTATTTTAAAACTATTCAGCAGCAGAAACTGCAATTACCTTTTTGTCTCCCTGTGCAGCTTTAAGAAATCTCAGCATGAAAACATAAGGTGTAGGCAAATTAAGTCGGAAGTTTAGCTTCCTTAAAATAGTCACCTCCTGATAATCAGAAAAGGTACAAGATTTTTAGTGAAAAGTACAACACAATCAGAAAAGGTACAAGATTTTTAGTGAAGAATACAACATGATAAACACAAACTATGGTCACACAGAGTCACTTGGTTAAAATGCAATGTAAATCTAATTACACTTGTAGGCACATACGGCATCTTATTAAATCTGATTTTTAGTCAAAACATTATAATGCAATGTAAAATAGAGAAACAATAGACATACCATTTCAAGCATTTGCTCTCTGGTGTATGTCTCTGCTGAGATACTAATTAACTCCATAACCTAATAACGATCAAAACATTATAAATGATTAATAAGAAACAAAGTTTTATTCGATGTAGCAATTTCGGCCCGTTTACTTTTTAAGTGATGCATTCGGCTATATTTATCTATGTTCGGCCAAATGGAAAAATGAGTTCAAACGAAATGGGTTGAAAAGTGACCAAACATGTATTCTTGAATGCATACGACCTTGTTGATCACTTTTTTCAAGCATTCTAGTTTTTTTATTTACACGTAAATACGTAATAGTATTTACCTTTGGATGCCAGTAATCCTCATACTTTGATGCTACTAATAGTGAAGTAAGACCAACTAATTGCATTTCAGTTCTCTTAATTGTGACAGCAGACAAGTAAAAGTCCAAGAGTGTGACCATCAGATAAAGTGTCTCTTGCATTAAATCAAATTTCAGATGTACCTGTAGCAACCAAGATTATAAAACTCCAGTTCTAACTTAGGTATCAAAATAACCAAAAATTGAGTAAACTGAACGTACTTCTATCAGCCAATTGATCAGTATGCCCCGCATTTGAGGAGTGATATCTGTTTGGATCTCCATATAGTTTTTCAGCGGTTGATTATGTGCCTACATTAGTAAGTCATTTGGATTATAGCACATCATGCTTGTACATAAACTAAAACTAGCAACCCAAGTAAAAAGACATGGTAGAATGCGTGTACATAAACTAAAACTAGCAGCCCAAATAAGCCATTAGTAAGCCATTCGGTTCCAAAGTAACTTATTAATTAGTGATCTTGTGATGTGCATATGACACAGTACTACAGTAGTTGCTGAGTACACAACATCTAGTTTAATTGCAGGAAAATAATATGCATATAAACATAGCACGAAAGCATGATAAACTCACTTCTGTGACCCAATAATGCTGATAGATCTCATCAACATATTCAGCAACTTCAAGTTGATTGCCCTCATCATAAATGTTGGGCAGGATCTCCTCCTTCTTAGTGACACTAACCTGATCCTTTAGAAGCTGCATTGCAACACATCAATAGCATTATAAACATCTATTTAAGAAAATAAAAACAAGATAAAAATTTCCCAACCTCAGTTCTTTCGATTAGCAAAGATGTGTAAGATTTTCTGCGACCAGATTTCCCTTTGGTAGTAAGTTTTGATGTACTTGCATCTAACGTGACGCCTTGCGCAATTTGACTTGGTAAAACAAAAGTTGATGTTTCCTCAGTTCTCTTGGATACAACAGAAGCTGCACATTTTGACTTGGTAGAGACAGAAGTGGTTCTTGATACTCTTTGAGCTTTGGGAATACCAACTGTCGTTTTCACGGTTGGCTAGTAGGATAATTTTGTAAATATCAGAACATGAAAAAGATAACTGGTTTACAATTAAAACAAATTTCAACATACCTTCACTGATATCCTAGACAATCTCTGTTTGTCCAGTGTTGCTTGACCTTCTGATGCCCTACCAATATATTAAAAAAATTACCATAATAGATCTTCATAATTTGTTGCTGAAGTTGACCTACATTTACACAAGATTTTGACAGGTTTGTACTCACATTTTTATACATCCATCGCTAGCTCTATTCTTCAAACGGTAGCCCCGAGTATTGCTTGTTTGCGATACAACTGTCGTAAAAACTTTAGACTTAACTGTAAATATAAAAATAGTAAAAGCTTAGTTTAATATGTTAATATTATCAAAATGATGCACTTTTCAGAAAAAAAGAGTTACTCACCAAAGAAGCCATGTGCATCCTTGTTCTTCAAGTTATAATCCTTATTTCCCTGCAAGTAAAAGATGATGAGATTTTTTTTTTCCTAACGAATATGTAAACGAGGCGCAAGAATAACATTTTTTAACCATAAGAATAACATAATGGAATCATACTTTCTTGATACCAGGTTTCTCCTCCTTGTCAACATGTTTTTGAACTGGTAAAGATTTCCTTTTAAATAATAAACAATTGGGAAGATTAGTTCAAAGACATTGACATATTAATGTACATAACTAGACAGTGTGAAAATAGACACCTTTGAGGTGGGCAATAACTCATTGCAGATTTCCTAAATGAGTAAAAGAGTGTGATCATAATTCATAACAATCACAATAACAAAATTGTATACAGAAATGAACAAAATTAGAAAAGAATATCAGCTACCATTACCTTGTTACATACCCAACAGTTTCTTGACCCGTTGTCTTTGAATCTCCATTGAAGACCTTCAGGTCCTTGCCTGATGAAGCTGAGGTCCTACAAATTCATATGATAATGATAGTAAATTTTATGCATTTATCACAGGACTCACGTGTGCTATCTCAAAGTTTTCTAGAAACTGAAGTAAAAGAAAGTATATGAGTAACGAGGCATGGATGTGTGAATACCGTTGTGAATATGTCACCCTTTCTATTTTACCTTTCCTGCATTGTTTTAGACCAAGAGAATACGTTAAAGTTAACATGACGGAAACCAAAGAACTTTTCGGACAAGATATCACAAACAAGACAATCATAGTTTTTTATTGGGAAAAAGCTCACTGTCACTCACCCAGGTTTGGAGCCATCAACAGCTGCATTCTTCTGAAAAATACCCCTGGAATTGCTGATATCCAATAGTACCTTTCTTCCTACTTTCGTTTGAGCTGTGAGGTGTAAAATTGTTAAACTTGTATCAACAAGAAAACTTAATACATTGAAACTTATGTTGCATAATGCTTACCAGAGTCGATTTTTTTGGCATTAATCTTGTCCAATCTTTTGAGTGCCTCCTTCATAAGCATCAACAAAAAAACACAAAATTAATCCTTTTGAAATCATATACGTGTTAAAAGACTGCAATTACCATGTCTACAAGGTTGGTAAGAATTAGGAAACCGGAATAAACCTTTTGACGATTGGCATGAATATGACTGAATTCAGCTTTGACGGGAATAGATTTTCTTCTACATTAAGAGAAATGTAAATCAACATGTGTCTTCAACAACACTAATATAATCAAAGTATTAAAGCATAAACACGAAAGAAAACTATAAAAGAGAACAATCTCCTGCTACACACAAAACAATCACTAAAACAATCACTAAGTTCTCTCCTATTCCTCAATTACCCCCAATTATAAACGACTTATCAGTATATTCACACTACGCAGCGTGTGCCACCACCGCCCAACGACAAAAGAAGTGCAAATCTAGTCATTCATTGAAATACACTAAAAGTTGAGGCAACATCAGATTATAACTTACTTAGTATTAGCAGAGACATGATCCGGACCGTTGATCTTAACCTTGTCATCTTCTGCATACACCTTCAAGCTTCTTAATCCACCTGTATTTTAATTTCAAACCAATTTTAGAACCAATAACTGTAACACAAACCGGAAGATGTAGCAATTAGAGAAACCAAAACATACAACTCTTCCTTGCATCTCGTTCTCCTGAAACCCTAGACTTGAAGGTGCTTAACCCCTATATTCAACAACGCAAACATCAGTAACTAAAACGCGTAATCAAGCAACAAAGTTTATTAGGGTTTCAAATCTTCAATCGTACCTTAACAGCTACCATTGTGTTATGACTTCGTTTCAGCGCTTCAACATCTGTAGAGAAAAACAATTAATCACAGGAAACAGACGAATTAGGGTTAGAAGTCAGAAATTTTGAGAGATTTATAAACAAACAAAAAAATGGATTAAGTTAAGCGACTCAACGAAACGTAAGAAATGTGCGTGACTTGAAGAAGATCTGTGTTTGTCGATCTGTTGTGAGATATTTGAAAGAAAGATTGGTTTTTTCTTCACTTTTTTGGGACCGTTATGATTTGAATTTCGTTATTTTTAGAGGAAATTTTATAATTATAGCTTTTTTCATGTGGTTTGTACATGGTTATTACTAGGGATGAGATCGGGATGGGTACCGGTACCGTCTGGTATCAGTACCGCCTAATACCGGTACCGAGTTTAAAGAAAAGTAGGTACCAGTACCGGTACCGAATTTAGCGGGACGGTACCGGGACGGTACCGGTACCGGTATTTCGGTACTGGTACCACGTTGGTACCAGTTTCATATTTTATTTTATTTTTATAAAATTTATTCGTTTATTTCCGTTTAATTTTATACTTTTTTATATAACTATAGTATAATATACTTGAATATAAGAAAAAGAAATGAAATATGATATAAATTAATTAAAAATCATATAAACTTAATTAAATTTAAAAGTTAATAATCTAAAAAATATTATAAAATGACTCAAAGTCGTAAAGAAAACACTTTATAACATTAAACAAGTAATACACAATATTCATAACATCTCAAATTATATAAAATATACTAAAAAAAACTAGTTTTTTCTTAAGCGGTACCAACGTGGTACCAACGTGGTACTAACCGGGAAAGTACCGGTACCGATACCGCCTGGTACCGGTACCGAGTTTTAGGAAAAGTGGGTACCGATACATGATATTGCTAAGTCGGTACGGTACCGGGACGGTACCGGTACTCGGTACCAAAAGCTCATCCCTAGTTATTACTAAAGGGTCTTTGGTTATTGGACATGTTACATACTTTGAATTTTCATTGGATAGGCTTATGATTTTTTTCTCGGTTTTCTCGTATGGGTCTATAGACGAGCAAAATTAGTTTGGTTTAAAACTGGACTTTTCTTAAAACGAGACGAATCTAAACCGGTTTTTCACACTCAAATCTATCAAACCAATCCAGGATGATTTTTAACCGTTTTTTCCTCGATTAAACCGTTTTTTACCGGCTTGCTCATTCTAAAACCCTGACCTATCTTGAACTTACCTACATCGGGTTTTTTTACCCACGTCGGTATAGCTTTTTATATGAATCGTATAGGTTTCTGCGAACCCCCTAAAATTTTCTTGTATTCGGTGCAGCTGTTGTTATACAAGAAGTATATAAGGTGTCAATTTATAAAAATGAGTTGTCTAAATAGTAAGACCTTACTAAATTGTCTCACGTGTGCAACTTCAAGAGTGTATTTAAGATTTGTAACATATGTTATAAAAGAGCAGTTTCAAACAATTAGTATATCACTACTCTCCATTTATTCATGATTATACCATTATGGGTCTCTTGAAATAGTTGTAGAGGCTTGATTTTTTTATAATACAATCCACATATATTATAGATACATGAGCCTATTGAGATAAAGCACTAATAAGATATGATGTTGATCATAAACAATATGTTTTTTTACTTGAGATTATTGGTTCACCTTTTAGCACAGTTAACCTATATATTCAAAAGGTAAAATTACTCTTAATCGCAAAATATTTTGAAGAGTGTAATAGTAATTGATGAAGTCTAGAGGATTATTTAATGACTAATGTGATACTTATAAAAGCTCGCTATGCATTTTGTCTACCAGTCTGTGCAACAGTAAGATCTTAAGACCATTACCATTGGGATTGGTGGCCCACTGTGAGAGGCTTTGCCTCTAGAGCATCATTTTATGAAAGTCTCAGGTACAAACTTGGACATGTACATATTTAGATATAGAGTTTAATAGTCGGGTAGTTTGCCATTCTAAAAAAGGATCTCAAGACCGTTAACGAGTATAACTCTATTTTTTTATGTATCGCCCCTGGATCTAAAACTATGATGAAAAAACATCATAGTCTTCGACACGCCGTGACTAAATAAGTTATCGACGGGCATCATGAGGAAGTATATACAACTTAAAATGTTTACTTTTTGCTACTATAAGACTTATCATGTGTGGCGTGTCCTCTTGCAATATACACTAATCATTAGGCCCTCTCTAAAACTCACATATGATAATATATTAATATATGGTCTAAATAAATGCATCTCTATATGGTCACATGGGAATTTTGTTAAGCTACCGAAATGTAATGGAGCATTTGCCTGATAATATGAAATGTTGTTCTTTGACATGGCTTAAATGATGCTGTTCAACTGATCAGACGTAATGTAGCATTATTGGGCACGATGTCAAGTATAGTGAGGCGCATGCTGTTATGTAAATCAATATAAAAACCACTGTTGATAAGAAACATTAAAATCTATTATTAACATTTTTTTGTTTCTCTTTTTCCAAATGTACCAAAATGTGGTAAAACAATATCATAGATAAAATCTTGGTATAAATCATCACCGAACATCCAGGGCGTATGTGTTAATCAGTGATGAAAACCAAGGAAAGAATAGAGAGATGGAGAAGCATTATGCTTAGCAGTAAGCACCAATGTTTTGAACACTATACCGGTGATTCGGAGCCTTTATGTAGAAGTAATAAATGTATTTACTACAAAACTAAAAAAAACATTTCTATTTAGACAAAGTATAGCTTACACAAGTTTTTGATTTCGAATACAATACTTTAAGAGATTTGGAGGGTGTAAAGTAGAGTTTAGACCACTTTCAACTCATTAAAACTTTAGTAGCCACCTTTAAACTTCTACTAATCAAATGTTATAAACAACTTTTAACTCATTTATACTTTTAACAAACCATACATAACCCAAATGGACTAATTTTCAATAACATTTAAAAACAGTCTATACATAATACATGACAAGTAGATTAATCAATATCATATCATACAATTAGATCACTTTGAACAAGTGGTCAAAGGATTCCAAAACCATTCCATAAAACATATGTGCTACTACTCGCATAGCTTTGAGTAGAAAGCAAGCAAAACAACACACTTTTCATTTTTATTTATTCAGGGTGCTTTTATCCTTTCTTAAGCCAAGAATCTCTCTAATACACACCATCTCCTAAGTATCCACACGTCTGGGAACCGCACATACTCCTGTCCCAACCTTGTTCCTGCCTTAAACACAGACGCGTGTGCACATATATATACATACACACACACAACTTATATGATATGCATGTATATGAAGATAACAGTTATGAAGATGAGCTATCAGTTACTAGGATTTCTCTATGCATTCGTCATTTCTTCTTATCATGCCTACGCCTCACCATCATGCATGTGTTTTGGTTACTAATATACTGTATGCAGCTGATTTATATGTATAATGTTAATTGATCATGCATATGTATAATGTGCAGATGCAAGGTTACCTGGAGTGTTGACTTTGAAGTTGACTTCGTCACAGAGATATCATGTTGTGAATCATCTTGAAGGTGATCTGCCTCTGTCTCCTGTTTTACCTGAGGCTTATTGTGCCAATCCCCCGGGTGGCTCTCCACCTTCCACCACCACTTTGCCACCGCCAGCGCCATTATCAGATTCGAACCCCTTTGGATCTTATAACCCATCACCTCCTGCATATTCATCCTCCTATCCCACACCACCTGCATCATCCTCCTCCTACCCCTCTGGTGGTTCTCCACCTTCCACCACCACTCTACCGCCACCGTCAACAGTGTCAGGATCAAACCCTTACGGATCTTATAACCCATCACCGCCTGCCTCGTCTTCCTCCTACCCCACACCACCTGCATCATCTTCCTCCTACCCCACCTACCCCACACCGCCTATTTCTTATGGTACTCCTTACACACCACCTGTTAGTACTAACCCTGGTTCACCTGCCACGTATCAACCCGGCACCGGTCTAAGCCCACCTTATAGTTATGAACCCAGTCCTGGTTTGAGCCCACCTTATAGTTCAGATCCAAGCCCACCAACATTCTCATTTCCTTCTCCTACAGGGTTCATACCTGCACCGCCTCTATTCGAGCCACCTATTGTGTACCCTCCACCAAATGGACCGGCACCACCTCATATTGAGCCAGAGTCTGCACTATGGTGTGTGGCTAAACCATCTGTCCCAGACCCAATCATTCAAGAAGCCATGAACTATGCATGTGGTTCTGGGGCTGATTGTGAAGCACTGCAGCCAAATGGAGACTGTTTTCAGCCCGACACATTGTTTGCACACGCTTCTTACGCATTCAATAGCTACTGGCAAAGAACCAAAGTAGGTGGCGGCACCTGTGAATTTGGTGGTGCTGCCATGCTGGTCACCGTTGACCCAAGTAAGCCTATAAAACTACAACCCATCTCCCCCACCAAATTTTGACTTATTTGACTAACTATCTTGATTTCTGCTAACAGGTTATGATGGGTGCCATTTCCTATACTTCTAATTGCAGATGTCTTTTACACAACTAGTGACAAGTTTTTGTAAGTAACTAACTGAAATAGAGACAGATTATGTTCATATCTCATAAAAATGATCTGGGATTTTGTGTATGCATATACTCTGTTATTATATATTTCAAATAAATGCAATGGATGTTATAAGCAGAAAAGATTATTCTGTACTCAATATAATACATGTTTTTTCAAGGGCATAACATAGTTGTAAAACGTGTAACCGTAACAGTAATTATGTGGTCAAAGATACAAAAAAAGTCTTACCTTGAAATATAAAATATTAAACAACAAATAAATAATTTTACTAACTACACAACATGTAAAAGAGAACAAATACATACACGATCAAAAGGATCCCCTTTCAACCCACCTCATAATTGCACAATCGCACATTAGTGACCACCTGGGTTTCGGTTCCATGACAAATAAGTTGGATCTCCAAGATGCCTACAATAGAAGTAGCAGCAAAATTAGTTCATCATCCAAGACATAACTCACGCTATTTTATGTGGTTACCGACACAACACAAACCCTACACAGAATTCACAAGTGTGGGTTTAGTCTAAACGAGACAAGCCAAGCTCGGCTTGAACCTGTGAACGAATCTTGACCCGTTTAACTGGTTTATTTTTTATATATATATATATTAAAACAAACTGTGTTTTATGGCAAGAGTTGAACTGAGTGTGTATACCAAAATTCTAATATTAAAGATAAATGAGCATCATATTTCATAGTTTAAACGTAATTGTTTACTAAACATTTGTAGTTTTTATTGTAAATTTGTAATTTTAGAGTACTATTATGCATAAAAAATAAAAAAAACTTTCAACTTAAATGAGTTATGTTCGCGTCCATCCGCAAAAACTCATGTCATGTTCAGGTTTGTGCCTGAAATGTTTTGGGGTTTGAGTCGTGTAAAGTTTGTTGCGACATTTTCAGGTTCATGTCAGGTTTGGCCAGCAAACAAGGCCCATTTAACACCCTTAATTTTGTGATTCTATGTTAGTAAGGATCAATAAAAACAGAAAAATAAATTACCTTGGCTTAACTAGATATATGATAGTGAAAGTGGAGGCTAGTAAGAAACACAAGCCACCAACTGAAAGATAAGCAATGCCAATAAAGTTATTTTTCCCGCCAAGCCAGCTGGTAGTTGAAAGCACAAGTTTCTTCTTGCCACTGAAACTGTAAGTGTTGTAACGGTTCTCCAATACCACGTTTATTGTCTCACCTTCCTCAATATCCACCTCAATTTTTCCATACAGTTTTCTAAACGTCGGGAGAGCTGCAGTCCGCATCCAAACAATAAGATCTTCTTGCTGACTTAACTATAAAAAACACAATCACGCTGATTAAAACTTATGATCAAATAACTTCACTTATTTAAACAAACTGGATGTAAATTCTATTGTGGTAAAATGGACTTACTGGAATAGACTCATTTAGACGCCCACCACCAATAAGACTACCGTTTTGGAAATTTTTAGGGAAAACATCACTGCCGAATTTTTCATCCCTGTCACTCTTCCAGGAAATCTCCCGTTTGTTTACGTTTAATTGGCTGTTGTTTCTAGTAGAGAAACTAAAGGTGTCATTGAACAGACTCCATGCTATAAGTCCACATGGCACTATTGACATTCCATTTGCTTCATTTTCAGGATCACATGAACTTGTGTCATTCTCATCACCACGGTTTCTCAATTGCTGATCACTTCGGCTCTTGACATACCTGCAAAAGTAAGGTTTTGTGTGCTTAGTCTTAAATGAAGGAAATACATGTTTTAACTCAAGGAAAATATACGATAATACCTGCGATGATTCTGATAGTAATTGTCGAGCTGATAATAGACATAAATAGGCTGCTTCATTCTCTTTGTTACCTGAAGTTCATTTATTTGTCAAAGTGTTAAATATTGAATCTAAACTGCATATGCTTCCGATAATCAAGAAATTATTACAAAAAATAGATAATTGATTAAAACTTACTGTCAAGCTTCTGACGCAGGTTTTATTTGATCTCGCGTCTTGTATATGCTGGACCTTTTGACTTTTCGTGCCTGGTGGTATACAGGCATTATCGTACCGGTCAACAATTTCAACTACCTACTTGAACAAAACAAATCCAAAATTATAAACCATCACAACCATGAAAGGAAATGTTCATCAAATTAGTTATTAACCAATACGATTTCAATCATACATCACGAGAAGCAAAAAGGGAAACAAGTCCTATAGGTATGAAAACGACTGTCACAAGCATGAATGCTGAAATCACCTGCAGTTGGTTCCATAAAAAGCAATTAATCTCGTTTCCTTGTCAAATCCCAAATTCAATGAATAAAAACCACGAGGAAACAATGAAACATAGATACATACCCATTTTGGGGTAAGAATCGGCTTGCAAGCTGGAAGTTCCTGCTGCGTAAACCTAGAATCTAAAAACACATAAAAAAAGTAATGACAATTAGCATAAGCACCCAAAAATATCATAGATCACAAACAAAAACATCACAATTATACACATATAGACACCAATAGGCATAACCAACAGTTCAACAATTACACAGATTAACAAGGTTTAAGGTAAACTATATCCAACCTAACAACCTACACAATATCACATCTAGTCAACTTAGGGTTTATAAATCCTTAAAATCTCAACCAGCATAAAAAAAATCATATACAAGCACTGGATCAAGACATATACTATACAAAAAATCTAAAACACATCACAAAAACGAAAAAAAAAGGAATAAATCAATAGCAAAGAGTATTTAACTGCCTCTGATCTGTTACTATAACATCCATCAATATACTAAAACTATCAAGGATGAAAGAGATTATACACTTAGGTCGCTTGGAGTTTCTTCTCGGAGCGTTTACATCAGGCGATCCGGCGCCACCGGAGCTTGATGACGGAGCATTTGCGTTCATCGGCGTAGAAGGATTGCTATTCATGACTAATAATAATCAAAACAAAACGATGAAGATGAAGATGAAGATGAAGATGATGATGAGATTGAGGATTGTATGAATGGATCTAAATTGGAGAATTGTTTTGGAAATTGAAGAATTTGTAAGGGGAATGAGTTGTGTATCTCTGACCGTTCTCGACTCTGTTTTGACTTTGAAATTTCTGAAGGAAAGAGTCAATTGTTACATGATCCCCTTTAACTATTCAAATAGCTGTGCTTAACTCTTCTTTATTTTTAATTTCACATCATTAGTCCCTCTATGATACGGACTAACTTTTTAAACAACGGAAAATTAAAACACCGAAAACCGGACCTAACAAGAAACCAGGATACTCGGGATACATAGAGTGACACTATGTTTTAGGCTATGTGTTGTGGAAGAATGATAGTGATAGAAAAAATGTAAAAAAATGTTGTCATGTAGATAGTGACTAGGATATGTTGTAAGGGCTTGAGGGGTGATAGTGATTATAATGAGTGGTGTTTAAAGAAGGATATGATAATAAAAGTGGTGTGCTGTGATTGGTGATTTTTTTTTAAAAAAATCCTACATTTTTAGCCTTCATTGGGTGCCACAAAGATCACGCGGGAAGGTTAGTGCACCATCTCTGGTGAGGTTGTGGTGGTGGGGGCGTGAACAAACTGATGAGCTGGAACCTCTTTGGCGTCTCACTTGAGTCACAACATGTGATCTTGCCAATAAAACTAAATTTGTACCATAAATCCCTCGTACGTTTCACAAACGAGCTAAAAAACATAGCAGAGTCGTTCTATTCTTGGTCTACCTGAAGAAACTTACCATTATTTTTATTTTAAGGGAAATTAAGAACTTTATATCAACGCACATCTTAAACTTGTTATTAACTGGCTATGTAACTTGGCCACACGATGCGGCGCCCGGGTCTTAGTTGTCTTGTTTTGATTTCAACACGTGTTACGTTTGTGACATCACAACACACGTTGATAAAAAATTGTCTAGAGAGTATGTTGGATATTTTGTATAAATGAGAGGTCAACTCTCAAGTAGTCGGTTGGTAACCGAAAGCAGCTCCGAAACTCGAGGCTCACGTTGTTGTAACCCGACTCGGTTGAAACATCTAGAAGAGACTTTGGGTTTTCCAACCCTTAAGTTAATTGGTTTTATGACAATTCAATTGTCATTAGTTGCTAAGTTTTATGACAATTCAATTGTCATTAGTTGCAAGACTCTTGCATTTTCTTATTAATAAAGATAACAACAAAAACCATGGCAACTAGTTGATTTTGAATCAACACCAAAAACCAAAGAAACATGGAGAGTTCATAACACACCAAAAACGCAAGAGCAAGACACATAATATCGATCATCTCATTTGCATCATCTTCTTCGGTTTCTTTTCAGGCAAGTGATCAAGTCCGGCAGTACGCTGCTTTCGTCCGGTGTACCCTGGGAACAGACGACGAATCTGTTTAAGGGAATTGTGTCAAACACAAGCCCGGATCTTTCTTTCTAATATCTGTTTTGCAGGATCATCAATCTCATTGTTGTTACTGTCGTTTACATTGCTGTTCAACTGAAGTTTACTAACCACAGTGGTTTTGTATCATTTGTAACTTGTTCTCTACATGTATTTCTGATTTGGCTTTGTACACGGTAATGTACTAGTGGATTTCCCATGTATAACGAGAGCATCGTTATAATATTAAGTTGATTATTTTAATAAAAGTGAACTATTTTCCAACAAACTTAAACAGATTTTATAGAAATTGTTTGATACAATTTTAAAACCTTTATCAAGGATTTGGTTCACAAAAGATTAAAATAAAAAACTAATTGAGATTTTAGTTAAAATCCATTAAATATATTTTATTGGGAAATAATGTGTATTAGTACAAATTTGTGTTTGGATTCTATATAGATTGGAGTACAATCTTAAATCCAAACTTTGGTGGTACAATTCAAATGGTTCAATTCAATTAACTTGAATAAAAAAAAATGATTGCTAATTGTGTATATACTAACAAGAGTGTTAGAATGGGTTTAACGAATAAACCGGACGACAAAACGTTTCAGTAAACGTTTAGTTCTCTAACAATAGTGTTAGAATTGATTTGGTTAATAAACCATACGACAAAAACGTTTCGGTAAACGTTTGGTGTTCTAACAAGAGTGTTAGAATTGGTTTAGTTAAGAAACCATATGACAAAAAAGTTTCGATAGACGTTTGGCTATCTAACAATAGTGTTGGAATCGGTTTAGTGTATAAACCACATGACATTAATGTTTGGTATAAACGTCTAATTATCTAACGTGTGCGTTAGAACCCGATTGATTATCTAGCATGAATGTTGGATATTAATTTGGTAATTGTTAAGAATGTTTTGTGTAAACGTCTTTTCATACCCAACAAACGTTTAGAGTTTATTAATCATATGAAACAATGTGTTTTATGAATGTTGGATATTCATGTATGTTAAAGATGGTTTGTATTTCTATAACCATTTAGAAATTATGACTTTTAATAGTTATGAATGACATGAATAATAATTTGAGTTATTAACATGAAGAGACGGTTCATGTTTCTATAACCATTTAGATATAATGAGCTTTAATGGTTATGAATATCATCAATAATGATTTAAGGAATTAACATCTAAGAGATGGTTCATGTCTATAACCATTTAGATATAATGGGTTTTAATGGTTATGATGCCATGAATAATGTTTTGAACAATTGATATGTGAGAGGTGATTTTTATTATATAAACCGGAAAGTTCAAAAGTTTTGTTATAATCGTTTATCTTCTAACGTGTGTTAGAAACGGTTTGTTAATTACGATGATTAACATATATAAAACGATTATGTAATCGTTAATATTTAATAAATGTGTTAGACCGCATACCATACATTGTATGTAAACATGTAGTTTCTAACGTGCTCGTTAGATCTTGTTTAATTATCTAACAAGAGTGTTAGATAGGATTGAACTAATATGGTTATAAATGTTTTATGTAAACATTTGGTTCAATATTGTGATATAAAATAATTACATATTTGGAAGATGTTTGTGTAAACATTGCATTTCTAACATGAGGGTTAGAAATAATGTCATAATCTCAAGTTGTTATTACGTTTTGTGTAAACGTATAACTTCAAATCAATATGTTAAACCATTGAGTTGTGGAAAGTTGAAAAATATATATAAAGTTAGAGTTTGACACCTTGATTTTTTTAGAATCAAATGATAAATAAAAGTTGTCTTTGCTTTGTAATTATATATTTTGCAAACCTTAAAAGGAAAATGTTTTGGATTATATAATAACAATAGTTTTGTATAAACTATTAACACAATTTGTGTTTTTGAAATAAGTAGTTCTTAACAACTTTGTGCTGTTGTTATATATATTGTATATATATTGTATTGTTCGAATACTGTTACTTGAGATTAGTAAAGAGTTACACAACATATTGTTATCCGGACAGTTGAGTGACTGTTCAAGAGTATAGTTTCAAAAAATGAAACGAGGATATGACGGCATGAGATTTTACTAAGGGAGTATCTCTTGAAAATCAAATAAATACGCCATTGGATTTATTCCAAGAATGTATTAAATGACACGGATCATTGCGTGTCATAGATAGTTATTATTTCAACAGCTCTCATGCTATTGGAATCATAGTCGATGGAATTAAAATCGACTAACTATAATGGGGTATATGACACTAAAGGTGATCGTCATATAAGATGGAGAAAGTGTTGAAGATTGCAACACAATATGATTTTATTTGTTAGAAATCATTTATATATTCAATTAAATTATGATGAATAAATTCTTGTTTGGTCAGATTAATTTGTTCGATATTGTATAATTGATGTGTTCAATATCTTAGGATAACACATGCAGTTAATACAATGAAGTAAATCGAAACACGTGTGACATGCATAATAAATTGATGTCTATTTAAACGGGTAGTGCAAGAAGCACAACCGCAACTTGTGAGTTTAATCATGGATAATGATGTAGTCATAAGTGAGACATCAATTTAAAGACATATATATTATTGTGGAAATTTACTTGGTGTAAGTTGTAACACATGATAATATATATATATATATATATGTTGTCATAAATTGAAACGGACTCATGAGTGACATGTAATATGTGATTTATCATGAGAAATGAAGTACATGTAGATGCGTCTACTATCTTCAACGTTGATTTAACTATGTAGAAGATGTGATCTTCATGATGAATAATATACCAAGTATATATATTTTCAAATCAACAATGAACAGCGCGTGTGAGAATCTGTGAATTCCATGTTATGGTTATCAGTCTAGTATGACTGTATCTCAACATAACAGTGAACCATTCGTTGATGATAAGTTATTTGCCAAGGTGACTCAGAATAAGACACTGTTAAAATCTTTATGAGTCAGTGGCGAAGCGCTAGATGTCAAGCTCATAGATGTCATATTCCTAAATGAATGATGAAGTTTTGTATGTTTGAGAAACATACGTATGAGACATTCTCAAATACTGCAGATTTGAGATGATGATTTGTCTAAACCGTGAAATGAATTCTTGTTGGAATGTATGTGATGTTGGTTCTTAGGGCTGTGAAAATCAGAATGATGCATCTTCTGTTCACATGTTAGAGTATTGTAGTCTAAAGCATGCTAGACTAGTACTAATTAATTATGATGCTCTATGGAGACTAATTAACATGAAACATTCACATACATATCACAAGAATTAGTTGCGGAAACAAATCAAATGATGACTTTCATTCAATATAAGGAAATGATATAACTTGAGGAGAACTCAAGTCTCTATGTTTATCCTAGATGAGAAACTTAGATTTAAGTTTCAGAAGGTTAATGAAAAACTTATGGCCCATGTAAAAAGTTCATGACTAAGGCATGTGTTGCTATAGTTAACTCAAAAGCTCATCTAAAGCTTTGTAGTTTGCCTTAGTTAACTCAAAAGCTTATCTAAGTTTTGTAGTTGTCAATTAAGCATTCATGAACTCCGTGATACAAAGATAGGGTCTTGATCAAATCATGATCATCAACTTGGTGTCATAAGTAAAGTCACAACTTGATCAAATGGCAAGAAATGTGGGGGAAAAGCCATTTAAGAAACAATCCTTTTTAGGGTATGTGAAAATGGTAATTGATCCGAAAGTTGATTGATGTTATCCAATACCACTTAAATGTGGGGGTTACTTGCATTTGATATAAGAATGTGGAATGTTTAGCAATATGGATTTTATAATCCAAGTTAATATTGCAAACATGTGAATGCCAATTGATTAGTTAATGATCTAGTGACCAAATGCATATAGTGAAGATCTATTCACTTAAATTGCATATTGGTGGTCACTAAAATTGCCTATTTGCATAGTGAAGATGTATTCACTTAAACTGCATATTGGTGTTCACTTAAATTGTATATTGTAAACTAAAGACTACAACTAATGGCCTAAGGTTATAGTCTTGAAAAGTGACAATATGCAAGGTTAACTTAAGAGTAAAACCACATACGGACAACCAATCTCGATTGTAAACTATTGTGACTTGACGAAGTCAAATAAAATAGCTTGGATCCAAGAACCTGAGGGTTAATGCGAGATTGAGTTGTGGAATGAGACTAAAGCCCGTGAAAAGCTAAGTTTATATGAAGGAAACCTAACTCGGTTGACTGGAGATCCCAAGATCCGAGTTCAATAGGAAAACCTACTCGTATGAACTGGTAAGGTCACTGTGGGGGGTTAACTAAGAAAGAAGAGTTAACTGATAAAACGCCCACGTCTTTTAAAAGGGAGTCTACTACAAGGATCTAGTAATCTTCCTAGTCCATTCCTAAAAGTGACAAGTATGAGGCTAAGCCTATGGCTTTTAATGATTCGACTAATGTAGTCACATGTGATGAATCACCTATGTTAGAGAGAAGTGGGGTCGCTTCAAATGGAATTGGAGGGCACAATTCCTAGAGCTCTCGCAGAACCAGGAAAATGTTCATGACCATAACGAACATAACTATGAGGACTTGACTTTGTCAGGGAGAGTCTTGTGTGAAGCGTATTATCGCCTACACAAATGGCAGGCGAGTTCAAAGACATCGCGTTCTACTCAGAGCCAGTAGACTAAGTGCGTTTCATAAGCGAAGGTTCAAAGGGTAACACCTACCTATAGTATGCAAGATTCAACTGCTGAAATTTAATCGGAATGATGTTTGTATTTTGAGATCGACCTCTATTTATGTGGGGGATTGTTGGATATTTTGTATAAATGAGAGGTCAACTCTTAAGTAGTCGGTTGGTAACCGAAAGCAGCTCCGAAACTCGAGGCTCACGTTGTTGTAACCCGACTCGGTTGAAACATCTAGAAGAGACTTTGGGTTTTCCAACCCTTAAGTTAATTGGTTTTATGACAATTCAATTGTCATTAGTTGCTAAGTTTTATGACAATTCAATTGTCATTAGTTGCAAGACTCTTGCATTTTCTTATTAATAAAGATAACAACAAAAACCATGGCAACTAGTTGATTTTGAATCAACACCAAAAACCAAAGAAACATGGAGAGTTCATAACACACCAAAAACGCAAGAGCAAGACACATAATATCGATCATCTCATTTGCATCATCTTCTTCGGTTTCTTTTCAGGCAAGTGATCAAGTCCGGCAGTACGCTGCTTTCGTCCGGTGTACCCTGGGAACAGACGACGAATCTGTTTAAGGGAATTGTGTCAAACACAAGCCCGGATCTTTCTTTCTAATATCTGTTTTGCAGGATCATCAATCTCATTGTTGTTACTGTCGTTTACATTGCTGTTCAACTGAAGTTTACTAACCACAGTGGTTTTGTATCATTTGTAACTTGTTCTCTACATGTATTTCTGATTTGGCTTTGTACACGGTAATGTACTAGTGGATTTCCCATGTATAACGAGAGCATCGTTATAATATTAAGTTGATTATTTTAATAAAAGTGAACTATTTTCCAACAGAGTAAACATCCGAAGTTAGGTATCAAAATGATAGTTAGATTACAGTCGGGGGGTTGAAAGTTGTAAATATGTCAAGCAAGATTGCAAGTATTTAAAAATCGAGTAAACTGCAGTTTTGGTCCCTGTGTTTTGATACCATTAACAGTTTCAGTCCCACCTTAACAGTTTTGGACCCTATGTTTTTATTTTCTAATAGAAATGGTCCCAAACACTAACTTCATCCAGTTTTCCGTTAAGTTTCTCACACACGCCCCGCATTTGAGGGGTAAAAATGTCATTTCTCTCCCTGTTTTATCCAGGTCATCATGTAGTTAACATTTTTATTTAGTCGTATGTCAAAAAGAGTGGTATAAATGACATTTTTACTCTGTATGTGAGGGAGACTTAATAGAAATTTGGATGGAGTTAGTGTTCGGGACCATTTTTGTTAGAAAATAAAAACACAGGGACCAAAACTGTTAAACTGAGACTGAACTGTTAATGATATCAAAATACAGGAACCAAAACTGTAATTTACTCTTAAAAATCAAATGATGAGTTTTAAAGTTGACAAAGTTAAAACATCAAAGATAAAAACTCATTAATGACAGGATGAGAAGGTCACCGACTCCTTTATTAATAGTTATATGAATGTGTCTTGTCGGTAGTTTATATCTATATTAAAATGCTTTGTGAAGTATGGTTAAATTATTTTGTTGATGCATACGCCTGGAGCAATTATTAAACCGGATTCATATGTTACCTTATTACACGTACGAAATTTGTGAGCAGCAATATAGAGTTTAACTTGGATCTACTAATCTTTCATAAAATATAAAACCTTTTGTGTTATATCTCATTCTTTCAAGGACCTAATTGCAAATTAATTAGTAGGTGTATTTCGCAAACCAAGCTCAAAAGCTAAATTATCATGTGGCCACCACGTTTACGTACTTCTAGAATCAAAACCATTAAGGCGTTTTTTATTTCGTGGAAATAGGTAAACCGAAACATGGACCAAAAATTATTAATATTAATATTATTACATTATTAAAAAGGAAACAAATATGTATGTCACAAAAAGTTTAACGGTTTATGGTTTAATAAAAGTACAATAGTACATTAAAAGTTATTCTGAAAATGAGTATTAGATATTAACGGACCTAACTATTAGTTTTTGGTCGTTACCAGTCTCAACTTTTGAAATATGTGCTGGCGGTCCCAACTTTTATCATTTTGGCCACCCGCCGTTAAAAAGTTAACGGCGTTAACTTTTTTTTTGAATTTCAGGTCAACGTTTTATGGTTTTTGATCGGAATAAGAATACGAGTCTATTGATATAAAAATTACATCGAAACGATGATCCAAACGATGAAATTTGTACATCCGGTTAAAGAACCGTTAGGTTTAAACACACTGATAAAACATCGTTTTGTCATTTGGAGCACCGTTTCGATGTAAATTTTATATCAATCGACTCGTATTCTTTAAAACCATTAAACGTCGACCTGAAATTCAAAAAAAAAAAGTTAACGCCGTTAACTTTTTTAACGGCGAGTCCATTAGTGGTCAAAATGATAAAAGTTGGGACCGCTAGCACATATTTCAAAAGTTGGGACCGGTAGCAGCCAAAAACTAATAGTTAGATCCGTTAATATCCAATACTCCTTCTGAAAAATATGTACAGATACAAAGTTTGTCACTAATGACATGCTTTTGTTAACGGTTGTACAAGCAAAAAAATTATATGTTATTTTTATTTCGTTAAAGAAAATTGGTATAGTGTTTTCAAAATAAATTTTCGACTCTGTAATTAGGGGACAGAATTAAAATATACAAGGCAAAGTTCTTATAGGCTAAAGGGTAGGCTGGGTAGCATCATATGTTTCGTTTTATTTGATGGGGGATTTGGATTGAGGACTTGGAAATGAAGAAAATGTTGATGATCTTTTTAATTTACTTTATTACACTTCATTTTCATGTTTATTTATATATTATTACCAAAGTAAAAAATCGGTGATTTTCATTAGCAAACCATAAAACGTGTCACCACTTTATTGGTGTAATTTTTTAAAAATTTTTCAGTAATATTTATTGGTATATAGAATAAGTTTCATTACAGTTTAAATAAACGGGTTTGGTCTACTAGTTTTGGTGTGTGTTTACATTGCCCATCGTCCTAGAAGAGGGTTTTTTCTCCCTTTTTTTATATTGTTGTATATCTACTTTGACAATTTTCACTTTTTGTCCCAAATTCAAATTTGGCATGTTTATCGTTTTGACCATCTACTTTACTTTGACATATTTCCGACTTTAACTAAGTCTAAATATGTCTTCACATTAATATGAATATGTGACACACTAAGTCTTAACATAGTAATGTGCGAGACATGAAACCTTTTGTCTCAACATGTGTGCGAACACACATATATACGTGAGACCCAATCGCCTCATCACACGTCCCAGGTCTCATATGTAGTTGATATCAAAATGAAATATTAAAATAATAACAAAAGTAAATGCAGACAAAAATACAATTTGTAATTTTCATCGTAAGACTCACACAAAAAAGGGTGGCCAGAAATCAGAAAAGCCCCTATGGTTATCTCTATACTCTACACGATAGAAATATATGATCATGCAATGTCTTGTTTTTGAGTAAGTATATTTTATGATTAATCCAACGTGAGCAAAAAGGTTCAACTTCAATGCCCCTTTCCCTAAAAAGCACATTGTGTGTCATGCAATAAAAAAATAGCAAGGAGCTAGCACCAACTATAAGAACAAACAAAAATAAGATAAGACAAAAACAAACAATTAGAATAAGAATCTACATTACAATCTCCATCAAGCTTATCTGTCTTGCGCCTCTTGCCTCTTATTCAGATTCAAAGGAATGATAACGTTTTTATGTACCGAACTATATAGAAAGTAGTACTTTAGGTGTTTGGGACTTCCCAAATAAATCTTCCAACTTTGAAAATAATGATTTTTCTTGCAATTGGGTAAAGAAATTGGTGTTTGTGTTTAGACAATTGGGGTGAGTGGTTGTGAAAAGACAATTGGGGTAAAGAAACCGAAGTTGGATTATAAAATTGTTTTTCTTAGCAAATCAAAAATATGATATTCATGATTTTTCATAAATAAGTCGATCGTGTTTAAATAATTCTTAACCCCTTTAGCCTATTTGTGATTGTAAGTTAGGTTAGTCATTCAATTTTTTGACAAGTGTAGTCAGGCTATCAGTTTCTGACACGGATTTATTAACACGACATGACATGGAGATAATTAGTTAAACATGTTAGCTTGTGTTGGGTCGTGTTACTTACCATATAATATTAATCTTGTTAAATGGGACATGTCCTGTAACATGCAACTGATATGTGTTTGAAAATTATTGGTGTTTGTGAGTTGTGTCGTGTTTGACTCGTTTATCATGTTTAAATCTATTTTGCCAGCCCTAATGTTTACCGTGTTTAAATCTATTTTGACAGCCCTAATGTTTTTTAAAGCTCCTAATCTTTAAAACTACTCTGAAATCTACACAAAAGTTTAGAATGAGACTAAGACCTCGACAATTAAGGATTGACATCTTTATTACTCGTCATGATGACGTTAGGCTACACCCCTTTGATTGCTTTTGAAATAGTTAATACGGAAAAAGTAAGATAACCTAAGTTAAAAACCACAAAAAACTTAAGTAAATGATTATTCGTTAACTTGTGTGTATGAACCAGGCAATATGATTGTTATATTTTTTTAAGGACAACTCACACACTAATCTACCCTTACTCTTAAACTACATCAATTTTAATCTTCATATGTCAAGATTTGAATCATGATATTCTCTAAGGCTCAACAAGTGGTCAAAAGACTGGATAACAAAGTTGAGGTGGAGGTGGCTCATGGAGTCATGAGACACACTGCCCTATCGTGTTTGCGATGGCAGTGGTAGTGTGGGGATGTGACTCCCCGTGGTGATGATTGTAATGTGAGAGGGGGACTGAAAGCAGTTGCAACGTATCGTGATGGTTTCACTAGTGACGTAGGAACACACTAGCTACCCCAGCTGGTGAGTGACAAGTGACATGAATATGACGTTTTTAACTTTCTATCACCACTTTATCCGTCCTAAAAGTATAACTCTTAACATCAGGTTACCAACCTAAACGGCTTAACTCTTTTTCATCATAACTCAAATATTTCGTCAAAATTTTCATTAATGGTAGTTATTGTAATTGTTATCTAACTTTCCATGAACATTTTAACACGATTCACGAAAAAATGTGCTAATAATATTTGTTTATGAACAATGGTCTAAACACATATATATAATATCATAACTTAGAAAACGTTGTTGTTTAGAAAAATGGGAAAAGTAATAGCCTAACATATAAATATATTTTTTATTAACAGGTTATTTAATTATACTGATTAAAAAAGAGTAGATGAAGTAATAAGAAAGTGTATATTTTGATTCCCTAGATAGAGTAATAATATTTATTATAATTACATTAGACGTTATTTTGTTAATTTATCCACCTATGAGTCTTTTAAACTATAAATAATACATTTATTTATTATTAACAACCAGATCAAATCATATCATATCATTTGGATGTCAACTGTAGACCAGCCAAAATAAGTGAGAAATGAAGCTACCAACTAATTTTTAATTTCAATGTGTAGCACGCAAACACAATTATAAATACCATGTTAATTTGCATCTGCAATTCATCACCCATACATAAATCACTACTGTGTCATCTTTTAAACTTGCTGTTCTTTATCTCTATCAACTAACTTCATTATTTTTCCGAAACGGTTTCATCAAACTAAACGGATGGAAACAGAAACCATCGTCGCTCGCCTCAAGAGTTCTGGATTATTTCAAACCAAAGGCTTTATCGGAGGGAAATGGATTGATGCATACGATGGAAAGACCATCGAGGTATTGAAAAGCTATCAATCATTTTCTGTCGAATGCGCACTCTATTTGGAACTAATCATTATTGATGACATTAGATGTTGGTTGTTGCAGGTTAACAACCCTGCTACTGGGGAAGTTATAGCTTCTGTTGCATGCATGGGCGAGAAGGAAACACAAGACGCAATTTCATCGGCCTACGATGCTTTTGGCCGTATGGATGTTAAAACTGCTTACAATATACCTAACTACATTCTGTTAATCGATTATTTGTCAACTTTTAACATTTTGAACTGTCGAATTCGATGTGTAGATTGGAGCAAGCTTACTGCCGTTGATAGGAGTAGTCGTCTACGTAAATGGTACCAAATATCAGTGATTTGATACGCTTGTTATTTTGTTTCTTGAGATCGTATAACGCTTGATTACTCGTGATTTATTTTGCGTGTTTTGGTCAATGTATAAATGAAGGTATAACTTACTGATAGAACATAAAGAAGAGCTTGGACAACTTATAACTTTGGAACAAGGGAAACCTCTAAAAGAAGCCATTGGAGAGGTGCAGAATTAAACAAATTGAATACAATTATTCATGTTTTGAAAAGAAAGGCTCATTTGTGATCATAAGTTTTGCAGGTTGTATGGAGCTGGTTTTATCGAGTTCTACGCAGAGGAAGCAAAACGCATATATGGGGATATCATTCCATCGCCTCTACCTGATCGCCGCCTGTTTGTTCTAAAACAGGTGTTTATTTAAGGAAAAAAACGTGTTTCGTGCACAATCGAATTAAGAATATGAAAATAAAAACTCTTATATGATTTTGAACTGGTTGTTGCATTTGTTCCTTTTGAGATTTAGTATCACCAAATAACTCCTTTGATTTGCAGCCGGTTGGTGTGGTTGGCGCGATCACTCCATGGAACTTTCCCTTTGCATTGATAACTAGGAAGGTAGAATATAATCTGCTTACTTATGAATGAGTCGATTTGATTTGGGTTACGTCTCAAACGGGTCAAGTAATACTTATTTGCTAAGATGAAATGGGTCAAATAGATTTTTTTTTTCATGTATGGACCCTTCTAAGTCATTTCTTGTTTAAGATTTAAATGATTATCCTAATAATCCTATATCAGGTTGGTCCTGCTCTTGCCTGTGGGTGTACCGTGGTCGTAAAGCCCTCAGAGCTCACACCATTCACCGCTTTAGCTGTAGCTGAGCTGGCCCTTCGTTCTGGAATCCCACCCGTATGTCGTATACGCGACCACCAATTTTATTTCGCTTCAGTTTATTTTACTATCAGTCACATAGCCACTAATTTCATTTATGAACTACAAAATCACAGGGTGTGTTAAATGTGGTGATGGGAGATGCTCCTAAAATTGGAAACTATCTACTTGAGAGCCGACAAGTAAGAAAGATCACATTTACTGGTTCAATCGCTGTTGGAAAGAAGTTAATGGCCAGTGCAGCCGAGACTGTCAAAAAGGTAAGTGTAATGAAATTCAAGTTTAGCTCCTTAGTTGTAGTCGGTAGATAAGAGAACTTACGTGTAAACTTTATTGCAACCTTTAATGTTTATAACTTCTTTTTTTAAACTTTGATTGTTGCAGGTGTCTCTTGAACTTGGTGGTAATGCACCTTTCATAATCTTTGATGACGCAGACCTGGAAGTCGCACTAAAAGCAAGCGTAAGCGAGTTACATTTATGTTTTGATGATATAAAGAACGCTATGGGTTATATATCTAAAAACTTGACTATTCTGTGCTTATTTCAGGTGGCAAGTAAATTCCGTAACAGCGGACAAACATGTGTGTGCACAAATAGATTACTTGTTCAAGAAGGTATATAGCAAGAAACTAAATCCCTTCATCTACTTATATCTTACTTGCATGACAATACAACTACCATCTCTGCAGGCATATATGACAAATTTATAACTGCCTTCTCAAATGCTGTTCAGAACCTTAAAGTTGGCAATGGCTTTAGTGAAGGTGTATCCCAGGTAACCAGTTTACACATACATATCATTACGAAAAAGGTCAACTGCTTAATAAAAGTCAACTGCTAAAATTTCAGTAATTAAAATAATCATTTGCAGGGCCCACTAATCAATGAAGCTGCTGTACAGAAGGTTGAATCATTGGTGCAAGATGCTATCTCAAAGGTTTGACTATTATTCAGAAACATCTTGGAGTAAAATTTTGTTATTTTCATGAAAATTGTGATATATTGTTTGATACATACAGGGGGCAAAAGTTGTTGTGGGTGGTAAGAGGCATGACCTAGGGTTAACTTTTTATGAGCCTACAGTTATAAGTGATGCCAAGAATGAGATGCTCATAGCAAGGTAATATCTACACTTTTATAGTAAGTTTTACTGTTATTTGGGTGGCTATATTATTTTCATACATGATTTGATAGAACCAGCGACTTTGCTTGGGTGAAAATGAGACATTTTAATGTCTGCTTCAAAACGAGTTGGGTTAGGTTGGCAATCATGATCTATTCTTCAAGAAATGATTTTATTCAAATTATACAATGGGTCAAAATGGGTTACTCGATACACTGTTTTGCCAAGGTTATATTTAAAGTGATTAAAATGATTACAACTACTATTTTGTCTAATACTATAACCTAGTAACCTAACTAGCAAACTTAATAAATAAACAAACATACATAGTATAATCCCACTTATAGCAAAGCTATATAACTTAGTTTCTAAATAAACCTTTGGAGCGTTGTAAGCAAAATATTAATACTTTACGCAACTTTTGATAGGCAAATTTGACCTGTTTTCAATAAAATAGAACCTGAATACACACCAGTTTTTATATAAATGGGTTGTAAAAATAAAGTTTTTAGATCTTAAGTTACTGAAACTTGAATGTTTATTATTACAGGCAGGAAATATTTGGACCTGTTGCACCTGTTATACGGTTTAAAACAGAAGAAGAAGCTATACAGATTGCTAATGACACTGATTCAGGTTTCTATTTATGATGGGTTCATATTTTAAATTGATCAGTTATGATTAAGACATATATGTTTGATGTAAAACATGCAGGATTAGCTGCTTACTTATTCACCAACAATATTCAGCGTTCATGGCGTGTGTCCGAAGCTCTTGAATATGGCATGGTTGGAGTAAATGAGGGAATATATTCATCAGAGGTAGAAGAGAGTTTGGTTTCTGATAAGACCGTAAATTAAATATTGTTTTTTCTTGCACGGATGATCTGGTAAAGCCGGATTACAGTTTTGGTCCCAACTTTTCGGAAACTACAGATTATTTCATCACAGTTGGGATCAAAACCGCCATCTGGGCATGCTACAGAACCATCTGTTTCTTATTTTTATCACATGAGTTATCATTTAGTTCCTTGCTTGTTTGGATCATATACAGGGTGCACCATTTGGAGGTGTTAAGCAATCTGGTTTAGGACGGGAAGGTTCTAAATACGGATTAGATGAGTATCTTGAAGTAAGTATCAGATACACCATATTTGGTAACTTCAGAAAGAAAATTGTCCATAAAAACATATATAGTTTCATCTGAACATAAAGATATTTCCTTACTCAATATAATTGAAAATTTTTATTTACACAAATCTTGTTGAATTTCCCGAATAGAGTTTAGGGGTGTTCGTAAACCACTGAAACCAACCAAACCCAAAAGAATCAACCTGTTTTAGATTTATTCCATCGGCTTTGGCATATGCAGTTATGTATGTGCATTATACCCATGAACCATATTTATCATTTTAAAAGTTCTATGAATACAAACTAATGATTTTGAATACAAATCAGTTCAAACCACCCAATCTGGCAGTTAGGTTTCTCGTTTCGTAAAACTGTATTTAGCAGTTCGGCCCAGAATTGTCATCAAAACCAAGGGAATGGACCGTGAACACCCCAAGATAGAACACACCATAAGTGATGCTAACATGTTTGCTGTTTTGCAGATCAAGTGCATTTGTATGGGAAACATGGGTTGATAGAGGTCTGGAAGGTGAACATGGTTTGACCCAGGCACTCATGTTGATAGTTGAAATGATTGGAGTTTTACTTTAATTTTATTTTGCAATATGTGGATATGAATTCAAAGTCTCCATAATCTTAAATAAAAGGAGCCATGTTTCCTTTGATATTACTAGATGGTACCCAAAATGCTGTTACTAGTTCAATGATTAAAACATGTTTGTTGAGATTCATGCAAAATGTGGGTACATGAAATGTGAAATATAATTATTGAAACTTTTTTTAGGTCATCGATCAAACATGTATTTGATTTCGTTTTATATCAAACCTCACAAAAAACAGATTGGAGGACAATTATAACCTTATCAAATGGTTAAAAACTTAAAATAGAAGGAACTTTTTGTCATACTGCATGTATTTGGTCAGATTTGGTATAAATGAAACTAGATACAAACATGGGTTGACATAGAAAAAAAAGTAGTTTCAATAGTTGTGTGATCTAGTTATGCATTGTCGTTACTCATTGTTTAAGTCTGGTTGGAGTTCTGGTGTTTCGAGGTGTATTATAGTTTCTTGCTAGCCGATATAAGTATCTTTAAGGTTAAAAATATGGATTATTTTAATAAATTTGAAACATCAATAAAATAAATGGCAAAAGAAAAAACTTAATCTTACCTTAACAATTTTAAACACATTGCCACATCAGCAAGTTATGAAAAAATCAGTTAAGATAAGATGAGTTGCTAAAACTTGTAGTGAATTGTAAGTTGGTTTTAGTTTTACTTCTAATTTAAAGTTGGGTGCTAAACTCGGGAAAAACACTATTTCAAGTTACAGAAATATACCCATATATGATGGCATTTTAAACTGATCATAATTGGCGAAAAAGTGTTACATAGAAGATTATTTTATTTTGGCATGAAAAAAGTCACATTAAACAACGCTAAAGACGTCATTACTTCCTGAATCAATAATGTTTTTTAGGTCTAAACATGTAAATGGCTTGTATATATAAGCATACCTGATCAGAATCAACTCAATCAAGAACATTAGAGCTTCTTAAGAGAAGCTTTCAAATGTGGTTGAAGATCGGTTAGATTGGTAGCCATCTCAACCACGTAAGATAATACATCATTAACCAAAGTAAAAACTCGAGTTATCTCCTTAACCTGTTCAACAGACGTGTCAACTATTAAACCTCTATGATTTATCTTACAAGTGACAATTTGTTTTATTTTGAAACTTAGCTTATCAGTGTAACAAATTAACAATATAGTTTTGTTAATCGTATTTAAAACTTTTAATTATCCGTAAAACTAGCCTATCAATGGAGCAACCCACTATTCAAATCTTGTAGAAAAACGTATTACCTTTGAAGCATTTCCAACAAGCTCGCTTTGAAGCTTCACCACTTTCTTTTCGGCATCATATGTTCCTTTCTGCAAAGGATGAAC
Source organism: Tagetes erecta (assembly GCA_030867185.1). Lineage (NCBI taxonomy): Eukaryota > Viridiplantae > Streptophyta > Magnoliopsida > Asterales > Asteraceae > Tagetes > Tagetes erecta. Next base: position 53,364,021 of record CM061486.1, on the reverse strand, counting down.
AACATTAACCAAGCATACCTATGTTGACGGGAACAACACTAAAAAGTCGCTTAAACTTTTCTTTATATTGGTTTATTTCCAAAACTTTCTTTAATTTTATTCAAACCTATAAAGAATGAATGAATTTTTCAGTTTCATATAAGAAAAATAAGCTTTTTGGTCCTAATCAATAGATCAAATGACAAATGCAACCCATTTTGATATATGTTTGAATAAGTAAAAAAAGGTTAGGAACTTGATTCATAAAACGGTGAAAGTTGGTGTTAAAACGAACTCAACAACCTGAATTTCAACAAGACCGGTGCTTTGTGCGATGACGACCTCAATGGTTCCATCAGGCTTTGGCCTCCAGTAGCCGCTCTCAGCATGCATGGGCTCTCCAGAATTCAGTTTCCAAGTCTTCTGAGAATAAGCTATAACAGGCTTCTCTCGCGCACACATAATTTCGTTTTCATAAGTAAGCAAATTTAATGTGAAAATTAGAACAACCTTAAAAGTCTATGCAAAATGTAAGTAAATACAGTATCTACGTCACACATAAATCACATAAATCTATCAAACATAAGGGATTATTTTCATTGAGCTTTCCTAGTATGAATATGAACCAAGAGACAGGTCGATACACAATCAATTGGCATTTTCTTTCACTGTCAATACCATGGTTTCAAAAAGCATGAGGCGCTATGAGGCTTTTAGGTCCCAAAAGCCAAGACGAGAGGCCAAAACTGCTCTATGTAGATACAATACAACCATAAACTGTGTCTCATTTCTTTTACACATCAACCTTATTCATCAAGTAACCGTTCGCAATCCCTTCATCCTTTTGACCCACATGTGCACGAGGCACTGCCTCAGACTTGGTTTTTAAATCAAGGTCAGAACAGGCCAATACTTTTGAAATTGAAAAATGAAATTTAGAGTATACAAACCATGATGCCAATATTTTCCAATGAAAACCAAAGCTTATCTGTAATGAAAAACTAAAAAGGTTTGGTTTTAGGCTCTAACTTAACTTCCAAAATTGGTTGCACATTTCTATTGGAAATGAGCATAACAACAGTTTGCTAATGCTAATGCAAATTGCTAAGTAGGTTGAAATTCACTAAAAAGAGTAGAGTTAGGTTAGGTTAGGTATAGAACCTTGTTTCCGGGATGTGTGAAAATGAGCTCTTCACCGTAAGCGAAAGAGGATATGGTGGGGAAACCACCTTCTCCTTCACCTCTCCAAGTTCCGATCAGATAAGACACACCTTCAATTGCCGGATGCACCACCGCCATCTTCCAATGCTCAATCGTCGTTTCTCTTTCACCTTAAACTCATTTGCCCCATCGATGTTTACCAGAAACAAAACAAAACAACCTCTTTTCTAAACTCACCTATATTTTTACTACCCCGGCGATACGCACAATTTTATTTTATGTTTTTAAAGTGAAACTAGATTATATGCCCGTGGTATACGCATAATTTATGATTAGTAGTCAAGATAATAAAAAAAATGAAATATTTAACTCCTGTTGTTATTGATTGTAAAATACTAAAAGTTACTTATTTGTTTTAGACTTTGTAATACATGAAACACTTCTATTTTTTTATATTCAGTTACGGTCATTGACACAATAGAAAATTATTCTAGTCACATGAGATGAAATGTAATGATTGAGTTCGAAGTTTTTACTTGTTGTATGAGACTCTAAGGTGCTGTTTGTTTTTACAGACAAAAAATGTCTACAGTTTGATTTTATGTCTGCCAGTGAATATATGGTTCGAAGATCTACAAGTTGAAAATATAATAATGTTTGTTTTATAAACTAGATATCGTTTGCATAAACTGAAAACTAGTGGCCGGTGAGTGGTGGTGGTCGGCGGTGGTAACTGGTGAGCGGTGATGATGGTGGTGGTAGGTGAGCGGTAATGTTGGCCAATAGTGATGGTGGACGGCTGTGGTGGTGTCTAGTGAGTGGTGGTGACGGTGGTGAGCAAGCCCGCCAAGCCGTAATATAGGACCTCTTCTAGTTGAGTTTTAGCCCAACTAGAAGTAACCAAACATGGCCCAACAAAATGAAAATGAACCCACTCCCAATATTCTATTCCCTTTTGGCTACAAATATCAAAATCACCGGCCGGAGTTACGCTGTTGCCGTAAATCACGACCAAACGCGCCATCAACTCACCGGTGAGAGAAGCCGGAAACGAATTGACGATAGCTATATCCGGTCATGTTGCTTCACAGTTGGACCTCTTCTTCTCGATTATTATTACAGTTCACAAGTCAAAGCATCAGCATCGGTTACGAACCTACTCGTCTCCACTCAACAAGACGATATCTCAAAGCGTCATCAACGGTTGCATTTCTCAGATCTGGAACAGATGTAGTCGTTGAAATTGCTCACAATAAGGTTGTTTATCTGTTTCGATTTTTATCCTGTTCTGATTGTTATCATGTTTCTCTTATCGCGATCTGTATTAGCTCCTAATTGATTTGTATTTGCTCGTAGTTAATAATCGGATGGTTATTTAGGTTTTCAACATGTTCATGTTGATTACGTTTACAGGTTATATGCAGTATGTTAATCTAGTTATTGCAAACATTTACATTTTTCACGTGCATATAATTGATTGTTTGTGTAGTTAGTGTATTAGAGGATAAGTACTGGCAACCTATTTGAAAATGATGATTTATGAATGGTTCAACACACACATGATGCCTCTTTTCATATTGAAAATCAAAGTAATATGCAAAACTGAAGTTAACCGCGTATAACTCGAAATTATATGACTAGATGAACGCACGGTCTAATAACATGCCGGATAAAGGAAACAGAATTAAGGAGTTCCAGATAAAGGACTCTGTCCTGATCGCAACTTCTGGTCTGTTAGATTGTGTTTGTTCGTATTTTATGGGCCCTGCAACTCCAAACAAATCAAAAGTTATGCTTGCTTTAAGTTGAGCCCTTTTCTAGCTCACTTGAGCTTATCCGTTTGTACTAAGTAGAGACATGTCAACTATATTGGATGAACATATCACAAGTAGTCAGAAGGAAAAAGAAAACTAAAAAGCTAGCTAAATTGGATTTTTGCTTTTCCACTACTATTAGGTCAATCATTCCCAGGATGCTGCTCATGATTCATATTTATTTTCTTTGAATTTGATATTATAGGTGCTGATAGCAGCAGCAGTATGTGCAGCAGCCGGACAATTGGCAAAACCTTTTACTGGTTCCATTTTTTACGGAAGAGAATTCGATCCAAAAGCTGCAATTTCAGCTGGAGGGTTTCCTTCAACCCATTCTTCTGTAACATTTCTTTCCGGAACACGTGTTTTCTTTCATTATGTGTTTTTTTGGTATCCAGTGACTTACTTTTTAAAATTTCACGTGTTCTAATGGCAGGCAGCTGTTGCTGCTGCAATGTCTATTGGTCTTGAAAGGTTTTATTTCATGTGAAGAAACAACATATATTATTTCAGTTATGTTTTGCCTAGTGTCAGTTTGAATAATGGTGAACAAATATATGATATTTGATACAAAACTATCGGTTTCTTGATGTATCAGGGGTTTCTCGGATTCAATTTTTGGATTGGCAGTTGTCTATGCTGCTCTTACCATGTATGATGCACAGGTATTTAGATACTTTTTTTTCTTGATACTGTCATTTCTTCAGTTCGACTTGTATCCCAACTCCCCTAACCTACCAACTTTGCAAAGTAACATCTGGCAAATATGTTTAAACTGTATCTTACATAGAAAGTTATGGTTTTGCAGGGTGTTAGAAGGGAAGTGGGGGTTCATGCAAGAACATTAAACAAAGCATTAACCAAAAACCAACCGAACACATACGCATCATCTGCTCCCAACCGTCTGATTGAATCTTCCTCCAAAAAGCTAACGTCAAGTTTAGAATCAGACAAGTCTCTCATGTTGGAAAAGAGAGTGAACTCGTCATTCCTAACAAATGATAGTGAACCAGTATCAGAAAACAATGGTCAAATTTCTGGTCTACTGAAAGAGTCAATTGGTCACACTAAAATTGAAGTTGCAGCGGGTGCTTTGTTGGGAGTACTTGCAAGCTTAGCTGTCTACACTTTTTGATACTTTGTGAGTATGCAATGCTTAATTCAGCTACATTATTGTACTATAGTTGTAGTTAATGTTGTTAGTAATGATTTATAGAGGGCTTAATTCAAGTTATAGTCGGTTTCTTGACTTCTAGTCCTGTTATTTCGGTTACTTAGTTTTCACAATTTACAACTGATTGTTGATAAGATGATTTATGTGTTTAATGAGTATGAATAAACAGGGTATGAAAATAAATCAAAAGAGCCCTTATTAGGATAGCCTAAAGCAATTACCAAAGCTTCACTGGAAGTAGGCTTTTAAATGAACCAAACAAATGCCAACGAAGGCTTATCCATGGACACTTACTTTTTTTTCTTGTTTGTGTTCATTTGTTAAGAAAATAAATGTGTTTGTTTCTGTTTGTTTATTAATATTAAACAAACATAAACAGTATAATCTAAAATTTTAAATAAAAATAAACATGAAAGAAAATAGTGATCTGTTAACAAAAAGTTTTAAATGATATGAGACACGCCAGGATTTGATGATGTGGACCGCATCGAGATGGCGATGGGGCGCATCCGCTGGACGAAAGAAACAACCAGGAATTTACGCGTGTCTTGATGACTCGAATTGACACATGGCTCGTGACTAGCTCCGATGCTGGGCACATCATTGAATAGATGCAAGCCACATTGAATGAGCGGTTTCAATAGACCGTTCAAGGTGATGCGGGGCTCACAATGATCTGCTTCACCCCATAAATAGAAATTGTAAGTTCAACAAAATTCTTCATATCTCGCTCTTATTTTCCACTCTATCATAGTTATCCTCCCAAGTCACTTTTAAATAAATTAGAACTTAAATCACATGGTACACGTTAAGTTTTTTTGAATTTCAAACCGACGTTTAGGACTTTGATTGGAAGAATATGAAACTATTGATGTAAAAATTACCTCGAAATGGTGCTCCAAACGACGAAATCTATACATCCGATTAAAGCACCGTTAGATTTAAACACCCGACTGAGACATTGTTTCTTCATTTGGCACCGTTTCAATATAACATTCATATCAATCGACTTATATTCTCATTTCGATCTAAAGCTTAAAACGTGGTTTGTAATTTCAAAAAAACTTAAAGTCGTTAAATTGTTTTTTGCGGCGATCCATTAATGGCAAAAATGATAAAAGTAAGACCGCTTGCACATATTTCAAAAGTTAGAACCCTAGCGACCAAAAACATAAATTTAAGGCCGTTAAGATCCGATACTCCAAAATCACAAACAAAAAAATTAGATATGTACTACAAAAATAAAAACAAACAACGTTAAATATGAACTTTTCAAACAAAAAACTATAATTCCTATTTCCGTTAGATATGTTTCTTTAAAGTTTAAATATATAACTTCTCATTTTTAAACTCATCACATATTTGATCAATTAAATCTCTTAGATTTAACAACCACTTGTTAAAAACTACTTCATATGTATCATGCTTGACCTGTACGAATATGTATGAAATATCATGTTAAAAGGTAAAAACTAATCATAATCTAATATATATGAAGTGTGAACTGTAATCATGATTTACCAATTTTAAAACACAAAAGACAAATAACTAACTTGAAAGTAGAAGAATCACCGGAAGAAAAATCATGGAAGAGAAGCAATTGAGTTTATTTTTGTTTGCCGGAAGTATATGAATCGTCTGAGTGGATAGTGATTTAGGACACTTCTTTATTAGTGTGATTATGGTAGTGGGCCTCCTCATATCAAAACAAGTAATAAAATAAAAACATTATGGATAAAAGGACCATACAAATACAATAGAAAGTATTAGTGGGTCATATATATCGGTTAGTTGGTGACTTTTGGTTAGTCAGTTCGGTCGGGTATTCTCACTTATATAACCGAAACCAAATCATAATTATCAGGTTCGGTTCATCTTGGTTTGGGCCAAAGATAGCAATGAAATGCAAAGAAAGTAGATGTGTTGGAAGTTGAAAAATGTAAGTTTTTCTCAGATAACTTACAAGGATTGCAAAGTAAAGAAAAGTACTACAAACATTTTTACAAGAAATCAAACGTTATCAATTGTGAATCGTCAAACAGAATCCAAGTTGCTATTATTCTCATTCATTTTGGTTCTTCTATCCCCAATATTTAACAAATTATGAGTACCTGCATGATTGTTTGTTATCTTTATTGAATAACTAAGTGTTGTCTGGTTGCATTACATGTATAAAAATTGCCGTTTAGCGATCTGATTATAAACTCTGAAACTCCAATGCATATTTGTACGCCAGCAGTTTATAAATCCCAAACCCAGAAACCACTCATAGCTTAAGCACGAGTCATGTTTCAAGCTCATTTTTTGGTCCCTAAACTTGATGTACTTCTTCTATTCAAACAAGTTCAAATATCAACAATTGTATAAAAAATCGACTCGTTACATGTATAGCTTCTTCAACGGTGAGGCATGATCATCAATCTTCTAGATAACTATGGAACAAATTATTCAAAGCCTATGTTGACCTTGTACCCAATGAATCTTACAATCAAGGTTTATAGGGTTTGAATTGTAAATAATCCATTCAAGAATCAAGTCTTCTTACAAGGGTTCTATGCACCAGTTCGGCTGGGTCGCATCTAGATCCACAGGGGAGATCCTCAAGGACGTTTTATGGAATTTACGAAGGCTTGTTCGGTGGCCAATACTTATATATGTGATTCCTGCTGCATTAATTTTTTCATACAAGCGCGCCTGCAGATAAAACCATTCATACAACTAATGAGTTCAAGAATCACAATCTGTGTGTTTCTACAGTTTTTAATGAATTTTTGCCTTTGACCCGTTTGATGGCATGCCCATTTTGCAATTGTTAAATTATTAATAAAAAGGTACCTCGTTCGCTTCATCTAAAGCACTGGTGGATTCATCCAAAAGAACCAGGTCTGGTTTGGAAAGCAACAAGCGTGCAAACGCGAGTCGTTGCTGCTCACCAAGAGAAAGAACACTGGACCATTCATTGGTTGTATCAAGACCACCAAAGCGTGACAACAAGTAGCCAAGCTGCACATCTTCTAAAGCCTTTATTAATTCATCTGTATTAGGCTGCAAAGGTTGTGCACTAACAACTTCGGACCCAGACAAATCTTCAAGAAAAGGAATTAAGCCTGCAAAATAATTTAGGAACAGAATACATATTTCGACATTATAACAAATTCATTAATGGATACTTAACCAAGATCTTAAGTATGCATACCAGTTGATTTGGATTTATGAGATGTAGAATCTGAAACATCAGGCCATGTGGGATAAAGCAACTGTTGTCGAAGGGTTCCTAAAACCATATACGGCCTTTGGGGAAGGAAAAATACGCCTTTGAAATCCCGGTATTTTGATTTTTTATCAACATTATTAGTTTCATCCGCAACATTTACTCCATTAGAAGCCGTCTCTCGGGTATATTTAGCAAAAAATGTAATCTTTCCCCTACCCGTGCGCCAAAGACCAGCAATAGCTCTTAACAAAGAGGTTTTCCCACTTCCACTAGGTCCAGTAATCTGACATTTATTCAACATGATTAGTTAACAAACTGGAAAAAAATGGTCAGCTGTGATTTGATTAGAGGAGTTTCCTAACCAGCAAATGCTCATTGTTGCAGACTGTCAGTGACAAATCTCTGATAAGTAGGGCTTTAGTTGTGGGAGTCAAAACAGTCAAATTTTCAATTTCCAGCAACTTTTGTGTATCTAGAGGATTATTGGGCTGAAAGGTTGAATCTTCCAAATTGACATACGTCAGCTGAATATCATCTAAGGCTTCCACGGGACCATTAGAACTCTTGTTGTCCAAAATATCATCAAATTCCCCTGAACGATAATTCGAAACCAGGGCTCAAATTTTGAAGATGAATATACGACTAGAGGTCGAGATGAAAGACATACCTAATCGATCAATGACAGCTGAAAAGGCACTTATAGCCTGAAATTGATACACGATGAGAGAAAAATCTCCAAGAATATGATTGAAGGCAGATACAGACTGATTTATCACACCAAATTCAATCTTCCCAGAGAAATACATAGGTGCAACAACTGCAGCTGGAAGAATCTGAATCAGGTAACGATAACCATTGGTGAAAAACTCCAGATTTCTTGAAGATATCAACAGTTGCTGCAAATTCAACATAAAAGTTAATCGTTAACAAAGACAACAGAAAAGGTACAGAGTTATAGCCTTATAGGTCATCACATAAATATTTTATACAAAGAAGTTATGTTTAATATCTAAATGTAAGCACAAACATGTAAGGGAACAATAAGAGGCAATAACTTGGACTACATACAGTTAAATTCTCAAAAGCACTTCTGAACCGCTGCAAAAGAAGTTTGATTTCATTCTCCTCGCCACCATAAAATGCAATCGACTCAGCATTTTCACGAATACGAACAAGCCCATAACGGAAATCTGCTTCCATTTTCTCTTGCATGAAATTCAAGTTAACCAGCCCCTAAAATAGTATACAATGTTATCACAAATCTAAAACAGTTACACCCCAATTTCTCAAAAATGCAAATCTCACCTTCCCAAGGAAAATGCTGATGGCCGTTCCACCAACTGAATACACCAAAAGAACAACAAAAAGAGGCGGATATATGCCAAACAATATGTTGCTAAAAGATATCAAATCTACCATTGCATTAAACAATGTTAACGAGAACGAAAGTGATGTTCCAGTGAACGAACTCAAATCATCAACAATTCGTTGATCCGGATTATCAATAATCGACTGAGACTGTATTTGGTAAAACGTCTGATTCTTAAGATAGCGTTCCATATAATAGTTCGTCATCCAAGATCTCCACCTCAAAGCAAGAGTCTCTCTTGCATAATCTCTAATCACAAAAATCTACAAAAACCATTAAACCAATAAGACTTAAACCTAATCAACATTCAAGTTTATTAACATAATCTGTTTTTTAACTTTTAATCCAAAAATTCCACCACGATGAGCAATACCTAAACAGAATGCAGCAATGTGCTCACCGGAATTCCACCGGCGAAAGCAGCAAGGTAATACGATAGCTGCGTAGTGAACTGTTCCTGGTCTTTGTCTAGCACAATTTAAGCAAATATATTACATTAGCATACTCATTACAGTTTAATATACTAACTTGGCGATACTAACTTCTAACAACTTACTGGCAAGCGCGTTATAGAAATCGCGACCTAGAAAATTAAAACCGACGCTGATTCCAGTAGTTCCTAAAGTTAAGGCAAAGACAGAAGCTAACTGTATCCTCGCCTGAACTTTATCATCTGAAAACCAGTAAGGTGCAGCAACTTTATAAAACCTCCTAAAAAGCGTCGGCAAATCAGTTCCCTTCCTCGGCACATTCTAATTTCAAAACAAAAACGCTACGAAGCGTCAAATCAACGCCACTAAACAAACCGTAAACAAATTCACATATTTAGAGAACGAAAAGTATTAGTAGTTAATGAACAATTACAATACCTGGTCTGTTTTAGTCGCGGTGACAGGAGGATCTGCCGGAGTGGAAGAAGAGGACGAACGAGGCGTGAATTTGTTCCGGCGTTGTTTCATCGGAGACCTGTGTGATTGAAGGTGAGTAGATCTGTGAATGGTGAGATTAGTGAAGGAGATGTGATTGTGGTTGAGGTTGTTAGGGTTTTGATGTAGGATTGTGGTTGGATTAACAAGGAGAGTGTTGAATAATGTCATTGCTGGTCGAGATTTGCGTTCACTGGAAGTGTAAATAAACTATTATCCACAACGAACATCAGCCAAATCGCAACAGTTTGTGTTGTTGTTTGTTATCTTCACGTATATGATCTTTATTTCTTTTTTATAATTAAATTTTATTTTAAATAAGTAAAATAAATGAGAGTTTGAATCTAGTATATGTAGTTTTATGACTTTTATCATTTGAATATGACATCCCGTTATGTCTGTCCGAATAATTCTAGGTTGTTTATTATGTTGTGTGATAATTTTATCTTTTAAATTATTTGTGGGAGAATGAAATATAGTTACGTGATATCTTTTGAAATCACGAACACTTGCGTGATAATTTTATACGTGTGGACGGAATACTCAGGTAAGATATGTTCTTCCACGATAATTTCATCTTTCAATCATAGCTTGTGTGATAATTTCATTACTCAAATTACATTTTGCACAAAACTAATTATTTGTATTTTAAATTTTCTCAATATCATTACACTCCAATGAACGAAGAGCTGTAAATTTGAGTATTTTGATTGAGGCTGTAAACAAGTCCAACCGAATCAGGTTGGGCTCGGGTTCGACTCGTTGAAAAATCAAGCCGAGCCGAGCTTGTTTATCTCTACAAGCTCAAAATGTGGGCTTGGGAAACGAGCCAAGCTCAAACCGGCTCGCAAGCCAAGTTTTTATTTTATAAAAAATATTAATAATATTTTTTACAAATATATATATATATATAACAAACAGATAATATATTTTTGTATTTATTTATCTAAAGGGGTGGAAACAATGATACGATATCTATATTTCAAGAACTTTGATCATTATTTTGTATCTTTATACTTAATTTTTAGTTAAAATACATGAAAATGATCGTATGTTTATGGTGTATATAAATAATATGTCGTAATAACGAATTAAAACTCATATATTCTATAAGGCTCAAGCTCATTTTGAATTGATCTAGCCACAGGATTTTTAAACATCCCTTATTAGCTTATTATGATTAGAAGAAAAAAGTTTGTGTTTAAAAAAGCAGGAAGCTAGTGCATGTTATTGTGATGCTAATAACGGAACTTTAGATTCCCCTTGGCTTCATTTTATTTTTTTTAGAGTAAACTGCAGTTTTGGTCCCTGTGTTTTGATATTATTAACAGTTTTGGTCCCTGTGTTTTTAACTTTTAACAGTTTTGGTCCCGAACACTAACTCCATCTAATTTTCCGTTAAGTCTCTCTCACATGCGGAGTAAAAATGTTATTTCTCTCGCTTTTTTTGACAAACGACTAAATAAAAATGTTAACCTACATGATGACTTAGATAAAAAAAGAGGGAGAAATGACATTTTTACCCTTTAGATGTGGGGCGCGTGTGAGAGACTTAACGGAAAATTAGATGGAGTTAGTGTTCGGGACCAAAACTGTTAAAAAATAAAAACACAAGGACCAAAACTGTTAAGGTGGGACCAAAACTGTTAATGGTATCAAAACACAGGGACCAAAACTGCAGTTTACTCTTTTTTTTATTAACTTTCAAAGTTTTGTTTCAACTTTCAACTGCATGTTATTGTGATGCCCCTACAATCCTAAATGCCTCATCGCTTTCAACCTTCAAGGTTTCGAGATTTGTTTCAAGCCTCTATTAATTTGTTCATTGCCTTTTTACGTTCTATTAACTTGTCTTTTTGAAGACCTAAACAAAGGTCCATACTTGCTTATTTCAGGAGATGGAGAGATGACTGACTAGAAACATAAAAAACCAGGAAACCGGCAAAACCAGTAGCCCCCCGAACCAGCAAACCAGGAACAGATCACAACTGTCTTTTTCATCTCAGTGTCGGTTCAGTTTCCAGCCAACCGGTCCAGCCCAGTTTTTAGACTGGGTCTAATTCTTCCAAAACAAATCTAAGAGCTTTTGTAAATCTAAGGGTGTTTACCTTTTGGTAATGTAACCAACAAGGGGAATACAAACTTTGAAGAAAGATACAGTTAAAAAGAAGTAATTACGTTATCGAGACTACATTCTGAAACATCCTAGCACAACATCGAAAGATCAAACAGCTTCCAGAAACTTCCTCACCAAATCACAGCAACTATTCTTGATTGGTTTTGTTTTCATTTTGACCATCTTTGACTTCTTCATTTGCAGCCGTGGATGGTCCTTGTGATGTGGCAGCCGCCATCACCTCTCCAGGTGGCGGGTGGTCAAACTTGCATGTAGCACCATACTTGCAAGCCCCTGTCTTCATGTAGTATGGACAGTTTACAGCACCCTGTCCAGATAAAAAAGTTAATAATTGCATCACAAATAAGAGAGGCAATAGTCTTATTCTTACACCTAACGATCATGACCTGTTCTTAGATAATGAGTTGACTTGGGCCATTTTTATTTAACTGATTGGTTCATTTACGTCTACTTAAATTATACAATTGCTCAAAATGTCATTTTTTTAAAAAGAAAACTTGCTAACTTAGAACGTGCCCATATGGGCCAGCACCACCCTCCACCATTGGTTGCCACCACATACTGGTCACCGACACCACCACCATTGTCACTGCCGTCAGATACCTGTTTCTTAAAACGATTTGTTTTAACCCTGGTCAAATTTCATTTTGACATAAACCAAGCTAACACTTCTTTAAATAAAACCTGTTACCTGACTCAGCCAATTCATCCATTTACTAGGCTTACTTATTCTGTAGTTAAAACGTTTATATTTATAGAAAATAAATACACACCTCTCTCCTAGGAAGACCAGCAAGAGTAAACTTGACATTTTGTTGTTCGCCTTCTTTTGCTGACAGGGCATGTGCTGTCCTGTCAAAGGGATGATGAAACTTGCATCTCTCCCCAAACATGCACACCCCAGTTTTCATGTAGTACTATTAACACCAAGAAAGGAAAAAAAAATGAAGCAAATTTAGAAGCATGTTGTGAAAATATAAATGGGCCAAATTCATATATACCCCTGAAAAGTTTCATAATATCATATTTCCCAACAAACAGTTAACGTCAAATATACCCAATTCATCAAATACAATTTATAATAGGACTACTATACCCCTATCTTTCTCCTTACACTCAAAACTCTAATATCCTAATACACATTACAAGCAAAAGGCATAACTATATAATACTAAAAACTGGCGTATCTGATAATATGATTTTTTGTTGGGTAAATATGATATTATACAAAGTTTTGGGGGAGTGTATGCAATTATCACCAAAAACAAAGCAGATGAGAAACTAAGAGTTCATTTAATGCCTTGTTTCAAACAAATAAGATAGCTGATTGTGACCACAAAACAAATCGCAGAGAATAGTGTTTAAATGTGATTTGGCTGTTTGAAGTTGGAAAATATTAGTCATCCAGTGTACAGAAAATGCTATTATTAAAGACCAAAACAGATATTGTGGGCAAAAAACAAGATAATTCAAAAAGGAGGCTCATTGTTGTAATTTTGTTTTTGCCTTGGATAAATAGTTTTGCTGCAGTCTTGCAGAGACTGCTAAATTGATTATCACCACTAAAAACATTTATACTATATACCCAGAAATTGGAAAGCTCGTTAATTCTGACTTCGAAATGTAATAATCAGATAACACAGTCAAAATGCAAAGTTAAACACCCCGTTAACTTATAGTAATATAAATAAGTGAGTATCCCGGATAAATAAAGGCAAAAGCAGCCATACTTGTTATGATAGTAAAAGTACTTAAAACTAGAAGAAAAAGAATTCATGCAGATTCATAATAGAGAACATCATTATCAAACTGAATCACAAAGCTAATTTTTTAGAACTTGGGCTTAAAAAATCTGAATGGTCGAATATTACGGCACATCTTAAGAAACTAGTAGTAGACGGCTCCTAATAGAAAAAAAAAACATAAGGGTGTACGTGCACACGTGTGTGCACACGCACACGCATATATGTATATTTGAAGTAGAGCATAAAATCATATAAATACGCACATCACATTCCATTTGTCCAGGTCGCTGAGGGTAGATAGCTGGAGCCAAACCAAGCTGCATCAAAGAAAATACAAACCATTAACCAACAAAAAAAAAGATAAAAGAGAGGGTATAATAACAATGGAGCACCTAGAGATTTTTAATTCACCCACACACAAAAAAACTAGCTTGAAAAGCACAGAACTGGTCAAATCATATGCTACGTGTTACAATGTTACTCTTTAGGGGTGTAGCTTTGTGTACTGATTTTGAATTGTAAGTATTGAAGCTAAATAAATATTAAAATATGTATCAACTTTGGCTTCAGGATACTGTAAAATACTTTTGGTCATCAATGCATTACCAAACTGTTTAAAAAATAGTACTCAAGTAAGATTGACATAATGTGTACACCTAGGTTCAATCTACTACACACTTAGCACAATCTCTACTTTACCATAGTCTGACCAAGTCGTGGGTCCACAGTTTGCATGACAGCTGGAGCTGGGCTGACCAAACCAATGTTGTTCATATGAATGCTAGGAGTGGCTACCATAGCCCCAGTTAGATCCACTCCTGCATACAATATTACAAACCAATCATGAAGCATGCATTATATGAAAAAAAAATTAATGAAAAGAATCATAAACTGATCACAATAAAAGAGCACGATAATAACATTTCCTTAAGACCTACCACCATATCTCTCTGGATGATTATAGCGACATGTGGCACCATACTTGCAACTGAATATAAAAAAAAGGTAAGGCGTTTATAGAAATTAAATTTATCAAAATTGTTTCTTGTTTCCTGAGGGAGTAACTTAAATAAACAACTCAGTGTACAAACCTGCCAGTTTTCAGGTAAAACGGACAATCCACTTCTCCCTGTTTTAGCAGTCAATAAATAAAAATGACGAAAGACAAACAAATTAGTTGCGAGTGAGAGTGAGACAAACAAAAAAGAAGCGTGTTAAAACTATAAAATATTTTCTAGTGTATTACCGGTCTAATAGGGAGGCCTTTTGAGTTATTCAACAGAGAGGGAGTAAACGGGGGCACTGAAACTGAAGTTGTCAAGCTGCCATTTATTCCACTTGTAATTGCTTCCGTATGTACTCCATTTAGATTTTCTGCCTCAGTAGCTGGTATTGAGATGTCTTTTGGATGATGAAATTTGCAGGTTAAACCAAATTTACATTTGCCAGTCTTCATATAAAACTGCTTACATATTGACATTATAAACACGTTACATGCAGGTAAAAATACAAGGCTTATATTAGTGAGTGTGGAGCAATCGTACCGCACATTGGGGCTCAGATGGTCTTTCTGGTAACTCAGAACCCCCGTTGTTTTCTGAAGCAGACTGCAGATATATAATGTACCCAAATACCTTATTAACTAGAACATGAATGCAAACCAAATTGATATATTGTAACCCAGTTAAGCCTACCAGAGACGAAACTTTTTCTTTTGGGTGGTTGAATTTGCACTTGGGACCAAACTTGCATGTTAGAGTCTTCAAGAAATACTGCAACAAATACAAACTAACTAAGATATCTGATCATCTGGGAAAAAAGACAGCACCATAGAGAGTTGTATCCCCTATCTGCTAAAATAGTAATTAGGCCAATAGAAGAAGAATAAAAATTACACGAGAATAATAATCAATTTCTTTTAGCATATTAAACCTCATGATGTCAAATAAACAGCATGACTGTAAATGGTAAGGACATGCAGAAGCACAATATATTTTTGCCTGAACAGGTGCACTTAGTTATTATAATTATCACAACAATCAAATTTACACCATCATACTAACTACTTATAACACTAAAAGGTATTAACAGTAATTGTTAACAAAGAAAACATAGAGGGTCTACTTTCCAAAATAACTATAGTAAATACATGTACAATGTTCTATAAACTAGTATATTATGTTAGCTTACCATTCAGCAGTTAACCCACTTGCGTGGACTTTGTTCACAACATAGGTCATTCCTTTTTCTAGCAGTGTTTGCGCTACATACAGTAAATCTAAAATCTAAATACTACTAGTTTTGTAAGTTAAGCATACCGGGCAATCTGGGGCTT
This sequence comes from Tagetes erecta, assembly GCA_030867185.1. NCBI lineage: Eukaryota > Viridiplantae > Streptophyta > Magnoliopsida > Asterales > Asteraceae > Tagetes > Tagetes erecta. The sequence goes on along the minus strand of CM061486.1, from coordinate 53,348,167 downwards.
CAGGTCTCTCTGGAAGATCTTCACCTGAAACACCTACTGGAACCTGCCATTAAAGAATAAATATGGATGTGCAGATTAGAAAAGAATAATTATATCACATGGATATATTGCTACGCAAATGAGAAAGACAGACTACAAACAGCACAGAGCCAAATACAAGTAAAAGGGCAGGGTGTTTTTAATCAACAACAAAAGCCACACTCACAGGAAAGAAAAAAGCCATAGGTGTGTGGAATCAACCAAAAGGAACGTTGTTAAAATTAAGTAAACACAGCACTAAAAGTTAAGGTTACTCAGAGTTGCTCTTTCTACACTTGACTTTCTTTTTTATAGTTGTTTAATCTTCACTTAAATACCTTTTTGTCGCTCCTCCCAATCACACAATCACTCGTCCATTCACTAAAAATACCAAATTCAGCATTGTCTCCAGCATAGATGGATAGAGTTCTCAAAACTTCAAATTACTAATTTACCACTTTTATTTAATCTGTTTTCTTACTTCCTGTTTTTTGCAAAAGATTAAATCCAGCTTGATGTTTGGGTTAAAATGTCATGTCAAAATTGTAAAATTAAACGTGAAAGCAGGTGACTATTTGCGTAGCTACCACTCCCTTACATGCAGAATTGAATTACCACATGCACACCTTCCCTCCAGACAAGCACTCACTAAGTGCCATGAGAACGACAAGAAAAGAAGAAAAGCACACAAAATCAATGTTGAGAAAGAAAAACATACAGAGAGGATGCTTTATTTTATCATGTTCACGATTCATGAATTATTGGGAGTTTGTTGGTGTTCATGATTTAAGGAGCAGAGTGAATATGAAAAGGTTGCAAGTTGTGATAGAGTGAATATAGTAAGTTTAAGGTCAGCTGAGAAGAACGACAACAAGAGGATGAAAATAATGAATTAATAGTAGATATCCTATATGCTATGTGGTGACAATAACATGCAAATAGTCCGTAAATAGTCGTTGAAAACCCAATTCCCATATAAAACAACAACAGTCTGGTACAAAATAAGTTTATCAAATAAATGGATTGATCAAATAGAACTCGTTCCAAACAAAACCCATGTGATTGGTTGACATAGAATGGTTAATGGAATTGCTATTTGATTCCTCTGTGTGGTATCATGCATGTTTTGGAAATGCATGTTTTAAATTAAAACGCATATTCACAACTATAACTATAAGTATTATGAAAACGACAATAAAGGTAAAAAACTAGTATTGATATTAAATACTGCAAATAACTCAGTATTTTACGAGTAGAACCCAAAGTCACTCCTTACAAGTTACAAAACAATCTTGTGAAACAGAAGGTTGACATAAAAATCAAAAAACAAATCCTAAGTTTCGCGGTAAAATTAGTACGCTAGAATGATATCAGCATTCAGCAAAACATTAGCATTATAAGTGCGTATATATATCAGATAATACATTGTAATTTGTAAACAGGTTTAAGTACAAGAGCAACATACAGTAGTTGGCTAAAATAAGAATAGGGTGAAATGCAAAATAATGTAAGTAATAATCAGAGTATAACTACATAGATAATAGAAATAGAACTATATATAAGAGCAGAATACAGTAATTGACTAAACTTAAAATAAGTTGTAACTGGAAAATAGTGTTTGTAATATGGATCAAATATAGCTACATTATATACTATAAACAAAAATAAAAAGTCACCTCTTTCCAATCAGAGATTCCACCCTCAGGGACCCACAAAGGATGGTCAAACTTGCAGGTATCTCCAAACTTACAAGTTCTTGTAAGCATATAATGAGCACAGTCCTTTTCTCCAGGCCTCTGCGGATAAACAGGCAAACTGCTCTGGAATCTAGGGCGCTTCATTAAAGGGTTGGTAGAAAACCAAGCTTCACTTTGCCCAATTGTATTATGGGTACCAAGAAGAGACTGATGGTATAATGCTACGATAGATAGTATATAAAACGTTATTAAGTAAAAATACATACATATGCTATTATAAAATTAAATCTTCATATTCTGATACTCGTAGAAACTAACGTTAATATTACATATGATTTATATTAATAAAAGAACCAACATCTCATGTCACTGCAAAATACTTTGTAAGCTATATTAATATTAATATAATGACATGTTAAATAGGTCAAAGTAGCAGGATAAAGTTAAACAAAGTTTGGAGAAGTATTATGTCAAACTGTCAATCATTTACAATATATATATATATACATATATATATATAAATAATTAATTCTATGAAGATCCATCTCACCATATTTCCGTTTCAATTTAGTAGATGAGCTTAAAAGATGCATATAACACGCATTGAATTTATTCAATAAACCATCATTTTGGTTAAAAGTTGAAGTAGAAACCTACTAACTCTACATGTGTAGCCTGCTGAACACTTTAGTTCAAAACCAACTAATGTAGTGTAATAAGCAGATCTCACCTACTAATTGTATTTAACATTTACACAGAACAACACTTTCGTATGTTTTAGACTTAATCTAAAAACAAAATTACATAAAAAAATCGAACATGAAAATGCTTAGACCAAAAAACTATTGATTTGATCCATTTTTTTACGAATACAATACCTCTTTCATTAATAGCATAAAAACTGATCCAACTTCACTTCTAAAAAAAATTAAATTGTCATATAAAATCTTTTTTCATAGAGCAACTTTACTGACCCACATGACACATATACTATAGTAGGTGAAAGTTACCATACCTTCAAAAAAATTGTGTGTTTTTCATAAAACAATTACAATAGAGTGATAGACTCAATATATGTGTGTGTTTCCTTTTAGAAAATTTCAAAATTTTGTGATTTTATGTACACATATATACATGTGTGTGCATACACACACAAAAAGATAAAGGGTGTGTCGCAGTTGTTCTAGGAGAGCAAGAGAATTACTTGGAAGAACTGAATAGAATGAAAAACAATATATGTATTGAAGGAAAAAAGAATACTTGAATGAAATGCGAGTGAATCTCTCAGAAATATCCTCCCGTATGTAGCAGGACTTTAAGAGAAACGAAATGGAAGTCTTTGTAACTTCTTTAATAACCATACTATCCCCAACATAACGTACCAATTTTAGATAAAAAAAAATACTAACATGTCCTTCCTTTTTGCTATAATTTCACTACAAACCATGCAAAATTAAAATATAAAAACTAGCATTTCCTATAAACTATTTTCTGACCATACTTAAGAACACAATGAAATAGATTCATGTATATGCATATACCTACAAATAGTGTGGATAGGCATATTATGTTTTGATTATATAATCTAACCTGAAATATATGTCACTCTTTTTGCTAAAAAAAAAGCTCCAGATGTATTTCAACAAAAAGATTAGAGGTATATATGCACATACATGCAAAAAGATTACAAGAACCCAAAGTCTTACCAGCTCACTTGATATGCCCATAATAGTAAATACATAGGCAACGGAATGGAAGAGGTAACTAAGTAGAAAAGGAACAAAAGTGTGATAACTTTTCATGCAGCAAATCTTAGAAAACATGCTACTAGCCTAGTAATTTATATTCTGAGTTGTATTCCATATACACGACCATTAGTTTATATGATTAGATCTATTAGTTCATATTTATAGAAAAATCCAGAAATCATAATATGTGAAATAACTGTACATGTCCCATATAAAATGACAACTAAGACTCTAGAGTAAATAAAAAATGAAATGTACTTATAGATCTGTAAACCATTATGATGCTAGTAATACACTGAAGGTATGCACCATAGTTATCAAAAGCCCTCGCCTGAGGGACTAGGCGACCAAAAAAAGCAAGTCCCTGTAATTGTGCTTTTCTTTGCTACGAAGATTTAGTCCCTGAAAAAGCTCATATACGGCTATTTTTTTTAATTAATCTAAATTAAGGAAACTAACATTACCTATTTTTACTCCATAATTGGCACCAAAAGTTCCAGTTAGTTTCAACAGTTTTAAAGGGTTAACCCTAAACTGTATCCAGTCAAGAAATCTTTTCGTTGAGGTCTCATTCCAGCCAAAGTTAAAGAGCAGTTTTTTTTATAATATTTCATTGATGTTTATGGATTCCCATCATGATGTTTACGGAGGAAGATGATCACCATGTGATTGAAGTTGATTCTGGTGGTTTTGAAGATTTATGAACTTTTGGTTTGCATAGTTTACTAATGATTACTTTATGAAGTTTTTGTTTTCAAGTATTAACAATTTGGTTTTGAAGTATTTTGGTATATGAGATAATTTGGGTACTTTCTGTTGAGATTATGCAATTATGGCATTGGAATATTTTAGGTATTTGAAGTAATTGTTATTTTCTATTACATATTATATTTTACTTTTTTTTCTTTTAGTGCGCTTTTTACTTCCCAGGCCCGCGCTTTTTTTGCGCCTCTCGCCTAGGCCTTAGTCCCAACCTCTTGCCTAGAGTGCGCCTTGTGCCTTTGATAACTATGGTATGCACTGGTAATTAAAGATTGAGGTGCTCACTGTCTTAAAGAGAAAACAGCAAACTGCATACATGTTTACTGTTAAAAGGGCCGCATTGTATAACAAAGTTTGAAAATCTATGTGGAGCTCTAATAGAACACAGTTTGACACTAAAAAAACAAAAACACATATACTACATGTGAAGGTAATACAGTTATGTCAAATGTAAAAACTGAAACCATCTGCCCATAAAGTATATAACCAATTGCCAAAACTTGGATCGAACTTATGTTTCGGAAAACTATGTGAGTTTGCTCTTAAGAAATAGGACCTTATAATGATAGTAGCAGCTGCCAACGGCAAGGCAGACAAACTATGGGTTAGCAGAGTTAGGGGTATGGACATGAAGATCCTATACTCTACAAAACTCAAACTTGTGGTAAACAGGTGAATCCTTGCACACTTTTGTTTGTATACCTTCACAAAGTAAGCTAATGTTTGTTACACTATTTGATTCGCAGAGTATATATTGAAGCAAGCTAATGTATAGACTAATTTTGGTCCAGACTTAAAAAGGATGCCCCCTCCCATTTCACCGTTGCAAACCGATTATAATGAATAATCTTACATCTGCCTAGTTGCTATCCTTCAACTAAAAACTGAAGCAACAGAGATAATTATCTACAAGTTGCACATAACTAAACACTAAAATCCCTATTCCTGAGTACTATCAAACACAAAACACGACGTTTTACTTCAACTTCAACAGATGAATAAAACTTTCAAACAGAGAGCATTGGACACAAAAAACACTCATAAAACCTATACCTTCAGAAGCCGAACGCTTATAACCAGCATATAACGATTCAATCGCAGCTGCGTTAACGTCATCGACACCAGGCGGTCCAGGCCACAATGTCGATCCTCCGGTGGCTCTAGCGGCAGCGGAGTAACCGATGCCGAGAGTGTCCGTGTGATTGTACAGCATTGAAGGACCTTTGTCGGTGAGAGATGAATAGCTGAACAGGTTGGTGGACGGTGAGATAGGATTTGCACCTAAATACCTAGACGAGGTGTGGTCCGAGGGGTCCGCCGGAACGTATTGATCGACGGCGGATCTGGATGTGAAGATGGCTGATGGATTGGATCCTCCGCCATACGCGTAGGAGCTGGATCCGTAGAGCTGATTCGCCATTGAAGGTATTGAATGAACAAACAAATGAGCCCTAGATGCCCACAATAATAGCTTTAACTTTTGTCCCTACCTCGTCCTAGTGAGACGATCACTTCACTCCTCGTCTACTATTGAAATCGAGTTTTTAAAAAAATGGATATCGGTACAGAATTTAGTTGGACGGTATTAAAACGGTATTGATTTTTCATTTCAGTATTAGTATCATATTGGTACCAGTTTCACATTTTATTTTATTTTATTAAAATTTATTCGGTACCAAAACCTTATTATTATACTGGTATTCAGTACCACGAATTAGGTTCAAATACAAAGTCTAAATTTCCTAAAAAGTCTAAGAATGAATTTGGACCATTAGATCTAATATTAAATAAAGATCAATGGCTCATAAACACAAGGTGGCATAATGGTAAATAGTTAGAACTTTAAATGGTATGCCAAAGGTATATTAGTCTTGTCTCATTTTCAAATTTCACCCTCTTTTTTAAACGTCCATAACTTTTACATACGACAATATTTTTTAATAAAAATTACACCAAAAAAAACGAGCGTTTTTTTATCTTCAAAACGCATATAATATTGATATATAAAAAACAAAATTTTTTTTTGAAGTTTCAACTCATTGTGTTATATTCGTTAGGTCATTGTGTTATATTTTTCAGCTCATTGTGTTGTATTAGTCAAGACATTGTGTTATATTTTTCAGATTGTGTTATATCCGTCAGGTCATTGTGTTATATTCGTCAGGTCGTTGTGTTGTATTTTCATCAGGTCGTTGTGTTATATTTTCATCAGGTCGTTGTGTTAAATTTTCATCAGGTCGTTGTGTTAAATTTTCATCAGGTCGTTGTGTTATATTTTCATCAGGTCGTTGTGTTATATTTTCATCAGGTCGTTGTGTTATATTTTCATCAGGTCGTTGTGTTAAATTTTCATCAGGTCGTTGTGTTATATTTTCATCAGGTCGTTGTGTTATATTTTCGTCAGGTCGTTGTGTTATATTTTCATCAGGTCTTTGTGTTATATTTTCATCAGGTCATTGTGTTATATTTTCATCAGGTCGTTGTGTTAAATTTTCATCAGGTCGTTGTGTTATATTTTCATCAGGTCATTGTGTTATATTTTCATCAGGTCGTTGTGTTATATTTTCGTCAGGTCGTTGTGTTATATTTCATCAGGTCATTATGTTATATTTTCATCAGGTAATTATGTTATATTTTCATCAGGTCATTGTGTTATTTCAGATCATTGTGTTATTTCATTAGGTTATTGTGTTGTAACACAATGACATGAATAAATAACACAATGATTTGACAAATAACACAATAAGCTGAAAAACGTGATTTTTTTGTTTTTTTATATATGAATATTATACGCGTTTTAAAGATAAGAAAAATGCTCGTTTTTATGGTGCAATTTTTTTTAAAAATAATATCGTATGTAAAAGTTACGGACGTTTAAAAAAATGGGGTGAAACTTAAAATATATAGACATTACCATCGTTACCCTTCCTTCTAATTTTAAAGGAGTGTCACATGTCATCATCTCACGACTTCTTAGACTTTATAGGAAAATTGAACTTTGTAGTATATAACTCCACTCTCAGTACCACAAGCTTATCCATACTCTAATGTTAAAAGGTAAAAAACAATAATAAATTATTGTTTTCGTTCATAGTTGTTTCTTTGTAAAAGTAAAAATTAATTATGAAAAATAAGTGGGTTCTAAATAAATATATATCATTAATGGTTTTAATTGGATGGCAAATCTCAATCGACTACCCACGCGTGACTTGCTAACAAAATGTAATGTGGTGATTTCGTCCATGATTTGTATTTTTTGTGGCTGTTTGGATGAGTCGGTTGACCATTTGTTTATCAACTACGCATTCACAGTGAGTTGAATTAGCGTTGTGGTGCAACTTGGGGACCATATTTACGTTTTCTATAAAAGTTTACTAGCAATACCACATGCACTAACGAGAGATATAGATTATAAAAAGTCAATGCATCTACTATTCATGATGACAACTTGAAAGATTTGGATGCATCGAAACGAGACTATCTTCAAGCAAGGATGTCCTGACAAATTTTATAGAGTATTTTAAAATTCTCACATTAGGTTTACGCTTATTTTAAGCCCGATTTTTTTGATTAATTTCATATGCATCCCTACAAATAATATCTATATATCATGATATTTTTTTATAGATTGTTATTTTTTAGTTATATATCCCTACGTATAATATCATATGTATCCAAAATCATATATATCCAAACTAAATTTAAGTTTAAGTATTATACAACTTTTTTATACATATGCATACAAATTATATCAAATATTGTATATATCTAAACTAAATTGTATATAAATAATATTTCATATACATCCACAAATAATATTGCATATAAATAATATTTCTTTATTATAATATACGTGCAAACATATTTGTTTGTTACTGTGACACTTGACATTTATTTTTATCCATTTATGTGAAATTTAAACGGGTCTTGGGCTGACTTTGTTATTAATTTTTTTTTAAAAATGTGAAATAAAAGTCAGTATTTATGAAGATTGATTATTTATTGATAAGTGTGAATGTCATCTCATTTCATCATTTTCTTAAAAAAATTGCTTTTTTGCTAAAAGGGAGAGCAAGTTATATACTGAAAAGCCATGGAGGTTTTAATGTTGATTTTTGTGTAATATAATTAAAGTTTATTGGATGTGATTACTAACTATAATTTTAGGTTTGTAGTAAAAAATATAAGTTTGGTTTATTTTAGAACACAATCACAACATTAAGATTATATAATTTAAGGATTTTATTTTTTTACTAACTTATGATTAGGAACTGTAACCTATGTATTAGACGAGGTGTAACATAGTTACCCATTAAATAGGACTTGAATTCATTAGTTCCACATTATAAATCCATTAAGATGCCTTATTTCAAACAATTGCTCCAGTCAAGGGTGTAATTTTCGACAATAGTTACACGATGCTGGTGACTTTTTTATGTTTGCTTCTATAAATCGATATTTTTCTTCTTTTTATTAACTTTTAAAACTTTGTTTTTTATATTATTTTCTTTATTAATTTTTAAATAGTTTATTACAACATTACACTTAACCCATATCTTAATTTATAAAAAATTGCTAAACTGTTGTTCTACGTTGCGTCACTTGTCAATCTTACAACCATTTATATTATCATATTTTTTTTGACGTTTTACTATTACTCATTTCAATATAAAAGTATATAAATATTTTTTTACTGTTCAACCTAATGAATACCTACGGTGCTAACTTAGTAATAAAGTAAAATCGTAAAATTTTCGCATACATGTCAAGATCCAAAATTAGATATGCAGCGACCGATCTCTATAATTTGACTTTGAGAGTCTCGATTTGAAGTCAAAATCGATCCATGGACAATCTCCAACGAAACCTATTTCAGCTGCACTTAATACGTCATTGATTCAGGTTTGCTAACACAAGATCCACTGTATTAAACCCTAAGTCGAATAACTGATCTGATTCAGGCAAATCATCAGCAAATAAACACCATTATCGTTTTCATTGGTTTTATCGCTTACAGCCCACGCAACACAGAAAAACAATGTCTTATATGAGTCACATGCTTACAGCTACTTGTTACTGACTGATGCATACTTATACATTCACGAAGCGTGACGGACGCTGTTAGGGTTTTTTGATAGAAGAGATGGAGTTTAAAGTGCGTGATTATAGAGCTGAAGAAGAAGCTCATTCACTCACTCGAGTTTCAGTATCTTCACATCCGCTATGTTCGTCTTCGTCTTCGTCTTCATCGTTATCACTTACGCAGGTTTGATCGTCGCCCTGTTTTTAACCGGTTGTTTGGTTATATTGTTCGTGATTGTAATTGGCGGGTGGATTACGCGGTTATTGATCCAGAATGTAAAAGGTTTGGTTTTAATGTTGAGGTTCTTGATTAGCTTTTGAGAAATTTGATTTTTTTGTGACTTCGCTGTATATGATCTATAATGTTGAGGTACTTCAATCGAAAATTTGTGAATTATGGACGATAATTGACTTAGATTATCATTTACGTTCATATTTCACGAACTTTTAGGGATATGGTTTTATGTTATGGATGGTTAGTTGGTATTTATTGTGATATTAGATGTTAAATCTGTACTTGATCATATGTGGTTGTGTGATGCTTTTATGGTCATCGTTTTTATATTCCAATTTATCATCCTGATACCGACATATGGTATTTCTTTGATATTTCATTGAAGCCGTATATCTCATAATATTGTTTTAACAATTTCATGAATGTTAAATTTCTACTTATGTTCTTATGACTGTTTGATGCCAACCATGTTATTACAATGTATAACATGTTGATGCTGCTCAATGCTAAGTTTAATCATATGGTATCGCAGGATCTTGTGAGTGTTGAATTCTTTGATCCCTTAAGGGGTCTATCAACAGAAATCTTGGAGCCTGTTGAAGATATTGCTGTTGCACAAAAACATGCGTCTAGTCAATCAACCTCTCATCTATCGACAAAGGAATGGGCATCTTTTAATAAATTATTAATGCAGAGATTTCCTGTGCCAAAAATGATCTCAGTTTCTGCTGTAAGTTTTTTAAACATCACGCTACAAACCAAACACAACACCGAATAAATCAATAACATGTGTAGAAGAGTGTAAGATGCCATGCACTTTTACTTTTACTATCAGTTCATAATCTGGATCTCTTTCCACTACAGTTGTCAAGCAAAACTATAAAAGGCAAGAAGGGTATGGTGTATTTAGTAATCCTCATATTTCTGCTTCTATCTCCCTACATGTGGCATGACCTGGGGCATGGGGAGATGATTACCATGAAGTTCTAGGTGACTAACTTGGATATGTTGTTTTTTAATATTCTTTTCTAATCAGCAATTGGAGAACTATCAACAAATATGCAGTCAGATGACCTGAATGATTCTGAAAAGTCAGCTGAAAGAGGCTTTAAGACTGTAAGCCAGCAGGAGTATATAAAACGATTGCATGAACTTAAAGATGAGATCAAACGGTCCTGGCATGCTGATGATCGAGTAACATCTTTAAAGTTGTCAATTAAGGTAGTTCCTTAGTATTACTTTTTCCTGAATATAATTCTGAAATTTAGCAATCAAAATTTTCTCACCGTGCAGGTTGCTAGTCTTCTGATGGACACCTGTGTGGCGCAATTTTATCCAACCTTATTTGTTCTAGCTACTGATATAATGGACATGTTAGGTGATATGGTATGGGAGCGAATTAAGGAGAAAGCTGAGTTCGCAGATGATGGGACCAAGATTTGCAATTTATCAGGTTTTTTTAATTTCATATGCAGTCTATAAACGCACCTTATTATTACACAGACCAGAATTATGAAATTATGACACTACCAAATAACAAGGCCACTACAAATGTTTATGACGGTGAAGTAGTGAACGAATTACATGAACAGATTGTCAAATTTATCAAACATATATATGACCTGTTGTAGATGACTTTGAAGCAAATAGTATATGCCTTGAAGCCAAAGAGACATGCAATAACTGGTTTAGAAAAATTGCTTCCATCCACGAGCTTCTTCCCCGCATGTGAGGTCTTTATCCCTATTTCTCAATTCAGTACATTTTGTCATTATATATCCGTAACGATTGAACCTGGTAATTGTTACTTAGATCTTGATCTTTTCATTGTTCATTTATAGTGCCTTCCCAACACTTTAGAGTTTCTTGTTTTCCAGTATTTTGGACAATGTGTGGCTTGTATACATACCACATGCTTCATGTATCACTGGCTGCTAATTTGACATTTTTCTTTAGCTATCTCGAGCTTGCTATATTTCAATGCTGGCGGTTCCTGCGAAATGATATCATGGATAACCTCATGCGCACGGTTATGATGATAAGAGGAATTGCAGATCCATTGGCATCAGCCTACTGCCGCTTCTTTTTGATTCACTGTGCCCAAAAACTTCCCCGGCACGATGCAGGTACACGCTTTTTGATGTTTTGACATGCAACATATATCTATTGGTCTATACTTATATATGTATAGTGCAGAAAACTGGTATGCAATTAGTAAGACAATCATGGACTCTAAGACCGTCTCCATTGTATGCATCAACACATCAAAATGGTGTGAACAATCTCTAATCAAGACACCAAAATGGTGTCACGTTTTGGTGTAAAACTTCTCGTCAATTTTTTGCAACACTACCCATCACACAAAGTTGTCTTAATCACATATTTATCAAATAGTCTACGTAAAAAGTAAAATATTATTCACAAAGCATATTATTAAACCAATCTTATTGATACCTTTAAAATGAGTATGAAATTGAATATGATTTTTAGCTTTTCCATCATTCATATATATTTTTCTTCAGTAAGCTGATTAAATATTAAATTTTAGTATTTATGTAAGTAAAAGATTAAAATGATACCTGTTTATGTTTATAAATAAAAGAACTTAACCGGAACAAAATATTTTGTAAATCTTAATTGTCTAGTGTAAGAAAATTAATATAACACTTTGGTGCATGCATTTTAGCCGAAACAAATTTGATGTAAGCATAATATATAAGCTGAAAAATAGTAACACACATATTTTCACATTTATGTAGCGCATCTAGTAGCTTGCATCAGTGATCAAAAAATTATACTTAAGAAAATTGTATCTACGAAGCAAACCAAGTATGGAAACTTTTTGGGGGATCTCAAGCTGCTTATCAGCTTAATGGAGCCAACAATCGAGTATACTATGAGATGCATTTTTAAGGATCCAAACCAGGTTAGATATGTTGACTTTATGAATACACATTAAGTGCTGACCAATCTAATTGCCTAATAACAGTGTTTTTTAAATTCACAGGTTGCTGATATGATTGTGAGACTTGAAGTAGGGAAAAGCCCATCAGAGTTGCACGGGAAAGTTCCTTGGATATCAATAATCCTCCATTATTTACTCAAGGAGCTCCCAACTGAAGTAGTTTGTTCCAACGCTTTAGAATTTCTTAACCTTATTGACTGCAGTAGTGATTTTTCATTTGACCAGGTACTTTTTTCGAACGGCGACCTTGTACTTTTCAGAAGAAATTGTTAAATCTACTTATGTGAAATCAAGCTTCTAAAGCCGTTCATTGTGTAGTGTTTAAATTACAAGATGCTTGGGTTGAAGGTTTCTGAGGGAATAGATCAACTGAACACAGTTGATGCAGTAATTGATGAAGTAATTCAGGTACTTTTTGAAAAGTTCATGATTGCCATTTGCTATGTTAGTTAATATTTTCATATAATATTTGGAACTTGTATGTTGTGGACTCGTGTCCATCATATGTTTCATAACAGCTAGATTAACCATCAAATAATATGAACTCTTCCACTTAATAGTTTTTTGAAGTTTCATTTCAGGCTGCTACCAAAAGGAAGATCCTCAATGAGTACTTGAAGATCTTGGATGCTTATATGGATGTTATTCTTCATTATAATATGGTAAGTTTTATGACCTAAGACTGCAGAATTTATTTTGGTGTGGATTAGGTTTATTTATTTCCAGTGAACCTAGATGATAGAACCCAGAAATTGGATGCTTTGATTAATCAGAAAACAAGTAAAGATAATGCCCAAATTCGAGAATGGGTGATCTCCAATATAAGGTTTACAACCCAAATTTGATAAACATAAACATTGATATCTAAACAAGAAAATAACCAGCTATTAATACTAATCCTAATCCAAAGGTTACTTAATTGACTCCCCACTACTTCAGTTTCCCCAACCTTTCAGTACCCTCAGCAATAATGAGACTGACCCGACCCATTTGGACCTGACCCGACAGTGGGTTCGTATCACTAGACCTGCCAATTTACTATGCCTAGTATGTGAAATCTGGCTGAGCTTGTCAACTGACTACTGAAATTTTGATATTTTGATCCAAGTTATTTGGCTCTAAACTCAAAATTTATTTTCAGTTACCTTTTGCAGTTAACGCTTGTATTGTTTGCCCACATCTTTTGCACTTTGTTCATATTTTTCAGGATCAATCTCTAAAGTCCATTCTTAGTGAAATATTTGAAAGATTGGGCAATGAAGTGGTTACTGAAGATGAACTGGCTAGCCTGCAATCAATTGTTGTGAAGCTGGTCACACATTTTGATGATATGAAATATGTTTTTGACCTGGTAAGCTTGTTATTCTTGTTTAAACTCTTTTGGGGAAAAATAAACAAGAAAAAGTAACAGTACAGGTTCAAATTTCTCCAGAAAATGGTATTCCAAATCTATTTTTTGTTTTGTTTTATTAGTAGTCTTTTCCTATCAGAGGTGTTTCCATGTAAACTACTGACCTGAAAGTATTCTTTTTTCTTCTTACTTCAGATTTATTTTGTTGACATATTAGATGTCATGCATGGGAGCTCAAGAAGCATCGTATCTATGCACATCCTCACTAACGCCACAAGGTGCTGTTTCTTTTTAGTACACATTGAATTTGTAGGAAACTTTTCTAGTTGCATGTATTGCATCTCTCTTTCTTTCAGAAAAAAATACATCTAGTGACTCGTTAAATAATATATGAAGCACTGTGAATTTAATCTGATTCGTTTGCCTTTTATGATTGAGCAGAAATGATCGCATTGATGATCCTACCACTGTAAAACTGCTTTTTGATGTTGCTCAGTCTCTGCATGATAATGTTGACTTTTCAAACACGAGACAGGATGACAATCAACACGCAGAGCGTTTGGTCGCCCGTTTCATTGATAAGGTAGTTTTTCTTGTGTAGTTAATACTTATTAGGCACAGTGAAGTACTACTTCATGTGTGTTCCTTTTATCTCTTGATGTTTGCTTCATAAGAACATACAATGTGTATAATTTTAAGGTTGACTGTCCATTGTTGTTAGGTTGACCATGGTATTGAGTTGGACCGTCATTTGACATTCTTGGTTGAGTGTCGTGGAGCTTTCAGTAGCATGAATGGTCTGAAGGTAAATATTGTGTATATCATTTTGTGTTGGATCATGATAACGGGTGGCTAAAGGTGGCAAGACGGGAGACGATGGATCAAATGGGTTTTGGTTGAAAGTTGAAACATGTCTTTTAGAGTTTTAGTTCAGACTGAAACATGTTGGGTTGACCTACATACACTTCTATTCCATTTGCTTCATATTTTATAGTAACAAATGCTTTAACTTTAGTTACTGAACAATATGATTTATAAACAGTAATCTAAATCTTAAATAAAAAGATTGCAGGAGTTGTTTGCATTAAAATGGATTTTTTTAAACCCGTAGATCCATTTAGACGCATTTCCCTTCAGCTATATTTTTTTAACTTGACCCATTTGAGATGAGAAAAACAACGCTATTACTTAAATTAACCCATTCATAAGTAAACGGATCAAAAGTGCCACCTATAGCTAAAATCTCCCTTGTGGTTTATGATGGCTGCATGATATTACTGACACATTAACTCAACTTGCAGGAGATCCTTGTTCATTCGAGCAATCTTTTAGCAACCAAAGCTTTGAAAGAGAAAAAAAATAATCTCAATTTTGTTAAATCTTGCATCACTTTTAGTGAAGTTACAATACCATGCATTCCATCTTTTGCCAGGCAATTAATCTTGTATCTTGAAACCGCAGAGGTAAAATTTTTGTAATCTCTGGCCTGCTAACCACAATGGACCATGAATACTCCTATGGTTATTGTTTTTTCTCCGTTTTAAATCAGATTTCTTTGTTCGGAGGCTTAATTTCTCATGCAGACGGACTTCTGGATTCTGCAGTGTGCTGCTTACAAAGTTTTTATATGGTAGATGGTCAGTTTCAACACCCTGACGCATACGCAGTTTTGTCAGAAATGTTTAATTTATTGCATTAGTATTAGAGATTTAGAGGTTCTAGTTTTTGTCCATTTACTTATGAATGAGTCAGTTTGGGTTATGTTATACCTCTTTCTGGTCATAGTGGAAAAATAACTAAAAAGGGAATGAATCAAATAGGTCAAACAAGTTGAAAGTTGTCCGTACTCCTTAGTGTATTTTTTATGTATATAGCCTCCTAAATTACTGTATATAACTTATTATTTTAGTATTGTTTTTGTAATCATGTGTAACTCATTAACTATTATAATTTTTTAAAAAGGACGAAAAGTGCTTGGGGTCAAAACGTTTTATAAATGATCTGTTCGTTACCCAAACATGCATGGTGGCACTTCAAGTTATACCTGTCCAATATTTCATTATCTTTAAACTCAGTCTATGTCATTAGTGTACTACAGTGATTACTTTAAGGAATATTTTTTGAAACCTTTCAGTTGGAAGGTATGCTATTCTGTGTAATTTATATATGCCATATCTTTTTATACTTCTTCGATATGCAGGCTTGCGGAAATCCAGTGAAGATGTTGATGGTATTGTTTCCTTAACTAGAAAGTTATGCAGCTTCCTGCTCTTAGTTCCAGGTTGGCTTACTAATCTTGAACACTAGAGGTTACAAGTATATCTCCTTTATAACTAGGGGTGTAAACGAGCCGAGCCGAGCCCGAGCTCGTCTAGGCTCGAGCTCGGCTCGTTTAAGTTTAACCAAGCTCGAGCTCGGCTCGTTTCAAGCTTTAATTTCAAAGCTCGAGCTCGAGCTCGTCAAAAAGTTCTCAAACTCGAGCTCGGCTCGGGCTCGGCTCGGCTCGACTGATGTTTTATTATTTTATTTTTAATTATTTATATTTAAGTTTATATATATTTTAATTATTTATATTTAATTTTACATAAACTTTTAATTATATTTATTTTATATATAACAAAATACATATTATATATTATTAATCATAATTTATATATATTTTAACTAATAATAACAATATACATTTATAAAATAAATAAATAAAAACATATAAATGAAAAGCTCGATAAGGCTCGCGAGCCGGCTCGAGCTCGATGTGTAAAGCTCGAGCTCAGGCTCGATAACTTAATGAGCTTTTTTCTTAGGCTCGGGCTCGAGCTCGAGCTCGAAAAAGCTTGGCTCGTTCGAGCTTTTTATCGATCCGATCTCGAGTAGCTCGCGAGTAGCTCGGCTTGTTTACACCCCTATTTATAACCATTCTATACCCACACAATCAATAGAGTTACCTTGTAGTTAAACTTGGTATCAAAGCTAATTGCCTCTTAATCCTAGCAGAGTAGCAGATACAACCTGCCATCCTAAACCCTAACCATTTCAGTTTTTTTTTTTTCTAATCTTGTTATCATTAGCCTAGTTACTACAAGGCCTATCCTCACAATATAAATCCACCATAAGACGCGTCTTCAACGATTGACCTTCTAGCCAAAAAGCGACTGACTTCCACTGCTGCACATGACACTTTTTATATTTTTCTGAACAATTAATTTGCCAGTCGCTTTAGATTGCCCCACTAACACCGCTATTTTCGTTGGTATTTGCTTACCATACCCTAGCTTTTAGATTTGGTATCAATCCAGGGTCAAAGAATACTCCATATTTTAAATGATATGTGATCTCAAGCTCCTAGTGTCCCTAATGCTAATGCTGTTGATTGCAAGTGGATTTATTGATTTACTTGTTAAAGTAATACCGTACTATCACTTGCTAGATAGCGAGGTTTATCGCCGGAGGCTTTTGGAAACAACTGAACATTGGTGTGCTATGAATTCACAGTTTCTCGATCTTTATCAAGCCTAAAAACAAAGCTCTTGTTGATATAGTTATCCGACTTCAAGTCAACTCCTATTCTGTTGTGTGACAATCTAGGTCTGATTGCTAATCTTGTTTTCCATGCTCGTATCCACAAATGAGTGAATGACCATGATGTCTTCTCAAAGTCGTTAACTCCTAGATTTCTCATTTTTCGATTCAAGCTGCAAGTCATTCGTTGTCCTTAGTTAGTAGAGCGTATTATACTAGACGTACTCAGTTGTATTTAGCATTGTCTTGAGGGGGTACTCAAGTGTAATGTATTCTCTCCATATATAGAGTGTCCTATTGCTACCGTTCCATACACAAAATCAATACAATTACACGGTTCAACATATAAAATAGCAAACATTTTGAATCCTCTCTAGCTAACTTATGCTGAATTTCCTTGTTGAAGGTAATTTGGAACAAGGAGCTATGTACATTCCAAAGAGCATATTATCCTTGCTTGATTCACAATCATTGTTAGTGTTCGATCTCAATTTTGATTATATAATGATATAAATTTCTCCAAGTTCCATAATTTGTCACAATTTTGTAGGATCACGCCAAAACTAAGAATAATTGTCCTATGTTCACTTCTTTCCTTATCCGCAACATTTGCTCAAACTGAGCTCCCATATCATGCAATTCATGAAGAGGTACTTCCGCAATCTTATTTACATCTTTCATATATAAGTGTACAGTCAATTCCATAACAGGTCAAAACAGGTAATCTTTTTGCATGTTTGGATTAGATGGGGTGAACCTAATGCATTTTTTGTTCTATATTTCAATTCGTGAACCAACACGATATATTTTTCAGGTTATTGGCAATGACCGTTTATATCTTGGTGATGCGATGTATTCTCAAGAACTCAGGTCGTTATCTGGGGTCATTCTTCATAACATGGTTGATACTATTCCTCAAGAATCTTCTCAGGTAATCAAGTAAACATTAACCTGCAATTACCGAATGATTTAGCATGTTTGTTAAGATAACTAATAATCTTGCTCAGGTTACGCGAGGAAAGCTGGCACTTGAAGCTTGCAACTGCATCACCACATTTGTTAAAGTAAGTTGGATGTGTTACATTTTAATTGAATTTTAATAATCCAAATTATCACCATCGACCAATTAACAACGCATACTAGCAACTAGACCACTGTCACTCCTAACTTTCATTTCCTGCCATCCCACTTGCATAATCATCATAGATTTACAATTGAGCTCCCCTTGATTTCATCACAAGAATAATCATCAGCTAAATCGAGTGTTAATATACGATGATTATGTAAAAGTGGGATTGTGCTTGATATCAAAAGTGAAAGTTAAGTGTGCCGGTGGTCCATGGTCAAACTGGCAGTGTGTGTTATTATTCGTCAGCGAGTCAGTTTGGATTAGTAGATTCCAATTGGCCCGTTTTCAATTTATTATTTTATAAAATTTATCCAGTTCGGTGCAAATAACGAACAATTAAAGAACTAAATGTTAATTGTAAGAATATTTATATGGTCCCTGATTGCTGGCTTTCTGTTGTGTATATTTGTCCAGGTGAATGATGAGATATCATCTGTGTGCTCTAAGTTGATGGAAACGGCTGTGTCATGTCTTGGAGGAGACGATAAATATTTGCAGTCAACTATTAATTTTGTGAATAAACAATCCCCAACATCTGTTGGGGGAGAGTGATTATTGATATTCTAGGGATCAAACACAACATAGAGCTTTTTTTTGTAATGTCTTTCGTTGGAAAGTTTTTAATGATAACTTGTGGAAACAAAATATAGACATATTTTTTTTCAGACAAACTGACAATTATAAATGTAAGTTGAATTTATAAATAATTCCTTGTTTTGTTGCCCGTATTTGCTTTACCCATGATGCCTGTATTTAAATCAAAGACCTTCAAGAGAGACAGTATCTGATTTTCCTTGTAATCACTAGACCAAAAGATTATTGGTTATGTGGTGATTTCTTAATGAGGTTTTTTTATTGGCAATTGAATTAAAGTGTTAAAAGAATCAAAAGTCTTAGGGACTCTTTGGTCAAATTTGAATACTTAAGTGTTGAACCATTAAGGCTCTATCGATAGAAGGGAGGTTGGGGTAAAAGTGTAAATGAGGATAAATATGGTATATGGTCTATTTAGTTATATTCACCATCTCTTTGTGACTTAATCATTCAATATTGAGCTGAACCATTAGAAGGTTTTTTTTAATGAACCAAATGCTTTGAATGTTGAATGATTTAGTACTGAACTGAACCATTAAAATATGAAATAAACGGTCCTTTAGATTATAATGTTTACTTAAATGACGAAGTTAACCATAGAAACAATTTTGTAAGTTACTACGATTGGTGTTTAAATGCCTATTTGTGTTAGTTATATCTAATTTTACTAAGTGACGGTGGAATGGTTTGATGCAAAAGCAAGTGACATTGTTCCTTTACATCCATCTATTTCTTTCTCGCTACGGAGCTACTCCAAAGTGTAAAGAGGTGTTTCCCAACAAAGCCAGTTGCACACAAATTTAACATAATAGCCCTACACCCCTACTATATTTTCTGTTCAAGTTATTTTTGTATAGTAGTAAATCTAATAAATAATAACGGACTCAAGTAATCGATTTAATAGTTTTAAAACAAAAAATATATTTTAGTAAATTATTATTCCGGTCATGTGTCTGATAAAGTTATGTTTTGAGTTCAATAGTTTACTTTCTATGCTTATAGTCTAATAGTTTCAGGTTTTATAATATCATTTCACACCACTAACATTGGTTGTGTAATTCCGTTAACTCAATTATAGCATTAAACAGGATGAAAAACACTCAGATTCTATATGTCTGTTAGGTGTCAGCTATTATCGACCACTACTGATGACGTAACATACATATATCTCAAATAGTCATATAATTAGCATAGCCCGGGCAAGCAAAGCAAATGTGCAAAACATAGCCCGGGGTAAAGGCACAGGATCTGTATCGGAAAAACAGTCCTTTAAGAAAGGAGCTCGTGAAAAGATTCCTTATCCAGAACATTCTTGGATAAGGACAAACATATTAGGAAAAGAGCAGTAGCACAGGTCTTCCTTGGAGAAGAGGGTTTTTCCTCTTATCACTTAAAAGGCAAAGTAGCATAAGACAAAGGGATTGCAGAATGACGCAAGGTAAAAGACAAAAAGGATGACTTATACCAAAAAGGTAAAAGTGTCGCCATCATAAAGGTTCAGCCCGGGATAACGATGTCAGGGTCATTAGACTGGGCAAAACGTCGTTATCCCCGGGATCTCCAAAGAAAGGTTCATCCGGCTATAAAAAGGGTTCGTCCCTCAGGTAAACGATCATCTCATACTTCACTCTCTATACGCTTTACTCACTTACATATTTTCCGATAACATCTCGACTGATTCTCACGCCGGAGGTGGATCACAGGAGGCCCCCTCCTCCTGTGGTGAGCTCACGGTTGCTCGTTTTGCAGGCCCGGGCTATCCAAGATTCAAGACAAGGAAGTTATAATCATCACAAGGTGGTTTAGAGTTCATCTCCATGTTTAGACATGTTATCTCCATATTTAGACACGTTGTTTCAACAAGTGGCGCCCACCGTGGGGCCAAGAATCTCAACCTACATGAGTGCCTCGCGCCCTGTGCTTTAGACAAAAAGCGATGAGATATATATTGTTCGTATACTATGAGGAATACCCAGAACCATTTCTTAACTATTACTAGTTTTGAATTTATAATTATTATTATTTTCTTTAATTTTCTGTGTTGAAACAAGATCCACAAAAATATTATTCACTTTATTATTATTATTTGTCAAAAAAATACTCATACGTATATCTATGCCATTGATTTTTCTTGGTATCCTCAAATGACCTTGGTTCTTGAAACTATTACCTTTTTTATGTTTATAAGCTGACATTTTTCTGTTGTACGACTTTAACATTGCTGTCAAATCCCAGACTAGGTTTTGACTTTACCTTTTTATGATAAAAGGGGCTTTGGTAGGTTCACTGACACTTCTGTACATTCTTATTTTATTGGTAACTTTTACCAGGATAAAGTTCACAAGTTATGACAAAAAGTAATAATTATAAAAAAATAAAAGATGATATTTTTTGCCTTGGGACAAGTGCTACTTCCTGGGCTACAGCTTTTTCTGCTCGGGAAAACTTTTCTTACTCACCCGGGCTATCTTTGTTCAGACTAAATTATTCTTGGTTAGCCCAAGGTACGTTTGCTCGGGCAAACTCATTTCTTCCACGGCTTCGAGATTATATTCCCGGGGCAAAAGTGTCATTACCATAAATAAGAAAAAAAAACTTTTTACTCGCCCGAGCTAGTTTTGTTTAAACCAACTTATTCTTGCTTAGTCCAAGGTACCTTTGCTCGGGCAAGATCATTTTTTCCACGGCTTGAGGTAATCTACCCCTCATGACCCTAATATAAATAAAAAGAATTGGTTTATCTATAATCTACGCGTTACAACATAGACTATTTTTTCCAATTTTGGTAAATTAAATATATATATATATATATATATATATATATATGTTTAACAAAGAACATAGCCCGGTTTCATTTTCAAAAGCGGTGATTATCTCTTTTAAATAATACTTGATTGAGGAAGAAAAGCCCATATTATTTTAATTACAACACCTTGCTTTTACTTTAAGCCACTCATTTTAATATTTAAAATTACAATAAAATCTTCAATCGGAAGATACAGTACCCTGATATTTTTAGTTCTACAATGTTCTAACCTACAATGACCAATGTACGGTTTACACCTATACATTTTGTCTTTACCAAGATATTATTACTTGCATAAAGCAATGTTTCTTTTTATTGTTCTAACGCAACTCTGTGGTAGCACAATCTTAATTGTCATACTTAAAAAAAAAAAGCTATAACACTAATTTGTCGTGCAAAAAGACAAAGGTCACTTGAAATTTAACATAAAAAAAAGCATAAGTACTTTTAAACATTTTAAGCAAGTCATTCAGCTAGCTTTTGTGTGAGAAAAGTGTTATTGTACTACATTCATGAAATATTTGGGTTTGGTTTCTACCTCAAGATCAAACCTGCAGCTATAACATACATTTTGTATGTCATTGTTTTAAGTTGTCAGTATTTGCATAAAGTTTGTCACACCCTCAATTTTCTACAAACGGGGTATCCGTTAGGCGTGTGACATACCAGGATCTCAAGCCATTAGTTACACGAACTTTGACTCAACGTATAACGAAATGTTTAATTTTGTAAATAAACCAAAATTTAGAGTTTAAATATTAAAATCCAACGTTTAGCGGAAGCATAAATAAATCTCATACGCATAATCTCGCGCATAAGGTAATAAACCAGGTTAATAAAATAAAGTAAGCACTAAATGTAGTTTTTGAAACAGTCCAAGGGACGACCCAATGCATGCATGTCCTACTTGTGCTCGTGCTCCTTAATTACCTGAGAAAACATACTAAAACGGTCAACACATAATGTTGGTGAGTTCAATGAGAATTGTACATATATAAAAAGTACCATTTGTAATATAGATAAACCAATTTTATTTTATTAGGCGGTTTGCAAGACCGAATGCTTATTGCTTGTCAACACGTCGAGATGAAAGCTAAACGTTACTTTTGCCTTGTCGCCATCTAACCAGGATGACCCATAAACCTTTAAGGACAATTTGCACCACATGACGCCCAGTCAAGGGTGGGGTGCCGTCGCAACCCACTAGTACTACTCAAATTTCCCCGCTATCATATATTAATCAACCTCGAACTTTTATAAGGACTTGAATGTGGTTCCAATACGTGTAAAGCACTATAAGCCCCAATAAAATTACCATTATAAAATCCTGCTCATAGGCATTTATACTTTTACCAAAACTCGCCCGTAGGCATTTATACTTTTACCAAAACCTGCCCGTAGGCATTTATACTTTTACCGAAACCTGCCCGTAGGCCATACCCGAAGGTATAAAATACAGCCTTAGTTGGCCCCGCCCGAAGGCATAAAGTTTTGCCCGAAGGCCCTGCCCGAAGGCATAAAGTTTTGCCCGAAGGCCCTGCCCGAAGGCATAAAAATGAAATCCGCCCGAAGGCGCTGTAAAATAGTTGCCCGAAGGCGCATTAAAAACATTTGTATGTTTTCTCCCCGAAAAAGATTTAAAAGCGGGCAAAGAACTCACCTTTGAAGTGCACAACAATATAGACAGCAAAATGCAACACAAGGCCTAAACTGCTCTAGGACCTGCTTTAGCAATTATTTACTAATTAATAACTAGGAACATGCAAGTAAATATATATTATGGTATTCACTAGGGTTTCGAGTATTCGGTTCGGTTTCACAATTCCCAACAACTCTAGTGCATCTGAGTAACTCACACCTTCTGTAATTATGTACCCATTAATTCTATAATTCTCTTTAACATTCACAAGTTCCATATCATGCATATCAATCAAACTTAAGTCACGTCTTTAATAACACTTATCAATACTCAATGTCTGCACCTCTGTTTACATTCATGTAAAAGTCATACGTAATTTTCGTCATCCACACATATATGTACACATTCATATCATGCAATCATATTCATATACCCTTTAACACAACGAGCTAGCACAACATACGTACATGTATTCACACTGTTTCATACATGGAATTAGAACACCACTACATTTAGCATCGTATATTATACTTCTACACTTTGAATTTATACCTGCATACTTACAATTTTCTACCTAGACACACACATACTTGTACATGTATAATCCACACGCATACATGTTTATATGAATCATTCAACTACATTTGCTCAACTCCTCATTTGACATACATCTTGTTATACACCAAACACATGCGGGTATACGTACACAGTTTAATTAACACAGTCTACTATCCCTACACATACATAATTTCATTCCCGAAACACATTGTGTGTGTGTATATATATATATCGACATACTTAAATCTATCTATCGCATATACAACACATACACATACACATACACATACACATACATATACATTTACATACCACCTTACGAATACATAACTTTTGATTACTGATATTAATGCTTGTATATATATAATTACAATATACACACAATAGCGCATATACTTACATACATGATACAACACCCACTTACGTATAAAAGACTGCTGCATATACGTACATATTCGATCAGTCGCATACACACTAATTAACTACATATACATATAGAACCACGTACATTCATACAATATAATCATCATGCGGCTGCATCTTATACACACATAGAAACGCATAGCATATTCATACATACCCACATCCTTGTCTGTTGCGTCTATACATACATAGAAGTGATATATATATATATATGCCCACATGATATGTATACATTACATACATACAAATACATCGATTACATTAACCAGTTTGATCACCCTTATATACGTACAAGCCATAATTCATCCCGCCACAACCGAATCAGCTACCAATATATTATCATATAATCTGAATTTAACCGAAACCAAACAGCATCTCATAACAAAACCGAAACCGAAATCGAACCCGTAAACAAAGCGGAACCAACTAAAAATACGAAACAACAATGAAACCAGAATGTACCGGGAACAACGAGAGAAGATTGCGGATGTGTACGTCTGCGTTTTCCGGCGATGACATAAACGATCGGATCTGTTTGGAGCTAGTGGCGGCCATCGATGATAGAGATGATATCGGCCGAAGATGATCTTGCTGAGGATTAACAAAGGCGAGGAGATGAGGGAATCGAACGTGGGTGTGTGTTGTGTAAACTGCCGTCAGTAGAAGAAGAAGAAAGACGAAGACAACAATGGGGTGTCGGGTGACTATTTAGGGTTGGGTAAATTTTATTAAAAATTACACTTTTAGCCCTCGTAATATAGAAAGTTAGTTATTTTAGGCTTTAATGTTAATATCTAGTTTAATTAATTACAAAACAAACCTTTAACTTTTATAACACTTAACGGAACAGTTTAAAAATAGTTATCGGTGTTAACCTGAATTTACGGGGTGTCACAAAGTTACTTTTCATGCCTGACGCATACTAGGGAGGGGATACTTTTTACCCCGAGTCAAGATACATCTTCTTACCAAGACACATTCAACTGGCTTTAACCATTGAGATCTTTCTGGCCATGGTACATTGGTCAGCCACATACAAGTTGCCTAGGTATTCCAGGCACAAGTCACCTTTCCATTGTTGAAGTCGGGGCTGGGGCCCGGGATCTACAACCTTGCCCAGCCCAAGCCTGAACTTACCATACATTTCCTGGGGTAGGTATAGAATCAAATTATCTTGCCTTAACATGCCTCATGTAAAGTTATTGTTAAATCTCCTTGGGTGTAAAAGTCCAAGAAAAACCACTTAGCACGCTAATGCCCAGAGCCCAAGCTACCTTACATAGTTATTGCCCGGGACCAGGTAATCCTGCCTGAAACTCAAATTAAGGCAAACCACTTTTTCCCTCGCAATAACTTCACAAGCGAGTCAACTGTTATGGCTAGAATCTAAACAAAGATTACTTTGCCCAGAAAAGTCCCAAGCAAGATCACTTTATCACGTGCTCGGGCTAAGTCTCAATCAAATATTTTTTAAAAAGTTGTTCAGGAACTCATCATGCCTTCATTACTAAGATAGGTCTTCACGGCTCACAATATGCTTAATGACCATTGACTAACATTTTTAGTAATCTCGTTGGCCGGAACTTTTGCCACCTTTCCTAACTAAACCCTGGGCCGTTTTGTTTCCTAATCACCTACATTTAATTAAGCTATCATCATCAAGAGCCCGGGCTACCTAGCCCGACCACAACTTAAGTCATTATGTCAGATCAATTTACGTGCCAATGCACAGATAACTCACAAGGCATGCGCAAGACCTCAATTTCGCTTGTCAAAAACTCTAAGTACATGTTTAAATAAAAAGTATGGGTCCTTGCCAAAGAGATATCTGACAATAGTAGCAAGGCGAATCATCCAATGATATTATGAGGTCAAATCAATATACTGTGACAAAACTCATATTCACATCATATTGCCCAGGCAGAATCTTGAATCAAGCTGTCTCTTCTTGAAAAAGCTCAAGATTGCTTTGGAAACACCAAATCACTGTGTGTGGCCATAAGAGCAAAGTCAACAAATTACATCTGACAGGAAGGAAAGCTATTCAAAAGATCCTATTTGGCTCCATTGCTCAGATGTGTTGGCCCGGTCCAAAGCAACTACATAATCAGAGAAGTGCATGGCGGTATTTGTGGGGCACATGCCGGGCCAAGGACCGTGGCAGCAAAGATAATGAACTTGGGCTACTTCTGGCCAACAATACACAAAGACTGTGTAGAAGAAATAAGAAGATGTGAAG
The DNA here is from genome assembly GCA_030867185.1 of Tagetes erecta. Classification (NCBI taxonomy): domain Eukaryota; kingdom Viridiplantae; phylum Streptophyta; class Magnoliopsida; order Asterales; family Asteraceae; genus Tagetes; species Tagetes erecta. Next base: position 53,321,402 of record CM061486.1, on the reverse strand, counting down.
CATGCCAGTTACACGCACCAATTAAAAATATGCCAAAGAACAACTTAGTCACTATATCTTCTGCTTGGCCATTTCACAAATGGGGAATGGATATCATAGGTCCTTTCCCAAAGGCCGCTGGAGGTGTCAAATTCCTGATAGTGGCAGTCGATTACTTCACAAAATGGCCCGAGGTGCGGGCCCTGTCCTCAATAATAGGAAAGCAGGTGCTGAAATTCTTTTGGGAAGACATTGTATGCCGGTATGGTCTCCCTGGGGCAATAATCACAGATAATGGAAAGCAATTCGCCGAGGGTACATTCAAGGAATGGTGTGAAGGGTTGCAGGTGAAACAAATTTTCACTTCTGTGGCCCATCCACAGGCAAATGGCCAGGCCGAGAGAATGAACAGGAGCATCCTGGAAGGGCTGAAAACAAGACTGTCAAAGAACGGGGAATCTTGGCTTGAAGAACTCCCAAGCGTGTTATGGGGAATTAGAACGACGCCAACAACAGGTAATCGGCAAAGCCCGTACAGCCTAGTTTTTGGGTCAGAAGCCATGATTCCGGCAGAGATAGGGATAGCTACATCCAGGCGTAGTAGCTTCAAAGAAAGCGAAAATGAAAAAGAAATATGTTTGAATTTAGACTTGAGCCAAGAAATCAGGGAGCAAGCAAACATCAGGGAAGCAAAATACAAAGAACAGGTGGAAAAATACTACAACACCAGGGTGCGCCACGAGTTCTTCAACCCAGGGGAACTCGTGCTAAGGAAAAACGAAGCAAGCAGGCAAGAAAGCACCGGAAAATTGGGACCCAAGTGGGAGGGACCCTATCAAGTGGCAGAGGCACACAGGAAAGGGTCCTACAAATTGAAAGACATGGAAGGAAAGATGCTGCCAAGACATTGGCACATATCAAACTTAAGAAAATTCTACGTGTAAAACAAAGGGACACATCCCTGGAAAAATGTACTTCAAAGTCTTTTTAAGGAATTACAAAGCTAGTGAAAATTCATGAGCAATCTAACAGGGTCCTTAAATGGCCCAACTAAAACGCTATTTCTCATCACTCACAACCAGTTCAATACTGACAAAAACGTGATAAAAACAGCTGAGGATTTGCAACCCTCAAGCTAGATAACGAGTACCGGCCTTGACCTACTCATACAATCAACTAAGGGGATCCGGCCTTGACCTACCCCAATAAAACCAAGAATTCTTGTCGAAAACACAAAGCCTAAAGATAAGCATACATCGGAAAGGCAATTAAAATATGTCACAAACATCATCGATAAAATGTGCATAGTCAGAATAAACCTTTGGCTGGTCAGAACAAGCCCATTAAGGGCATTCCCTGGGGCACCAGCAAAGATAACAAGCAAAAGCACAAATCACAAGTAGCAAAGTATGAGTCATAAAAGGTGATAACAAACCCGTCAGGGGCATTCCCCGGGTCACCACAAAACAAACCAAATCAAGCAAACGGGGCGTTCCCCGGATCAAACATAGAAAATATTGTTCAACAGACAGAAGTAGTTAATATTGTTCAAAGATAACAAACCCATTAAGGGGCATTCCCCGGGCATCGATAAGATCAAACATCAGGAGATTTACCTGAACCGGGAGCAACAGAGAGGGACTCCAAGACACCTGGGGCAGCAGCAACATCTGTCATCACAGCATCTGTCATTTCAGCATCCACCTCCCGGGCTGAATCAGCAGCCTGAGCAGAGTCCTCAGCAGCAACTATAGGCTGGGCAGGAGGATCAACTAGCCCAGGTGTGGAGACATCTTTCCCAGCCAGGATAAGGGCACCAGCAGTCGGCAAAGGAGAAGAAGACCGGGCCACATTGGCTGAAGGGGTCTCGAGGCTGGCTCTGCTGCCTGGCGAAGTGAAACTGGAACTGCTAGCACGAACGGGAAAGAGATCCCTAAGGGCAGAGATTGGCTTGTCAAAACAAGAAGCAACTGCATCAAGAAAAGGGTACTTAGCATTTTTAAAATCTTCAACAGATTTATTGAAAACTTGTTGAGCATCCGGGCGATAAAATGATAGCTGTTTCATGGGTTTGCCCTGCTCACAACACAAGTACCCCGTTTCAAGACCGACAGAAAGGCCAAGACGATGAGAGGCCTGCTGCATAGCCCCAAGCAAGGAGCGGTAGTAAGAACTTCCCTGCAACCTATCAACAACAAGTTTAAAACCCTCCTGAAATAACCATTTCCTCTCAGCGCGAAGTCGCTCAACCTCAGCATTCAGATCGTCATTCTTGACAATAAGCTGCATAATTTTTGATTTAACCTTGACCTCATCCATCTTAAACTTATTCCTCTCCTCCTGAAATGACAGGCGTAGAGCCTCTAGGTCAGCAATATCTCGGTCAAGCTTCTTTCGGGCAGTAGTCATTTCATCTTGAAACTCATGTTCCCTGGTCTCGTACCACAGCCTGACGTCAAGAAGCTCAGTTTCAACATTCCCCTTCTGAGCAATCAAATCTAGTTTTTCAGACTCCAAGCGGTCTAAAGCCTCACTGTCACGTTTCATTTTGTTACTCATAATAGTCATCTTCTTTTGACAACGATCGACAAAGCCAACAAACGAATTCCAGCGCTGGAAGCCTTCACTCATCAAACTGCCCATAGTCGCCCACTGCTGAATCATACCACTCTGAAGAGAGGAGGTATCCATCCGGGCAGCCACAAGCTGCTGCCCCGGAGTGGCAAAGTTCTGCACCACTTTCAAACAAATAGCAGGGTCAGAAAAAACATCCTTATTTAGCAAATCCCACTCAGGTTTAAAGGGTAAATCGGCACAGTCGGGATCCAACTCGTTGTCAAAACCATCAAGGGGATCGCTTGAAGAGCCCTCATCATGGGAAGGTTTAAATGGCCGGGCAGAGGACGGAACAACAATGGAAGGCTTGACAGACATAGCGTCTTGAGCCGACTTGACAAAAGTAGCATCTTCAACTCCTTTCTGAGATGTTTGAAGCCGCTTTCCAGTAGCAACCAAGGAAGAAAGTTTCCTTTTCGAAGAAGTACGCCCAACTTCAGCAGGGGGAGAATCAGAAATAACAACACCCTTCCCGCGACCACGTTTAGAAACCCCGCCTCGAGTAGACGCTGTGTCACCAACAGCGACTCCTTTCCCATTTTTCCTAGAGGAAGAGTCCTCGGTCTGAGTGGGAGTTTGTTCAGGATCACTAGCAAGAACGTTCAAATAATCACCACCTTGAAACACGGTCTGGGCATGAATAGATGTGGCAGTACCTTCCCCCTCCTCTCGGGGCCGGGACATGACCTCAACATCAGCATTGGTCTCCAACTGCATAAATGATAAGAGACTCATGGTAGAACCTGCAAAAAACGAGAGAAGATCAGAAATAGAATCAGACACAAGTCACATATAGTCAAAAACAAAGTAAAACATTACCATCAACTAATTTCTTAAGCAAGGGAAGGGTATCAACCGAGTCCCAAACGCCGCTCAAACCAGCCAAAGCCAAAACCCCGTCGGGAAAAGGTCGGATGTGAGTAGGGTTTGAGCACAAAAGATCATAATGTTCCTGAACAAAACCAGGATCAACCAAGGGGTGGTCTTTGAGAGAGCTAGTGGGGCTGCGTTTGGGCATAAGAAACGGGACGATGGAAGATTTCACCCAGAAAAAGTGATCCTTCCAACCCTTCAGGGTTGGATTCCCAGGATACATACAATATGGGGCAGGGTCCTTATGTTTTTGGATGGTAAACCAGTCACCATTTCTAGCCAAGCAGAAAAACTTCCTAAACAAACCAACAGTGGGTGGAATATCTAAACCCTTACAGGCTATCTCAAATTGGGTAATCTTGCTAACACCGTATGGGGCCAATTGGTACAAACTCAAAGCATATGACTCCAGAACGTTAAGAAAAAACACAGACAACGGAAGCCTAAGGTTCGAAAATTCGAAGTACTTAGCATACAAAGGAGTAAATCCAGAAGGGCAATCGACGATTGTATCGTCAGGAGATGGAAGCGTCGGTTCAAATACGGCAGGCAAACGATATTTAGAACAAAAAACCGAAAAATCATGGGAGTTAGTAAGGCATTTATGAAGGGTTATATCAGATCGAGAACCCATGGAAAAAGATGAAGAAGATTTAACTAACCTTGATCGACGAATGATAAGCCAAGGAGATGAAACTGAGAAAAAGATGGTGGTTGCAGTATTTAAAACAGCAATAGGAAAAGTAACGGACGGAGAGGTCAAATCGCGCCGCCTGACACAGCTATAACTGCTGACACAACAACCTCGAAAACCGCAAAAAGAAACCGTCAAAAAACAAACACAAAAGGAAGGCTGGGCTCACAGCCCGGTCCCAACTAGAAAATAAGTCAGAAGATGATTGATGCAAAGAGAATCAATTCACATCTGACTGGGGGGCTGATGACGTAACATACATATATCTCAAATAGTCATATAATTAGCATAGCCCGGGCAAGCAAAGCAAATGTGCAAAACATAGCCCGGGGTAAAGGCACAGGATCTGTATCGGAAAAACAGTCCTTTAAGAAAGGAGCTCGTGAAAAGATTCCTTATCCAGAACATTCTTGGATAAGGACAAACATATTAGGAAAAGAGCAGTAGCACAGGTTTTCCTTGGAGAAGAGGGTTTTTCCTCTTATCACTTAAAAGGCAAAGTAGCATAAGACAAAGGGATTGCAGAATGACGCAAGGTAAAAGACAAAAAGGATGACTTATACCAAAAAGGTAAAAGTGTCGCCATCATAAAGGTTCAGCCCGGGATAACGATGTCAGGGTCATTAGACTGGGCAAAACGTCGTTATCCCCGGGATCTCCAAAGAAAGGTTCATCCGGCTATAAAAAGGGTTCGTCCCTCAGGTAAACGATCATCTCATACTTCACTCTCTATACGCTTTACTCACTTACATATTTTCCGATAACATCTCGACTGATTCTCACGCCGGAGGTGGATCACAGGAGGCCCCCTCCTCCTGTGGTGAGCTCACGGTTGCTCGTTTTGCAGGCCCGGGCTATCCAAGATTCAAGACAAGGAAGTTATAATCATCACAAGGTGGTTTAGAGTTCATCTCCATGTTTAGACATGTTATCTCCATATTTAGACACGTTGTTTCAACAACTACCATTGACGAAAAGGTGTACTAAATCAGGGTTTACCAGAAAACCCCCAAAATCATGTTTAACACTTGATATTCATGTCACGATTATCATAAGGTTTTTATCACAAGTTGATTGCCCTAAAGCTTCAAACCATTCGTCTGAGAATCGCACACCATCGATTTAAAGCTGAATCGATGAGGCTTAGGAATCCCAACGAGTATTTTTTAGGGGTATATTCGTTAGTTTTAAATTACGTAAGATGATAACCATATTTTGAAACCAATAAAGAGTGGACCAATCAAAACGTTAGTAATATGCAATAAGATTTAAGAAAACAAACTCGACAAAACAACTACATAGCGTTTGTGAATTTATACGAAGCATATGAAAAAGAAGCCCAACCCCAACTATCATGGATAAGTTGGGCTTTGGAATTCACACCCCCGGCACCCATTGCAACATGCAAAGGGTAGAAATGGTCAGGCGATGGGTGTGCTAAGATTGCATGTGGGCCCTTTTCCTTGTAATTGTTTACATCTTCAAACCTCCCATCAGTTAGTGCCTCTTTAAGCCACACATCAAACTCTTGGGCCCAAGGTTCCGCGTAATTGGTGTTAGGCACCATTAATTCTAGGTTGTGTGTGGTTCCCCCCGAACCAACAATGAGCACTCCTTCATCTTTAAGGGGTGCTAACGCCTTACCCATATTATAATGATGAGTGGCGTCTTTATCCGTTTGGATGGACAACTGACAAACTGGAATATTAGCATCTGGATACATAAGCATTAGTGGGGCCCAAGCACCATGGTCGAGCCCTCGTTTCTTATCCTCATCGACTCTTTCGAACCCAGAAGACATAAGCAGCTCCCGCACTCTCTTTGCCAATATTGGAGCTCCTGGTACCGGATACTTGAGCTGTTTTTAAAAACAATAAATTACTCATCTATCTAATAAATCAAACTTTTAGGGGACAATTTTTAGAGGGATTTTTTTTCTATAATAGGAAGTTTGAGAGGTAAAATTTAGCTAAATTTTTCACCATGCAAGTTGATGGAGCCAACTCCTTAAATGTTATATATTTACAAATTGTTAAATATAATAGTTATAATTTCTTTATAAATATTACTATTTAATCCGTGTGTAACACACGGGTATTAAACCTAGTAAGACAATATTTTGATCATTAAGATGTATGATTGAGTTTAATTAACTACCCGGTATAAGAATTCAGGAAAACCATCAAAATCATAGATGGTATCGGAAGGTTCACCGGATATGGCATTGACCGTGGGATACGAGGTCTCCCAATGACCGGAGATAATAAGGATCGAAGAAGGACGATGAGGATACACCTTTTGTTGAAAGGTTTCGAGGAAATGTTTAAGATGGATGCAACTTTCTTCAATGAACAAACTAGGAGGTCCATGAGATATGTAAAACGTCTCTTCAATCTTCATCTTGATGTCTTAAATATCAATATAAAAGAAACTGATGAAATTGAATTGGTTATGAGGTTTGATTTATACAGAAAATGGAGTTTTATTTCACCTACTTTTTTTGAACGACAGGTTTTATTTCACCTACTACATTACATTTGAACTAGATTTAACACCAGGCCGCGCGTTGCAGCGGCCGGGTCATGTAGGTCTTGTGTATTTGACTTCGTCATACATGTTGGGAAAAAAAAGTCTCATGCCCCGTAAGTCACGACGAAAAAATGTAATGCGTCACATGTTAAAAACGATGAAAGTCGTACTATGTGTCAAAGTAGAGTAAGAGAGCAAAGTCGAAAACTTATCAGGGGCTAAAATGACAATTAGTAAAAGTCGTACTATCTGTCAAAGTGGAGTAAGGAATCAAAGTCAAAAAACTCATCAGGAGCACAAACGACAATTAGCAAAAGTCGGGGACTAAAACCGTCAATGCGTTCAAAGTCGGGGATTAAACCCGTTAATACGTTAAAGTACAAAAAAGTTGAAACGCGGCGCGACGGGACGGGAGAGGCCGGTGCAAAGCACCGACCTTCCCATTTAGTAGTATATAAATATATGAATCAAATATGAGACAACCAACTAGGGGTGTAAACGAGCCGAGCCGAGCCGAGCCGAGCCCGAGCTCGTTACGGCTCGAGCTCGACTCGTTTTAGTTTTTAACAAAGCTCGAGCTCGAGCTCGACTCGTTTCGAGCTTTAACTCCAAAGCTCGAGCTCGGCTTGTCAGAAAATTTTCAAACTCGAGCTCGGCTCGGGCTCGGCTCGTTTAGTATAACTATTTTATATATAATTTTTTATATTTAAATTTATATATATTTGTAATCATACATCTTATATATAACAAATACATATTATTTAATCTTTTTTATCATAATTTTTAGTTATATTTATAAATATATATTTAAATGATATTTATAAAACTAAAAATAAACATATAAACAAAAAGCTCGTTAAGGCTCGACGAGTTTTGAATGCAAAGCTCGAGCTCGATAACAAAACGAACATTATTTTAGGCTTGAAATCGAGCTCGAGCTCGTTAAGGCTCAACTCGAACGAGCTTTTTACCGAGTCGATCTCGAGTAGCTTGCGAGCCGACTTAACTCATTTACACCCCTACAACCAACACATACTTTTTATATTATAAAAGAAATTACATCAAATATTTTTATTATTATTTATTTAACTCAAATCTTTATGGTTCAGCAAATCAAGATAAACTAAATGATCCAATTATCCAAATGACAAGTGACCGTACGAGTGAGTTTGACAAGTGAGCCTAAAGTTTTACAATAATAAATATTTAAATATGTAACTTAATAACATTAAAAATAGGGTGCTCCTGTACGGACACCTGATTGCCTAGCCAGACACCCTAAATACGACTCGTATGACCCAATACGAGTCGTATTGCTAGACGTGTCAGACGACAAATTCTGCATGTTTTAGGTGTCAGAAGCAGCAGTAATACGACTCATATCAACTTTAATACGACTCGTATTAACTACTAAAACGACTCGTATTACTCGTAAAACGAGTCGTATCTGTCTATTTATACGACTCGTATCACGTAAATATGAGTCGTATTCAAGTTTTCTAATTATAGACTGTCAAATGTACGAACCAATATAATTATTTGACACGATGTAATATTCCGTTAAAATTTCAATATAAACGCATAAACGATCGATCGATTCATTCAATTGAATATCAATCGTTACATTACACTGATTTTTTCTAAGTCTTCTTCTTAAAATGTCTTTCTGGGATAGTAACTATATTTTCGATGGTCAATTCGAGGGTGATAATTATTTTGAATACCCGGCTAATAACAACGAGCAATATGGCGGTAATTATTATGGTGGTGATGTCAACAGTGGCGTATTTTATGGCGATGACAATGTTGGCGTAGGTGACAATGGTGGCGCAAGTGACAATGTCGGCGGTAGTTTGTTTGAAGCTAATCAGGTAAATATTTACTAATGATCAACGTTTTGTAGCACAACATAAAGTTAATATTTAAAATAAAATTTATTTTTTAAGGTTTTCACTTCACGTGAAGAACTGGTGAAATGGGCTCAAGATATCGGGAGAGACAATGGTTTCGTTATAGTCACCCAACGTTCTAAAAAAATGCATCGGGTGAGACGGTAAAAGTTCACCTTAAATGTGATCGTGGGGGTAACTATAAACCAGAGGGGGTAGACAAAAGAAAAAGTGGCTCCAAATGATGGGTCGGTTACATATTTTCCATTTTGGGTAGCCCCCCCCGGAACATGAACCTCATAGGTTTATTATTTTGGGTTACGTTTATAACAACCATTATATACATGTTGAAATGTCAGGAGAATATCCCATTCCTCCTACTGGCGGGTACTTCAAAAGAAGTAATGAGGATGGAAGACGTTGGGAGGCATTATACATACACCGTATACAAGACTATCTGAATAGAACAAATAACAAAAAAACTATAGATCATGTGGAGCTTGATTAAACATTTTTGTAATTTATACTGGAGTTAATTTTCTTGTTTTGTAACACACCATTTTACCTATATAAACACACCACCAACAAGTTTCATAAAAAAAAGTTTTCTAAAAATCCAAGAAAATCACTTCAAAACACACCATTTTACATATTTTGCCACCACCACACAAACGAATTTACATTTAATATAAAACGAGTCACAACCACACTATATAAAATGTAAATAAATACATAAGTTTTATATGATAACCAATACCAATCTATATAAATTGTCGATAAATACATATTTTTAATATTATTACAAGTTATTTTGACCTAGTGAAACGTCTCGGATGTGCCCATTAGCGGAGTACTTGCCGGTGGGTGCAAGCGAAGTAACAAGTGAAGTATACTCACACCAATCTTTAGGTTTGATTTAGATAACCCGTTCTGCTAGATACGAAATGGTGCATGCATGGTAGGCATCGTTTTGTACCATTCCGGGACATGGTAGGGTTAACTATGCTGAATGTTCTCCAAGTCCATAAAGCTTTCACTTCATCTTTCGTTTTGAAACTTGGAGATTGACCTAGTGAAATCTCTCCGGTATAATAATACCTGAATGTTCTCCATCTTTCAACTACATCTTTCAGTGTACATCTTTCGATGTTTACCAAACCGAGCTGCTAGACATGAACCGTGTGTTAAACACATTAGTTCAGATAGCATTGCTAGTTCTGTAGTGGTGGAGTTAACTATGTTAAAGAAATAAATCTTTTGACCTGGTGAAATGTCTCCGGTTTATTATATGCATGAATATTTTTTACTTTAACACCGGTGTTACAAATAACAGATGTCTCTGTTTTTATATTATAAACCATAAAACGTGATTAAAAATATAATTTTGCAGTTAATTACAAATTATTAGACCTACGAAAATGTCTCCGGTTTCAATACTCAGTTTTATCTTAAACGAGTATGGAAACCGGAGACATTTCACTAGGTCAAATAATTTGTAACATACTCCAAAATTATATTATTTTTCACTATTTATGGTTTATATTGAAAAAGATAAGACGTCTATTATTTGTAACACTGGTGATATAATTATAAAAATCATGCAAAATCATTACAAACTAACATAACTTTTATATTTATTACTTCACATGGGATACCGCAATCCGAATCATAACCCCGGTTTCATCAGTCATCCATGTATTAGGAGACGGATGACACCGGAGCTATGATATTGCGGTATACCATGAGAAGTAATAAATATAAAAGTTATGTTAGTTTGTAAAGGTTTGTTAGGCTGTTCTGGCGGCGTATATTTCATCCGCCATGAACCGTCTGAATCTGAGGCAGGCATCTTGTAAATTCACTTCTCGCCAGTCCAGCCCCCGATCTTGTACAAGCCTACGCAATAACATGCAGATTACTATCCCACCATCTGAACCTATATGACCAGCATTAGGTGGCCAAACAACACAGCTGGTCACAGGTATTTCAGTAACTTCACCTAAATATTGACCTGTGTGTTGCCAGTAGTTTATTTTTCTTAAAAACCATATGAAAAAATCTTCAAATTGAATATGGATTTGGTGAAGTCCAACGTGAATACATGATAAACCACTATAGCTAGTTGGAAGACAGTCGTATGAAAAAAAACAACGAATTTCCATTGTCCTTAAGTTAATTTCAAAAAGATACCATCTTACATCGTCATGGTTTATCGGTAAATACACCTACAAAAATTTTAATTATATTATTTTATGTAATTCGTCTACTACACCTACAAAAATTATAATTGTATTTTGTATTAGTTATTAGTTATTACCGTATCAACCCCCCAAAACGGAGGATATAGTGTTTGTGTCCCGTCACCGTATTGTAAAGTGTCTTCGTCCTGATTGATTAACATATCATAAAACTCAGAAGGTAGGCACGTCCAACGTAATAGGTTTTCACCGGCTCTCTCAATTTCTTGTTTGCGCCAAACCATAAGTCTAGTAACCCAAACGAAATTATGCTGAAAAAAATAGAAAATTAAATTAGCGAGATATTAAAATTTAACTAAAAATAAAGGGTGCTATAAAACATACGTATGAAGAAATAAACCCGTTTCTCTCAAAACCTAAAAGGGTTCCCCACCAGCTCCGGTCAAGAACCTGCTCGTCAACGATGTAACCATTCTTACAATCCGGTTGGTCTCCGTTATAGTAAAAGTGCAAAACGTTGCGAGACCAGTTGTGATTACGAAAATTATGATTGTTAACGGGGGAAGGAATGTTGAGTAAAGATGTGGTAGAACGCCTATTAGACATTTTTTAGGGGGATTTAGAAAGAATGTGGATTGAAATCGGAAGAAACGATCGTTGGTATTTATATGAAATTGGCACGCATTTCGAGGCAGACATGTGATATTTGATAAGATTCCTGATAGGTAATACGACTCGTATGAGATGATACGAGTCGTATTAAGTGACCAATACGACTCGTTTTAAGCATAATACGAGTCGTTTCACTGTATGTCAGGAATCTTGGCAGAAATTGTCGAGGCTATCCGAACACCCAATATACGACTCGTATTCACTGATTATACGAGTCGTTTTATGTGTGTATACGAGTCGTTATTAATTTGATACGAGTCGTATCACTGACAGTATAACGATACGACTCGTATTGTCAATACGAGTCGTATTGACAAAATGATTGGGTGTCCGGATAGTCTTGTCAGGGTGTCTGACTAGACACCCCCTAAAAATAAGGTTTATATATTGTGAGAAAAAAAGAAAGACTAAATCACCATAAAATTATTATTTTCCCATGATTTTTTATCATATAAAATTTATCTATACATGTGTGTGGATGTGACATAACCCACACACGACTTTCACATATGTGTAGATCTAACAAATAAACGAAATTTATTCAATTTTGTTTTTTAATTTTCAAGATTGATGAATCCATGCTACATTTCAATCATTTTCTCATATGCTAAAAAACAGATATGTTGAAAAAATGAATAATTTAGTTTGTTGTTGTACTCACTTGTTTAATGTTAACACATGGTACAATCTCAGTAGCATCAATCATTCTCCTATATATTAAAAAACCAACTGAAATGAATAGTACATTACAATAGAGTACACATGTCTAAAATGTGAGTGTACACCCATGTTATGTTAGCCTTCGATTGACTTGGGGGTGACAAATAAACTAATGGCATGTTTCTAGCGTACACTACTTGATGGTTGCTATTATTTTTCTTGGGTAAACACACTGGTTTCTTTCTCATAGGATAAAGAAGTTTAGAGAGACAAAGATGGAACACACAGAGATAAATGGAAAAGCCTACCGAGAAAAAGTGGTTGTACGTTTGTTAATCGGAGAATCTCCGGTGACGTGGTGCCGCTACAAGTGAGAATCAAAGCAAGGAAGAAGATGAATGAACTAGACGGTGCAGGTTGTTACAATAAAATGAGTCGTCGTTCGACGTGCGAGAAACGAATCCAACTCGTTATGATAAATTGTCATTACTTTATCCTTTCATAAACATCCATTAAATAAGTGCAAATACACAAATCACACTTTACCTTAAAATAACAATATTAGTTACTTAAATAGTCCTTATGATTTAGTGAAAATAACAAGATCGAGTACTAATAGGACTGACAATTTCTGATACGGACACGATAACACGACACAAAATTAACAAATTGCATGTTTGACCTTAATCGGTGCCGTGCCATTAATAGGGTAACACGATAAAGACCAGTTAATTATCGTGTCTTAACAGATTACAGATCTATTAACACGATAGTTTATCTGTTAATATTTATTTAAATGAAAAGGTAGTGGATAATGGATATGGAGATGAACTTTGATAAAGATGAGTAGAAAGATTAAAGACTCATATGGACTTTGATAGACTTTTAATCTTTTTTGCATATTCGCTTATCAAGTATTATTAGGGTTAAATACTATTTTTTATGGAATTTTGTTGTTTTGTGGCTTAAGAATTATAATGTTAAGTCATATTTAATATTTAAGACTTATAAGTTTTTTTAAAAATATTTTTTTTAAACGTGTTTTTATCGTGTAACCTGCTTTTTGTTGTGTTCGTGTTTAAAAAAATGACACGATAAGTTATCGTGTTTAGTCTTATTGTGTTCATGTCTGACACAATATACCAATCCTAAATGTAACTTATTCTGAGTTTTTTCCTAAAATAGTGTAGTTGAAAAAAAAATATTTACCATTTTAGTGTAGTTTCAAAAATATTTACCAAAATGAGTAAAACTTATTAATCTTTGACTTTATATATTTAAGGTTTTTTTACATATTTCCCCTTCCTAAGTCCATCAATTACATATTTACCCAAGCCTAAAGTTTAATTACATATATCCCCTTTGACATAATAAATTACTCATTTACCCCTTCTTTTACACAAACCATAAGAAAATATAAAAATATATTTATGAAGATCATTAAGGGTAAAATAGTAAATCAAAAGGCTATTTTAAAGAAATTGGGTAAATATGTAATATATATGGTTTAGGAAGGGGAAATATGTAATTGAATTTAAGGAGTGGGTAAATACGTAATAAATGATCTTAAGAAGGGGATATATGTAAATGCCCCTATATTTAAACTAAGAAAACATAGCCACAACCCATTCCTACTACCATCGTCCCCATTCAACCTTCCTAAAACGACTCGCCATCTAGATATGAAAACACTACAGCCGATTGATATTGGCTTGTGGTTATTACAAAGGAAGAATTTTTTAGAAAGAGTGTTTGTAATTTTAATCCGATTAATTGATTGGCCGTTGTCACCAATCTAGAAATTGATGGTTCACTTGTTTAATTTTTATTTTGACGATCCAAACTTATGGATTTTAAAGGTTCAAATTTTTATATGGAAATCAATGAAAGGTTCAATTTTGGATGGGTAATCAATCATTTGATGTTCTTCCTTACCAATTCCACATTACTTAACTTTAGGTTAATAATCATCAATTTCATACAACCTCATTCAAACACTCAAATTGACAATGAAGCTCCAAACAAACAGGTTAGATCATCACCTTCCGAGATTTATTAATTTTGATCATAAGTGGCAGAACATTTAGAAAAAAAAATACTTTGGTTAGGTTTTGCAATGCTTCCTCGATCCTTGACGTCGTCGACTTGGGTGAGATCGAGGGAATAACATCACCAGCAGTGGTGAATGAATGTGCTGGTTCGGCTCGTCGATAGTTAATTGTGGAGAAATGTGCATGTTCTTTGCACGACAATTGAACGGGGACGATGGTGGTATAAGGAATTGGTGGGGGCTAGGTTTTCTTAGTTTAAATACATAAATTCAAAGATTGATAAGTTTTGGTAAATATTTTTAAAACTACATTTTTTTTTAAAAACTCAACTTATTCTAGTAGAAGTTTGGGCCTCATAGTTTGTTTTTGTAAAGTCTTTACTCTTTAAATATTATTTCAGCTAAATGTGGGCGAAATAAGCAAATTATCATTTGAGTAAATTACATTTTTAGGCCTTTATAGTTTGCCATATTATGGATCCTGGCCTTTTTTTTACAAAATTGCAATGGTAGGCCTTTATCAAATAAAAAGTAGTGTTTATTGGCCTTTTGTTTAACGTCCGTCCAACCCCACCGTTAACCTCAGGCACGTGCTATAAGCACGAGGGTATTTTCGTCAATTGCAGTTCCTTCTATATAACCCAACTCAAGTGACAAAAAACCCAAATCACATTCCTAGCAAAATTCTAGGGTTTTGTAACCTCCACACCCTTCTTTCTCCCTTTCAATCTGCAAATCGGTGATGGAGTATTGCTCTTGTGGGAAGTTAGCAGTGTTGAGAACATCATGGACTCCAAGAAATCCTGGTCGTCGTTTCTATGGGTGTCCAGATAAGGTAAGCTAATGCGATTTTTGTACATTATATTGACCAATTTTGCTGACCCAAAAAGGTTTAATTTGTAGGGATCAGCTTGTCCTTTCATTGGCTGGTATGATCCAAGTATGTGTAGAAGATCGATGGAGATAATCCCAGGGTTGTTGAGGTCGAAGAATCAAGCTGAAGCACAAGCAAGAAAGGTGAAGAAGTATCTGATGATTAGCTGGGTTGGTTTTCTTTTGGTTATAATTGGAATGAAAATGTAGAAAGATTTAGGTCAAGACAAGTGCACTTTGGATGGATTTTGGTTGTATTTTGGATGTATTAGGATATGTTTTGTAGTAGTAAAGATGTATTAAGGATGTGTTTTGGTTGTAGTAAGTATGTTTAAATGTAATGACAAGTGCACTTTTTCATTTTAGTATGATATGTATACATGGTCTTGTTGTTGTTTAAATCTGATGTTAGTCATTTTATCACTGTGAACCAAAATAGTATAATTTTTACCACTATTAAATGGTCTTTGACAACTAAACTATTTTCAAAATACATTAACTTCTATGTAGTTGCATAAACCATAACATATTAACTACTACTTCATATCACACAACAAGCAACTACTAATACTAGCTGTCAACATTGACCAATAAATCAAAAACTGGACTGCACACAAAGCTAGCCCCATTAACATGTCATCAGTAGTTTGAAACCAAAAAAAGACAACCATAATAGTAGAATAGTAATTGTTTAACAACCAAATACTAAGAATACCAATAAAAACCCAAAAGCTTCATCAAAATGCAATTTTTCCATCCCAATCATCATCAAGGATGAGCGGTGCAAGTTCTCTTGTTGTGTCCTTTTGCCTTACATTTCCCACAAGTATTTGTCCCCTTACCAGTTGCATCTCGACCACCTCTTCTTGCATCCTCGAGCTCCACAACAGATTTCCTTCTTGCTTTTTTGGGCCTACCAATAGGCTTATGGTATAAAGGGGCTGTTAGCATTGTTGGCACCTGAGATTTTGGCCATAATTCTTTTCCATTGAGTGGAAAGATCTTGAAGTTGTATACTTTCCTCCACCTTTCCATTGTATAGAGTGGATTCACAAAATGCTCTGGTAATAAGTGTGGATGCCCATTTTTCTTCAAAATCCAAATGGCTGCCACTGCATGCTTGCAGGGTATGCCAGTTAGTTCCCACCTCCTACAAGCACAACTTTTACTACTCATGTTGACTACACATTGATTGCCATTTGGGCCAGAAACTTCATAATGTTGCTCTCCATTCCATCTCACAGTGTACCTATTGTTTAGAATGTTAGAATTAATAAAATGATAAATAGACACCACTGTTAGCTATATGTAAACATCTATTTCACTACCTGCTTGCATGATCATTCCACATTATTTAATAAGACTTGTCAATTTTAGAAGTAGTATGTATAGTCTAATAAAAAAGGAATAAAAATCCCACTATTGAGTTTTTAAACAGTATGTTAGGTTGTTATATTATTAGTGGGCTATAGTATATATTAATAATTCAAAGTATATATTATTAATAATTCATGTACTTGCTCCTTAATAAAATAATAAAAATGTAACCACCAAGATTAACAAACCTTGCAGCCTCTTTTTTAATTTCTTCAAAGATCTTGGTTGCATATGGTGTTAGAAAATACCCAGCATACTTTTCCATATCCATCACCTTCAGAACATTCACAATCCTCCTCATTAGATATTCTCTAATAAACTCCATCATTGTTACTATAGGTTTGTCTCTAGCATCTACCAACTTGCCATTTAAAACTTCACACATGTTATTAACTAAAACATCAGATTGTGCCCTACCTGTTATCAAAATATGACAATGTTAACAAACATGTTCTAAAGAGTAAAATAATGCCTTGCAATAAGAATTTTCTAAAGACTTACAGCTAAAGTATGCTCTTGACCATTGCTCTGGTTTAATTTTTGACAACCAAAGGTGTGCATCACTGTTTAACTTCTTCAATTCATCCATTCCCCTCTCAAATTGAATAACAGTTGTACAACTACCCATCAAAGCTGTCTCCCATACAAATTGCTCTTAACCTGTTCACACCATCCTTAGAAATCCTTATTTGCCTTCTACTTTCAACTGCATGCCCTCTAATCAATTTTTTCACTTCTTCTTTTGTCCCAAACACCTGACCAAGATAAAACAATGAGTTCGTATGTTTTCTTTTTCTATGTGTTGACCTATTATCACCAGATTCTGCCCCACTATCAAAATTCTCATTGTCAATCACCTCATCTTCTAATTCAGGATGCAATAAACCTTCAATCGGATCATAATTTTCACCAACATCTACATCAGTGTGAAGCCTATAGTCTCTCATGTCTACATTATCATTAGGATCAGATGACTGTGGCATGAAATCACTACTTGTCTCACTGTCAGCTTCACTAACTTCCTCATTACCATTCTGATTTCCATTGTTATTACCTTCCACGTCACCATCTTCACTACTATCATCTTCACTACTATCTCTCTCATTACATTCCTCATTATCAGCTTGATTACCATCCTCATTACCTCCTTGATTACCATCCTGATCACCCACATTATCATTTCCATAGTAATTCATATTCAAATCAAAGTCAAAATCCATATCATAATCTAAATAATTCAATGGTTCATTCAGATTCAAACTAGCATTCACCTCATTTGTGTCATTTACCTCCATTGTGTCATTCATATTCAAATTAACAACTGCATTTTGTTCAATACCCACATTTTGCTGAGTTTGGGTTTCATCTACTACTTTACCAAAAAAAGGATCAAAATCACTATCATCTAAAAGATAATCTATTTCTTCTTGTTGATTAGTAGATTGTTCATTTTCCACTGTGCTTTCATGCCAACCCAGTAATAACCTTTTTTGAGCTTCATTAAACCTTTCATTTGCCAACAACTCCTCATCATTGACCTCACGTATTGTAATCTTTGCCGGCGAACAAAAATATGTGTGAACATTGGTTGCTCCATGTTCAACATAAACAAACATCAACTTATGCACTGCAACATGTTTAGAAAACTCCCTAACATCTTCATCACCACCTAATGCCCTAATACCAAAATCTAAATCACCATTTGGGTACAAATAATGATAGTACCTTGTCGCTTCCTTGTCGTAACCTAAATACTCCAACACCGTATCAAGTTCGTGTACTGAAAACTTGTCAACATCTAGCATATCAACCAACGTTTCTACAGGTCTTTGATATGTACGTCCAGGAAACTTTGTGAAGCTTCCACCGTGATGCAATTTGATAGAAAAAAGATGTGGGAAACCAACTATAAAATGAAGATACAAATGATCAAAATTTTGAATTTTAAATATGAAAAGAAGAAATGTAGTTGATGATGCTTACCATATAGAGAATCAACCACCGACTGATCCAAGTTCTCTCGTATGAAGAACCGGTCACCCATGCTCGTTCCACTTGTGATTTTTGATTTGATTTTTAGTGCAAGCTGCTGTTCTAGGGTTGATTATTGTGGAAATGTAACTGAAAGGGGAAGATAAAGGGGTTTGAGTAGTCAAGGGGTTTTAAAGGGTGGAAGGATAGAAGGAACTGCAATTGACGAAAATACCCTCGTGCTTATAGCACGTGCCTGAGGTTAACGGTGGGGTTGGACGGACGTTAAACAAAAGGCCAATAAACACTACTTTTTATTCGATAAAGGCCTACCATTGCAATTTTGTAAAAAAAAGGCCAGGATCCATAATATGGCAAACTATAAAGGCCTAAAAATGTAATTTACTCTTATCATTTAAAAAACTATCGGTTGTCATTTGTCAAGAATCGTATTACAATATTGGAATCTTTCTTGAACACTCAAAAACCTATAATTTGTTTTAAAAAAAATTGAAAACACAATGGAATTCGATCGTTAAGTAATTACAATTAAGTCTAAAATTTAAAGCTAATTCACAAAGACAACAATGTTACAAAAATACAGATATACTAGATTAGTAATCATGTACTATACTACTATACGAGATTTTGATTTTATAGGTTTTAACTAAATTTAGGTATCAAATTTATTTTTAACCTATCTCCTATTAAATCGGTTTGGATATTTACAAATATTTTCATAGCAAAAATCCTATGTTAAAACTAAAAAAATGATCTATAATAATTGGTAATTTTTTTATTTGAACCCATCGGGTTATGAGATCATTCATGATAATTGATAAAATTTTTATTTAAACATATTGGATCAGGAGATAATTCACGATAATTAGTAAAAAATTTTATTTAAATGTATCGAGTTAGGAAATAATTCATCGTAGCATGGTTGATTTTCAGGTTTCGATGCAAAGTCTTTTCTTGAATTTAAACTCGGGACCTTTCAACAAAATATTTGATGACTACACCAGACCGTTAATAAAACACCTCCCTCCAAACAACGGACCAGGTGCGTTCCACGGATCGCCTAATCTCACGTCAAGTCTATTCCTAGGGTTTCATAAAAAACCGATTTCACTCATACGCGCACAAACCATCGAATTGATTAGGGTTTCAAATCCAAAAATTCGATCACAGAAACAATGAATATCGAAATCTATGGTCGACACGCTCTTCTCTTCGACGATGATACTGCTGCAGCTTTCGTAAACTCCGACGACGCACTTGTTCAATGGAATTCACTGTTAATCGATCGTTACGACGTACGGCATCTCCTGTCCACCCCTCCGCCGTCTCGGAGGCGGCGCAATCCACAAACGTCGCACTCATCTTCCGCCGATGCTGACCTTGATTATGAACGGTACCTTGATCTCCCCTCACCGTCAGAAGAAGTAGAAGGTAACGAGTTACAACACTCTCTGTTTACATAAACGGTTGTGTCTCAATTATTTCATGTTTAGAAGTGTTTTTTGATCTATCTGATTGTTTCGTTTAGGTTGAAGTTTTTTATATTCTAGAGAGGCATAGGTTTTTGGGATGAGAGTTTGAATGAATTTGATGTAGTATGATGTTTGTGAATTTGTATTATGCTTAATTTGGTTAAAAGTTAGATGCGCTGCTTTTTGATATGATATGAAGCTTTTTATGAGTTGTTTTGAGCTGAAGGGCTTAGTGATAGTAGTTATGCTGCGTGAAAGAGCTGGTTAACACGATTAAGCTCTGAAGAATTAGGCAAATGCCAATAATTTAGTTGTAGTTTTTTCACCTTTTGTTGTTGTGGACTTAACATGTTGCGTGTTAATAGTTTGATATCGTTTTGTGTATATTCATTTTGTTAAGATTTTCGTAGTGTTTTTAAGTCTGACACAACTGTTCTATGGTGTTTAGAAGAAGATGCCAAACCAGAAGCTGCTGGTGCTTTTAATGCTGTTCCTTTTTCTTATGGAAATGATGGGGATTCAAATGATCAAAGGACTGCTGAGATTGAACAAGAAGTCCCTAAGTTTTATCCTCCCTTTCCTGTGCCTGACAGCCTTGTTCAAAACTTGGTAAGTTCAAATACATCAGCTTTATGAACTTTATGCTTTGATATTATTGTTTATCTTGTAACTGCTACTTAGATGAAGGTGACAGAAGGATAATTCTATAAGGTACATTTGTTTTTTAAAAGCTTACCATTTCTAAGTTTACAGATGCTTGGAGCAGGGATCGAGTTGTGATGTAAGGTTGCCATTCACAGGCACCATGTTCTCTTTTGATTTCATGTGCAAGGGTCCGTGCAGGTGGGGTTAGGATTATAAAATGTTTTATTAATGTAGTAAGGAAAAATCATCACACAACTTGAGAATGACACTGATACATTATACATCCTAGTTAATTTGTATTATTATTATTATTATTATCATTACTATCATCATGTTTTTTCTTACTTTAATCACTTTATTAGGCTTATTTGGCATTTCTATATTTCCCATTAAAATTTCTATATATTATTTATGTTAACTTGTCAATTCATGTTTACTAAAAGGCAGTATACTGTGTTTTTATTTTTTGTTGTGTTTTTCTAGCCTCCTACAGAGAAAGTACATCAGATTATTGCAAGGACTGCTCTTTTTGTCAGTAAAAATGGAGGTCAATCAGAGATTATTCTGAGGGTGAAGCAAGGAGACAACCCAACCTTTGGGTTCTTATTGCCTGATCATAATCTACATCCGTACTTCAGGTTTCTGGTTGACAACCAGGATCTCCTACAATCAAAAGGCAGTGGGCAACCGGACAATGAAGAAAAAACGTCAAATACTGGAGCACTGTCTTTACTTGGTTCTATGTATGGTACTGGTGAGGATGATGACGGTGGAACAGAGGATCCATCATCATCATCTAAAGAAGGTGTATCTGGGACCACTCTGAATGTAGATGCTACCACTAATCTTGCAGCAGCAAAACCCATGTTGCGATCTGACAAAGATGAGCCTATTCAAAAAAAGAGTTCTATGTCAAATGCATTAAAAGCTGGAAGAACTAGCAGTTTAAAAAAAGGTGATGCTTCACTATTATCTGTTCCAGATAAGTCACGGGCTTCTTCTCTACCTCCAATTCCCAAAACTGAGCTCATGCTTGTCGACCCACCATCTGACATGAAACGGTTGGTTGAAAAGATAGTTGAGTTTATCATCAAGAATGGGAGGCAGTTTGAGGCTGTACTTATGGAACAAGACCGTGGTCATGGAAGATTCCCGTTTTTAATCCCGTCTAATATATTCCATCAATACTATCTGAAAGTTTTGCAGAAAGCCCAAGAGGTACCTTTTCTCAACTGCCATATTTTGTATAGTTGTCTTGTCCATCCGTTTAGGCCGAACAGTATGCTCTTATTCTTAACCTTTTGGGTCACGTTTTCATGGTCTTGATTTTTGTTGTTATTGTTTCAAGTTAATACTTCAATACTTTGTGGCTGATTGATTGCTTATTCCATCTTGCAGTCTAAATTAACTGTCAAGAGTCTTTACGAGGAGAAAGAAGACATCAGAGGACATATCTCAAACAAGAAGAAGTCTACATTGAGGGAGAATGAGAATAATATTGAGTCTGATGATATACCACATGAATCTGAAAGAAAAGAGAAGTTTAAGATGGTAATTAACAAGTTTAAAAAAGAAGGATCAGATTTGCCAGCTAAATCTACACAATCTTCACCTGCAGTTCAGGTGGATGCTGATCAGGCAGCAGCAATTCTTCAAGCAGCTACCAGAGGCATTAAACTTTCAAACTTAGGAATTCTGTATGGGCAACCATCTGATGAAGCGGGTTCTTCTGAGTCACACTTGACTCACGAG
The DNA here is from genome assembly GCA_030867185.1 of Tagetes erecta. NCBI lineage: Eukaryota > Viridiplantae > Streptophyta > Magnoliopsida > Asterales > Asteraceae > Tagetes > Tagetes erecta. The sequence goes on along the minus strand of CM061486.1, from coordinate 53,299,131 downwards.
CAGAAATTAAAAGCTGAGAGGCTGAAACGGGCCAAGATGTTTGTGGCTCAGCTGAAAAGTGGAGCGGCTTCATCAAAAGCTGAACCCTCACGTGGCTCATCAGCTGAGCCACTAGCTGACAACCACCTTGCACCCAAAGAATCCGAGAAGAGCACATCCCCTGCAGATGTTGATACTTCTGATAAAAAATTAAAATCAGAAAAAGATATTGTAAATGAGGAGAAACGAGCAATGAGAAAATACCGTGCTCGTTCTGCAAGGGAAAAAGAAGACGATGATTGCGGTGATAATGACGATGATGGTGATAATGATGATGATGAAAGAGAAAGAAAAAGGTCACATAGACACCATTCAAAGAAACATCGCTCTCATCATCATTCAGTTGAAGATGAGAGAGAAGACAAATACGAAGACGAGAGAGATTATAGACACGCAAAAAGAAGACACCGATCTCATCGTTCTTCCCATAAACATGATGACCTGGACAAAATTACAGAGGAGAAAGATCAAAAGCATGCAAAGAAGAAGCATCGATCTTCTAGTTCTAATGAAGATGATGAACAAGAAAGCGAACATGAGCATTCTAGAAAGAAACACCGATCACATCATTCTTCACATGATGAAGCCGACAGTGATGATAAATATTCTAGGAGAAAACGGAAACACAGATCTCACGAATCTTCTCATAGGCATAAGCATAGGAGAAGTCACTCTTCTAGACATAAACACAAGGTCGATGAGTCTTCAGAAGAGAAGTCCAGGGATCAGAACAACGCTGATAAGAATGTTAAAGGACCAAACTCGGAAAGAGAAGAACTTGAAGACGGTGAGGTATCGGGTCCGTCAGATGCAAGACCTTTGGTTGATGGGGCTAGTAGAGAACCTTCAGTTGACGTGTCAAGTTCTTTTCAAGATCCAAGGCCTCTGACTCAGCCATCCGGAACAACTGAGGTTCCTGATGATCTCAGGGCCAAAATTAGAGCAATGCTGTTGTCCACATTGTAAGTTCTAAACTTTGGTTGTTAGTTTGCTTAGAAATTAGTTACAAATTGTTTTGTTTGTAGATTGAAGTGACTTTGCTCTAGATTGTAATGAACACATATTTGCTTATTTGCCTCTAAAGTTAATGCTGTATTTGTCATACTTTATTTGAATATTTCAAACTTGAAAGTCTTAAAGTTCTAATTCTAGATCTTGGAAACCATGCCTTGTATCTAGGTAGTGAAAGGCTTATGTGCACAACAAAATGCAATAATAATTCATAAAGATCATCAGTTTCATTTTTGTGCAATAACAATCACACTAGTATAGTCATGTATAGGTTTGAACTTTCTTTACACTTGATGTCTTCAGTTTTCTACAAAGAAGGTATGTTCATATACGTTTCTGCTTCCCGCTCATAATTGTTCTTTCGATCAAAATCTGGTATTCTGGTATAAAAAATCCAATTAAGTTGTATTATATATTAACTCTCCATAATGAAGGCTCCCTAATTAATGAAGGCTCAATTGCCCAAAGTCCCAAACAAGAAAAAGCAACGTGTAAGCGAGAAGATACAGTACAAAACAAAAGAAAAAAAAGCCCATTTTAGAAGGCTCAGAACAAAAGTACTAGAAAATAACCCTAAAAGTCAACTTTAAAAGGTCGGTAGACTATAAGCCAGCAGAAGAAAGTAGTTAGCAGCAGCTACAGTAGAACTGAAGAAGACATAACCAGGTGATTGCCACTTAGCTCCTAACTTACACCTGGACCAAGGCGTGCGTCTCCAAGTTCTGAAGATCACGCCTTGCCTCTACCTCAAATGCAACAGCCTTGGCTTGCCTGAGGGTGATTCTGACCGCATAAAGTGTAATGGTTGTTTGGTAGCCTCTGAATAACCAGTAAAAGGATACCTCTTTAATGGTTCAAAAGTCCATTAAACGGCAAGTAATAAAAAAAGTATGATGAATGATGAGGGTTTTACCGTCTTACCATTCAGAGGTTACATCTTGATCATTCTGTTGTTTTTATTACTCCGTACTTAACAATTTAGAGATTTTAAACCATTAAGAGGTAAGTCTCTAAATGACTATTAAAAGACTATCAAACACCCCTTTAGACATCTGTAAAACTTTTTTTACGAACTTAAACACACTTTTAGTTTTTGTATTCCTCTTCGTCGTGTCGTTCGGGTGGATTTGTTCCTCCAAGTACATTATGCATAAAATGTGTACATGTATATACATGTTTCTGTTTTTCCAATGTATAATCTTGACTGCCACTTCTCTTCCACACGTGAACTGGCTTGAACTTAGGTTGGGTTTTGATTGAGTCAAACGAGTGTGTATACGTTTCCTTTAGTCCTCCTCACTCTATATTTTTCCAAATCTTGTGTCAACAAAAGCTGCCTCAACTGTACGCATTTGTTTTTGTTTTTATCATAAAATTGTCTTTACTGTGTCAACAATAGCAGCAAATTGTCTTTGTCCCAACCCAATTGGCATGCTATGCTAGTCTTCTTGTCAAGTTGAAACGCAACCCGTCATTGAATCAAGTTAGAAAACGTCGTTTGCATCACAAATTGGCAACCTGATGGTGAAATTTAACAAAACGTCATAACTATAGAGAGCAACGATACACTTCCTTTGAAGTGGTCGCGACTAGTTCCATTTCCTGTGCCTGACCCACATCGATAAATGAAAGAAAACGATATTTTGTCGAGAGTCAATGACTTGATTTTTGATCTGAAAGCTCCGTTTAAACAACTCATGTTGACATATGAATTAGAAAACTTGTCATGCATGTTCTAGTCTCCTAGGACTTTTCAGTTTCAAGAATGTTTTTTTTACTGAACATGTACCTTCATTATAACATAACAACTTAATCTATTAGCACCATAAATTTGCATCAAAAAGTTATAAGAAGTATGTCAAGAAAAGCTTTTTTTTTTTGTTTTTTTGGAGCCGCTGGTCTTTGCAGAAGCAACCTCTATATTCTTTGAGATACGGAGGAAATGTTTGTTCTCAACATGTAGAAAATGCTTGTTAGCATGTCCATATGAGATTTAGGGGTGGCAATTCCTTACACGATGTGAACACATACAATCATATATCTAATATGTTTGAGGATCAGGATGTGTTTAATTAATTAAGTTGACTTGTTTATTAATCGTCAGTTCACAAGGGACATTTTGTTGATAAAGTGTCTTCCTTTTCTCCAACAGACTGATGGTTCGAATCATACAAGGTGCATGTATACACTATTAATAATAAATTAGGGGTTGTTTTAAAAAACTTATCTCGTTAACATGTTATCCTGTGAACTCGTTCATGACCGTGTAACACGCTGCTTGATTGATTACACAATCCACCAACTAGTTCGACACATTTGCAACTTGATTGCAACCTAGCTAGCTATTTACGACTTGCCAAATAAGTTAGAGACGATGGTTTTGAGACGAATAAAAACATGGGTTGTTTTTGGATTCATAATTGACTTGGTGTAAGCTAGCTAGTTAGTATTAATTTTTTTAGGGCGTTTGGAATTTGGATGTGGGAATATAGGTGAAAGTCCATTATTGTGTTCATCTTCAAAGCATGTAGACCTAACCTCATTAAATATAACACGCTTTGGTACGTGTTGCAATCGTGTAATTAGTAAACGGTCAACTCTCTTTCTTTTTTTATCTTTTTTTGCCCTTTCGGATTATCTTCATTATTTTGCACTAATATATATAATTCTCACATTGTCTCGAATAGTTCATGTAAAAAGTATGAGATAATAGACGTATAGTAGGCTAGTTTAGACTGAACCGTTTTCTATCAGAGTGTTTATTGTTCTCGTATTTTCTTTACTTGTGTACGTGTTCCTGTTGTTTTAGTTTTGTGGGTTTTAAAAGTGTTTGAATTTGATTATTCAAACTGGTTTGTTTGAATGTTTTGTGAATATGTTTTGAATAAGTAGTTTCAAGATCAAGGTTGTTTAAAAAGTAAACAAAAATAATCAGCTAGCTTTAATAAAATAATCTGACACACACCTTAATTATTATGTTTTCAAAGGCCGGTATCTTGCTTAAGTGGATATTATACCTTCATAATCGTCAAAGAAAAGGACGTCACAACATTCAATTAACAATATCTTAAATTTTTGTAAGAACCATTCAAGAAATTGCTTCCAAGTTGGTGAGATCACTCGATCATGTTTTTCTTGATTATGGTTGCTAGCTAAATTAAAGATACACGTCATTAGAAAGTCTTTTCGCCTAGTTAGTCCCATTACGGTCTATAGTTTTATTTCACTTGTCAGATTTAAACACAAAACCTAATGATTCAAACACAAGTATGTTGCCAATGAGTCAGCAACTTCATTGGCGACTAGCAAGTAACTAGCCGGAATACAAAGAATTACAAATTCATGACAAGATTTTGCATCCAAGTCACCCATTTAATTATATTACATTTTCTATTTTGATCTATTAACAAGTCACAAAAACAAATAATCAACAACAGAATCGAAGATCGTCTCAGTGCCTTTTAGTGAATCGGTCATAAACTGTTGTAGCAACTGTTATTCTAAAAAAATTAAAATGATCGTCCATGTGGATTTGTTGAGCCCCTCTTGATCCTTAAGTTATGTAGTACCCGGATACCGTTATCAATCAATCAACTAAATTTTCACTAATAAATAATTAATCATTACTATATACTGTAATTGTTTAATACCATAAAAGCCATACAATAGCGTCTTGTAACCTAGATGCTTCTTCATTTTACCCCTTCACTACCATTCATTACCTTTTATGAGCTAGAGAGACACTTCACTTTGAACATATATTTGAATTCTTAGGAGTAAAATGAATTATCAATTTTATTTTTAAATGAAAATTATCAATTTTATTTTTGAATTTGAAAGTTGATGAAAAATTATTACATTTTTGTTATATGCTAATTAATAACACTTTTGGGTTGAGTTTATTATTTTTATTTTGATAATAATATTTAATTAGTGTGTGTGCTTTAATTTAAATATGCCTAGGGTTAATTAAGGTTGTTCTTAGGAGACATGACATGTAGTTGACGCACCATCTTACCTCACTTTGCTCCTCTTTAATAATCTTAATTAATTTATATATTATTCCAAAGCTCACTGAATTGTTTTCCCAATATTTCATATTCAACTTCAAATCGTAGACTTTTTAAACATCCATATATATATTCCAAGTCTCTCATCTCTCTCTCTCTATATATATACACACACTGACACACAATCATATATATATATATATATATGATCGATGAGTAGTGTGGGCGGGTGATTGGTTATTAATGGAAGCAGCAGCAATTAGATGTGAAAATATGGTTCTGAATTCACTGGATGGTCACAAGTTTCCCCATGAAACAAATTCAAATACAAATACTTATATTGGATCACCAGCTGATCATTCATTGATCAACGAGATGGATTTTTTTTCAACAAACACTAGTTCTAATATTATTCAACCAGTCAAAAAAGAACAACAACATCATCATCATCATCATGATCAACAACAACTTCAACTTAACTTAAATGTAATTGTAAGCTACGTACCTGCCTACTGATCAATTTACAACAATATGTATATATATGCCCGGATCCGGATCGATTGATCTTGATCGAGTGTTTTTTCAATATCAGTTAATAATTTATATATATATAATTGTAACTTTTTATTTATTTATTGATCATGCATATTGCAGGTAGGTTCCAATAATCTTTATGCAACAAAAAGAACTGCAGGTTGCAATGGTGGAACTAAAACCCAATCTGCTCACAAGGTATATATCTATCTATCTATCTATCTATCTATCTATCTATCTATCTATCTATCTATCTATCTATCTATCTATCTATCTATCTATCTATCTATCTATGCACATGTACGTACACTAGCTAGCTAGGTTTTGATCTGTAGAAATTAAACCCTTATGTGCTAGCTTCGGGGGTTAAGGATATATATATAGATAGATATATCATTTTAAACGGCCGCTAGCTAGCTGCTGTTTGTAAACACTTATACAAGTGTACGTGTAATTAAGGATATATATATATATAGGCTGGGTTCACAATCATCTAGCTAGCTAGCTGGTGTCGACATGTGTAACATGCCCGGCCATATATATATATATACATGCGCGCAACAACAGCTTAATTGAAGTAGATCGATGTTTGAATGAAGTAGCTAGTTAATTTCGGGTAGAACTAGTTAGTTATAGGTAGAGAACTACAAGATTCATATAACTAAATATACGTATACTAGTTTAGTGCCCGCGCTACGCTCGGGAACACAACATTCAAGTGATGTTTTTAAGAATATTCATGAATGTTCCAATCAGTTTTGAGACAAAACCGTGATAAACCGGAACACGTGATATACTTTTAAAAATTAGACGTACAACAATATTATATTCAAATTTACTACACCATGGTGTAGTTTATTATTTTTTTAAAATCGTATAAAAATGTTATGTATATTTATAAAACACTGAGATCCTTAATTGTATGTTATTATTAACTTTATCCACAAGTTTCATTTTTAAACCATATCAAATATAAACCGACTCATGTACACCCGTTGTAGTAGAAGGTTAAAAATATAAATACTCTTAAATTTTTCAGAATTCTCCACAATATTAGGGGACCAAAAATGTAATTAGTTTTATTATAATATATCTTATATACATATTTTAAATAAAAAAAATCATTATTGTGAGATAAAATCTCAAATAATGACACATAAGCCAGAAGCTATAAAAATGTGACACATAAGCTTTTTTCGTTTTGCTATATTATATAAGGATATTTAATTATTAGTGCTTAAATATGATACATAAGTGATCAGTTTGACTACGTATATACGGTACGTTACAGTTTTATACTTAAATTTAGTTATTATGTACGTATTTAACGTGTTGATCTTACGTACATGCATATGCTGAAGCTAGAAAACTGATTGATCCTCATATATATATATATATTTTGTGGAAGCTAGCTCGTTGTTTTACAGGCCGAACTAGAAAACATGAAGAGAGAAAACGAATGTTTACGATCAATGGTTACTCAAGTCAAGGAAAAATACATTTATTTACAAAGGTATATTGAAGACTATAATATTCATGACACCACAAACAATATTAAGGTACGTATGTGATCGATTATATATATATAGATCTATTTATTTCTTGAATATTCCTAATCGGGACAAAATCAAATAAAAAGGATTGATTTGATTTGATTATTTCAAAAAATAGACGATTAACGTGGTCAAAGAAGACAAGAAACAAAGCTTATTCGTTCCTTTGGATCTCAAGAATGATTCAAGAGTTGATAGCCTGGATAACGCAGATGCCAAGTTTGATTCGATCAAAGATGGGGTTGACGCATCAATGAGAAGGGTTCGTGTGGCTGTTCGAGCTAGATCTGAGGCATCCATGGTTAGCTAGTAGCTACTACTTCTATTCACTAGTAGTAGACTACAAAATTTTACTAACAAAAACAAACTAAAAATTCCCTCATTAGTTAACAAAAATATAAATATATAATTAAAGAACGTTATAGTAATTAAATAAATGATTTATTTTTTTTATCAAATCTAAGTTGTCTAGTGGTAAGGTTAAAATCAAATTTTAGCCTATTAGCAGGAAAGAAAGAACGTTGAAATTTGCATGATGGTTTTGATCATATGCAAGTCTACAAAAATTAAAGTTCGTTTGACCAACAAATTGTCAAACGCATGTCCTCGTAAACCGATGTTATTTTTCTCAAAAAGAAATATGTTTTTCATTTCGTTATTAATGATTTAATTTGACTTTAGAGGCCCATACATACGCATGCGATATATGAAATTGAAATCTCGGATAATTTATAATATTTGTTCTCTCGATCTATACTAAGTCCTTTTTGTAAATATATGTTGACTTCCCTACGAAATCATATATATGTTTACGATTAACACAAATCATTAACCTAAATTTATAGATTTCAGATGGTTGTCAATGGAGAAAATACGGGCAAAAGATGGCAAAAGGAAATCCATGTCCTCGAGCATACTATCGATGCACAATGGCTATTGGTTGTCCGGTCCGCAAACAAGTATGTTCACTTTCTTTCATCTTTTTAATCTCGTTTTAAACTCTGCTAGAATACTGAAAACGTTAAATGTCCTGTGGAAAATCTGTTTGAGAACCTACACATTTCCAATCAAATACCTACATATATCGTTGATCAAAACCCTAATTTGTTGCAAGTTTGTAGAATAAGCTTTTGTTGGTAAGAACTTTCCATGAACCAATTTACGATGAAATCAATTTTATTATGTTAATGATCTCTTGGTCTAGTGGTTAAGTAATGATATGAAGTTTTGTCTCTATCTCTTAAATGTTCTGATTTCAAAAAATAGTTTTACTAGACAATTATCACATGTAAACTTACAAGGAGGAAAAATAGGTAGTTGTAAGGTGGGTGTTTGGGATTTTGGCATTTTAGTTATGTGAAACTACTTTCAAAATAGATAGAAGTAATTAATTTCTTTTAACTTCATAAAAATCAAAAGGAGCTTAACAATAAGCAATCCCAAACAACATCAAATACGGAGAAAAGCAACACCAAAAGTCACATATTTATTATCATACTAGATTAGTACCCGTGTACTACACGGATTTTAGTTTTATAGGTTTTAACTCAATTTACATATCAAATTTATTTTTAACATATCTCTTATTAAATCGATTTGGATCGATATTTACAAATATATTCATATAAAAAATCATATGTTACAATAAAGGATATGATTTATAATAGTTGGTAAATTTTTATTGGAACATATCGGGTTAGGAGATAATTCATGATAATTGTTAATTATTTTATTTGAACATATCGAGTTATGAGATAATTAATGATAATTGATAAAAACTTTAATTTGAACATATTAGGTTAGGATAAATCATAATAATTGATAAGTTTTTTATTTGAACATATCAGGTTAGGAGATAATTCATGATACTTGATACATATCGGGTTAAGATATAGATCATGATAATTGGTAAATTTTGTATTTGAACATATCGGGTTAGGAGATAATTGATGATAATTTGTGAATTTTTAATTTAAACATATTGGGTTATTTCGAATATGGAGCATACCATGACCCGTCTAAAAATTCTCCATCAAATTAATTTAGAACATGACACCTAAGCAAAATCCTATGTGAAGTAGTTAAAATGGTGACATGTGGATGTGTTACTCAATTATTAGAATAGGTAGAAGAGTAAACGATCATATAATATCATTCTAACTTTTTTTTAAGAATATTAGCGTACATTTATAACTTTTTTTCTAAGAAACTCTATTGGTTTATACATGATTTTCTTTTTGTCATGCATTCATACGATAATGAATATTTTTTTTACCTTACTACTATATGTATACTCTAACCATGGATACTCATGAAATCTTTCCCTAACAAAACTCACTCAAACATAATAATTATCATTTTCTTGCACAACATTAGTAACATCCGAAATTTATCATCATTTTCTTGTATATCATTAACAATATACAAAGTTATAAAATCATTTCTTTAATTAAATATAACTGCAGCTTGAGCTCGAGGTATCCTAAACATAAAACAAAAAAAAATTAAATTTTTTTTCAATACAACAAATTTGAGCCATAACTCGTGTTACCCTTGAAGTATACATACCTCTGCTCCCGTGTATAAGAAATTTATTTGCTTAACTTACGGGTGTTTACAAGTTAGAAATTAATTCATTTTTGTAATTTGTTTACAAATAACAATGAAACAAGCGATAGTTAACTACGTAGGTTATTTATGCTTTCAAAGCTAATTTTTTTTAGGGAAAATTCCTAAAATATTCCTTTTGACCTTTACTTTTGAAAATGTCTCTTTTGACTTGGATTTGAACAGACGCGACGACTATACCGGTATAGCCAGCGACTATCATTGTTATTTGTTACGATATGTAATCGGCGACTATACCGGGTATAGTCGTCGCTCATGTTCGAACCCATGTCAAAGGGGACATTTTCAAAAGTGAAAAATCAAAAGAGATATTTTGAGAATTTTCTCTTTTTTTTAAAACTTTGTAAGTAAAATGTGAAATGTATATTTTGTAATATATAGCCCGATTACAATATGTTATGAGTTTATTTTAATTAATTAAGTCACTTAAACTTTATTTAATTTTAAATTACATTCTTTTAATTTAAACATAAATCTTCATCAGGTACAAAGATGTGCACAAGATCGAAGCGTTTTAACAACGACATACGAAGGCACCCACAACCATCCGCTACCACAAACCGCCATGGCAATGGCCTCCACCACCTCCGCCGCCGCCTCTATGCTCCTCTCCGGTCCCAAATCAAGCTCGGATCACCCGATACTATCTCCCCACTACCCACATCTCACCCCAATCCTATCCGCCACCGCTCCGTTCCCAACCGTCACCTTAGACCTCACCAACCCTAAGTCCGACCACTATCTCCGGCAACCACCCTTTCACTTCCCTTTTTCAACAAACACACCAATGGTGTTGGGGCATGTGACTAGTCAACTGAACAATGCAACCGATGGCCGGAGTTCAGATCGTGAGGTGACGAATGCAGCTACGGCGGCGGATTTCACGTCGGATCCACACTTTATGGCTGCTTTAGTGGCGGCGATTGGTTCTGTTATTGGTAACAACAATGGTGGTGATAATGTTTATACGAAAAATGATACATCTATCAACTTGTATCCACCGTGAGCTAGCATGCATGAATATTTATTAAACGGTTAATATATAATATGTACTGTAATACGTACCATATGTATTGTGCAAATGTTCATTTTTGTATATTACATATATATATATATAGCAGAAATAAAGAAAAATGATTTAATATTTATTGTAACTCATTTTTGGTGACTTTCACAACACAGATGTTTCAAGTTCAACCTTCGTTCGATCATATATCTAAACTTTTAACATATTGTACTTTGATCGCCAAATGAAACCAAGATCTCAATTCAAGGAGATCCGAGTTTAAATATGATCGAGCATATAAATTTTACATGATATGATTACTGGTTTCTATTATGGTCTTCCTCTAAACTTAGTTGACGAGTTTTTTACTCTGACTAACTATTGAACTATATATGACCAATGTTTTTAAACCGGCCGGTCCGACCGGTCCAACCGCGGTCGGACCGCATTTTTGAGGAATTACGGTTCGATAGGTCGCGGTCTGATAGGTGTTTGTGAACCGCTGCGAACCGCTCGAACCGGTCCGGTCGGACCGGAACCGGACCGTAACTGAACCGGGGTTGAACCGGTTTTTATTAAAAAAATATTTTTTTTGTTTGATTTTATTGGATTTTATGTTTACATCTATTTAATTTTTTGTTTTCTTGTAATGAAGGGTTAATATATTAATGTTTTAAGTGATAAAGATGATTAGCTCGTTTTATTTTGGAATTAAAACTTGTTTAAATTATAATTTTTTGGTGATTGTTGGCGTTAAACTTGTTTGAATTATTAGTTTTTTGGTAAAACTTAATATTATTGAACTTAAGTTGTGTTTAAATTAGAATTCTTATGACATTAATTTGATAATTATATATTTTACCCTACCCCGGTCCAACCCCGGTTCGACCCCGGTCGGACCGGTCCAACCAATAAAATCATAATACCGGTTCAGTGTCCGGTCCGGTTTTCAAAACATTGTATATGACCCAAAAAGAAAAGTTGAAGTGAGCCTCGATCCATTATGGAGAGCCTTGAGTCTTGAAAGTGCCGTTCTGCGAAGGTTGTAATTGTAATCAAGAAAACCAAACGTATATATTTTATATATTTATTTTCTAGCTTGAACCGTTGAACGGTATAAATTCCCCTTTTAATTGAAAAACCAAATGGTTTTACTAAAATTCAATAGTTAAGTTTTTTATTTTTGATTTTTACCACAATATTTTTATAGTTTATGTTTTTACCACAAATGATTTTAGTGAAATTTAATTGTTAAGTTTTTTGTTTTTGATTTTTACCACAATATTTTTATAGTTTACATTTTTACCACAATATGTTTATAGTTAACATGTTTAGTACCTCTTAAAGAATTGTTATTTGCACAATCAAAAAATATTGTTGGGATTGAACAACGAGAAGAGAAGAAAGAGAGAGATATAAAGAAAAAAATATCTGATGGGCCGTTTAACGATGGATAGGGGAGTGGTTCGACGGTGGTAGCGGTTTGGTCGGGCAGATAGTTGGTGTTGTTATGATGTCGTGGGTAAACGACACCAACATATGTGCAACTTGAAGTGTATCTATTGAAAACTCATGTAAACAATCTGTATTGTGTGCATTTTAGATAGTAGTTGATGTGGCTGTCAGGGTGTATGTTTAACAAATACGAACCAGACATGAAGAGCTAACTAGAAACATAAAAGGCTCGCGCAGCGTGCGAGCCGACGACTACATCTAGTTTTGTTAAAAACAGGTTGTATTCAAAGTAGAGTTGTGTATCGATCCTAAGTTTGATGCTTGCGTTCTACGAATGCGAAGTCATGTAAAATTTGACTGGTTTATTTGCCAGCGCGGCCAGTCTGCATGTGCATGTATATGGATAACATTCACGCATCAAGGTCTTTTCCACGTACCTAGAATATATATCTTCCCATCAGTGCCAACGGTCCTATCAATCTTCAAAATCACTAGGCCTTGGGCAAGTAAAATTAATATTTGGCCCCTAAAGTCTAAAGTTACCAATTCAATACACAATGATGATAACTGACGAAACCTAAACCTCCACCGACCCAAAAAAGCTAAACCTGCTCACTTTCACACCTAAACCTAAATGTTAACCCAAAAATTTAAAAGTTTATAACCTAAAAACCCAAAAAAAAAAAAAACCAAAACCCAAAAATCAAACCAAAAACTATACTCAAAAGTTAAGAAAAAAAACTAGCTCTAAAACTAACCCATAAATAATAAATCCTTAAAAGAAGTTAAAAAAAAATACTAAGTAAGAGAAAATAAAAGAATAAGAGAAAATAAAGTAAGAAAATCGATCAATGTTATGTATTTAACAAGCTGAAATTAAACATAAAATGTGTAGCTTAAATGGTTAAAGTGCTAAAAGTTAACCTATAGATCTTGAGTTTGATACCTTATAGTGTGACCTTTTTTTTAATTTTTCATATATTAGATAAATTTTGTTTAAATTTCAGACACTTCGAGAGACTGGGCCCGAGACGGTCGCCTGCCTTGCTCTTCATTAGTAGGATAGTGACCCGTGGACTACACAAGTTGAAAAATATTTATGTTCTAAATTAAAAAAAAAAGTTAATTAATATAAAATTGATATTGTACAAGTGAAAAGTGGGACGTTTGTAAGAAAATTAAATTAAAATTTTGATAATATTTCAGCAAGTTGAACATGAAATTACATGTAACAACGAAAAATCGAAAAAAAAATGCAATTATTTTGTAAAGCAATTAAATATTCTTTGTAGCCAACATGACAACATATATAAATTACGAGTTGAACTTACGTTAATAACTTAATATGAATTAGAATAAGAAGATATAAGATATATCTCATTTAAAGTAATTATTTAATTTGCATGAAATTTGTATTTGGTAAATTTTTTTAAACCATGAATATATATATTCATGATATGAAAAAATTAATTTGCATGAAACATTAATTGTATGTACAAGTTTAGTGAGCTAATATATTTGTAAGATGGATTAGATACGACTATATAGATGAGTAGGAATAGGAATAGGATATAGTCGCATGTAGAGGTGCACAAATCGGTTTTTTTGAAGAACCGGAGACGATAAAGGAACCGGTTCTTACAAGAACCGGTTCGGTTCTAGAACCGGTTTTTGATGAAAAAACTAGAACCTAGTGACCGGTTCCGGTTCTCAAAGAATCGGTTCCGGTTCCTAAAAAACCGGTTCGGGTTCTTAAAAAAACGGTTTCTTTCAATGACATGGGCCGAAACGTTAGGTTGCTGCAAATCTTCATTCCTCATTGGGCTTTCATTTAGAGTTTATCGTCATAAATTCGTTATATTATTTTTAACTAAATAAGTAGTAACATTAAAAAACTTTAAGTATTACAAGATATATAACTTTTAAAACATTAAATAAGTAACAACACTAAAACATACCGGTTTTTTCAGGAACCGGTTCTTCCAGGAACCGGTTTTTCCAAGAACCGGTTTTTTTAGGAACCGGTTCCGGTTCTTTTGGAAACTATAATTTGTAAAAAATAGTAGAACCTATTCAGAACCTACGGTTCGGTTCTACAAGAACCGGTTCTTCTAAGAACCGGTTTTCTTATTTGATCGGTTCCGGTTTCGGTTTTTTTGTGCACCTCTAGTCGCATGCATATATTATGGATGATTAATAAGGAAGTAGTTGTGGTGTGAAATGATATCATGGGCCATTTGAAAGCAGTAGTTTATATTTGCCAAATTGGCATCTTCATTGCACAAGGAAAATCTGCCCTCCTAAATAAACCAATAAACGTATAGTTGTCACATGTATAATATCTTGTTAATTAATATGAAGTCAACTATATAGCGAAACAAAATTTGGATACTTGATATTAACGAGGAAAAATGCCTGAACGTTACGATGAGACATGACCGACCTATTACATCTTTTTGCATGTATTTTTGAAGCTAGAGAAGTAGAGATGGAGGTTGTGGTTGCTAGCCAACTACGATAGGAATTTACATGTACAACAATTGTATGTACGTTGGTAATTTTAGTGTAATCGACATGATTAGTGCTATTGTATTAACTTGTTGAATAGATTGATCTTATAAGTTATTAATTAATCGAGTTAGGAGTGTAGGAGTTGTGGACTAGCTTGTTTCTATTGCGATAGTGTGTGATGTTAGATTGGGCTATCTGATTTAACTTGTTTAAGTAATTGTCTAATTAGTTGATTAGTTAAATGAAAATTGAGATTTGGGCTTTATCCCTTATCGGTTGTTGCAGCCTTGGGCCCTTGGCTATATAAATTTGACATGTTAATATGAGCATGATTTATTATTGTGTTTTAATGGGCCTAATCCGATTTCATGTGCACATGTCGGTTTAATGGATAACTTCCATGATAACTAATCCTATTTTTGAAGGATGATATCTCGAAGAATATGGATGGATTCAAGGACGTTGAAATACCTATTCACTTGAACTCGATCTTGGTACACATTTGATTGTACCGATCAAATAATTTGTCCTGATAGTGATTACATGACTCTTAGTTTAATCCAAGTGATTTTCAATAACGCTTTCTGGATCCCAAATTAAATTATTCTAACATTTGAGGTGTCAGTTTCAACCCGACCATTTACTAGTGAACAAATCAATTTTTAAGCTTAACCACCTATGGAAGCATAATTAGTTATTCAAAACAATTTGAGTCACCACAGTTTTCGTTATCAATCAATCAATAAACTCATATTACCTAGTGTGAATAAAAGTTTGATTCTTATAGGTAAAATTTTAATTTGAAAAATCCCTGTCAAAGTATTTTGGTGATGTTTTGCTTTTGGTTGTATTATTAAGTATTTGATGTCACATGGAGCATAATTTCAAAGGAACTTGTGGTGTGAAATGAAATCATGATGCATTAGGAAACTTTTTTTAAATCGAATGATGCATTAGGAACTAGGAACCAGTTTACTCGTATTTATTGCTCATGCCCTTTAGCACATGGAAGATTTGGCCTCTCGAATAAACCAATAAACATACTCTACAATTAAAAACAGCTATCTTTTAATTGGGTAATAGAATCGATTATGATAAATATTTTTTTGGATGGAGTATAAAGCTAGGTGTATTGATGTCATATGATAAAATTTGTGTCGTATGATAAAATTTGTGTAATAAGCCGTCTATTTAATGTTTGGTGTATTGATCAGTTCTAACGTCTCGCTAAATGCTGTTGTTTTAGTATAAAATTGTCGCTAAAAAAGATATATTTATTAACATCTAATAAAGTATAATTTAACGTTTGTTTTGATAAATACTATGGTGGGGGTAGCATGTTGCAGCTTAACGTGAGAGATCCTTGTTTCTTTTACATAAATATACAGTTGCAAAGGAGCATGAAAGAGACTTCACTTGTGTCCTTTTGTTTGAGTTTAGTCCAACAAGTTAACAAATAGAAACATATAAACAAAGATCTTTTATTCTGTATCGCTCATTGGAAGATAAATTGTTCAGGTTTTCTTGTTTGAAAATAAATTTAATTTGTTTGTTAACATTAATAAAAAAAAGATATTTTTTGGATGAAATATCAACATTTTTATTTTAGTTACATACACAGTTAATTTCATAAAAGGCTAACCAACTAACGAGCTTGAATCAAGCTCATATGTAAACCCCTAAGCCCTAACGAATGAGGATAACAATATGTCTCTGTAAGCATGAGTCGTGATGGCTTTCACGGCTCCCCCTCTCACACTACATAGTATCTGCTCTTAAATTTTTTTGTCTTGAACAATAATTTCTTAATTTCCTAATATTAATTGGCCTGTGTTTGTAACTTTGAATAATGAAGTTTCATCTTTTTTATTATAAGTTACATTATATAATTACTCGAGCGTCTGTTCACTTTAATATAATATGCTCCCTTCCTTTATCGATTGGGTTGGATTTAAAAATAATTTGCTTTAAACCAACAAAAAGAAGATTAAACGAATCTGAAGGTTGTGGAATTAGCACGCTAGCTTCTCCTTATTAAAATGTCAAAGGCTGTGGAATTATAAAAAGCCAAATTGGTTGACCATTTTATCAAAAGTCAAATTTTGGTTTGGGGTAGTGTGTTTCGCATCCTTTCAAGATATTGGAAGGTGCAATATTATTTCAAATTTTGTAAAAGCAACACTAAAATAATTGCTCTAATTTTAAATATATATATATTAAAATGGCACATTTGTGCATTGTGTGTGTTTAACAAATGTAAACAAAGTATAACTATGTTTTCTAACGGTAAAATCATTATAGCCTTAACCATGGAACATGTTAGTAACAAAATTACAAACACGTTCCATTTTAAGGGCGAGCGGGTCTACAAAAATTTTCTATTTATAAAAAAGTAAAAAACCGTCTTGGTTATAACATGTTTGGTGTTGTACTATTGTTATTGGACGGCTTAAAATAGTTCAGCAAGGTAACTTTAACATGGGTAAAAAAATAACAGAACAGTGTTATGTTGCAGCAACAGCAATGGTAAAACCAGCCGGCGCCGCAATGTAAATACGACTTGTCAAACAACGTGCGACAGTGAAAAAAACTTAGGAGCCGTCACACTCACTCCACATGCTCACATGTTTTCATGTGCCTGCCTTTTTTTTCTTTCACGCCGGCCACTCATCTCCACTCGCCACGTGTACCAATCACATCAACCCTTTTCACCCTTTTCATTCCTTTATATAACATAATAAAAGCACCGATAACCTTCCACACACATCAAACACAAATGAAGTACACAAAAGGTCCGATCATCGGCCGTGGCTCCACCGCCACCGTCTCCCTCGCCACCTCCGTCACCGGAGACATTATCGCCGTCAAGTCAACACATCTCTCCACCTCATCGTTATTGCAAAAAGAACAACAATTTCTTTCAAAGCTTAAATCCCACCCTCATGTCATCAACTACATCGGCTATGAAGCTGATTATGACAATCATGAGTATAATCTGTTCATGGAGTATGCATCTTGTGGCTCAATTTCAGATGTGATCAAGAAACAGGGAGGGTTTCTTGATGAGTCTTTGATCAGATCTTACACTCGTCATATTTTACTAGGATTGGATCATCTTCACTCTAATAATTTAGTGCATTGTGATGTTAAGTGTGCTAATATGTTGGTGTGTGAAGATGGTGTCAAAATTGGTGATTTGGGTTGTGCAAAATTGGTTGAAAATGAAGGAAAAAACAAATCCTCTGTTTTTTCCGGTACACCGGTTTTCATGGCGCCAGAGGTTGCAAGAGGTGAAAAACAGGGGTTTGAAGCTGATGTATGGGCAGTTGGGTGTGTAGTGATTGAAATGGCAACTGGGTTTAACCCGTGGCCGGATGTAAACGACCCGGTTTCGGGTTTATACAGAATTGGATATTCCGGTGATGTGCCAGTGTTTCCGGTGTGTTTTTCCGATGAAGCTAAAGATTTCTTGAAAAAGTGTTTGGAACGAAATGATGACGAAAGATGGACTGTAAAGCAACTTCTTCAACACCCTTTTGTTACAAATTACAAAAAGATTGAAACTTTGTCGAAAAATTCTCCGATTAGTGTGATCGATCAAGGATTTTGGGATTCATTTGAGGTGAGTGATTCACCGGCTCAAACTCAGATGAAGAGTTTCTCCGGCGAGTCTCCGGTGGAGAGGATAAAACAGTTAGTGGAAGTGAGTGGTTCTGTGAGTTCGGGTTGGGTTGATGAGGAAGATTGGATCACGGTGAGAAGTGATCATGTGGGTGAAACTTCAAATGTTATTTATGATACAGATGTAGAGATGGAAGATGATGACAGTGAGTTGACTCGGTTGGAGTTTGAATCGTTCTTGGAGTTGTATGTTGAACAAGTGTTTTGTATGTTGGTTAGAGTGATAATAGAATGTAATGTAGTTGAAATTAGTGGTGCTATTGTTGTTGTTATTTTAAGTTTTGTTGATTGCATGAATTTGAATAATGATAGTTGTTTGGTTGTTGATTCAAATCTAAATCTTTGCATTATTGGCTCCTGCATATATAAATTCTTATTTTGAATGATTTTATCAAATGGATAAATAATGGTTTCACATATTTAAATTTAAGAGAACAATATAATACACATGTATGTAATGTTGATGAATAAAACAAATATGAGATGGTTGTGGCCAAAATAATAAAGATAGCAAAACAATTATTCCTGTGCTCATCATTTTATCATTGTATAATGTATATTCTTTTGGCCTTTTGAATGTTCTGTATGATTTAGATGGTTTTTAAATATACATGAATAAAAGAATCAAAGCTATATTTTATTTTTTTAGAATTTTGTAGGCAAAATTTGAGTTGGATAAAGTTAGAAGCCATAGCATCTTAGCAATGAAACATAATGCCACAACAACCCAGAATTAAAGCTAGTAAAAGTAGATTTTATTTCTTGGTGCAAGTTTAATGGTGGTTAAATTATTGAAGAAAAAGTTGGATTTAATTCTTGGATGGTTTTATTCTAAGAAAAGATTGATATAATGTGCAAGTCAACCAACTTGCATTTCATAACTCTATTTGAACATCAATGACTTCAAGTTTTTCAACACTTCAAAGGGCACAACATATCACATATCATGCTTGTTTCATGGTTGACTTTTAATATATATTTTTGTTATAGCTAGTTAATGTGTTTTCACAAACCATTTTACAAAATAAACTTCTAGAGTCGTTAAGGGACACTTTAGTTGTAAGGGGTGGTTCCTTTATTCGAAGTCTCAAAAGGTTAATGGTTCAAGTTCTGCAAATTGTATCGGTGGTTTATTGAATAGTTTAGAAGTAAAGTCGACTCTAGTCTCTATATAAGCAGTAGAGATGTATGTTTTCGACATTTTTTATGTGTTTATCTTTTTTTTATTATTTTATCTTTTAAATTACATGTATTTTTACGACGTTGATTATTATTATGTTATAGATGTTTTAATTTTGAACTAAAAGATAATAATTTATTCATTGGAAAATATAATAAGTTTAAAAATATTGATATTCTAAGTGGGCAGTGTATCACAAATAAAAGACGAGGTATGTATAATCTCTCCAAATTCATAATCGTCTTATGAATCATGATTAAAACAAAGCATACAAGTATATTTATATATGCCTCTCTTTTTAATTAGGCTATGCATAAAAGATTCTTTAAAAGACGTTTATAACCATACAAGTCACATGAGACGGAGTTGTGGCCAAAAGAACAAAGATAGCCACACAATTATTCTGATGCTCGTCTTTTATCATCTTATAATATGTCTATGCCTTTTGGCTTTTTGAATGTTCTATTTGATTTAGATAGTTCATAGTTGTTTAAAATAAAAACAAATGAAAGAATCAAAGCTAGTAGGAGTAGATATTTTCCCTTGGTGCAAGTTTTATGGTGGTTAAGGGATTGAAGGAAAAGAAAAGTTGTACTTGATGGATATATATATATGGTTTTATTCAATAAAGGATTGATATATTAATAATTGTTCAAGTCAATTAATTTGCATTTTGCACCTCTTTTTTTTATTATGTTTTTTATTAGTTATAGCTACTGAATATGTGTTCAAACATGATTTTACAAATAGACCTATGTCAACACAAAAGAAAATGGAACCTTGTATAAAAATTGCCACTTTGACTCGTTTTCTATGGGCCAGTCTATTCCATTTGAGATGAACTGGAATCACAAAAGAGTGGAGAGGAGAGGTCAAACACCACATATCATGCTTGTTTCATGGCTAGACATTATTTCTAATTTTGTTATAGCTACATGCCTACTTTTTAAATTTTCAAACATCATTTTACAACGTCTATCAACGAAAGCCACTACTTTATGATGTTATTCCCTTTATCTATCAACTTATTTCAAACAAATAAAATTGGAACCAAGTACGAAAAATCCAATTAGGTTGAAAGACAGGAGATGAGTGGTCAATGGTTTGAGCTCTTCCTCTAGGCATATATATAGTTCAACTTTAAGTTGTCAAAAACTTATTGAATTATTTAGAGCCACAAATAGTTTGTTTTGCAATTTAAAAGCATCAATTTTGACTTATTATTTTGTTGCCTAAAAGAGTAAAAGTACATAATCTTAGTACATGCTATATGATCTTGTGGATTTGGACACTAGTGTTTTGTTCTTGGTGTTTGTTTGATATGGGTAATAACAACTTGCTCATTACTCCCGTCTTTTGACCGATTATAGTAGCAATTCGATCAACCCAAGCCCCACAAAAGTATTTAAAGTAATTAATAATAATAAATACAATAACAAAAAATAATAATAATAATATATGCCCACCGACGTGATTTAAAAATATATAATGTGGTTTTGTTTAGTTGCAAAATGAAAACTAACAAGTGGGAGTAGATATTTATTGTTATGGAGGTGGGAGTTGGATGTAATGGTGAATTAATGTTTCAATCTTGGGTGGGTATATGTAATGGATTATTTAGTTGAAAATGTTACACTAACGAGTTTTCTCACCTGCCTGATATGAGTTTTTTTTTATAAGAAATGAAGATGATCGTGTGAGTCAGTGTTTTGTGAGTATTTTAATTTTTTGTTAAAAATATCTAGATGAGTAAGTGTTGTTCATTAATGTAGTTTATAAGTAGATGAATACGTGAGTCAGTAGTATTTAAAACAAAAGATATATTTTTGTTGTAGGAATATATGTTAAGTGGAAACTTAGAAAGGTTAAAAGAGAAACTTGTAAAAGTTGGGCTAAAAAAAGAAAGTGTGGACGTTATACAAGTCAACCCCTTTGTACATTTGAACCTCTTTGTGTGAACAACAATGACTTCAACCTCTCCTAAAGTGTACACACCAGATACCATGCTTCATTATTTCTGTTGACTTTTAAAATACATTTTCTACGTACTCTTCAAACGCGCGTCACCTTCACACCAACATTCAAAGTCAAAGCTTGCAACATTGATGCCATGAACCAATTAAATCTCCAAATACTACTAATTCTTCATCATGTATTTTCGGTTTTTGGCATCGAACCCATGGATAAGAAAGCGACGTTTGGCATAGAGATCGGCCGATCACCTTCGGTGAATAGAAACTAAAAATAGGTGGAATTTAGAGAGGGAAGTGGACAACTTAATGAATTATTGGTTTGAGTTCATCCTCTTGGCATGTAGTTCAATTATGTATTATAAAGTCAACCTGTCTTTCATTGCATTTGGTCTCAAGAGTGTTGAACCATTTTTTTATGATCAAAGAAGATAATAAAGATATGCCCACTTGGATTTAGTCAGAAAAAACGTTAAAGCAATTTATAAAAAAGAATATATATATATCTACCAGACACTGAAATATGCTATATCTTCTGGATTTTGGACTTTAGTGTTTGGTGCTTGGTGTTTGGTAGGGAGCTATAGGCTACACTAATCTTGATCGAGGAGATACAGTTATGAGTTATGACTGTTTGTTTCAGCTTTCTAATGATTCAGGTGTTTGAATGGTTTAGTATTTAATGGTTTAGACGCTTTATTTTACAAGCAAATTTCTGAATGATTAAGATATTTTCATCTGAATGGTTATTAGCTTACGAGGTTATTGTCTTTCTAAACTTATTCATTATGAAAAAGGTGAAATCGGGTATAAATTTTTTCACTTTTTATAACTAAACGAAACTAGAAAAGTTGAATTATTAGGGTGAAAGTGAGAAGAAGAGAGGTCAACACCACATGTTATGCTTGTTTAATGGTTAACATTTTTTTTCTTCTATTTTTATTATAGCAACTTTAAAAGTTTTCAAACATCATTTTACAAATAGATGTGTAGCAACAAAAGCCACTACTTTATGATTTTATTCCCTTTTATGAACTTATCTAATACGAAGAAGGTGGAATCGGGTATTAGATTCGTCACTTTTCGTAACAAAACAAACAAGAAAATTCGTATTAGGTTGAAAAAAGGATAGCAGAGGTTAATACTTAATAGTTTGAGTTCTTCCTATTGGCATGTAGTTCAATTTTGATATCCAAACACTTCTTGAATTGTTACGACCCTAAATCTACTCTACATATGAAGTGAAAATTAAAATCAATACCTTTTGAGCGAGAGACATACATATTTGACATGAAGCTAAACTACAAGCTTTACTTGGTTTAGGATTGACTTTGACTATACAATATTCTTTTGCCTGAAAGTACATAATCTTGGAATATGTTTATATCATATCCTTCTTGATTTGGAGTTTGGACTCTTGTGTTTGGTGTTTAGTGTTTGTTTGTTTTATATACAAGATGTTAAATATATATTTTACACGTACTTAGTTAAAAGATAAAACTGTAAAACTAAGACTTAAATTTATTTATTTAGGGGATCAAATGTGCTATCTAATTTTCCGTTTGATCCCAACTAAGTCTATTTCTTTATTTTGTTTTGGTTGTTGTTTGCTTTTTTTCATTCTACTACTTTTTGAGGTTTTTTAGACTTGTTATTTAATATATAATATTTGCCGTTAAAAAAGTAGCTTTTAAAACTTAAAAGGGTTAAAGAGAAGGTTGACTTTAAGTATGGGCTAAAGAAAGCGATACAAGTCAACCACTTTGTACATCCGAACCTCTATATATACTATTAGGTGTGAACGCCAATGACTTTAATTTCCTAGTTAAATTACACCATACACCATGCTTCCTTTTCATTGACTTTTTTATTAGATACATTTTATAAGTCTTCAATCCATCTCTTCAGAGAAACATTCAAAAGTCAAAGTTTAGAATATAAACGCATACATCATATTAACATTACTATTGACTTATTGAGTGGGGTGCCGTCCAGTGATAAAGAGCAAACTCATACAACTAATAGGTTGGTTGTGGGTTCTAATCTCACCCGAGTCAAATTGATAAAGTCTGAATGCTGTTGTTCAAAATAAAAATAAAATAATGATAATAATATTGCTGCTTTATTTTCTTCCGGCTAATTTTGGCATAGAACCCTTGGAAAAGAAAGCGATATTTGGCATAAAGATCGGTCACCTTAGGTAATGAACCCGCAAGAGGGAGGTAGAATAAGAGAGGGAGCCAATTAATGAATCTTAGCTCAACTGGTTAAGGTGAGGTACCAAGACATATAAACGTAAGGAGGTTTTGGGTTCAAGTCTCACTTAGAACAAAAAAAAAATAAAAAAAATAGAGGTTCTAGGTTGGTCAGGAAGTTTTCTCATCAAAGGTGAGTTTCCACCTGTATGGGTTGGGGGTGCGGTCCTGATTGGAAAACGAATAGATGGGACCGATTAAAATAACATCTATTCTCTGAAACATATCATACATTTGCCGTTTAAAAAAAAAGAATAAGAGAGGGAAGTGGACAATAATTGGTTTGACAATTTTGGTCTTGGGATGTAGTTCGATCACTTTTGAAATCTAAAGTCAGCCTGTCTTTCATTGTACTTGGTCTTTAGAAAGACTTAGCAATTTTTTTTATCATCACAAAAGATATGGAGATCTAAAATTAACATCTACCTAACACTGGAATATGCTCCATCCTTCTCGATTTTGGACTTTAGTGTTTGGTGTAGGGTGTTTGGTAGGGAGGTTACAATCTAGAAGAGAGACCGGCTTCAATAGAAATTGATCCGAACCCGATCACGCCCAACTCAATCTTACCTAACCTAACCTGGGCCGATTTCGAGGACTTGGTTTGATATGTGAAACCGGTTTCGACTGTTACATTCTAAAATAAGCCGATTAAAATGTTTTTCCAACTTTTTTTAATTTTTTTATTTTGCCCCTGCTCTCTGGTAATATATACAAACAATGGCTGAGTTGGTGAAATCATGAGACTCCGACACTAAAAAACTATCTTAATTCTCAAAGATGCTTAGGACATCAATGGTGAGCGTGATAGAGAAAAAAATGTTTGCCACATAAGTTGTCACGTAAATGATGTGTGATAGTGAAAAATGATGATAGAAACCCTAAAATATAGAAAACCCACTCACATCAATTTGATGAATTGATTATGAATGCTCTTACCCATGGCCTTAGAAAACACTTAAAAACTATGCATATTAGTTTTAAACAGTCTCAACTATCATATTTTGGTTTCAACTAATGAATTGACTGGTAATGGTTCTAACTTTTATCATTTTAACAACTAACAGACCGTTGTTAAATATTTGTTTAACAACGTTAAGTTTTTTTCCGAATTCCATTATGACGTTTTAGGGCTTTTGATCGGAAAGAGAATACGGGTCGATTGATGTAAAAATTATCTCGAATCCACGCTCCGAACGACAAGTCAATCTTCAATCAAGTGTGTAAACCTAACACTGCTTCAATCGGATGTAACAAATATGTTGTTTGGAGTGTTTTTCCAATATTATTTTACATCAGTATATTTGTATTCTCATTTCAATCAAAAATCTTTAAAACGTTGATATAGATTCGAACAAACTTAACTCTATTAAAAAAGTTTAACAATGGTTTATTAATTATTAAAATAATAAAAGTTATGACTGTTATGAATTAATTCATTAGTTGGACTAGACATAAACTAAAAAGTAATAGTTTAGACCGTTTAAAGCTAATACCCTAAAAAGTAAAAATAAAAAACAAACGAAGTATATTCGGTGTTCAGTTGCGGAAGCATGACATTATGTACACGCAAGTTACTCGTTGTAAAACCAGCCGGCGCCGCAATGCTAACATGAATATTCAACAGTGAAAAATAAGGAACCGAACTCACGCCATGTGCTAACGTGTTTCCATACGATTCGCTTATTTTTTAATCCAATCAAACGCCGACCAACCACTCAAACTCTTCTCCTTCCGCCACGTGGTTCAATCACAACTCACCATTCTCCATTTATAAACCCACCCACCCCCTTCACTTTCAACCACATTCCCACTTATTATGAACTACACAAAAGGTCCGATCATCGGCCGTGGCTCCACCGCCACCGTCTCTCTCGCCACCTCCGTCGCCGGAGACATCATCGCCGTCAAGTCAACACACCTCGCCACCTCATCATTCTTGCAAAAAGAACAACAATTTCTTTCAAAGCTTAAATCCCACCCTCATGTCATCAACTACATCGGCTATGAAGCTGATTATGACAATCATGAGTATAATCTGTTCATGGAGTATGCATCTTGTGGCTCAATTTCAGATGTGATCAAGAAACAGGGAGGGTTTCTTGATGAGTCTTTGATCAGATCTTACACTCGTCAGATTTTACTAGGATTGGATCATCTTCACTCTAATAATTTAGTGCATTGTGATGTTAAGTGTGCTAATATGTTGGTTTGTGAAGATGGTGTCAAAATTGGTGATTTGGGTTGTGCTAAGTTGCTGGAAAATGAAGGAAAAAACAAATCCTCTGTTTTTTCCGGTACACCGGTTTTCATGGCACCAGAGGTTGCAAGAGGTGAAAAACAGGGGTTTGAAGCTGATGTATGGGCAGTTGGGTGTGTAGTGATTGAAATGGCAACTGGGTTTAACCCGTGGCCGGATGTAAACGACCCGGTTTCGGGTTTATACAGAATTGGATATTCCGGTGATGTGCCATTGTTTCCGGTGTATTTTTCCGATGAAGGTAAAGATTTCTTGAAAAAGTGTTTGGAAAGAAATGAAGAAGAAAGATGGACTGTAAAGCAACTTCTTCAACACCCTTTTGTTACAAATTACAAAAAGATTGAAACTTTGTCGAAAAATTCTCCGATTAGTGTGATTGATCAAGGATTTTGGGATAGTTTGGAAGAACCGGAGGCTTCATCGGCACCGTCCCGGTTCGTGAATGCCTCGGGCGATTCTCCTGTGGAGAGAATAAGACAGTTGGTGGAAACAACTGTATTATGTTTGCCTGATTGGGTTGATGAAGATGATAATTGGATCACAGTTAGAAACAATCATATTGATGAAACTTTAAAGATGACCCAACAGAATTTGAATATGGTTGATGATGATGATGATATGAATGATGGTGATGATGAGTCAAGTCTTTCAGTATCATATTTAGAAGATTTGTTATTGTTTTCAGAATCATATGTAGAAGATGATTCATTAGGATCTGATGTAGATGTAATTAGTAGTGTGGTTGTTTCAAGATTTATTGATTTCAAGAACATGAATGATAATAATTGTTTGCTCATTGATTCGAATTTGAACTTTGCAATATTTGGTCATTTGTTTCTTCACATACCAAATGACTACAATTTACTTGTGATATAATTGCAACCAACAAGTACAATATAACCAACATATAATCTCTAAAATTCACGTATTTGTGAAATTAATGATAATGATAAATGTCGAAGTATAAATTAAAGTTACCGTTGTGAAGACTAGGTAACTTTTTATTGACAGAGTATCGCGTATACTTTTTTACGATCTATATAAACTGTTTTAAGTATTTATGAGAAAACTTATATAATAATATAATATGATTGCCATTTGCCAACGTTTCGTCCTTGCAAAAAGATTCCCAAATAAAGAACGCAAAGGGCAAAAGTGGAAAGGTTTTGAATTGTTGCTTTTTGTGTTTTATGTGAAGGGGCATATGTATAGTTCAAATTTGAACCTCAATGAGTCAAAGAGCCAAAAGTCAACAAGACTCTAGATAATAAAGATATGCCGACTTGTCTATTTAGTATTTACTTAGTGGTTAACTTAAAAGCCATCTGTCCAAAAAAGTAGTTTATTTTAAAGTGTATGTGGATTAATTATAGTTTATAGACTTTGGTGTTTGATGTCTAGTGGGCAGTTGTAACATATAACCGTTCATTTGTTTCATCAAGTCAACTACAAATAGTCATTTCATCTAAAAATTTTATAGTGCAAAAGTAGGTTTTATCATGAAACTTGGAAAAAAAAATACTCACAGCATAGAAAAAATATCTTGGCTTCGTCACTAGTTAAACGGTTTAGGTCTGTTTTATGGACAATTATATCAACTTTCATAAATCTTTTATGACAGTCATATGGTAATGATATTGGTTTATATCCTACATATGTGCATCTTTTATATGTTTGTGTGTGCAGTGTGCTAAACTGTTATGCACCAGAAAGAGTCAAGAGACTTGAAAACATCACAAATATTGGATGATCGGTTTTCAGAAACTTTACGGTTAATCATAATAAGAATTTTATATTTGTATACATGATGTCTAGCCAGGTAGGTTCAATATCAACAGTCGACCCGACTTGTTTCTCAGCAAGTGATCGGTTTTGGTGGCTTCCTTGAAAACATGGTCGAAAACTGCGCAATTCTTGTGCTGTCATTTTGGTTCTTTGATGGTGTTTCACAAAGGTTATTTGGCTCCTCCTTTGTAGAAGCCTGATCAGGCTGTTGATTACGGAGCAGCCTTATAAACTTATCAGGGTTCGATGCCATCACCGCCATCGTCTCATACACCTGCCACCATCAAAAGTCACACCAACTAAAGTTATTGTATGGTCAAATGACAAAATTTTTAAACTTTACTAAAAGCACTGTTTTCAAAACCAGAACTAGAACCAACAACATAACCTGATTAGTGTACTCTTTTATAATGTTACTAAATGATTAAAGTATTAAAGTATGTAACATACCTTGCATATATCTTGGGTTTTTTGGACCCAACTTTTGGTCTGACAAATAGCAACAATATAATCTTTGCACTCTTTAAACATCTTGTACATCATATCATTACTCAAGATTTTGGCCTCAGCAATTGCACATCCTGAACTGAGCTGAAATCATTTACAATTGCTAGACGTTACAAGAAGAGTTTGTTTAAAAAGTTGTCGTAGAAATGAATGTGGTTCAGATATATATATATATATAAGCAGTGCTTACAAGCGAAAGAAACAACTGGTCAAACAAACCAGAAGGTGATATATTCTCCAGCCCATGCATAATCCCTTCACTAGAAAAAAAAACATAAGCTTTTTAATGCTATAGAATGAAAGGAATAAAATTGTGTAACTTACACAGATAAGTCTTCATCGTATAATGGAGACTGTCTAACAGCAGGCACCGGTTTAGCCGTTTTCCATAGTTCCAACCATAGATTGCCTTAAATCACAAAACCCAAATTGTTTGCGGAAATCATAACAAAAAACATTTAATCATAACTCATAAAAGGACGTACCTTCTTTTTGCATACGCGTGCTCAAGTGTCCTCTAGAAGGAGTAATATCACCATCAATGGCTTGTTTACTTTCATCGTCTGTCCAGTCAGGGGGTGAGTGCCATCTTACAAAATCTTCTAATATGCACCCTGGATTTGCTGCCTAAAGCATCATAACCAAAACAACAAAAAAGTTATCTAGCACGAAAGGATGTTAACAGTCTGGTTCGACACGTTTGCACGAAAACATGGGGTCAAATCCTAAGTGTGAGTTATAAAATTTACAAACTACTAGCTGACTTGTTTTTGTTTGTGTGTTCAGTTGATTTCAACAGTTTATGAACCCCGTTTTTTCTTCGTTAAAAAATCACCTTAAAAGCCTGCATATCAGAGAAAAGCTGAGAGCACCCTGCACCAACACTGAGCAAGTAAAAAAATTTAATTTTTGTTAGAAAATCATAATTCATTATATCAAGTTATCAACCATAACATGAAGAAATGAAAATAAAATTTTCCAAAAAAAATAAAAATAAAAAAAATCCAACCTCCCTGTACGTAATATAAATTCCTCGGTTTCTTTGATAACATCTTCAGTGAGCAAAGGCCATTCCTTTAAACCAAAAAAAAAAAAATCAACCAAAAAGACAAGTTTTTTTTAACATGACAGTAGCAAATAAAACACAAATGTTATGAAACCTGCAACACTGGAGCATATACAGGTTCACCAGTGTCCAACAATCTTGTGTTTTCAAGTTGTTTGTCAACTCCTAACCGAAGCACAAGCTCGCCAGAGCAAACTCGAGCATACAAAAGAGCACTTTCTGAATGAATATCTCCAGAAGAAGGTGACATGTCATCATTACAATTTGCTTGTTTCAAGACCGAATTTAATGATTCAGTGACAATCGCACGACGCTGTTTTCTAGAAATACAGCAGTTGATAACCTGCAACTGCTGATGTAAAAGGCAGGAATGTAAATTTGGAATTTCGTCTTGTGGGATGCCCGGGATATGTTTTCCCTCACACCATAGCCTTCGTAACTGCTCATAAAAAATGTCACTTGAACATGTTCTTATTATATAAAGCTACATTAACCTTTGTTAATTGCTAAGTATAAGATAAACTCATATACAACAGTGACTTACTTCCTCAACAACCCTGGACCAAAACAACGCCATTTTCTTCAAAGTTTTTAAGCTTCCAACGGCTTCAGCAAGCTCCGGAACAAAGCTTTCTGGAGGAGCACCATGAAGTTCTTTGGAAAAATTAGTTGTGGTTGCGGTTGTATCCAAATGAGCTCTAGCTTTTCTTCTCGAAAAATGTCCTTCTGCGAATATCTTGCAAGGATTACAATGGAAGTGAAATACTATCAAGGCTTTAATTTATAGCGCAAAGTTGGTTTTAACGTGTATGCAACAAGAGAACTATTAAGTAAGTTAACAGATCGATAAGTAATTTACCTGGTTCCATGAGGGAACGAATAAAAGACATTACTTTTTCATCGCGACCAAACTCAGCAGCAAACTTATCTTCTTTCTCCCCAACTACAAATGACTTCATGGCAGATAAACTCAAACCCGATCTCTCTTTCGTTGGTGAAGAATCTGTTAATGATATCAGATCCTTCATTGACTTAATAACTTTTGTCGTCCTGCATGTAGTTCATAATAACACATATGATTAATATATGCTTCGCGCTATTTGTACCAAATTCACAAAACCAGCACATACAATAGGAAGTTAACCAAAATGTAACTTACTCAACACCTATGGCTAGTTGCTTTAACACGGATGCTGATGGTATGATATCGTTGTTCACATCATCTGACGTTGGTGAACCACCACTGTCTTTTTCCTAAAATGTATAAACTTGTTCATCAAGTAATTAAAACATTACCAAATGATTCATCACCTTGAGTTGTATGATGTGAAAAAACTGAACACAGAAATATCAGATAACCAAAACAAACGCGTATAAGCACCTCAAGGCAAAGCGAACAATATCTAAGAGGCGAATGTTACACTATTTATTTCAATGACCAAATTTTTTGTACTAACTATTTCAATGACTAATCATCTTTAGACAAAAACTAAACACTAATCATCCAAACACCATAACTTCAACATTATAAGATGCTTTAGAAATATAAAATACATTCAAAACACAAGGATATTTGCATATTGTTCCAAACAATATTGGGACATGTATGATTTAAAAAAAAAGTTACCTTAGAATTAGGAGTCCAGATTGATAGGTAAACACTTCCATCAAAAACCGGAAACGCCATTTTCGTATATATATATATAATTAGCTTCTTGGACTCCCTTTTCTCAAAATCTTTTGATTTTAACCTTTCCTGTCCAATTTCAAAACAAAATTCATGAATGCAAACGGGAAACGAAAACAAAGATCAGTTTAATTACCTCCTCCTTTATGAGCTAGCAGAATGGGAGGATCGATGACTTTTCCCGGATATCGTCTGTCCGTCCGGGAATTGTATTGTATTGGCAATGAAGAATTAGAGTTGAGAAACATGTAATGTAAGTATTTATATTATAGTTATAAATAAATGGATTTGAAAAAAATCTAAAAATAGATTATTTGATTGATTGATTGATGAAAATAATAAGTGGAAGAGAAACACCTAAATCATCGGTGGAGAAAATCTGATAACTGATTTTCTGGTTGCTGATTAATAATGGATTAAGCTCCTTGATGATGATTATTGATTAATGAACAAGTTTTTGGAGGGAAATGTTTAGTTCGTTTTAAACCTATTTTCATTATATCTATATTTTGTAACAAATAAGTCAAACAATTAGCGGGGATAGCTCAGTTGGGAGAGCGTCAGACTGAAGATCTGAAGGTCACGTGTTCGATCCACGTTCACCGCATTTTTAACATTTTTATTTTATTGGAATTTATATAAGTTTATTGTGACAATATGTTATTAAAGTTCAATAACTAACATTAGTGAATAATTGGAATTTTTGTAAGTTTATAACGTATATCATCTTTAAAGACAACAATGAAACATTAGAAGATGACATGGTTCTTGCCACGTTCATACAAAATCAATCATCCTTGACCTTCATCCTGTTGCATGTTTCATTTATCGTGTCATTATTTGTTGGTCGATTGTGGTTTAAACCGCGAGAAGCTGCTCTACATTCATAGGAAACATGAACTGTTGTGATCCGTTATATAACAGGTCCGAAAATAAGCTAGCAACTGCTTCAGTTGGATGATAAAGATCCCAAAAGATATGGTTTTTCCTGTTAAGGCAATAGGTCGCTACGGGTATGCACGGCACGTCAGCGTTTAGTTTTCCGCCACCACAACAAGCTTGTTTTATCTCCGTAAACCCTAAAATCAAACAAACATATTTCACATAAGTTTTTATTTATATTTTCCATTCAAAATCTTACTAGTTCAAAGTCTATATTTTGTTTACTTGACCTTTGTTAAAGTTGTATACTCACACAAAAAGATGCTTATTGATTTATAATATTTTGAATTGTTTATGACCGACTCCGTTTTGACTTTAAATTGTAAAACTAGTCCGACCAGTAAAACAATAAGACAGTTACAGTTGATTATTTTATCTTTATGGTTTATGTAACATGTGGAAAGAAATGTTTTTTAAATCATTTATATATAATAAATACCATAAGTTTCATGATTTTGGAAGAGGTTGACCATAGCACCATAAATATCAAAGTAAGCATAGTTCAAGCCCAATAATTCCAACTTCAATCCTTGCAACATCACCTTAAGACCATCATTATACTTTGTAGACCAATAATTTATCTCAACATTGCATTCACCGGTTCGGTTCAACTTTCGTTGAACCGGGCAACAACCGATCGCCCCAACTCCCGTCACCGCCAATTTTCGCGCACCCAACCCGTACAACATCTGCATTTGTTACAAAACTCATTTGTTTAAAACATTCAAAACGGCTATATATTTTGTTACAAAAAATGTACCTTGAGTAACCTTTTGAGGGTGGACACCATACGGTCAACGTATTGTTGTGGGGTGTATTGTTTAGAGGCGATCGAACCCAGAGCATAATACGCGAACATATCGTTGCTTCCTATAACGAGTGTGAATAGAGATTTTGATAGGTGAAGTTGTGCACCAGATGGTCCTAGTTGTTGGACCAGTTTGTCATGAACCATGGTCAAATAATCCAGTTGATGTGCTAATGAAATTGATTGTTTCTGCATGCAATAATATATATATATATAAGTTAAATTAATAAACAACTAGCGGGGATAGCTCAGTTGGGAGAGCGTCAGACTGAAGATCTGAAGGTCACGTGTTCGATCCACGTTCACCGCAATAAAATGTTTTTCTAGTTTTTTTAATCTCTAAGCAGCTGTTAATTTTTTGTTTGACCAGACTCGAACCATTTTGGGCCGGATACGTATATGCACATATACTTACAAGTTACAAATAGGCATGTTAAAACATGTTATGTTTATGGGTTGGCATGTCGAAACCAATATGATTCCCAAAATCATGTCACAAGAACCTGAGCACGTACATCGTGTATTTACGGGTTAATTCTTATAAAATTAAAATCTTACATATATATATATATATATATATATTTAATAGCAGTTATGTTTAAACTATGCCGATTTATATTTAAACATTACATAAAAAAAAACCTAACAGGTTGACACGAACATAACTCGTTTAGCTAAATCCATGAATTTTGAATGAGATTAACGTTTTGTTTTAATTCACAATTACGCCCTACTTACAAAGAGGAATTCGCCGGTTTCGTTAAGTATACCAGCGCCACCAGATGCAAAGCTGACTCCGGTGATGGGTGGTGTTCCACCACCAATCAACGACAAATACGGTGGTGATGATGGTAACCCAATTTTTTTAGCTGCCAAATAAACACTCTAATTAAATAACATACATTAGGTCTATAAGAAACTAACAATAATAAAAAATACGGTGATTTATGTTTAAAGTTACATAAATAGTTCTTTAGATGATAGAAAAAACAAACTTTCCTTACCTTAACATAAAAACTTAACACAAGTAACTAAAAGTCCGTTACAAAAAGCTAACATAAAGAATATATGTAGTATGAAACCCGCCCGCAATTTCTTACCAATAAAGTCAGCAGCATTCATGCCGTTAGAGAATCTTCCGGTGGGTTTCCGGTTGAGAAAATCGACACCGTTGTGAGGGAAATCAGCCTTGGCGATTGAAAGTGGTAGATAGTTATTGTTTCCAACGTCCACCAACGAATCACCCAATACGTAAACAGCGGGTGCACTTGCTTGAGCTCTACAAACACTAACCCTTAATCCCAAAACCACCAAAACACACACCCACAATGTCATCGTAGCGCCACCAGTGATAGTAATGGCCATGATATGATGTGTGTGTTGATCGATAAGTGGGGGAGTTATGGGGTTTTTAAAGGGGTTAATAGGTATCTGCCAGCAATGTGAAGATGTTGAGTACGTGATCCCATGTTGATGTTTGAGTCAATATGAAGGTTCTTTGTTTGTGGTATGGGATAGGTAACGGTGTCAACCGTTTACTTAATTTGGAAAAAAAGTTTTAGTTTATAATATCTATATGTATGCATGTATGTTAACGTAACGTTGGTTCTGAAACAAGATTTACTTGATTAATATACACATAGCCACATATGTACGTGTTCGATCTTTCGTTATCAGATCTACGTTGAGAACTACGAGAATAGCATAAACCGCTTATTCAATTGTATGTGCTAGTTAAAGCAAAAGGTACGTGTACGTATGATGTGTTTCTTGCAATTCTCTATAAAGCCATGTTATGAATACGTTGAGATACCCTCGATCTACTACTGACAATGGTGATCCCGAGGCCAACATTTCGCGGCCCTTGACGATTAATGTAGCAACACCATACATGGATGGTTTGCTTCTGATTCTTAGCTAGTATCTTACAACGCTAAACATATCTTCAGCTTCACACAAATCTAGTTTGATTTGATTGTTTGATAACCGGTAACATTAAAACAACTGATTATATGATCTTGATAAACCAGATCATACTAAGAGGCTGTTTGTTTCAATCTATGAATGGTTCAGACATATGCCTCTGAATGGTTGACATTTGTCTTTAAATAGGTAAGCAATATAGTAGCTCTTAATGGTTCAGAAGTCTTATTGATTCAACACTTAATAGTTCAGACATCTTATTAATTCAATACTTACCCATTCAGATGTTGTCAAAAACCCCTTAGTGTTAATTATCTTGAGACAAAAACTGATTATACGACGCACATAAATCATAATCAATGACGACATCAAGCTTGGCTCGCTTTGAGCACTATGTCAAATAGCTCATACTCACTGACCATGTGTATAGGATGACGCTCATAAAACGTTACAAACTTTTGATCATTAGTTTCGAAACAAGCATCCAAACATCAATGTAAAAAGACGAACAAGAAGAAAAGTGATGTTTCATCTATCCCACCAGTATCAGTGCAAGATGACAACACCTCTATAGGATATACCCAATTACCAATCAACGCAAAAAAAACAAGTTTAATCAAGTGAAATTAAAGACAAGATAGAACGGATGCGAGTGCACACACACTAAAGACGACAACAGAACACATGAATTGACAGGAAGCAAATATTACCATTCATTCATATTAATTCCAATAGTAAGCTGCAGTCGAGATGAAATAGAAAAGCAGATAATGGTTTTGACCTTAACAAGAGAACACCGTAGTCAAAAGAATGTACATTTTCATGTCTTCTTCAAAGGAGCATATTTACATCAGTTATTCAGCTTCCATAGTACCCACTTCAACAAGCTCCAAACGTGTTCTCCCCGCTGTAAGTCATGTAGAGGAAGCCATCCTCGTCTTTGTTTTCTTCGTATATAGCAGACATCATGGCAGCTAAATAATTACCAACAACCGTAACACATAAATATGTATTAGAAGAACTGAACAAGCATATGTAAACTTAAAAACTAAACAGACTTGATCACACACACAAAACGCATAACTAATTTTAAGTAAACAACACGAGCTGCATAAGCTCTTGATTATGCCTTTAACTATGTTACGTCAGACAGTTATGTCACTGCATAACCAAATTTAAAGTAGAGAACTGCAAAACACTCATACTTACTTATCATGCATGTAACTGCATAACCTATACACATACGAGAACCAAACTTAAGTAAAGAAACAATTGTATTTGTTTAACTATGCTATATAAGACGATTATGTAGCTCCATAACGTCTCAATTTATCTCAAAAGCAATATGTACAAATTATTTATACTTTATACGGTTCTCACAATTCGCTACTTAGAAATGCTTTTATATTAACCACGCACCATACACAGGAACATTCAATACAAAACTAATGCCCTTATATACACATACCAGTAGGTGGTAGAATGTTCTTCACAAAGATAAAGATGGCTTTTTCAGGACTCAGTTTAATCCTCTTCCTCACCACATAAACAAACTGTCCAACAGTCAGATCAGCAGGCACCAGATATCTGCATCCGTCATGCAACAAAACTAAGTGTTTTTTCTTCACAAATAGCATTTTCAACCCAATTTACTAATAAAAAATATTATACTTCATACGTTTACAAAAGCTCAACCCAACCGACCCATCTCATACCAAAAAAAAAAATTCATCAAATCGATGCGTTTACGGCTTTACGCATTACCCAACCCATCCAGCCAACTCATTGTCTATACTAAGAATGTAATAAGAACACAAGAACTTGCAACACATTTATATGAAACTAAGCTCGAACACGAAGAATAGAAACGAACTAACTTCTTCTTGTCTATGTCAGGTATGTCGGATCTTTCAGCCTTCTCCACAATAACCTATAAAAATCAAAATATAAACAACAAACTCAACACTAAAGGCAACTTATTTTAGACATTTATGAATTAACCCATAACCGAAAACATTCAATACCGGGATTCTGTCAGGGTACTTTTCCCTAATACGAGCCGCCTCAGCTTGACGTCTCTCTGTAAAACTTAACAGCATTAAAAAACAAAAACAATAACATCACAAGACCCTACTGATCATATCATAAACAACTGATAAAAGCACCATAAAAGTATATAACCCCAATTCCTGGTTTGACTTAAAACTATAAGATCATAATTCATAACTATCAATCAATTTGTAATGCAATGTGAGTAAACATATTACGATCATTAAATCAAACATTTACTTTTTCATCACGCAAACCCTATTTCAAATTCCCCAAAACTGGACCAACGAAAATTCGTAATTAAGGAACAAAATAGCAGAAAAGATCGTGATCAGTGCGATTAACCGATCGATAACGGAGACGATCATATGTTTAAGACGAATTATAACAAGTAATGAGAGGTAAGAAATGAACCGAGGGGATGTTCGAGTTTGAATGAGCTTTTTGCCATGGTGATGAACTGAGATATGATCTCCGATGAGTAGATCAGATTAGGGTTTCGAGAAGATTTTTTTTTTTCTGAAATTGATTTGCAGTTGTTTGTATTTATTGGTTGATTTTTGGTTTTCTACGTTTCTTGATTAGAATAGTAGGCCCACAAACTCTTCTTATCCAAAAATAAAATAATAAAAACTACATACGTATTTAGTTCCTACGATGTCTTAATTGTCACATTTTCAACATCATATTGTACATGATGTTGAGTTTGTAGTTTGGTTAGACGTGTTGATAAAAATTTTATTTATGTTTAAATTTATGGGTTAAGATGATAACTAAGTCAAAGTCGAAGTAAAGTTAAAAATATATCAAATAGATGGACGAATGTTGTAAGTTAAAGAGTCGGATTATGATAACTAAAGTTGTATATATTTGAAATTCAGTAAATGAAATAAAATTGTCTATACTTTAAACTCACAAAAAGAAAAAGAGAACGGGGGTGGTGACCATTGACCTCTCATTTTTATACAAATAAAAACAAAATTTGATCGAACCGTTTAATACCTGATTATAACACGTCAAATTCTATCCTTTACTTGTTAAACTCGTTTTCAACTTGAACTGTTTTGAGAAAAAAACTTATTTTGCCTGTCTTGGATCCAGTTGTGTTTCAATTTGTTGAACGAGTATGTTGTTCAATGTCTAAATATGTGTATGTTGTTAACAATTACCATATGTGAGTTTTTTATTTAAATTTGGTGAGAGATTTATATTATATTTTTATTGCAATCAAAATTTTACTAACAATTACCATGGTGAGTCATTGATGATAGAACTTGAAGAGCTTTAAAAGATACTAAACACTCAAATTACACATGTATCTCCTTTATTATGGTATACAACAACAAAAAAATATATTTACCATCAAATCAAAATGACTACTTCAACTTCACCTAAAACATAACACAACCCTCATTCATCAAACTTACCATCTTTTTATACAACAGCAATTATTAGGTGTTAATAAAAGAATCTTGATGGATACTCCTGATCGATTTGATCAAAAAGACGCGGTCCAAAGAGCATCCTCGCCTTCCCCACACCGCCTGTGCACCTCCTTGATCCGATCAGCTGACCGACAAATGCCACTACAGCTCCAGTCGAAAGAGGCCACACATATGTTCCCTGCTTGAGCCTTCCACTCACAGTCTGCAACCATATATGAAATTAGTTTCTTATGGTTTCAATATGTGCTCCTGAAGCATGCATTTTAGAATCAAGAATGGACCAAAAAATGTCGGAAAATACCTGGTGGTGTCCCACAACATAACCTTCTATCGTCGATGTGCTCTACGTCAAGTCCAATGAACCATGATCCCAATGACACGTCTTCGTTTACATACTTGTGTAACACGTTTCTATAAAAATTTATGATATGAGATGATTAAGACAATAGCATGTCGTTTTTACATAAGTTGAAGTTGAATAATACTTACTGGTTTATCGATATGTATGTGGCTAAATCTTTTGAGATGGCGTATAGTTGTCCTGTGGCGTGTCGGAAATACTTGTTTCCTTCCTCACCAAACTTCCAGTGCTCAGGCTCGTGATATCTCACTCCTCTTTTAGCAAGAAAATTCAATGGTCAAAAGACAAAAGTCAAACCCAAGACGGATAATAAAAAGATTAAAAGTCAAGCAAGAAGAGGAGCTATGGCTTACTTGTGAGCGAGTACGGGCCCAGATTTCATGCATCCAATATACACACGTGGGTTAGACCGATGCTTGGCTAAGGTTGCTCCAAGTGTACCTGCAACCGTAACATTAGTTTCTTTTTTGCATATTCATGAATCATGAACAAAACTAAGGTTT
Source organism: Tagetes erecta (assembly GCA_030867185.1). Taxonomy (NCBI): domain Eukaryota; kingdom Viridiplantae; phylum Streptophyta; class Magnoliopsida; order Asterales; family Asteraceae; genus Tagetes; species Tagetes erecta. The sequence goes on along the minus strand of CM061486.1, from coordinate 53,259,962 downwards.
TAATCATAAGAGGTGAAGCGGCAAAATTGACCCGTAGAGATGTCATAAGGGTTCAGTTTGACCCAAGGACACTTTCGCTGATGTTTTCACATTTCATTAACAAATATACAGTTATGAAAACGGGTCAGATCGGGTCGTTTTGACTCGGAACATGTTAATACATGTAAAATGGGTCGGGTAAACACATGAAAACATGTTAGGACAAGTGAAGTGATTTAATAGGAGGTTGTATGCAATTCCAATACAATGATTTTCGGCCCGTTCCACCCATTTGTCCTGCTGGAGGGATACAAAACTAACTAATGACTATAATTAAACACATTTTTAGGTAAATGGGTCAAAATTCCCACCTCTAATTTCGGAGAAAACATAAAACTGAAATGGGCTTGTATATCTATACCTATATTTACATGTACATCATCGTCAACCTTGACATAGAAATCCGCATCCCATAAAGCAACAGCAGTAGTAAAATATGTTTTTGTTTTAGCCGATAATTCAAGGTACCCTTCGATATGTTCCTGCTCACATACCATTTATGTCAACAAGTTTGCTTACATCAAGATTAAAAAATGATAGCTAAAAGATTGTATTTCTTTTACCAATCTCAAGAAATCTCCATGCTTTCTGTCTTCGGCTTCAATAGCTCTATCAAGTATACCACCAGATGTAGCACTGCAATAATAAAGTCAAAGGTCAACATCTTTAGAGTTTATATTCTAGTGTTTTATTTACTGAGTAATAAAAAAATGGTGAAATATCCGCTGCCTACCCGTGACCTATGACAAATCGCATAATGATACCCTTTTCTTCCTCCAATTTCCTTAGTTTATCACCTGGAATTTGTAAAACATAACGAGGATTCAATATTCAAATAGAGTGAAGGTCATTTCACTTTTAGGTTAATAATGGGTCAATTCTGATTATGTTTTTCTCCAACGAGTCACAAGGGGAGAAAAAGAAAAGAATGGAAGCGAAGAAATGTGAAATATAGGGTCAAACGTCAAACGAAATGCATTTAATGCATAACACTTAAGAAATCATTATATGTTAAAAAAATACAACAAACTAAAATAACATAAATTTTTCATCATAATTGACAGATTGACACTAACTTGTAAAAAAAACTAAGACAAAAAGTGTTTTGGGTCAATCTGCTTGCCCAGGACAGCTTCGACTCGAACCAAAATTACATGTTTTGACATCTCTAATGGATCAACGTAAAAAGATTATCTTAAAAGGAAATAGGTCAAAAGGTCGAAAGTCAAGTTTATTTTAATGCAGTAACACATAAAGCTCTAATCAATCATTTTATTCAAAAAAAATAAGATAAATATAGAAAAGATATAGTTTTTGTTATCATATATTACACTCTTAAAGCTACTCATAAATAAAAAAGAATTTGGATAGAAATGCAATTAACAACAACCACCTTGAGGCATCCAAGTAGCCCGTACAGAGTCTCTTCTCTTCCGGCTGCTAAAAGCCGTATTAATCCCCACAACCATCAAATATTTTCTTTTCTTAACAGGCTCTGGTAGTTTTAAATCATCAGATATAGGGGAGCCCGTAAGAATAGAATCTTGCAAGGCTCTTGCAGCGGCCAACTCCATCTCCAAGTTTGAAATTGTTTTATCTAATGTTCTACATCCATGAAATCATCATTAAAAAAAGTCAACTTTCAAAAGTCAAACACATTAATCATGAATATAAACATGGAGAACGAAGCTTACTGGACGGCATTACGTGTTTCTGAAACTTCACGAATTATATCTTTGGAATCTCTCCTTACATCCTTCTAAGACAACATAAAAATCCCAAAAAACGATTATTATCAGAATTAGAAACATCAAAATAAAAATAAACTAATGTGCCTATGAACTTGGTTACTCACTAATTTCGTGCCGCAACCATCTGCGACTAATTGTATTCGCTCATCTTCAGTTCCAGTTGGTATCGTTACTCCTTTAGCTTCAGGATCGGTCCACATTCTAGCACCATAGGGAAACCCGAACCAAAAGTTTAGTCATTTAACGTTTTTGACAAGTCAATTTGAGAATGTATTTGTTAAGATAAATTTGAAATTATCACACAACTTTATTTTGTGCAAGTTATGCAACCTTTAATCGTCCCTTATAGATAATGAAGAGTATTTTAGGATTTTTTTCTATATGCTCCAAGATTAGCTAAAGGACCATTATTATGCACAAACAAAGACACTTTTATGCCCGCATCAATCAGCCAGGAGTAGGACATGGTTGTATCTGCTAGCATGTAATTCACCACTCAATTTATCTTCCAACAGGAAAACAAAACAGATCCAAAAGTAAGCTTTATTCGTTTAAGATGGCTAAATCTCCACAAGTTTTCATTCAATAATCCCAAATTTGAAAAAAGTTGGAGCATGCAACTCTAAGAGTACTAAAAGCATAGGTCTCAACTCTCAGATTTGAATCCCGTTCTAATCGTTTTTGGCATAAACTCTTGAAGCTCACCTGCCCATTGCCCGATGCAAGCTCCAATTTACTTGATCCAGATGTTAGCAGGGTATTGACAGGCCGCTACGCCCATGAGTTTACTTACATCAATATCACTAAAATCTAACATATTCAAGAATTTTAACAGATCAACTCAACTCTAAGTTCACTAAATCCTCCAAAGAAATATCAAGATCAGCTAAAATTCATCCAAACCCTCATCAAGATCTGCAACATTTACAATAACCCATAATTTACAATAACCCAATCCTCCAAACCCATGTCAAGATCAATCAAATCCTCCAAACCAATAACTTAAAGTAAGTAAATATATATCCATAAGAATTAAAAACGCACTAAAAAGATGATAAAAAGCATCACATTAGTACCTAATAATGATACCACTATAAGCTCTAAAATGGTATGTGGGGTCAGAGATCAAAACCTGTCGGTGAAGAGCAATCCGGCAAAGAAGCAACCAGCACACAAGAACAGAGTCAATTTCTTGGACACCAAACGTCTTGAATTCAATTCAGACCCTCCTCTGTTCTTCCAAGACATTATCAACAATCTTTGTTCTTCAAACACCCAATAAAAATCAAGTCTTTATGGTCAAACCCATGTCACAGATCAAGTCAACTCAATACCCAGTTTGATGATCAGATCAAGAAATGTGTTATTGACTTCAATCTTTGATCTATGAAACCCTAGATCAAGATTATGTAAAAGTGAGGTTTGGGAATAAAGAAGATGAAGATTTGAAAATGTGAATGTGAATGTGTTGTTGCTTAAAGAAAGAAAGAAAGAGAGTGTAGATGTGGGATGTTAGTTAAGATTTGGGGAAGAAGAGTGGTTGATATCAGGTGGTGGTGGCGCGGTGGAAAATACTCACAAAATGAAAGTGAAACTGCTTCTAACTTCACTTGTAATTAAATTGGAATATAATAACTATAATAAAATAGGTTATCATTTTAGTTTTTTTTTTCTTTTAGCGAACCGAGTGTCTAGAGATTATCATATACTAGGTTTAATATCCGTGTGTTACACACGGGTTAAATAGTAATATTTATAAATAAATTATAACCATCATATTTAACAATTTGTAAATATATAACATTTAAGGAGTTGGCTCCATCAACTTGCATGGTGAAAAATTTAGCTAAATTTTACCTCCCAAACTTCCTATTATAGAAAAAAAATCCCTCTAAAAATTGCCCCCTAAAAGTTTGATTTATTAGATAGATGTTCTGTGTGCACAAGCAGCTCAAGTTCTGGAAAACCGTTTGTCTGAATGCACGTCGGGTAAAACATGTTCAAGTCAGCGATAGAATTTGAGTTGCTACAAATCCCTATTCATTGCCCTTAATGTTCATCCCAGAGTATTGTTACAAGGAATAAAACTTGGATCTCTTTTGAAAAGTTCAGACTTCTTACCATTACATCATGTTGGAAGTTACGGTTATGATTTTAGTTAAGGTTATATAACAAGTGTGAGTAGGGGTGTTCAATATTTGGTTCCAACCCGATTAAACCAAGAACCAAACCTAAACCGAACCATTTAAAACCAAATCGAATTATATATTTGGTTTTTGGTTTGGTTCAAACCGAAAACCGAATATGTAATTTGGTTTGTGGTTTGGTTTAGGTTTCAAAATTTTGAATTTGGTTTGAACCGAATAAACCGAATTAGGTGATAACACTATTATAATTTATATTTTATAGTTTGTCAATTCATTTATATCAATAACTAATGTCACATATGGATTATAAATCATTAATTTTACGTTGGATATAACTTTATAATGTAGATATCGTAAACTGGTACTTTTTATCCTTGAAATAGAACACGGTTTATATATAAAAAAAGGAAACAAAAAATATTTTTTTAATACTTTTTTTGCTAATGTGGTTTGTTAGGTTCAATCCGAAAACCAATCCGAATTAGAAAGTGGTTTGTGGTTTGGTTTAGGCTTCCACGAATTAGGTTTGGTTCGGATTGTGGTTTCAACATCCGAAAAACCCGAACCGAATAAACCGAAAAACCCGAACCGAATAAACCGAAAAACCCACAATCCGAACCGATGAACACCCTTAAGTGTGACTTCAAAATTAGTTAGTATTTATTTAGTTTTAATTTGACAAGAAGTGTTCATGTATTGGGACATGACACCTATTTTATATGGTGAACCGATGATATTATCATGTTAAAGCACATGAAGGAAACGTATAAGGATGTGTCTGATTAAATAAAATGTATTAAGTTATGACAAATTTATTATATGCGTCGAACTTACACCAGCACACTAGAAAGCTAAAGAAGACGCGCTTGACGAAGGTTAATAGTTTAAAAAGCAAATATACAAATACTAATTCAATACGTATAACAAGTAATCTCATTTTTAGCTTTATCTAGCAAAACAAAAATTGCCTACATTTTTTGCATTCTTTATATTGCTCATATAACAAGTAATTTTTTTAATTTTTTTTTATGTTTGATTCTCTAGCGTCTTGATTAACTCTTTTTATGTGATATGGTGTTTAATAAATTGCTAGCAGTTTAAAAATAAAAAATATATGTATATGCATGTCTACTTTTAACAATTGTAAAATGGTATATGATTCTACTCACACATTTACTCGTATATAGTTTTTTCAACGAAAAGAAAACTTATTTATTTTGTACGTATTTCTTTTTAACGGTAACACTCAGACCAACCCATCGGGCAACATCCGGGTCGAAATCCATTAGACTCAACTAGAGGCCGAACCACTCCCAACCTTTTGGTTGTTAAAGTACTTGACTTACCACCATATCATCCTCTTGTTAGTCATAGGCGCATCTTTATGGGGTCGGGATAGACGCCGGCCCTGTGCGTTTTTTTTTATTTATAAAAGTACCGGTTTTTATCCCGATTTAAATTTTTATATATGATTGATATCACTCACATGTAAAAAAACTACATGTATTATATATATATTGATCTCGCCTCCATCAATAATAATCGGCATCGTCAATAATAAACAAGTAAACAACATGTATTATATATACTAGTTGGGTATTTGGGCTAGTTTAAAGTCTTAATGTTCAATGTTAAACCCAATACCCATTTAATTTGTATAACCCATTTAACAAGTTAAGCCCATTAGTTAAATGAACCATTAGAATTTATAAAAAAAAAACACAATAACTCATTACAAGATTCTCACTCCATAATCAATGAAAAAAATTACAAGTCCTATGATTTTTAGCACCCGTACTATAAAAGTTACATCGACCACTTTTGTCAGTTACTAGTTAGGAATGATAAGTGTAAAAAATTATAAGATAAAAACATGTTTGTATTTAAATATATGGGTAATTTCATATATCTCCCTCTAAATGTTTTAGAACTTAGAAGCATGTTGAGCATTAAAAACTTGCATTTTTAGAAATATGTAAATTTTCAAGTTTAATGAAAGATATATGTAATTGAACCTTGAATAATATAAACTAGACATTATTGACCACGTAAACACCAACGGAGTCATCTTATATATTCATGTTGCGGTTTGTTTCTTTCTTTCTAAGACTTAACGTATATGACTCCTACATTCTACCAATAAATAACATATTAATTTGGTCATTTTCACTAAGTAGCATTAAAAGCATATACTAAATCGATGACTAATAATCATTGTTGCTCGTTTTATTTTTTTTTTCTCAATCTTCTTCATTAATTTCCCCCACTCATTGTTAAAGAATAGAGATCTTTATCTCTCCGTGACCTCCCAAACACAATTGTCTCATAAAACTTTTAACATTTGAATTGATAGAAACATTTATAATTTTTCGACAAAGATTGAGCCTTAGGTTTTGGTGAGCGATTTGAAAAGACGAAAATCTCCATACCCTTCATCATCTTACACGCATACAACAATTATGAATATTTTCAATGGAGCTGGGATGGGTATTTCACGAATCAATTCATAGTCTTCTCATCTCAATAAATGGTTTGTTAAATCAAATTGTTGAAAGAAACAACGTCATGTCACCCTTAATCAACCTCAATTGATAACTGATAAGATGTCTTTTCTTTATAATTTTAATTTTTAAACAATTAACACATACACCAACAAACACCCTCTACATATAGATTAATTATTAATTATTAAAATGCTATTATGATATTTTTCAAATTGTAGACATACACCATCTATAAACCTATACTTAAATAGTTAAATACTTAAATCTACATCGTTATCCATTATGAAACTAGAAGTATCAACCATTTAGAGAAAAATTTATTTACCATACATCTTGATACCACTAAACTACAAGTCTCCTAAGATACGGTTTGAAAATCAAACCAAACTTAATACAAACATCAAAAAAGAAGACAATCGAAATATCAAGCAATTAATTAAGCAGGTTATCAGTCGAGATCTAATTTGTGTTTGTTGATCATATTAATTATGACTAATATATTTTATCTAAATTTAAATAATAATATTAGAATTTTAGTAATTGTTAATGGGACCACACTTTATAGTTTATACTTTAAGATTACATAATAAAATGGTCCAAAAACGTACGTACATTATCGACGACACCTAAGATTTATTGTCATCATTATATATGTACATGGATCTAAGAAACATTAATAAAGAACCTAGGTAGCAATGTGATCGAGTCGTGCACGTGGGTCGCAACTGCAACAAAATATGGTGATGCACGTCATCAAAATTCTGCTACCAACTACCAAGCTTAAAACAACAATAACAATTATAGCCTCTTACTTGAGCTTTACTTGTTGCCGACCAAGTGAGACGACCCGAAAACCTAATTTTTCGGATTATTAAGACCCAGAGTTTTTGTTTTTGGTAGGATTGAGTTTCCTATCAAAAAAAGTTGTGACGTAGTTTGCTGTAAAAAAATAGAGTAAATTGCTATTTTGGTCAAATGAGGTTTAGTTGAAACCACAACTTTAATTCAATAGTTTGTTTTTTAACTCTTTTAATCCATCTATTTTGACCAAAATACCCCTAGAGGAAAATAGTAATTTCCAGTTAAGTTTGTGTGAAAAAACATTAATACATCTGGAGCAAAATAATAATTTTGACCAAACCATAAGGACTAAAATAATAATTTCCCATTAATAATAATAATAATATTTTTATAGTTTAAAGGTCGGTGGTCATTGCTGGCCGGCCACGTGTTACCACTCAACTGACCCACCAACAATTTTTTGACTTAATTTTCATTTTAACATCTAAGTTAGATAAATTTATCCAATCTACAAATATGACCCCCCGACATACATGTAACCTCCATCCATCTACCGTCGTAATATAGCACACATGTTGAAGTAAAAGACATTTTTAATGCGTGTAACGAAGTGGAAAAGAACTATGTCGCTGCAACACACAACATGTGTCAAATTACCCCACTGACGTGTTGAATTCGAAAAAGTGCCAGCGCAACGCGCAGAAAATGTGAAAATGCTAATTTTGCCATTATAATGCATGTGATGAGGTCACAAACATAAGACTCAGCCGTCACATCGTGCAACCCAGTCATAAATTTAGTTATTATTAATACACACAACACAAACCACTACATATATCTTCATCTTCTCCATCATACTACCACCACCACGCGGTGTAGTATTACGCCCAACACGTTGTAATGTAAATCCTTAAAGTAATATAAAAAGTTTAACAAATATAAAAACAAAATAACTATGAAAATACCTATAAATAAAAGAAAATAACAAAAAGAAAAAGACACAATACAAAAGAAAATTTCCAAAAGAATACATCAAATTTAGAGAAAAAATGCTAGTCACCGACCATCCTAATTACTATTATATAAATTTAGAATTAGAAGAATTAATAATAATTAAGCTAATAAAAAATAATTATTATTGTGGTAGCAAGAAGTGTTGGCGTTGTGTTGATAGTAGGGTGTAGAAAAATTAAAAGAAGTTATATAGTGGTATAGGTTGTGTGTAATAATAATAATAATAATAATAATAATAATAATAATAATAATAAATAAAAATAAAAAACCCCAGTTTGTACATCTTTACTTCTGAGTTCTGACATAAGTATGATATTAATTATTAAGTTATCCATCTTGTTTAACCAACCTTGTTGGGTGCACTAAAACCAAATATATTGAAACATTATATATTGTTAAAATATTGCGAGATTAACCGGTCTATAGTGGTTTAAACTATAAACATATGAATAATCATAACCGATCAATAGTTTATCAATATTCATCTTGATTTTTATCGAAACCTGATCGTCGGTTTACATACCACTCTAATAGCAGATTTGAAGCAATTAATCATAGTTAGGACTTAGGACACTTGGTTTAAAATCGTGCAATTTGTTTCCAAAAAGAAAATCAATATAAAACCATTAAAACTTCATAAATAAATAAAGGTTATAAAATTCAAGTGGTGTGATGACACATGAACATGAGCAGTGTTTTTTTTCTTTTCTTTTTTTATTATCGATGACAAAGATAGATGGCAACTTGACCACCACCAACTTGTCATACCTTTGTATCTAATCAAAATTCACTATTTGCAAAATAAATGAATTATTAATAATATGTAATTAAATTTAAGCTTATAACTGAATAACAATTAAAACACATAAAAATATCATTTGAATGTATAAAAAATCTCTCTTTAAGAGAATAAAGTACACATGTAAAATACCTCATGTAAAAAATATCTCATGCAAAAAACTAAAAATTGGAATAAGTTGAATATACCAAAACAAAACAAAGAATAAACAATGTAAGATTCAATGTATTGCAGAGAAACCAAAACAAAATCTACTTTTGTTTGTGACTAAAATATTGTACCATTCACGTTTTCATGATGGTTGGACTGCTATTTGAGTAAAACAAATGACATTTATTGGTTACAAAACAATACAAAGTTACTAAAAACCAATCGTCCAGTCGTCGTTGAGTCTTCTCTCTCTTAAATTTTAAAAAGTTGTCGATATGTGTAGAGAAACTGAATCAAAATAATTGCATTATTAAAGAACTTGATAGTTCCGTTATATCTTATTGTTAACGTGATTTTATGAGTCATTTAGCAACATAAGTATATCAATAATCAGAACAATTAATATATGTAAAAGATGTTTTGTTTAAAAGTATACCTTCTTTTTTCAATCTACAAAGCAAACTAACAAACTAAGCCTAATTGAGTCTAATTAACACAACTCAATATAACCAAACCTTGATTTTGAGTGGAACATTCAAAATTGGAAGGATGAGAATATGACCACAACAATTATTATATGTTAATTTATAGATGAGTAAAAGTGAATAGGTAGTAAAATTGTTATAAATAAGATAGATGTGATTAAAAAATGAAGATTAAATCCACAAATGTTGATGATAATTTGATGCTTTAATCATGAATGACTCGGAATATATAAAAAAAGGTTTTGAAAACTTGACTGATGGTGACAAGTTATGCATATAGATAGTACTTGACCACCACCATTTGTAAATTGTAATGGAATTGGATTTTACCAAAATACCCTCTTTGCATAATAGAACCCACAGACACAATTGAATCATCTTTCACTTTCTCAAGACATGATGTTAAATGTACTATATGCATATAAAGTTGTAATACAAACCATGCATCATAAAGACACAAATCCATTGATCCAACATTAACAATTCCAATCTCTTAATCTAAAACAAAAAAAGATTTAATTACACAACCCTGAAACAAGAAAGAAACAAACAAGCAATAATTTATACCACCATACAAATGAATGGGACCCATTTAATTATCACAATTACCAATCATACTGATGATCTTACATCATCATGATAATGATAATAATGTCTTTTCTTGATATTTTTTTTCTGGTGAATTATGGATCAAGACATTATTCAAGAAACCCAGTTTTGGTCAAAACAGCATTTCTTACCCTACTCAGATCTCTTCCTTTAAGTGTTCTTCCAGCACCTTCACATACAGAAAATGATGAAATTTGATTTCTTGCAAGCTTTTGTGCAATCCATTCATGAGGTGGCATCATGTTCCCATCACTATGATTATGATCATCAACATCATCATCACTATCCCAGCTCTCTGTTCCATTATGATGAACAACATCACCATAATCAAGAAATGCAGTTTTCTTTGATGATCTGTTTGACTTTCCATAGATCTTTGACCAATCAGGAATATTGACAGGTGCTGATTGTTGTTGAGGAAACCTAGATTCAATGTCAGAGTTGTTGTTGGTACTAGGTCTAGGAATCATTCTGGCTGCTGTTGGATGAGAATTTGTTCTTGAGGCTGACCCTTTTGACTTCACTGAGTTAGATTCATACTCTTTTCTTTCATTGATCACTGACCAAATATCAGTTTCTTGATATTCTTCATTTCCAAACATGGATGACCATACACTGCTTCCTTTTCTGTACATACTTCTTCTACCCACAACCACCTTCATGTTTCAAAACATTATTAAAAAAGATTCAGCCAATTTACACCAAAATAATCTTTTCAAGGAAAAAAAAGCACAAGACTTTTGAGCTATAACAGCTAAACTTTCACCTTTTTATACAGAAAAAAGCTCTAAAAAACTATAATTCAGATGAGTTTTCTGGAATTTGGAGGAAATTATGATCTTTTAAGCTTCATCCACATTAAAAATACAATCTTTGAAGTATTGAAAAGATGGGTTTCAGTGGTAGAGGAGTTCCTGCAATGTGTAACTTTATAGGCTTTTAGAAAAAAAGGAAACTGAGCTATCTATGAAGTTTTGATTTATTGTTCACAAATCACAAGTGCCCATGTTCTATCTACTATTAAAAAAAATGACCCGACTTCGATAAAGACTTCTTTTCAAAGAGAAAATAAAGATGTACGAAAAACTGCTGTCGATTGCATATAAAACAAGTGATATTTTGAATAAAAATAGGTTTAAACTTAGTTTTTTTCACACGGATGTCAAAAACTTCAGTTTGGCTTCCTCATCAGACGCCTCGTGCAGATTATACTAGCAAAATAATAAAGACTACAAAGTTAGACAAAGTTTCAATACCCTTGCATAGGTATTTATAGGATTTGAATATTCAATTAAAGGACTTAATTCAATTAAAGGACTTAAAGTGTAATATCTTTGTTCGGTTTTTTAATAGTCCACTTGTTTCATATAAGTCCAATGCATATTTATTTTCGTATGTTGCCTCTATAATTTTAAGCTCACAAACTTCCAAAAGAATATTTATCACAAATAAGCGAAAAGCACAGTACCGGCCTACAGATATTTACACATGAAATTATGCTCTATCTTACTATTATTGAAGCATACCTGTAGTTTCTCTACCCATATGTTACATAAACATGCATGATATCATGATCTAAAGTCAAGAAAGCAAGAAAACTGAGTTTTACGGAAGTGAACCTACTTTCATCGATTATATGATCAAGACACAGTTAAACTCACGAGAAAATCACTAGCATAGCCACTTTGACTATATATTACCAAAATAGCCATTGATATTTTTTTTTATCAATTTAACCAAACTTGTGTGTACTTAAATAGCCATCGACTTGACCATTACAGACCTTTCTATGGCGAGGAAAAGCAATTACAACTGTTCATGTGGCACTCAGAAGCAAAAATTGGCAAGATGCCTATTGGTGCAAAAAAAAGGTTCGGTGCTGATTAGATTTGCCACTCTAAAGGATCTTGACACTTGCTTCAAGTGATTTGCACCATATGCACGAATTTCATATTCTTAAGACATAGTGGCCTATTTTGATCAGATGTAACCATTTGTAACAGTCAATTTTAAATTTTAAAAAGAAAACTAACTGGCTATTTAGGTAAACTAGTTTGGTCAAATGGCTGTGAAATAAACACGAAGATCATCGAATAACCTTATTTGGGAAAAACATCGCCTTCTAAATCATTTGATGGACTGCAGTCATTGTTCAATGTATTAGTCCATACACAAACGGTTGCTAAAGTTTCAAAATCATATCATTTCTTGATTTGATGCATTGCGGCCGCCATTCGATGTAATTGGCCAGACAAAAACAGTAACAAATATCTTTAAAACCAGTCAGCTCTTTGCCGCTTTTTAAACAAATTTCAACCGTAGAAGATTGCTTTTAGAAAAAAAGAAGAGTGGTAATATAAAATAAATAAAAATGGAGGCGTTTTAGACTTTACCAGGTCCATGCTCTAATTACAGTTGGCGGCAAACTACAGGGTGGGCCCCAAAAACTAATAAAGTGAGCACTAACACATGCATTAAGTTTATTAAAATAGCGATCTGATATGAGAAGGGTCCCTCAACACCTATATATAAATATTAGTTTTTAAAGCATCAATGCCTAGATGCACATATGATCTATTTGTTTAAGTTACTAAAGTAGCATACTTTTGCCATTGCAATGCCAGCAAATATTTTTACTGTGTCAAATGTAAAGAACATATTAAGCTGTTGTTACATGGTTTTTAATGCGAAAAACAATATTCACTCTTGTAATAATCTCAAAACAGAAAACACAGTTTGACAGATTGAGCAGATATAGACAGCTGTAGAGATACAGATAATAAAAAACAAAAAAAAATCTTCATTTTCCAAAAAAATGTCCGTTGTTGAAAAGTGTGATGAATGAAGCCAAATCAGATGTTTTGAAGTCATTCACAATTTTCAGCAATTACAACTTGAATCAAGTTTTGACATGCATTCATGAATCTTCCCAAGATAATACAAAACAAAAAAAAATCTTTTCATTTTTAAAAAAATGTCCGTCGTTGAAAAGTGTGATGAATGAAGCCAAATCAGATGTTTTGAAGTCATTCACAATTTTCAGCAATTACAACTTGAATCAAGTTTTGGCATGCATTCATGAATCTTCCCAAGATACGCACGTGCGAAATAATTATTTATAATTTCTTCTTTTGTTTACGTAAAAAAGGGTTAGGTGTGACTAATTGTCTTTTTAGAAGGCCACTTGTTCCATATAGTCCAATGAAAGTGTACTTTTTAATTCTAGCTTAGCAATGATCTACACCTAAAACATTGTTTTCATATTAAGCCCCAAATACTTGGGAGATCTGCAAATCCTAAGGAACCTATGAAACATTCTCTAGGAAATAAAGCCAAAGGGATGATGGTGGATTCAAGAGCATATATAATATAACTAGTAATTGTTTATAGAATAAATTCTTCATTTAACGAACAAACAAAACTACCTTTTTATCAAAATTGTACACTTTCTGGAAGCAAGTTTCTGTCCAATTATGTACTTGCAGCCCTCATTCAACACACTAGAGAAAAAGCTTCACAAACCAATCAGCGCGTGCAGGTTAATTTAAACAAACTTCAAGATTATTTAGGGAAAAAAGGAGGGCAAATTGATACTTACTTTTGGTATGCTCCAAAGTCCAGTTGGTAGTTGCCTTCAAACACGAAGCGGGCCCCACAACTTTCTGAACTTGCTTTCAACAGATGCCACAAGTTGATTCAAACACGAATCTTGTAGAACTCAAGAAGGTTCCTTATGGAACATGTTTTATAGAGTTTGTAATAAAAGCAGTCCATATGCACTGTAGCATCTTATGCCTAATATGACCAAATTTCATAATGATATAATATAATATCATAGAGTTTGTAATAAAAGCAGTCCATATACACTTTAAGCATCTTATGCCTAATATGACCAAATTTCATATAATGATATAATATCATATCAATAGAACAGAGATGCAAGATGCAGTTGCTGTTGACAAAATCCATTTCAAATTACGTATGATCAAATCCCTTCAAATGAGTTTAGAAAAAGTTACGAGCATAAGTCCACATGAATCCATAGTTTACGTGGTACACACTTCCTTGGTAAGTAAAATCCGTTCCCCAAAGGCAGTGATAGGAGAAGAAAGACTAGACTTTGAGACCAGACCTCCACTGGCGTTTTTGCAATGTCCTCCCCCATGAATTCAATTGGGTTACATGACTCAAAAATATAACACATCGTAACATGAACATAGTGCTAGTATACAGAATCAAGTTATGCACAAAAATTTATATAAAACTAACACAACCTTTTACTATCAATACCTACTAAATGTGTAGATTTTTGCTCATTTGTGTGGCAAGCACAATTGACTTTGCACTAGTGCTTGCAGTCAACCACTCTCTTGCAGCCCGCCGCTGTCGTTGTCTAGCATTTTTTGCCCGTTTTGGTGCCATTCTGGCATCTCTTTCAACAAATGCAAGTCTAAATCTTTCAGCAATTGACAGCTCATTTGAGCTCAAAACAGGTTGAGTTGTCCTAACCCTGGATACTGGAACCACCCAAGTTTTTGGGTCGATGTCTTCTACAACAAAGTCATCCAATGGTATACCAGGTAAAGCACTCTTGGGAATATCAATCCCTTTGTGGCCAAACAGTGATGGTTTTGGATTCACTATAATACGGGGGCATTCCATTGATAAACTCTCCAATGAATCATTATCAATTTTTGGCTGCAACAAGAATAACTCTTGAATCATTTGGAAGAAAAGACCAATCATAGAGGAAGAATTCCATGGTAACCGGCAATCAAAGGTAAAGGTACAAATTTTTTTTTATTTTCAAAACTTTATTAAAATAATTATTGCAATGAATATGATTAAAAATTATATTGTTACTAGTATTATCTTTACTTTTAGAAAATATAACTTAGGAGGTTATATGCATGGAATTACTTTCAACCAGTTTGATTTGTATGGCTCATTTGAACCACTCTCCTTAATATTTGGGCTCTTTTATCATTGTACATACAGCCATACAAGTGGCAAAATCAGTAAGGTTTGCCCTCATCTCACCCTCCCAAACCCTAATGTTTGAGTGGGATTTGCTAGGTATATTTGTTTAATTGTTATATTGAGGTGGCAATATGGACGTGTTTGGTTGGGCTTAACCCACAAACTATACTTTATCCACACTTCACAAAAAAATTATAAAAAATCTTTTTTGAATTGTAATGACAGAAAAGTTGCATTACTATAATAAGTATCTTTTCTTTTTAACATGTTCAACCATTCAAGGCGTCTCTTATCTAGTTCGTGTTATCATTGAAGACATTTCTTATCTATTTTTTTTTTTATCATTTTATACAGAGGTGACAAAATAGACATGTCAAGTAGCAACCTATTCCTTCTCTATTTCTTAAAACTTTTTAACAAATCAACAGCTTTTCATCTAGTTATTATTGCAGGTCAATACAGGTGCCAAAACAGCATGCACAACTATATTTTTACATTTTTTAAATCTTTCAAAAGTTATGCATTAAAAATATACTTCGTGCAACTTTTAGTTTAATCCATTCAATTCATTTGGTTTGTGTTCCTTTTTAACTTAATATTTTGCGTTAACCATTTGAGTCGTTAGTGATACATCTTGACCCAAAGAAGCTCATATATGAAGAAACTGAATGAAAATGCCAAGCTTACCCATACGAGCCAACGTAACGACTGTGCTCCATGTACAATCTCTGTGGCATCAAGTTCTTCCCAAGAATCCTCTTCAACGTTGTTTAATGTTGGTTTCAAGATGCTTAAAGAGCTCCGTGCAGTGTGTTCACTTCTTGGACATCCTCTGTAATATTAACCGTGTTCAGTTCCAGTTATAAGATATACTAAACCCAACCTATTTGGTTGTTTCCCATTTCAAAAATCATTGTAGGATGAAATTGGAAAAGGAGAAGGTGAGAAACATACCCCCATCTCAATATCTCAAGGAAATGGCAACGCTTCACAAGTTCTGAAACACCAAATGAAGTGATATTGCTGCAACGACTACATAAGAAAATTGTATGAATTCAAATAGCATACAAAAGTCAAAAGTAACTATTTATATATAACTAATACTCTAAACTCACCTTATGTCCATAGATTTCACATGATTGCAAATCTCTAATACTTTCAACAAACCAATATCGGTGACTTCTGAATCTGATAAATCAATAACTTCCCATGAGCTCTCTGCCAATGCAACGATGACATCATCATTTAGCAACTTTCTTCTTCTTGCAATGGCTGTAATTGCCATCTGATAAATTGATCATTCATTTAAAGAATTCAGACTACACCACAAAAATCCTTTCAAAGAATATACTCGAGTATGTTTGTCAATCAAGTCTTGTATCATGCCAGTTTTGTTTTTGGAACAATCAAGACTTCAAAAAAAGATACAAATTAACAATGCCAAAACATGCATATCAACTAACAGCCTCTGTTGTCAAAGGCGATAGGCGCACTCAAGGCGCAATGGCCTCGCCTGGGGACTAGGCGCAAAGCGCACAAATAAAAAAAAATTATAAAAACATTTGTGCAACAGATATTAATACCAAAATCAATACCAATACTAAACATTCAAGACCAACAACAAAATCAATAACAAAAAGTAAGAACCATACCAAAAACATTACCAAAAAGTAAAAACCATACCAAAAACAATATCAAACATTCAAAACCAATAGCATATAACTAGTAAAGGCGTAGGCGCACTCAAGGCGCAATGGCCTCTCTGGGCTTTTTTTCCTCGCCTATTCGCAAAGGCGAGCGCTTTTGACAACAGAGCTAACAGTACAACTAAATCCTTACCTTAATGTCTGATGGGAAACTGGTTAAAACCTCTAAATCCTCAATAATATCATCAAGATGCTTGCCTATTACTCCAAGACACAAGCTTACAAGAGCAGGCGGTTTTCTCGTCTTTAAAGGCGACCCTGCACGCCACAAAACAACTTACAACCAAGCTCATACAAAACAAACTAAACATATACTCCTTCCATTGCAAAAGAAAAAAATGCAGTCCAACATATACTTCAATGCCAGCCCTCTTGTTCACAAAACATAACATAAATACAGCTCAAGTTTACTTTTTTTTTTAATCCAGCACCAACACTTGTTATTTTAATTCATCTCTCTAAACTTCATGGTAACTAAAACAATTGAAAATCAACAATTTTGCAGCAATTTCCAGACAGTGTACCATTTTCGTCAACAAATAACATAAATCCATATAAATTTCAATTTTACGTTTATGCTCAGTTAGAAATTGATAATATAGAGATATAAACTTACAGGATGATTGCAGCGAAGGATAAAAACTCTTTGAAAAGTTGTTAGGGTTGTTGGGATTGTAATTCAAATCGATGTTGTGAATGGATGTTTGTATAGCTTTGCCTTTATCCATCAAACAATCGCCTGAATCGGAGAAACGCCGGTGATCGGTGGAAATTAGGGCGGTGATATTTTTTTTCTTCCGGCGATTGCGTTTTGGTTTTTTATGTATTGTGCATAAACCGACCTTAGATAAATTGGGGATATACAAATCACACCCTCAGATTTATGTGTTTTTATAATAAGTTCTTCGTTTGTTCTTATTATAATAACCATTTTTTCCAAAGGTGTTTATATCGTGAAGTGACGTGAGTTTGGTGTTATAAACTTCATTATTATCAATACCGGCGGCAATGATATTCGCTCGTAATTGGTTCAGTTTGTCATGGTATCGTAACGATAAATACGTTTGTTATACTTTTGCTATACTTTACGCATTAAGGGTGTTTTTGAAGGCACATCTTAGCAACTAATTTGTTATATGAGCGTCCATGTTCAAGGAGACTATAATTTAACTGCTAGGTTTGTACTTTAAGTTACACCTTAACTGACAAATTTGTAGTGGGAGGCTACACCGGTACACTTTAGTCGCTAATGATGTACTTAGCAAAATATAATTGCCTCGTTTGTGAAACTATTGTAATTTTTAATAATTGGTTTGTGGCATTTTATCATTCATTCTTTTTAGTCACTTATATGTTATGTTTAAAGAAGATAAAAAGCTCTTTTAAGTACCAATGATCATCAATGAGATGAAACACCACTAACTATACACCCAATTATTTATTGGTTTTCATTGGTTTCAACTATTACATTTTGTCTTCTACCGGTCCCAACTATTGAATTGGTTGTCAACAGTCCCAACTTTTATCACTTTGGTAACCACTGGTCCCGTCGTTAAATTTTTTAACGCCGTTAAGTTTTTTCCAAATTCAATACCGATGTTATAAGCCTTTTGATCGGAACGATAATATAAGTCGATTGATGGAAAAATTACCTCAAAACGGCGCTCCGAACAACGAAATAGTGCTTCAATCGGGTGTTTAAACCTAACGATGCTTCAATCGGATGTAAAAATTTTATCGTTTAGAGAGCCTTTTCGAGAAAACTTTAACATTAATCGACACGTATTATCCTTCCGAACAAAAGGTCTAAAACATCGGTCTTGAATTTGGAAAAAAACTTAACGGCGTTAAAAAAATTTAACGACGGGACCAGTGGTTACCAAAGTGATAAAAGTTGGGATCGTTGACAACCAATTTAATAGTTGGGACCGGTAGAAGACAAAAGGTGATAGTTGGGACCAGTGAAAACCAATATACCTTATTTATTGGGTAAGTATTTGAAGTATGAGAAATAAATATTATTCAGTTAATTTTTTCAAAGGCGTAGCAAACGAATCTACCAGTTCACCAATCATTGATAGTTCTAAAACCGCTAAGCCTACTTTACATGCAATAGTATTTAGAATTACTACCAGAAAAATATATAAAAATCATTAGACCACTGTAATAATTATGACACATGCCTTTAGCCAATTATAGATCTCGGGTTGAGCCAAATGATTCTCTAACATTAATGGGTTTCCTCTATTAAGGTTGACTTAGACTAAAACATCAAAATTGGGAAATGCTATTTACACCGGGAAAAAAAACAAAAAACCGTCTTATACGCCGCGTATAGGGCTATACGTCGCGTATATGGTTCGATGGCAGGTATGTCAGTACGATGTACAGATCAATATGCCGCGTATAGCCCTATATGGGACGTATTGATTTTTTTTTTATTTTTTTTTTATTTTTTTTTACAACGAAACGCATAAAGCCCCGGCTACCCGGTGGGGTCAATTTATTAAATTTTTTTCAAACATTTATTAAAAAGTATAACTATAGATTAAGAATTTGGAAAAATGATCCAACCTTTGTAAAAAATGTTTGAAAAAAATTTATAGTTATACTTTTTAATAAATGTTTGAAAAATAAATTTTTTTTTACAAAGGTTAGATCATTTTTTTAAATCCTTAATCTATAGTTATACTTTTTAATAAATGTTTGAAAATTTGAAATCTGAACAACAAAAATCAAAATTTGAAAAATTATATTTTTCTTCTCTCGCATTCAGTCGCTTGCAGTAGCAATCATCAAAACTGGTTTGGGTCTTGGTCGCAACAAAGGTCAACATTGATCAACATATCTTTTGTACTTCTAGGTCATAAAGAAAATTTATTTATTTTGGTCTCAGCATTTCTTAAAGGTCTTAATCTCTGAATCTCAGTTCTCATACTTTTTTTTTGCTTGGTTTGATTTGCTTAACTACTATGTTTGTTAATTTGAACTTTGATTTAAAGTTTTGATTTGTTTGGGTAGTTGGTTGTTTGGTTAATTTTAAATTTTAATCAGTTAAGATAGAGAACTAGGGGCTGGATATTTAAGGTTTTGATTTGCTCGACTGTTTTCATAATTTGAATTTTATAAATATATAATAAAAAGTCCCAAATTTCTACTTTGTCTAAGGCCTCAAAGTTGGTTGAGCCGGCCCTGCGCCCCATATAGGGCTATACGCGGCGTATTGGTCTGTACATCGTACTGACATACCTGCCATCGTACCATATACGCGGCGTATAGCCCTATACCCGGCGTATAAGACGGTTTTTTGTCAAAAACATGCGGTGTAAATAACTTGGGCGAATAAATATTGACAGTTGACCTCCTCATAATAAAATAAAACCTCTCTTGCTTGGCCACGAACCGCATTGACGAACACTCTTGAGTATTGAGTGTTTCAAAACTTTGTTTTATCAAATTTTGGCACTATATTTTCATACTTTTACAAGTGAAGCAAGCTTGATCGACATCGTGATTTCTAAAACCCTAGGCCGATCCATTTCTTATTCCCTGCCGATTTTTACATCCTCCTTAATCTAATCTCAGGTTAGCACAATATATTGTTTCTAATGATTTTAATTACTAGTTTCATCTCCGTACCAGCAAATGATCCTATACTCCATTGTTTCTTCATCATTTTGACTGAATATCGCGTTTTCAACCTAGGGTTTGCTATTCTTATCTTTGATTCGATGATAATATGATATTAGTAGCTCAATTAGGGCTTAATAGTTGATAAAAATTTAATTTTCCCCTATTGTTTTAGTTTGTTGATATGATTGTTTTTTGTTTATTATGACAATCAATATCAGGTGCAAAAAGAAAGAAAGAAACAAACTTGTTGCTCAATGGCACCACTTATAAACAGGTTCCCTTTTGTTGCTAATCACTTAAAGAAGATGATAGCTAAGCTTAATGCAAGCGGTGAAAAACACGTTATCAAATCTTGGTCTCGTGCGTCTATGGTTATTCCTGAAATGGTTGGTCATCGTATTGCGATTCATAATGGTAAAATGCATCGTCAGATACAAATCAAAGATGCCATGGTGGGACATAAATTGGGAGAATTTGCACTTACACGAGCGCGTAAACCACAAAAGCAACAGAATGTGAAGAAACCTGGGAAGAAGAAGTGATCGGATTTGAAGATAAGTGTTGCAGGAACTAGGCGGCTTCTTTGCAGATCAAGATTTATGCTTTTGAAGGTTCTGGTAATTTGTTTTCTGGTTTTGGTTTTGCCAGGTGATCATATTGAAACTTGTTATTGCTTTTAGTTTGTTTAGTGTTTTGTGGATCATTGGATGCTGCGATTCTAAGACTATGCTTAGGCTTCAATGTTTTATTTCATAATCACATATATTTGGTACTTTTGAACTTGCTTTGATTCTAGCATCAACCTTGTCTTCTTCCATTTCTGTAGACATGTTTAAATTTTGTTTCTAGTTGATACTACTAGAGTTCTACAAGGCTATGATTTGTAATTTTTTTAGGTTCACAATGCCTGACATCGACCCATAGCTGTCAAAGGCGCAAGGTGCTTAAAAAGCGAGGGCCTGAGGTAAGCAACAACATAGCCAAATACACCATTTTTATGTGTTTTAGACATGTTTAGGGCTAGTTTAGGCTGGTGCTAGGCCATATTTGTATGTTTCAAATAAGTTTGGCCTGCATTTGTAGGAGTTGGCCGGGATTTACAAAATTTGGTCAGAAACTGGCCAGAATTTCGCAGGCGTCTCCGGATGACCGCAAGATGTTTTCTGTGCCTTGCTTGAGAGCCTAGATGCGCCCCAAAGGGCTTTTGACAACATAGCATGAACCCTACACGAATATAGTCATAATTTGTGTTGGCTAGTCTAACTTCTTCGCTAAGTATGTCATGTTCGGGTTGTACTTATATTAACAGGTCGACCTATCAACCCGTTTAATATTATAATCAATATAATAGGTTAGTTTACATTGGGTCTGTTCAAGTTACATGGTTTTAAGTGTGTTTGAGACTATGAGTTAAGGTAAAGAGGTTACTTTACACGGGCGTGTGCAAGTTACATCGTTATAATTGTGTAATCCTTAGTTGTTTTTTTAAGTGATGATTTCAAAAGTCTTATAGAATTGAGTTGAATAACAAGAGTGACATTATGATACAAACAATCTTTGAATGAATATCGTACAAATTTTCTTTATGATTCTAGTACTTCAGTATATATGGAAAGCTTAGCCTGCTACATCAAGACTTAGATTCCTATGGACAGGCTCTTGGTTCTTTGAGTTATTTAACTGGATCTGATCTGATCTTCTAGTTTTGTTACCAGTTGCCATTTAAGCTTCTTGAAGCTTTATGTCGCTGCTAAAAAGTCATTAGAACAACTTCCCTGGTTGGGGCCCACTTCGCATCATCGTGCAAAATTCTTCATAGTTTATCTTTCCATCCTGCAAAAAAAACAATCAACCGCTGCGACTTTTACTCTTCATCAAAACAGCTCATCATTCAAGACGACAATGACAAAGAAGAACTCACATTATCGGTATCTACTTCTGCTATTATGTCTTTAATGGTGGCTTCATCTCCCATTCCATACTTCTTCATTGCTCTCTCTAGTTCATCTCTTGTAATAAACCTAAAATAGATCACAATCATAATTAACCATTTTGAAGTCTTCATTAAAATCAGGAGTGTAACTATGGCTGGTTGTTAACGGGTCAAAGACATCAACTCTTTAAAGTTGTGCACCCAACCACAACTGATTTATCTAAACAAGTCAAACGGGTTGTTAGGTTATAATAAATGTGTATAGGTGTCATAGACGGTTTGACACATAAACGGGTCAACATGTGTAATTAAACATGTTTAACAAATTAACCCGGACATGATTTGTTTAATTAAACAAGTTTAATCCAAACATGCCACGTTTAATTTGTCTGAACATGATCTAAAACCTTAATAATTTATTATCATGTCATGTTCTAGTCCTGTGATGAATTGCCACCACTAATGTCATTAAATCTGTATACTTTTATAATTTACTTACCCGCTATTATCAGTATCAAAATGCTGAAATGCTTTGTACAAGTGTTCTTCCCTTTCCATCCTGTGTCGATGCATCGTTGCTGTGGTGAACTCGATGTAATCAATCGATCCGTTTCCATCAACATCAGCCTAAAACATAAAAAAAAGAAGCCATTAAGCAAGAGTGTATTAAAAATACAACAATCTTGGAAATTTTTAACAGTCAACAACTCACAGCCTCCATGAGCTGTTTGACTTCAGCCTCTGTGAGCTTTGACCCTAATCGAGCCAAACCCGTTTTAAGTTCTTCATACGTAATCGTCCCACTGTTATCAGTGTCCATGTTTGTAAACATTAATTTCAGTCCTTGGATTTCTTCTGTTGATAAATTTTCTGCAATGACCTAGAACATAATATATTTTGTTGATATTATTGCTCCATTCATGCTTTCACGTTAAAAAAAAAACTGAAAGCTAACTTATGAACTATCTTTACTACCTTAAGAGCAAGTTTCTTGAGCTTGTTCATAGCTCGGAATTGTTTCATTCGCGAGAGAACCACATTGTCGATCGGTTTATCTGATGCTTCCCCGTCTTCTCTCATCCAAGGGTGATCTGTACCCATTTTAAAACATTTTATCTTATCAAACGGGTCAAATAGTTATGTAACTAAATAGTAAATAAGAAACTAGTCAAATAGGTTAAGACGCCAAATTGCAAATTTCGTATAGACTCCTAAACACTGATGTTAATAGTGTATAGTTTTTATAATTAATTTAAAAGATTATTTCTTGATGGTTTCCATACCGAGAACTTGAGCAGAAGTTATACGCCTCTTCGGGTCCTGTGTCAGCATCCGTCGGACAAGGTCTTTCGCACTCGAGGAAATAGATGGCCAGGGGTCACTTTCGAAATCAATATGTCCTTCTAATACAGCATCAAATATTCCTTTCTCAGTCTCTACATTATATTATCCATTTTCAAGTTATAACTTATAATCCAACTGATTTACATAACCTGCATACTGACCTAAATATGATCAAGAAAAAAAACATACCTGCCCAAAAGGGAGGCACACCACTGAGCAAGATATACAGGATCACACCTGCACTCCATATGTCTATTTCCTTTCCATAGTTCCGCTTTAACACTTCTGGTGCAACATAATACGCGCTGCCAACAACATCGCGGTATGATTTTCCTGCAAGTGTTTGTTCCCGTTGTCATATACAGGATTAGAAGTGTCAAGATGTACATATCGGACAAGGGACTATTTTTGTATGGCCTGAAATGGATCAGTTTTTGTATATGCAGGCCTATAGATGATGAACTGAACAAACACGAATGGGGCTTGTTTTTGTTTGTTTAGTTAGTTTAACAAAACCAACGAGCACAAACACTTAACGAATGGATTTTCTTGCTCGTGTTTATTTATTGATAAAATGAATGTTTGTTGATTAGCATACCTTCTTGAATGAACACTGACAACCCAAAATCTGTAGCCTTCAGAAGTGCCTTTTCACTCTTATCAGAAAGCAAGAAATTTTCAGGCTTCAAATCGCGGTGCATCACACCCATAAAATGACAAACATGAACCACATTAACAATCGACCGACAGATTGATGCTGCGGCTCTTTCACTATAATGACCCTTTGCGGTAATCCTGTCAAACAACTCACCACCTACACAAACCTCCATAACCAAATGCACAGATTGCTTATCTTCATAAGCACCCTTAAACTCAACAATATTAGCCTGTCCACTCAAATGCTGCATAATTTGAACCTCTTTTCTCATATCAGCTTTATCACTCTTTGTTACAAGTTTCTTTTTTGAAATCGACTTGCAAGCATATTTTTGACCAGTTGAGTTATGTGTGCATAGAAATGTGATACCGAATTGACCTCTACCCAATTCTTTCCCCATTGTGTAATGTTGATTAACATCTTCATATGGCTTGCCAAGAATTGTGTCATGTTTGAAAACCCTTTTGGGGATTGTTGGCGGTGGCTGTTTACTCGCCGGAGCTGGAGATTTGGTGTAAATGATCTTGGGTTCATTGGATGAGTATCTTGTTGTATGTGCATTAGGGATTGTATTTCCATTCTTGCTTTTGCTGCTACACAAACCCATTTCTTGATTCTTGATCACAATTACATAAAATCAAACAAGAAAGTCAAAGATGAAAGTCAAAGGTTCAAGATTGATGAAATAACTGAAGGTGCAGAAGATATTAATGCAAGGGACAATGGGAAGAACGTGGTGAGCTCATATGGGTATAAATTTAAAATAAAGAATCTTGAAGAAACACGGTTTGATTAGCAGATTAGGTTGAATTTTGGTCAAGATTAAGGGAGAGGTCAATTATTTTGACTTTTAAAAAGTCATGATGTTGTTCACCTCATATGGAGATGAATAAATGTGCTTTGTTTTGTGGCTATTTGAAGGCCTGCCAAATAGTTGGAGCTTCCATTACTTTGTTTTGCCCAACTTATGTCTTTGGCTTTACCATCAATGTTGTAAACTTTGTTGTTTCTTATTTAGTTGTTTGATATTTAAGGAATATTTAGTTATCATTTTATAGTTTTTTGTTTGTTTGTTTTTATTTAAAGTTTGTGTTTGTATAATTCTACTATTTGTGTTATTGGATGTCAAGGCACAAGGGCCATCTTGTATGACTTAGGACACAAAAATTGATTTTTTAGATAAAAGAATTAGTTAATCAATATTTATATATTCTTGAACAATATGCTTAAACATTCCTAGAAAAAATGCCGCCGGCTAAGATCATTGTTTCTAGAAATATCATGACCAAAGACTGATAACCAATTAACTATCACCATCTTTGTGATACAACCTTCGAGGAACCATATATAACTATTTTAAAAAAAAGGAGATTTGACGTTCGGTAAAGGGTTTTCCTACCTATAACGAGTTTTTAGGGAATGGTTTTCTCCTAAGAGATTTGAGGTTCGATCTTTGATCCAGAGTTTTTTCACAGTACGTGCTTTTGGTCAAATGGTTTCTTACTAGGAGGGTGGACTGAGGTTCCGACTTAGGTTAGCCCAGTATGGATGCCTACTCTGATAGGTACTCTTACTTCGATAAGTACTCATAGTCCGAGCAACCAAGGTAGGGGATCTAGTCATTCAGGTAGAAGGCCCGATTGCTAATAAAAACGTACTTATTTGCGAATATTAAAGATATTAACAAACATGTTTTGGGATCCTTGTTGGTAGACAATCAAAGGGTTTAGGTGGTGAGGTGAGATAATTAGGCAATTTTTTAAAGATATTTGAGTTTGGAATCATGTTTTATATTTGTTAAATTTAAGAGAAAATATATAGCAAACCACAAAACAAAAGGCGGAACATAGAAGTTTTAGGAGGGAGGTCACAACCTCTTGTTTTTTCGTTAGCAGTGTCAGTTTTAAGCATGTCAGTTCAAAGTTGTGTTATACTTATTGAATTGGTTCCTTTGTTTATGTGAACCCGTCCTTCTTAAAACCTTCTCATTTTATAATGTTATTGATATATCTATTAAAGTTCGTAAAGAGCATTTTACACAATATGTTATTTATAATCATGCCGACCTAAGAAATAATTAGATATAACATAAACATAGGATTAAGTTATGATTGTTGTTTCAGGGTAATTAACTCAGTCATTTTTATTTTGTGTTAATATTAAGGGGCATTTACATATATCCTCTTCTTAAGATCATTTATTACGTATTTACCCACTCTTTAAATTCAATTACATATTTCCCCTTCCTAAACCATATATATTACATATTTACCCAATTTCTTCAAAATAACATTTTGATTTACTATTTTACCCTTAATGATCTTCATAAATATATTTTTATATTTTCTTATAGTTTGTGTAAAAGAATGGGTAAATGAGTAATTTATTATGTCAAAGGGGATATATGTAATTAAACTTTAGGCTTGGATAAATATGTAATTGATGAACTTAGGAAGGGGAAATATGTAAAAAGACCAAATATTAAAGTTTAATAATGTTTAATCGGCTTCCACGCTAGTCTTATAAACCATTTGATGAAGAAATAAACTTAGTTCTGTTGGGATTAAGTGCAATCTTTTTGAGGCTCAAAGATTTTAAGCCCATAGACTTTAACAAACCAACATTAGCCCTTAGATCATGGACCTAAAGAGATAATTACTAAACTTTGTTGGTCTTTAGTAATTCTCTCTTTCAAGTTATAATGAAGTATGAAGTTATTGTGAAGAAAAAGAAGGTAATTAACAAATAATCAAGTTTATAGCTGTTCAATTTAAAAAATAATCCCCATTTAGAAAAAAAAATAATTTTTTTCAAACTAAAAGTATGAATGTTTTTATTGGAATAAAAAGAGTCGCAAATTTTCCATTACACCTCTATAGAATATAATTCTTTCTATTCCTTTCCGTGATCTGAAATCTCTGTAACTATATGGAAAATGGTTATAGTGTTTTGATAAGGTAACAAGATACATAAAATTTACTCAACTATTATGATTTTATATTTTTTAGAAATGTTATTTATCTACTTACACAATTTCTTAATTAATAACAAACAAGAAGACGATAACATTAAATTTGATTTATTGAAGTGTAAGAAAGAAGTAGCAACCCAGGAAAAATCTTTTGTTTGTATAATGACAAGATCACAACATTAAATTTGATCAACCAATTAATGCATGCCAATAGATAGGTCATTTTCTTCTTTAATATACGTACATGTATATATGCATGTAGGCTGTGACCATTAATATATTATTTTCGAACGAGAGTCATCATGTATTTAGAGATCGAGCTAGCTATAATGTTAGCAGTGGTTTTAGGCACACTGTTTTAGTTGTTTTTGTAATCATATATACAATTCGTTCATACGTCCAACCTAAACAACTTAGACGCATTGTTGTAATATTAGACAAATCATTGTATTTGGTTTGGAGACACGTACTATTGAAACAAGTTAATTAATACACAATGTTAATTTTGGGAAAATAAAATTTACTATACTCAAATTGTTATTGTTTTTTTATAGTTTCTTTAAAATGTAATTAATTAAACGTAACTAGTTGTATTCGCTCGCGCGTTGCGAGAGCATTGTTTTCGGTCCGCAAGGGTTAGCTTGAAACGTGCAAGCGATTTTTCCGGTCCGCTAAGGTTATGTTAAAATACGGGGGCCAAATCATGTATTGTTTAGGTATATCGATCACCATCAAACTCATCATATCTAAATATCTCAATAACATAGCCACGCCAAATGCTTTCTCCATGTCCCATTTACACTTCTAGAATTAGAGAATGTATTAAACCAATAATTCAGATGCAAATAAAAAAAATACTCCATTTCATTTCTAAAAAAGATCTATTTCCCTATCTAAGAAAATCAAAATTCATCCAATCAAAACCAACCTAAACCAAAAGAAAGTTAAAACTCACTTGAAGATCTTGAACATAAATCAATTTAACCAAAAAATTTCACCCATCAAAAAAGAATTGTGTATCATTGTAAATCAAATTCAAACTTTTTGCTTAAAATCAAAACCAAATAAATCATGGACATGAGTGTATCTAACAAACCAGACTCGATTCGAAATTGATTTACTCGTCATAGCTAGCCAAATTCAACAAAAAGTCATATTTAAAAATGACACAAAGAAGCATACATCGGGCAAGAACCAGTTTTCATTAACACGACAATGCAAATCCAACATAGGCTCAGAGTTCTCAAGGAGAATAGAAGACCCGTGGTTGCAAGTGGGTTGCAGGTTAAAACCCACCATCCACCAATCTTGCTGCCATGGCTAGGTGTTCATCAAATTTCAGCAAAATCATTAAACTCATCATATCCAAATCCATGTAACCATCAACGATAGATCAGGCCACCAAAGTATTCCAATCATAGATATGTGAACAAAAACCCTAAAAGTCCAAACAACATAGAGATTAGTTATCACTGGCACCATGCACAGAGATTAAGTTCATAGATCTACAATCAAATCACCAGAAATCACAGAACAAACAATGGCTAAAAACATCGACGCCACCACCGTCACAACAATCAACACCTGCAACAACCAACAAAGATCAACAAAACCATGAAGAACAAATAGATGTAACAATCGGCCAACATGCAAAAACAAATCGCACAATAGGCCGCATAGATCTAAAGATCCGATAACCACAACGACAATAACCATCGCAAACCATAGGCCACACAAATCTAAAGACCCGGCAACCATCATCGGCTGCAACCACCCATAACAAACGACAACAATCGATGCCGAATTTTCAAAAAACTCGTCGAAGCCATTGCAAACCATAGGCCACACAGATCTGGTTTTGTTACATGTTCTCGATTAATTCTTCCATACATAAACGTACGCCAAGAGTGCAACAAACACCCGAAAAAGCAAACAAATCTTTGAGGCTCAGGGGGTTTCAAGGAACCGAATCACCATGGCTGCAATAAATGCCACGCCATGGTGAGATTCACACCCCATCATCATAGCCATAAATACATTGCATAATGTGTTGGGCCAAAAGCTAAAACTACACATCAGCTAAAGTTAGGGTTTACACCCATCAAGATGCATCGGTAAAGAAAACCAACCGACAACCACAATTGACAGAATCAAAGACGGCAAGGCAACACCGACATATGAAACAACCGATCAACAACCGCAAACTTGAAGAATGCAAAACAAAACCAAATCACTTACAGAGCAGAACACCAGAGGAAATAAAAGTGAAGAAAGTGAGTCAAACAACACACAAAAATGAAAAAACTAACCAATAACAAACACACAACTCACGAAATCACTATTCATTTCTTTGTGAATCAATATAGATTAATAATACATGTATATGTTGTGAAAATCTCCTCTTCTAATAAATTGCTAACACATCTCACCACACTGCGCCATGTGTCACCACCACATTCATCCCCAATTTAATGACTAAAGATTTAATATCCATCCAAAATTACTAAACAATGACAAACATTATTTTCATTCATGCAAATGGGTATTAACCAAGTATATTGATATATAATTTATATATATATATATATATATATATATATATATATATATTTTACCGTTCAACCCCGTGTGAACACACGGGTGTTAACCTAGTGTAAATAATAAGAAGGTAAAGAATGTTGAAAAGGTAAAAAAATGAATTAGACGAGCATGTGTAAGCCATGAGTTAGACATAAATATTGACTTTTATAGCTTTATTGACTTTTCTTTTTATCTTTTAAAACCTAAAAAGTAACAGTTTATATATTAGAACTTAGCTACATCAACTTAGTAAATAAAGATCAGTGTTTATATTAAAATTCAAGACCTTTAAAGCAAAACCACTCACTTTCTCTTCAACCATCATACAAGAGATCATTGAGAGTTTCATCAACTTTTAAACTCAAACAATTACAAACTTGATAAACATTGCTTTGGGAAATTTTGGTATTTTATATTGTATCATATTATACAAGTTTGAAGAATGTTTTGTTTAATGAAATAACCTTTTTGCATATAGACATGTCTATTTGCTTGATAAACATGGTATGGACCCATGGGTCCTTACTTGTATCGATCTGCATTTGTGATAATTTCTATTAAAAATAAAATTATAAAGATTAAAACTGTTAAGATGGCCGGAACCAAAACTGATAGAAAATTAAAATACATGGATCAAAACTGCAATTTATTCAAAATTTAAAATGTTAGGATTTTTAATATATATTTTAGTTAATTTATATACCTTACTTTTTTACACGTACGAAATTAGTTAATACTGTTTCATGTTTTGAGCTTTATGCCTCATAAATTTTTGCCTTGAGTTTGTTAGAATGTCAAACATGAAATGTGACATCACGTCCTTTTTACCGTGACATGAAGCATGTGTTCATGTCAAAAATTGATGTGGGACATGTAATGTTGATATATTCATTTGTTATCTAAAAACAGAAACGGTTATATATTCTTTAGTAAATAAAAAGTAAACAATTGTGAGAAATTCATAAGCAATGCCTATAAGATAAAAGAGAGAGAGAGAGAAGATGATAAGTACAAGTGTTTACATTGAACACCAACGTAACTTGTATATCATTCAATTCATTATGAAATAGATGTAAAATTTTTAATAACTTTTTATTTTTATTGAATTTATAGCAATACTAGTGTTATTGTTGTAATTTATCATTCAACATATACATATGCTTGTACTACATGTCAGCAGTGGCGGAGCTAGCAAAACATATCAGGGGTATCCCGAAATTTTTTTTTGCCCTACATTCATCTAATATATTTTTTTCATACACTTATAGAAAAAAAATTTTGTGTACACTCATACAAAACATAATTTTCTTGCATATCATTAGTAATATATGAAGTTTTAGCATTATTTTATTGAAAATCGTTACAATACTTTGATCATTTTAACCAATATCATCATTTTATTGGCATTTTTTTCAAACCATTTGCCAATAAAAACTTGTTCTGATTATTCAGGGGTATCCTTTTAACTGCTCACGTGTATCCTAAACATAAAATCAGAGAAAAACCGTTAAATTTTATATTACGTACGAAAAGTTGAGCCGTAGCCCGGGCTACCCCTCACTTATGCATACGTCCGCCCCTGCATGTCAGCATATATGTTGCATGTTAGCTAAACCTAAATTGTTTTAAGGTTTGTTGGATTTTAATTCATGACATTTGATGAAAAGATCAAGGCTATAACACTATTATAACATGTTAAATTCGATGGCTAATGAGGAGGGTAGTTTGGTTAGTTGATTTATCAGTGCGTTGATATTCCTTTATCTAAAGACGAACTCAAATGGTCTAGTTAATTACTTCACGATGTGATGTATGCGGTCTTACTTAACACTATGCGTAAGAGATTGTGTTCACGCCTTGAACTCATGATCTTAAAATTATAAAGCAGTAATATGATAAGTTAGGTTTAGCTCACTCTAACTAAACCGGAGGTTGTTTAACTAAAAAGGTAAAAAGGAAATGGTAAAATAATTACTAGACAAGTCTTCATTGAAATTTTAGTTGAAAGTTGGCCAATGAGCTAAAAGAACATAAAGGTGACCTAACTAAGACAAATACTGATGGGAGTTAGAATTTCAAATATAAAGATGACAAAAATATTACACATTAATCTTTACAATTAGTGTGTCTAATTGTCTAATTAAACGTGCAATTAATAATCTCATTAGTATTTATTAATATTACTAGACTGGATCTTAGAAACGAAAACAGTAAATGGAGATGCAAAACTTAGCGTGTCTAATTGTCTAATTAAACGTGCAATTAACATGAACAAAAAGACAACCGGCCATAAATATCAAAATTTAAGTTAAATATGAGAATGGTTCTTAAAGAAATATCGATAATAAATGGTGTATTATACAACCAAAAGGTTATGCTACTTCTATATATAAGGCATCAATTATGATGATTTTACTTTAGATAATTTAAATATTAATGTAAAAAATATGCGAGAACATGGGAAATAACTTAGTTGTGTTAACTTATAATTGGATTTGATAAAGGTAAGTTAGATTTAATATTTTAAATTATTATAATTGGTCGATAATAATTGATATTAATAATTTGTCAACATGAGAGAAATTGTGGAAGTTACGTTTATATATATGAATGTAAACTTATAATTAAGTAGTTTAGTGCCCGCATTATGCTCGGGAACATAACATTCAAGTGATGCTTTTAAGGATATTCATGAATGTTCCATCAATCAGTTTTGAGACAAAACCGTGGTAAACCGGAACACATAATATACTTTTAAAATTAGACTTTTAGTATAGTAATATTATACTCAAATTTACTACACCATAAAGTGCTCAGTTTTATGGTGTAATTTATTTTTTTTTTTAAATCATATAAAAACGTTATGTATATTTATAAAACACCGAGGTCTTTAATTGTATGTTATTATTAACTTTATCCATAAGTTTCATTTTTAGACCCTATCAAACCGACTCATGTACACCCCTTGTGGTAGAGGGTTAAAAATATAAATACTCTTAAATTTTTCACAATTCTTCAAAATATTAGGGGACCAAAAATGTAATTAGTTTTATTATAATATATTTTATATACATATTTAAAAAAAATCATTATTGTGAAATAAACTCTCATATTATGCCACATAAGCTAGAAGCTTTAAAATTGTGCCAAATAAACTTTTTACATTTTCCTATATTATATAAAGATTACTATACGAGCTATTGTGATTGCCTTGACAACCAAAATGAAAAAATACTCATAATATTAATTAGTATAGATTATTATTAGAGAGCATTCTAATTAAAAGTTTAGCTATAAAAAAAATTGCGGCGTAACATGTTGTCCTCTGCTTACCTTCGATTTTGATAAATGTCATGAATTGCACTATATATAGCATTGTAGTAGTGTATTTGATATATATCTTCAATCTTTTAGCAACCTTAAAGCGTGGGATCTAGATCTTTGGATGCGTATATGGTTCGTATGCGTATCATTCTGTTTTCTGTAAAATTAAACAAGAAAGATATTGATGTTATAAGCATATATATATAAACTATAAATTATTATTGTTTATATGTTCCATTTCTGTTGAAGATATAGATATATACTTTGTTAAAAATCAAGGATTATAACCTTGCACCATTTAAAATATCTTATATTTATATAAATTTGATGAATTTGACAATGAAATAATTAATCTTGAAAATAACATATATATTTTAATGGAAATTTAAAATAATTTAAAATTTCCAATTGGTGACGTTGACGGCGAGAACATATAAGTCTCGATGTCACTATAATTATTTTATTTAGTCTCGATGAGTATTGTGATCATGATAAATATTTTGCTATAAAAATTGCCACCAAAAATATAATTTTATATTAGTTGCTTAATGTTTAATATCCTTTGGTCGTTAAAAAATAATATAGAGAAATGAGTTTATGATTACCAGATTAAATTATATACTATCATATACATAAATTTCTGTAAAGAAATAGGTTTATTTATTTTATTTAAAGAGTGATTAATGCCATTTAAAGTCATATATATAGGAGAAGTCTAAGATGACATCATTTACTATTTATAGGAAATTTCCAGTAGATTGATGCTATTTGCGTCTACATTTTCGTGTCGAAACCAATATATTGATGGACTGTCTCACATGCGCTATTTTATTATTCATATTTTCAAATATATATATTGCTTTGCGACTTTACAATTATATCAAAATGCAGCTGATTGGTACAACTTTAAAAGAGAATAAGAAATATTGAAAAAAAGTAATTAAATTACCGCTTACACTCACTAGGTATATCCCCCATTAGTAAGTCACTGAATTGGTTAGAGGTTTGAGTGTGTTTGGCTGCAGCGCTAAATGGATTGAAGATCTGAACGGTTCAGAAGGGAGCCTTTGACCAATTTAGAGACTGTGCGATGCTGAACGGCTCAGAGGCAGGGTGATGTTGAAGCGACCAAATGAAGAAGACGTGATTAGGGGTGTGCGCGGTGCGGTTAGGTTCGGTTTTTACCCTTAACCGCAACCACAACCGCAATATGCGGTTAGTGGTTTTCATAAACTGTTCGGTGATCGGTTTTTTCGGTTTGTGGGTTTCGGTTTATTCGCGGTTTCGGTGCGGTTACGGTGCGGTGCGGTTATTATTTATTTATTTTGTTTTACTAACCGAAGTTTGAAAGAGTAAACAATAAGTATATTGATAGATACGACATAAATTCATTAGTGGGATAAAATGCATTACATCAATAGTAAACCACGATGTGTTACGTTCATAAATAAACAAAGTTCATTAAAGTAAAAAAAAAAAGACAATCAATAAAGTTCAAAAGATTGTTTTGTACTCTTCATCAGAAAGATCCACTGCACTTTTGCCTGTAAATATAAACAAAACCACACCACTTTAGTTCAATAAATAAGATCCACAATCTACAAGTCATATTTATACTTATATTAAAACGAAGTACTTAGGTAAAGCTATATTATAATTAAAAGAGTACTTAATTATAGTTCGGTGCGGTTCGGTTATTTCGGTGGTTAGAAAAAGGAATAACCAAACCGCAACCGCAAATGTCGGTTTCGGTTAATTTCGGTTCGGTTAATTGCGGTTACCTTTTCGGTTTGGTTATTTCGGTTCGGTTTAATCGGTTAGTTCGGTTTTGATTCGGTTAATTCGGTTTTTTGCACACCCCTAGACGTGATGCTGAAGGCGGCGGCCAATTTATGAGAAGAAGACGAAGAAGAAGGGTGGGTGGAACAGAAAAAAAAGGCATAAAAAGAAAGGAAAAGCCGCCGTATTGGGTTAAAGAATTCGAACCAAATTTGCACCCCTCATGCGTACGGGTAGAAGGTGGATTAAAGCATATCATAAGAATATAACATGTTTTTTTGCTCCCACGCTAGTGCGGGACAAGATAAATGAAAGAAAAATTTTGAGATTTGTTTGTTAGTTTTAGAATCTCATTTAGATGTCCAACCAAATATACTCTCTTAACCATTCAAACATTTTAACAATTTAACATTTAACCATTCAGTAATTGTCAAAAAAAACCCCTAAGTGTGCCTCATGCCCCAAGTGTTAGCTTTCCTTAGATATCGTCTCCTTAACAATACAAAATAAGTGGATAACCTAAAGGGTGTGAAGTACTTAGCACCACAAGCAATTGCGACGTGAGTAAATACGGTGTTTTGAGTTTTGACGGCACACACTTTAAGCTTTGCACACTTTAGACAATTACTAATTAATGTGTCACAGTCAAGTGTTACATGCTTCTGCTTTCGTTCATCAGTTTCTACTTTTATCACACAACAATTGTTATTGTTGGTCTCTTGTCTTACAACTGATGGATTGCCATTGACATCACGCATCAACATTTTCCATTGATAACAACATAAGTCGTTGCAACTAGACATTCAAAATTATTATCGTTAATAAAAAAAACATAAAAACATGACAGTTTTACTTATCATTTAGGTCAAGTTGATAGATTACACTTGAAATACATTCATTTAGACGGTTGATTTGATGAAACCGACATAGAGTGATGGAACAAATTCTTAAAATTTTATTTCTTCTTAGTTTTTTCATAATCATGTTTACTAGTTCATTCTAACAAAACAAGTAAACAAAGTCACTAATACTTTTAGGGGAAATTAATTTTTTTATTGTTAAAATTTAATAGTTTGTAAAATCATTCTTAAGTAACAATCTTTTTATTGTACCAATCGCTGTTTAAAAACAACATTTTAATCGGACCATAAAGATCGAAAATATATTTAATCGTTAATATGTCAATAAAGTATACATAAATGCAATAATATATTGAAGCAGACAAAACATATATTCGCTAGATTCTCAACTTGTTTTTTAATTATTAAATAATGTAGTTAATGTACAAATACACCCATCTCGAACCCACTAGATATGGATTTGACTATGGTGCATTTTAACTATATTCTCGTTAAAAAAACCACGCATCCTAAAAAATAAACTACTTTTAAAAACTGTAGTAAGAAAGAATTATAAGACCATGGAAAATAATTAACACATATCCTAATTTAATGTTTTAATTGCTTATTTTTAAAGGGAAAATGTTTGTTCTATAATAAGAAGTTTTAGAGGTAAAATTGGTATGTAATTTTTAATAATACATAAGTTGATGGAGCTAAATTATTAAATATTTATAAATACTTAAAATAATGTTATAATTTGTTTATAAATATTAGTATTTAACCCGTGTGTAACACACAAGTATTAAAACTAGTAAAATAATAAAAGAAACTTTGTTTAAAAGTGTAGTGGTACCAAAGAATTACAAGACCCTTGTCTTTGGGTACGAAAGTCAAAAGCCATGACGGTATAATTGAACCCGCTCTTGATATGTGTTTTTACGCTTTCCAATAAAGTGAATCGACATCGGAGGTTGTGATGAGAGTCTTTGTTGCGTTCTCGGTAATGGGAAAGCCTCAATATCAACGAAAAATGTTAGATGCGAGATTTCGATCTTGGTCATATATGAATACATCAATCACAGGTCGTTCTAAAAAGTAAAATGAGTTGATAACTACCATATCAAGTTGTGAAGCGTGTGATAAAACCTATCAAATTCCCATCGTGTTATGAGGACGTATTACTCTAGTTTTAGATAAACGATATATGATGCTTAAGATGAAAATTTGATATATACTCTAATTTCAAAGGTCGGTGACACCGCCACGTGTCATTGACCGATTCGCTAACTTAATTTTTGATTTTAAGTTTTTATATATTTACGTTTTTTACCCCCTCCCGACTTTGACATATTAATCTTTTTAATTGACCATCAACTTTGACTTATTATCGTTCTAACCCCTGATTACTTAATTAGTCACTTACTAACTTTACAACTTTGAACTGTCACTCTATTTTGATATATTTACGACTTTGCTTCTGGGATTTGACATCTAAGTTTAGATATTTGTCTGTCTTTTAATATGCGATTTTACATCGTAATGTATGAGACATGAAATTTTTTTTACTTGTTTACGACTTTGAGCCCACTATTATGCTTTGACTATTTCTGGCATTGATCATCCGGTTTTGACTTAGTTTTAATTTTGACATTTACGTTTGTTATATGACCGTTTTTTGACTTTGCACCGTAAAGTGTGAGACATGGAACTTTTCTATCATTCTATCAACACCACGATGAAGTCACATACGAGAGACCTGGCCACCGCAACATGATGAAGTCTAAGTGAAGTACTTCTCGGGACTTACCTTTTCTTCTTTCTCTTCTCTTCTTGCTTATCACCGACTTTCCTTTGCCCTTTTGCGGCTGCTAGTGAGGTGGCAAAGGATTTTCATATTTCTGAATAGATTATAGCATCATTTTCTTTCAAAGATTTGAAATCATACACAATGGAAACTTGAAAAGAAGTAATGATGACTATTACATTATTTACACAAAGGCTTCGATGACTTATCGACTGCCTTGCTACCGCTTGAGAAAGAGTTACACTAAAATGGAAACGAACTAAAATAACGTTTCAAATTCGGTAATAGAATTAAGTTTTTTCGACCAATAAACCTAGTTAAATTTAATTTGAACTTAAGAATTCATTTTAAGATATAAAATATATTACAAGACTAGAAGAAATTTTCCTGGTGTGTGAAAGAGAGAATTGTTTTATAATAAATAAAATATATATGTATATCATATCATATGTCAGATCCACTTGTATAACTAGTGAGTTCGAGATTCGGGTTGTATTTCAGCTCATTTATTCAATATTAAATAATTAATCTTTACAATATTTTACATTTTCTGAAAATCTAATGAAATCGTGATTTCCTGATCTTGTAACGTCATTTCAATATGACTTATGAGCTACAATTTTTAACTAAATAAAACAATTTTTTAACCATGGTCTTGTACTATAAGGATGTGTTCAGCCTAGAGCAAATTTAAAGCAAAAATGTATATAAAACAAAAATCATCCTAGTTTGTTGGATAATTTATAACATATATAAAATAAAAATCAATATATATATAATTATATATACCTTCATATGAATTTATTTGATGCACCAGCCACCATGCATGCAATGGATGTAGACCATGTGAAGTTGCTATAGGCAAAAGACATTGTATTGCTTCTAAAATAAAAATATTAAAAATTCCTTATTTTCATGTTGGCCGGTCATAATGGACACATTTTACTTCATTGTTTGTGTAATGTGAGATCTAATTTGCATTGTTTTCTTTTATTTATATAGACTACAAGATCGAGATGCTAATATTTGTGTTATAACCTCATTAATTTGGAAGTTAACCCCTTATATTTATGAGTATAGGACTTTACTAGCGTGTAGGTTAGCCATTTTTAAAAGAAAAGCAATAAATGTTTATGTAATTTATTAAAAGAAAATTAATCAAAATATAAATAAATAATGATGATATATACATCCTTCATATATATTCACACATATCATTTTAGATTCATCTTTCTAACCATAAAGTAATAACATTAACACTCTTTTTTTTTTTTTCTCTGTTATACATTTAAATATTTTATACTAACTCATTTCGCAAGGTTGATGAGTTACCCACAACCTCTCATGCGAGCACCTCCCATTCGTTTCTGTAACATCTTTTTTTCTATTTTCGCCGAATTCTTCTAATATGCAAATATGTTTCTTACAATTTTAACGTACTTTTAAATATTGAGTTGAAGCAACACATCTGATCTCGCTGGTGACGGAGATTCAAACCATTCGCCCAACATTTATTTTTTACTTTTTGGCTTTTTCTTATAGTTCCTTTAACTTAAATTCCTTTTTTTTATTACTAGGCCGCAACATGCGAGATATACTATTGTTTTCATTTTTGTTTTTCAATCTCTAAAACCATTCTTTCACGACTTTATATGTTTCTTTTATATACCTAAACACATTAACATCTAAATACATTTCTTTTACATTTGATAAAAAATTCATGGTATAATTTCATATATACTCCTATAAAGTTGCATAATATCATATTTACCCAAAGTACAAGTTTTTAATGCATATTATACAACACTTTTCAAGCATAACAAAGGTAAATAAAATATTATGCCACTTTACAGGGGTATATATGAAATTGACCTAAAATTCATTATCATATTTAATCACGTTAATATCATCACCTATTCCATCATATGCCTCCATCACAAGCGTAAAAATATCTTGTATCTTTATATAATATAGCAAAACCAAAAAAGCTTATGTGGCACCATTTTAAAGCTTCTGACTTATGTGGCATCATTTGAGAGTTTATCTCATAATAATAATTTTTTTATTTAAAATATGTATATAAAATATATTATAGTAAAACTAATTACATTTTTGGTCCCCTAATATTTTGGAGAATTCTGAAAAATTAAAAAGTATTTATACTTTTAACCCTCTACTACAAGGGGTGTACATGAGTCGGTTTATATTTGATAGGGTGTGAAAATGAAACTTATGAATAAAAATAATAATAATAATATACAATTAAAGACCTCATTATTTTATAAATATACATAACTTTTTTATATGGATTTTTTTTAAAAAATAAACTACATCATAAAACTGAGCATTTTATTCTCTTTAATTTGAGTATAATATTGCTATACTAAAAATTTAATTTTTAAAAATATATTTCGTGTTCCGGTTTACCACGGTTTTGTTTCAAAACTTATTGAAACGTTCATGAATATCCTTAAAAGCATCACTTGAATGTTATGTTCCCGAGCGTAGAACGGACACTAAACTAGTCAAGAATAAAGTAAAAAAAAAAGAACTTTTGAATATTATAATATTAGTAACATAAAAAAGTCTTTACCTATATTTCAAAACCATTTAATATTAAATGCTTCTTCCCCTGTTTTCCATACTCCCCCCTCACTATAAATGCATCTTCTCTTCTCCTTCCTTTATAACTCCAATTCACTCTTTTTTTTCTCCATCATCAATTAATCATCATCTCCGGCAAACAAAACAAACACATGGCTAATTCCAAAATTACCCTTCTTCTAAACATCATAAACAAACTCTCCACCGCTATAATCACTTGCGCCTTCGCCTTAGGTTCGTTAATTTTTCACTTCTTCTCACCTCTTTAATTTTTATTTTATTCAAAATTTTGGATACGAGTTCAGACAGTTGGATGCAGGTGGAGCGGTTATTGGCACAATAACCGGGGCGATAAAAGGACAAACAACAGAAACAGGGTTAGTTAGAGGAGCAGGGGTAGGTGCAGTTACCGGTGCAATAACAGCTTTGCAGGTTATGGATATGATGGTTAATGGTGAACCATTTTCCAAGGTTGTACTTTTGTTGTTGTACTTGTGATTTGATTGTGTTTGTGTTATTATTGATTGATGATTTGTATGTATGTATGTGTGTAGGTGGCATTGTTGCATAGTCTTTTGAATGGAAAAGTGTTTATTGAATGGGTCAGTCCTGCAATGCTTAAAGCTTATCAATGGCAGGTAAGTTCATATAAACGGTGGGGTTTATTAGTTTTTTTAATTTCGGTCTAAAAGTTTCATCGCTTGTTCTAATTTTAGTAAAAAAAATAAAACTTTTGGACTGAAATTGAAACGAATTACGAAAAGTATGGACAAAGATTCGAATTTTTAACATATGTGAAGGAAAATGATTACTCCATCCGTCCCAATTTAGATGTCATGAGACCCACAAAACAAAGATTAAGAAAAAGTAGATTATTATATTATTTTAAACTATAAAATGACAAAAATGCCATTAAAATATTTTGTCTTTTAGTCATAAACTAGATTTTATGTTAAATAATTAAGGGTAAAATTGAAAATGATATTTTTATTTTTAGAATGGACATTTAAATTGGGACAATAAAAAAAGGAAATTTGGACATTTAAAATGGGACGGAGGGGGTATTATTTTCTCCTATTAAAAAGAAAGAAAAAACGAGGATGAAATATGATGACACGAGTCAGTGGATTCTCTAACCGTGTCAGTTATATTTTTTTTACATAGTTTACTCGTACTTTGATTACTTAATGTATTTGTGTGTGTATTAATTTGTTTTTCGATTTTTATAGACTAGTGGCATGGAAACGAGTTTAAGTGACATGTTTGACGTGGAGAGTAATGTGTCAAGAGGGTTATCTGAAGATACGATAAAGCAACTACCAAAACGCGTGTTTAAGAGTTCATCAACGACGAATGATGAAAGAGATGAGACAAACTGCGCGATTTGCTTGCAAGATTTTGAGAAGGAAGACGAAGGAAGGGAGCTACCGAGTTGTAGACATGTATTTCACGTAAAATGTATAGACGAATGGCTAATTAGGCAAGGATCGTGCCCTATGTGTAGAAGGGATGTTTAACAACTTTATTTAATAGCAAAATCGAAACGTAAGGGATAGCTATTAGCTAGTAATAGTCATGTGGTTTGGTGGTTGAATTGTTATATATGATGGTTATTGGTTACTAAAACCTTTCGATGTTACATCTTGTTTGCTAATTAGCATTCACAAGTTTTTTGTAATTTTGAATTGTATATGTAACAAGTTTGAAATAAATCTACTTGTGCACACATGTATGATGTTGTTCATATGTTGAAGATAACTTTACAATACAATAAAGTTCATATGTTTCTTACTTACATATGAGTTTGTTTGAACATAAATTTTATACAATGTGTTTAATCAAACTTGTAACTGCAATCAAATCTATTAGGTATATAAAAGTTGTATACACATAGCTTTTGTTAATCAATAGAGTTAAGATATTGACTTTAGGTTAAAAAGGTGAGCAGAAGCGTAAAGAAAACAAAAGAGAGTTTGATTTTGAAGCGTAAAGTGGGCCTCATTTTGAAACCAAATTCAACACCCAACCTCTATGGTTTATTTGTTCTCGACATTTCGATCCATACGTTCACTATATACGGACTATTTTACTCTTGAACAACGCCATGATCATCGTATGTCCAATTATCTTATTCAACCACTACCACCTACAACAACCTGAAATATTTTGATATATTTTATTGAAAAAGTTGTGTTAGTAATAAGATGAGAAATTATCTTTTGATTGTTATAATTTGTGCTACTAAAAAGTATACAAGAGTCAAAATTAGGTTTTATTTGGAAATTTTTAGCTCTTGTGGCTAAAGTCCAAACAAAGCCACTTGGAGGACTCAAATTGCCATTGTGGCAAACATATCATCCGGATAATTTGTGCGTGTGTATGTATGAAAACGACAGAACATCTCATGTGATTATTGAAAAATGTTGTTTTTTTTATTAAACATATTTTATGGGTCATGGGTGAAAATGTTCTTGATGGTGGAATTTTATGAAAAAAAACTACGTTATAACAATTAATTTTATGAATTGATTATAACCACCAATAGAATTTATTTACATGAAAAATGGGGGTAAATTATGAAGTTGTGATTTGTTGCAAAAGTGGTGATTTTGATCAAATTTTGCCTAAAGTAGAGGTTTGGTGAAACGATTAATTGAATTGATCAGGAATGGTAGTAAATGATCAAATTACACTTCCATAAGTTATTCAAACAAAAAATTTTATTGGAATGTGATCAAGCTCGTTTTAGTATATAACGAACGCACAAGTCAAGTAATGTTGTAAATGAGCAAAGAAACTCTAATACACTCTTAGTCGTTTGATTTGAACATGACCAAATTCATTAGTACCACTCATTTTGATTACTTAGAGCTAATTTGGTCATATAGATGTGTAGGTTAGTGTTAAACCATCATCAAGCAAGGAACAAACATTTGAACTTACCACCATAGGAGTTTAAGAAACATAAGAGTGTTACCAATGGATCGTCAATCATATTAAGTATTTTATATTAGTCTTAAACAAAAAAATCATGTAACGTCATAAAACTATTCTTACTTTAGAGCAATTCATGTTAGATTGACGACAAATATTTGTTTGTCATATTCACAATAATTACCTAAAACTAATACTAATACAATACATATTGTTAAGAAAATTATAATACTATAATTAAATAATGTATATCTATATATTCTTCTTATATTGAAAAACCAAAGGGTTTGTGAGATAAATGAACAGTAGTACAGTATAGTACTACTGTTTGGCTGCAAGGTACAAGTATTTGATCCATATGTCGTTTTTCCTGTTTTCTTATTCCAATTCACTTCGTCAGCATCCTACAGAGAGAAAGGGGCTCTCATCGTGGTAACCCCGTGGTTGCTGCCACCGTTCTCCGGCTGTCGGTTATAACGTGGTGGCTGCTGTGTGTTTTCCAGTTCCATTGTCTTTCTTGGTGTTGATGTGCGTGAAAAACCTAGAGAACAACGATGGGGGGTTTTGCTATCCTTTTACCTGGCTAGGGTTTTCGTTTTTGCCTTTTTGCATGATTTGGGGGTTCTGCAACTGTGTTAGGATTCGGGGTAAACACTGACTGTACAGTACTTGGGGTAATTGCTTCTTGATTTACACCTTTTACCGCAGCATGTGCAACTTTGCTTCACTGGAAACAAGTAAATAGAGGGAGGAAGAGACAACAGCGAAGGGAAGACAGGGTGACGCGATTGGAGAAGAT
This sequence comes from Tagetes erecta, assembly GCA_030867185.1. Taxonomy (NCBI): domain Eukaryota; kingdom Viridiplantae; phylum Streptophyta; class Magnoliopsida; order Asterales; family Asteraceae; genus Tagetes; species Tagetes erecta. The sequence goes on along the minus strand of CM061486.1, from coordinate 53,215,772 downwards.
GAAGTCTATTGAACCGGTACAAGATGTGGGATGTTCTCTTTAGATTGGGAAGGGAAGGTAACATGCAGCTTTTATTTGGGGTTTCCACCTTAAAGTTGATAATGAAATTACAGCCTCTTGCTGTCGCTTTTACTGGCGCACAATTTGATTGAATTTATGGTTTGTTTTTATATATAAAGGTAAAGTTGATAATGTATTGACTATAATCCTGTTATGCATAATTTGGAGTGTTGGTTGATGATGATACTTAAGAGCATTCATGGATGGCAGATTGTGGGCTTGAGCAAATCTTCAGATTAATGAACACTAATTGGAAGCTATCTTGCAATGCCACAAAAATAACCTTCTATTCAAAAGTTAAGTTGTTAAATGTTTGGATCTTACAAGCTACATTTACTGTTACAAAAGTAAACCTTTTATTCAAGTTGCTAATAAGGTAAAGCAATCCGAACACATAATAGGGGTTTTGATAATGTTATTTTTGGGTTAAAGAGTTTGAGGCAATTGCGTTTTTCAGTTTGTGTGTTCATACATGACTTGAAGCTATCAAAGTGAAAATAAATATTATTTACAAAAAAGTTTAATAACAGTTTTTGCATCCCTATCAATTCTGTTTTGTTTATTGAAAAAGTGGTGGCTTCAAGTATGCAAAAGACTTTGATATATTCTACTAAATGGAAGTTCAGATTCCACCAAAATTATGTTGATAGTTCCCAAAATGCAGTAATATTTGAATGGTTATAACATTTTGCATCTATGAAATTTAAGCTATACTTCAAAGGTGTGGAAGATATATGTTCTAACCTGTTCAGTATCGTGTGGCTCCATATTACCACGCAACGGTTTTAGTCTGCATTCCTCGCACAACACGCGTGAGAGAATAACTCTAGCCGTCACATTTTGAATAACACTGTGTAGAATTCAAAACCTATATTACAATGGTGACGATTACGTTTTGGACACAAAACCGAACACGAAGACCTAACCGGCAAAAAAAGGGTCACGCAACGCGTGACCCAACGAATATAACTAGTTATAGTAAACCAATCCAATAGATCTTATGTATTTAAAATATACTTACAAATTTCAACCCATTGACCTAACATTATGCCCAATTAAAGAATCGAAATAGCTCCAAAGATATCAGAAGTATTAGAACCCATAGGTCATCACATTTAGAATTAAGAACCCAAAAGCCATCACATCTAGTATAAAGAACCCAAAGGACAAAAGTCTATCATCACATTTAGAATTATTAGGTCATGCATAATGATAAGAAAAGTGGGTGTTATAATGCCAATGTAGCATCTGTCACATGGTATACACCACCCCTTTGTAAAAACGCTGTTCAAAAAAAAAAAAAAAAAAAAAAGTGCCAGGCGTTATTGGGGGCACGTGTGATAGCAATCACGAAAGCAAGAGATGAAATTTTTTATTCTTTATCTATTTTTCAACCACTATTACTTACACATTTCATCAATTTGTAATAATTACAAACTTCAACAATATTACACATCCACTACCATCATTTTCATTATCACACACATGATCACGTAACAAATTTTTTTTTTCTATCATACACCTTATCATTGTCATTATTCATGGTCTTGTGATAAATATTATTCACGTGTAACTAACTATATGGTTAGATGTACAATGTACTAATCCTAATTAGATGTACAATGTACTAACAACAGATGTTCACTTTCACCAAAGTTCATATCATAATCAGAGACTTATAAACCAATGGTCAGCATCTAAATATAAGCAATTTGGTTGCAAGTTTAATGACCAGACATGTCTAATCTTAACAAATAGTTAAGAAAACATCAATTTATATACAAAAATCAATTCAAATACCTGTTTGTATGGATTCACAACAATTACATATAACTAATATAAAATATCCTTACAAAAAAGATAGTGCATGTAACAAAAATATATTTGCAAACTCAACCCATTTGGATCATCATCACATAGTCAGCATCATTCATTTCTTCTTCTTGGTAACATATTTCCTCTTTACCTTTTTAAACCCTAATCCACTCTCCTGCCAAAAGTTTAAATAAAAACATACATTGCATCAAGTGATATTTGTGAACAATCATTTGTCTTCAAGTTTAAGCTTTCCAAAGTTAAAATAGAAGATCGAAAACATACTAGTGCATGTACCTTTTTGTATTGAATGTATGCACCTCGACCAGTCAACTCCTGACCGCTTTTACCAACATAGACCTGAAAGTAATAGAACATTGGTTCAATTTATATAAGAGGTAGCAAAAAACATAATAACATGAAAAAAAAAGTCTTTCAAGGCCACAAACTACAATAAATCAGGCTGCTGAAGATCCATGCATCGTAACCACAGATGACAGGAAATCAGTTGTAAACAAAAGATTAACAAAACAGTAAGCAATCTTTCAACGACTAGATGTGGAAAAATGCATGTGTTGATGATGGGTCAAAACATGTAAACTCTAGTGCATGTTGAAATGGGTAGTTTCTTTGGGATGTAGAGCAAAATCTTTTTGTTCAGTTTCTATTTCATATACACGATATCATATTAAAGATGATTATATTCATTTATCATATTATAACCACAGTAAGCAATTTTTTTAATATAAAGACCTATAAGGTTGTATGCTTTAAAAATATACCTTGTGAGATTCAACCGAATTTTACTTACCCAATTGACACGTTAGAGGTACCAGAATCAACTCGTTCAAAGTTAAACTAATTTAAACTTCCACCTCTGGTTAAATCCCCCTTCTAAAAGAAGTACTTGAAATGACCATAAAAAAACTTACTTTCTTTCCATCCGAACCTGTTAACCAATGACCAGCAGTTTGGCGCCCTGTACGAACCTTTCTCTTCACGGCTCCTTTTGTTTTGACTTTATCAACACCAAGCTTTGGATTCACCCAACCTTGTGACATCTCATCAGTTTCTGATTTTCTTGAACTTTTCCTGCCACTTGAATTTTTCTTGTTTATATTAGTTCTAGCGGCTTGTCTTGAGCTTTCACCAAACCTAAATTGTCCCCTAAAAACCAAGACAAGTGTGTCACCGACATGAATGTGCTATAAAACTACAAACTGTAACAAACATTATAAAAAGATGTTGCATGAATTTACATATAATCAATCTTTGATGTACTGGGCTGCTCAAGATCTGTGTTTAACATGTTACCCAAAAAGGAAAAATTAGGCAGGCGACTTCGAACAAGCTCTTGGATCCTCGGATCATCATGAAAGAAATAACAATAAGCCTTGGGTAAATGTTCCCATACACGTCGAGGAATATCATACTTCCCAAGATTATAATTCAAATCCGACCCATTATCGCAGCTCGTTGAAACCGCCTCTCCTCCATTTGAAATATGTTGCTTCTTGTTAACTGGTATATTTGGCGGATAATTCGAACCAGTACAAACCACATGGTGTTTATCTGATTGATGCAAAGGAATTTAAACCTAACTATGTTAGAAACATCAATAAAACAGTATCAATTAACTTAGTTCTGTTTTAACATTATATTAATCCAATAACACTTCAATACATATAAACACTTGCTACAAAAAACCATCACCTGTAGAATTCAACTCCGCCTTGGTGAACCCGCACCGGAGGCGTTTCGGATACGGATCCGGATCCTCAGGCTCCGAATCATCAACAACTAGGGTTTCGAGTTCGTTATCTTCGTCATTGAACGTTTCACAATCAAGCCCTAATGAGAACGAAGGTGGTTCGAAATCAGCCATGAGTTGGATGTTAGAAGGGGATGATTGTTATATGTTTGGTTAGATTCATGCTTTGGAAGAAGATTATCGGTGAATTTGAAGAAATGGTGGGGTTTGAGACTGATTGTTGTTCAAAGCTTCGTTTCCATGGAAGATGATTAGACAATGTCCATGATCAAGAATAGGATATTGACAACTTTAGTCCTGTATAGTAATTTCGTTAATTACACGGACGATCCAAGTGCCTTACACATATTTTGTAGAGTAAACTTCGTTTTGCCTTCCTGAGGTTTGATTCAAATAACGCTTTGCATACAAATGTTTCAAAATTGCTATTTGCCTCCTTCTACTTGACAATATGTCTCAATTTGACTCCAACCCACTAACTCCGTTAGTTTTCTTGTTAAAAATAAATATATTTTGGCTCACTTACATATAAGGACTAATTATGTAACTTACTCATTTTAAGAAAAGGGCTAGTTAAGCAATTTATTTAAAGTATTATTATTATTATTGTTTATTATTATTATTATTATTATTATTATTATTATTATAAAAAATCGTCACCACCACACCTTCTTCATCGCCACGGCAACCACACCACCGATACTACACTACTTTGTTGTTGCTTACTCACTGTTTTTATCCGGCCACCTCTTTTGAACTAGACCATGATCTTGACCATGAACATTAGACAAAGAAAAGGTGGTGTAATACTGGTGGTGTGGTTGTAGTGGCGGTGGTGAAGGTGTGGTGGTGACTTTTTTTTATAATAATAATAATACTAATAATAAAAACGGTGATAATAATAACAATAATAATAATAATACTTTTAAAAAATTGCATGACTATTGACTAGTCTCTTTATTAAAATGAGTAAGTTACGTAATTAGCCTTTACATGAAAGTGAACCAAAATACACTTATTTTTAACAAGAAAACTAACGGAGTTAGTGGGTTGGAATCAAACTGAGACATATTGTCAAGTAGAGGGAGGCTGATATGAATCAAGTTGGTAACGGATAGTAATTTTAAGAAATTGAAACAAACGGATAGGCAACGGTTGACTACGATACAGATACACCACGAAATCAGATCCGTTGGGCAAACTAAACTGAAACTGAGGTACAGAAATCACCACTCAATTCAAGTTTAGGTTCCAAGAACACCATTCAAACTAGCCGGGTTTGAACTAGCATGGACAAATTAACTCAACTCATAATCCAATGAGTAAAATTAACAAACATCATTTTCATTCCTAAAACTCACTGTCAAATTCATTACATGAGAAAACATTAAATAGGAAAACAAATTAGAAACTACTTCTAAACATGGGTAACCACCTAGACCCACTACTCAATATTTAAGTAAAATGCAGAAATTATAAAGAAGTAAATTTATGAAACTAAATTAAATGCATATAAAAATAAAGTTGGAAATTTAAAACGGATGATCCACGTGGGCATGGCATATGGGGCATGAGTTGCTATCAGAGGCAAATAGCAATTTTGAAACATTTGTATGCAAAGCGTTATTTGAATCAAACCTTAGGGAGGCAAAATGAAGTTTACTCTACTCTATTTTGTAACTCATGTAGAGCGTTTCAAGAGAAATTACGTTGATGAACCTTATTGTTTCGTATTTTGTAACATCGATGACACTTGATACAATTTTTTGTTAAGTATCTTAGTAGGTGTGAATTGTAAAGTACTATTTCAGGGGGTATGACAGTTATTTCACACTTATTTAACTAGAAGTTAGTGTCAACGGTTATTAGTGTTGCAAGATGCAAAAAAGTAAAGTTCGTTCGTGTAATTTCTTAAAGTTAAAGACCACATGTAAATCAATGTTACAAGATGCAAAATGGTAAGGTTCGTTCGTGTAATTTCTCGAAGTTAAAGATCATGTATGAATTATGGGTAAAGAACAAGAACCATATGTGTAATTATTTAATAAGATTCCTTCTTTAACACTTCTAAAACAAGATGTAAATTGTTGTATTAATTAATCTGCACTTTTTTTTTTACAGTGAAACGAATAAACTCCGGCTACCCGGGGTAACCCAATGACGAAAGGTAACCCCAAACGCTCTGCGAACACAGACAGCGCTGGGTAGCCGAAACTCACCTATTAACCCGATTCCAATTCGGGGGAAACCCACTAACCCGTCCGCCCGTAGGCATGACGACAAGCTAGTGGTAAAACCCGTTTGACTCAGAGATCGAACTTGTATTGCCACAAGTCTCCCTTCATTGCCACCATTTGCCTCTTTCAAAGTGGTGATAGTGAGACTAGAACTTGGATCTCTTTTGAAGAATCCAAGTCTCTTACTACTACACCACATTGGAAGTTACATTAATTAATCTATACATAACACCAAAACTATGATTAAGGTTGAAACCCACCACTATGATACACTTACTCATAATGCTATCATTTACAGCAAATAATATATACTCATTAAACCAATCCAATACCTTGCATGTTTATCAGTAATATCACTTGCTATTAAACAAATCAAAATCGTATACTCTAAGGTAAATGGTTACTTTTGTGTCAAGGTCAACGCCATTTTAAATCATAGGGTTCACGTCTTTGCCACATTTTGGACATACTGAAATCAATACACATCTAGAAATCGAATAATAGTACCGGTATAGAGGTTTGAAAAACCATAGCAACATTCAACATGAGTTTTAGTCAAATAGAAAACAGCCACCAGAAAACACATCAATTTTAAAGTACTAGTCAAGACCCTGTTGTTTTACTTTCTTCTTAATTAATCGTAAGCATGTCATAAGAACCAACCATAGCGTGTGTATGCTCATTGTGTGATCTGTTGGTCAATATGTGCAAATGTTTGTGCTAAACGCAATAAACGTCTGTCTATCAGCCCAGTTTGAGAGCAGCAAATGACTTCGCAATGTCAATTGCTTCATCCACATGTTTTATATCGGGTCCCTGAAAAAAAAAACGATATCATCATGAGCAGTTTTAAATTAGCTCACATCAGTTTTGTTTTATCACAACCAAGTTAAACTAGTTGAATTCTTGAAGAACCAAGGCGAACCATTAATAGAGCCTCTAATGAAAACTGAACATTTTGACAATTTGACCAAAAGCAGTGTTTGGCCTAACTTCACCCCACTCATTTAGCGTCTCTAATAAAAATTAATGAATTACCTGGCCTTGCGCAAGACCACCTTTCCCTCCACCACCTTTGCCTTCAAGTGGTTTCAATGCTGCCTTCAACCACTCTAAAACCTTCAAATTGTTGCTTTTATCACTTTTTTCAGGCACACCCGCACAAACTAATGCCTTCTTTGATTGCTCATCAGTGCTAAAAACCATCACAGCCATTCCCTGCATTTGAACCGAAACATTTTAAGAAATTGAATTAATAAAAATTGTACACATAAAAAAATTCTAGACACCTTTTGCTCCATGACTTTAACAACTGCTTCACGAATAGCAGTAGTATCTGACCCTACACCAACATGTGAAATGCAGAAGGATTTCCCCTCAGAAGATGCAATTTCTGCCGCCTCAGTGGCCGCGTCAATAGCTTTTCGTATGTTCTCTTCAGCAGTCTTCTTTTTTGCTTTTATTACTTGATTCTAAATCATAGATATAAATAATAAAAAATATTATCATGTTGTGTTTGATATAATTCAGTGACCAATGTGTGAATTAATACATGGTTACTGTAAGAAATATTATCTTACCTGAAGGATGGTGATTTTTGCTTTAAGATCAGCCTTTTTGGCTGTTGGAATTGAAGCAGTCTCTAACTGACCATTTAAAGAAGTCACTTTCTGAAAAAGAAAATTAAGAAACAGAATAAACTCGAGAAACGGCAATAGAGAAAACCATAGGCGGCAAAATCAAGCACTTTTTAACAAAGCAATTTAGGTGGTTTTATGCATTTGAATAGAGTTTGGCTGACTTAGACCCCAACTGACCTGTTAGGCCCATCGTGAAAGATAAAACATAACCCAGATCGTGACATGTCTATAGATTGAGCACTCTAAAAATTAAATATGCCATACCTGTTCAAGAAGGCTTCCTTCCAGCTTAGCTGCCTGATCAACTTCCACTTCAAGCTCAGATGCCTTTTTAATAGCATCAAAAGCATAATCTGTTGTCACTGCAGTAACTCTCCTAATCCCCTTAGCAATTCCCTCCTCAGACAAAAGAGCAAATGCTTTTGCCTCACGTGTATTTGAAATATGGGTCCCTGGTTTTATTCGAAAAATTTAATTGATAAGGTAAGAAAAAGGTCTATAAATAACCACCAAGTTTGAAAATGTGTTTACCTCCACAGAGTTCTGCAGAGATGGATAGCCATTTCTCATTTTCAGGATCAGCCAGTAAATCTTCCACTTTTTGACCAACCGCGACAATCCTGACAGGATCAGGATATACCTGTACCCAAAATGAGATTTTAGCATCCGTGTATTTTGCGTATAAAATTATAAAAACCATCATTTACTTCAGACTGCTTACCTCGCCAAAAACTGCCCGCAACCCGTTTACTCTTTTTGCATCAGCAAGACTTGCCTCCTTTGCAGAAACCACCAGCTCAGCTTTAATTTGTTCATTCACAATTGATTCAATTCTACGAAGGTCATCGGGTTTTACAGGCTTCCCATGGGAGAAGTCAAACCTTAATTTTTCTGGAAGAACAATAGATCCTTTTTGGTCAACATGACTCCCAAGTACTTCCTGCAAAGATATTTGTAATGTTAGAAATTTGAAAATTATCAATCAATGAAGGTGATAATAAAGAAAATACAAGTATCTTTTTTGAATTACCCTGAGAGCAAAATTTAACATGTGTGTACATGTATGATTAGGAGCAATGCGTTGACGCCTTTCATAGTCCACCTAAACAAGATAGGGTAACATGTCAAAACAAGAAATCCAAAAGTCAATCAATACCTTTTAAACTAACCCAGGGAGAAAAACATAACCAAAATTCCATTCAAAAGTAAATGGGACAAAACTGCCATCTCGGAATTATTAGATCTTATGTCAGTAGCTTACCTTACAAATTACTTCATCCCCCACATTAAATTGGGCCGACTCCCCACTAATTTTACCAAGATGAAGCACAAAGCCACCATAAACTTGAACGTTACAGACTTCAAATGATCCAGATGGGCCTCCAAGTAGTCCAATATCATATATCTAAAATCCAAGATAACCATGTCAATTTTTTAAGCACATACATCAACAAAAAAAAGAAAGATAAACATGTAGATCTTATGGTGGAATGACTTTGTAGATCATAACTAGCACTAACCTGGCCACCTTGTTCAGCATAAAAACTTGTGCTGTCAAGAATTATGCCAACTTCATCCCCAGCATTAGCACGTTCCACGTACTCAGAACCTGTGTAAATGGCTTTTATCACACTTTTGTGGTCCTGAAATTGCTCATAATGTAAAGCAATAGTCAGTGTTGAGATGGCTAAATATATACTTAATGGTGAGTTAACAAGATATGCAAGTGAACAGGCTTAACTACATACCTTAAACCATGTAAACTTGAAACTATCATTTGTTGTAGCCACCCCTTTCTTATGCAGTGCTGAGGTGGCATCTGCATCCATGACAATTGTAACAGCAGCTTGCTGCAAAAACATTGTGTTTGTACATTGAGGAACATTTGTAAACTAGAAAATAACAATTGTTTATAATTTTTAGAATTGTTTCTCCAGGAGTTCCATTTTATAAACACTGAAAACATATAGAAAAGCAAAATGATGAGAACCTTATTCTGGGCGCTTCTTGATCTTTCTCTAGCTTCATCCATAGCCTGATTATACTCATCAACATCAACCTCCAAGTCTCTTTCTTCTGCCATGATCTGGAAAAAATATTAAAGGTTTATTAGTTGAATAAAAACTGCAACAATGTTTTTTTAAAACTCCCCATACACACACCTGAGTCAAATCCAGTGGAAATCCATAGGTATCCCACAAAACAAATGCAGCCTGCACCCAAGATATTTGTTCCCATAAGTAACTAAATCTAGATAATAAGAATGTGCTTGGATAAACAAATTATAAGGTGATCTATCATCTTGGAGCATGTACCAACAAATATATCAGCTAAATACCCATTGAATTATTATTGATGAAAACAATAATATGAAAATAAAATGAAAACAAATAAAAACTTACTTGACCACTAAATTTCTTTCCCTTAACATCTTGAGCTGACTTCTTAAACTTCTCAATTCCCTATCAACATCCATGGGCACTTTTAGTCCTTGCGTACATCTTTAATTTTTAAAATAACAATGAGGACCCATAATATTTATTTTATTTATAACAAGAATTAAATTTAACTAAATCACAACCTTGAAGTTTTTTTCAGTTTAAATCTCAGCTTTTTGTCAAAAATAAGCAAATCATATGATTCCATCAAAATAAAGATTTACCAAACATATATAAAGCTTACATGAAGTAAAGTCCTCCCAAAAGTTGCTTCCTCTTCGGATATAATCTCTCTAATGTTTGCCTCTTGTTCTTTTAGCTCAGGAAAAACATGGCCCATTACATCCACCACAACTTTAACCAGTCTGATTCCGTCATGACAAAAAAATACAAGAAATTACAAATATTATAATATAAAATATACATTATTACTTCATATAAACAATTTGAAAGATACCCATTGAAAAATCCTTGTTTTGCTTTCAGTACTTCTGTTCCATAGCGTACAGCTCGGCGAAGAATGCGCCTCAGAACATATTCACGTCCTTCATTTCCTGTTAAAACAAACATATTAGTTATTAGCACAAACGATCATGCTAAAGATAGGTTTTGAAATCATAAATAGAAAACTGTAAGGTGTTAGGCGTCCATATCAACCTGGACGAGAGCCATCTGCAATGGCAAAAGAAAGAGTTCTGATGTGGTCAGCAACAACTCTGTATGCCATGTCAATCCCATCCACGTCATCTCGGCCCACTTTGCCTGAATATGGTCTAGCACCAGTTGCCTACTTGGCAGTCAAGGAAATGCATATTGCAATCACCACATAAAATAAGTGTGCTTAGATGCTTATGTAATATTTATATTATATTACCTCTTGAATAGCATCAAAAATCGGTAAAAAAACGTCAGTATCATAGTTGCTCATTTTGTTCTGAAGAATTGAGGTCAACCTTTCAAAACCCATTCCAGTATCCACATGTTTTGCCGGCAAAGGTTTTAAGGAACCATCAGCTTCCCTGTTAAACTGTGGAATGAAAATTTTAGAAAGAAAATATACATGTGGTAAATGAGACATAAAATTATGCATGCTTACACATGAGACAAATTTTAAAGGTTTTCTACCTGAATAAACACATTATTCCATATTTCAATCAACGTAGGATCGTCATTATTAACCAACTCAGCTGCATCACGACCACCAATTCTATCAAAGTGAATTTCAGTACAGGGTCCACAAGGTCCAGTGTCACCCATCTCCCAGAAATTATCCTACCACAAGAAAAAGTATAAAACAAATGAACAAATAAGATTAGTTAGCTCTTCTTAGGTCCAAATTAATATTGTGTTTAATTGGCGGACCCACTTTTGTTCCTTTTTATATTTGAGTTTGAATATGATTAAAAGAAATATATATTATCACAATAATAATCTATTATTTAGAATAAGTAATTGAGTAGGCTGTATGCAATTAAATACTTTCAGCTACTTTTTATTTACCCGTTTGGCCCATTTGGAAAAACGAAAGCATAAGCTGGTGCTCCCATAAGTAAATGATTTATAAAATTGTGGACTCTAACAGTGTTCAAAAATCAAGAAAGACAGCTAATTAGACAGCACAGTTAATAATAACAAGAGCTTAGAAGCAAAACTTACTTTACAACCAAAAGGCAAAACTCGTGCAGATGGCAGGTATTTGAGCCATATATCTCTAGCTTCATTATCAGCAGGAAGGCCCAATTTCTCATCACCACCAAAATAAGTAGCATATATTCGATCAGTAGGTAACTTGTAAACCTGTACAGCAATAAACCAAAACCCAAATAAACAAACGAAAACAGTATGGCAAAGCTTTAAAGTGTAAAAACAAAGATGCAACATTACCTCTGTAAGAAGTTCCCAAGCCCAACCAATGGCCTCCTTTTTAAAATAATCACCAAATGACCAGTTACCAAGCATTTCAAAAAAGGTGTGATGATAAGTGTCTTTGCCGACATCATCAAGATCATTATGCTTCCCGCCAGCACGGATGCACTTCTGGGTGTTGCAGGCACGAGTCAGTTTGCTTAAGGAGGTGTTAGGATCAACAGTACCCAAGAAAATGGGCTTAAATTGATTCATTCCTGCAATTATTTTTAAAAAATATATAATGTATCAGCTTAATAGTGTTTGGTGAACTGATTAGGATTCTGATTCTTAATTACGGTGGATCAAAAATATCAGATTTTGATAATTAGGTACTTAGGTAGGGAGTTACTGCAGAAAAAAAATATATAAGATGCTGATTCTCCAATTTGCAAGAATCACTTTCTTAAAGCACATTCATATATTCACCATTCCTTGTAAGAATTTCTTTAAAGCTTAACATAGTTACTGTAAGAAAAAAAACAATTACATGATTCTGATTCTCCAATATGCAAGACACCTGCTGTCCTGAACTAAAACTCAATTATATATTAAAAGAAAAACAAAAAAAAACTCTATTTGCTACAAATTATAGATCACTATTTAGTTGTGAGCAAGTAACAAACGCGTACTGGCCTTCTGGTTTGGACGACTTTGACAAAAATACTAGGCTGGACCGCTAACTACGTGTTTTATGTTTTACAAAAATCATTAGTTTGTATTGGAACTTTAAGATGATAAAACAGGGTTCATGATTATAGTTCATCACACAACCACATACTCCAAATAAGAAAAAAGATATAAATAATAAAGGTTAAATAGTAACTGCTGGCTTCAAGTTCCAACCCAAAACAAAACATTAAACCAGCCAAACCGGTCAAACTTGCTTCGGTTTTGACGATTAGGTTCATTAACAACCATGTGTTCTTTTGCAAATTTCAGTTTTGCTTACACAGCTTATTCCTAAATAACTGACTTCTGATCTTAAGGATAGATAGTGGCAGTTTAGAATCACAATAATCAAGCTTTCAGTATGTAATGTGATTCAAAACTGAATAACACCTAATACACATAAATACGTTCAAATCAGATAATAAGTTCCTAAGTTCCATATATATTACCTCCTAATTAATCATTCTCAAAATAATCAAACTCAATCATACTGCAAAAAATTCAACGAGAAGAGATTAACAATTAACAAACCAGCATTAGCAAACAGAAGAGTTGGATCATTGACTGGAACAACCGGACTTGATTTCCAATACACATGGTTCCTTTCTTCAAAAAACTTTATAAACGAATCCCTAACTTTGTTAGCTGGCCACTCCACTTCCGCCGATTGCGAACCCATAGTCTTCACGCCGGATGAGTCTGGTACTGTAACAACAGCCGATTGATTGAACCGACGAAAGAGATGATTGTTCCTACGAAACTTAACGAGATGATGATCGATCGGAGGAGAGTAAATTGATGAAGAAGAACAGGAGATGGCTCTGCGGAAACTCAACGCTAAGGTTAAATTACGAGTGATTTGAACCGTCATCCATCTGCAATACGATTTGGAGATATTGAAGCTGTGGATGTGTTGAGTCTCACGGCGGCGTTAAGGGTTATCGAATATGGAAGGTAGTGATTGAGGGTTTGAGATTTGGTAATAAACCCCCCATATCATCACTCTTATATATAAGAGAGGAGATTCTAATAATAGTTTTATTTAATAGGTTTAGTGGTTTAGTAGTGTGTTTTTTCGTAGTGAATTATTACGGTCGTTCATTGTTAATGTAATGCACGAGAATGAACATTAACCCTGCACGGGAAATTCAATTTACTCGTAAGACATTCTAACTTACATGTGGCATAAATATGTGGGTGAGATTTAAATTGATTGCCTCGTTGAGCTTAAGTTGTATGCCTCTATAAGGTTGTTCAGATGTCTTAAACTTAGGAAATATCATTATCTTACTAAAATTTAAGACCAATGATCATCACCTATTTGGTTGGGGTGAGTTGGCTAAAGCTCTATTGAAATATGAAGGTCTTGAGTTCACGTCTCATTTGGACGTAATGAGGTTTCGGGTTAAGTCATGTGGTTTTTACACATTTTTAGTTTTCGTCCTGATTTTCCTGGACGAGTCAGGTTTTTTTACAAATTCAATATGAACTAGGTTTAAGTGTTGGGCCGCACGTTGCGGCGGCCCGGTCTCACATTTGTCCACCTCGATGTAAATTTTTAATGTGTCACATCAAAACTTAAGTGTCAAAGTTGGAGAGCCAAAAGTAGTAAATTATGTCAAGGTATAATAAGAGTTTCATAGTCCTAAATATCTTAAACTTGAATGAAAATGATGAATAAGTCAAAGTCGTAATTATGTATAAATAGAAAGGGATGTCAAAGTCATAAACATGTCAAAGTAAAATAATTGGTAAAAGTCGTAAATATGTCAAGGTTGAATGGGGGTTAAAAGTGTAAATTGGATAACTAAAAGGACTAACTTAAAAAGTTAAGTTGAGGGGCATGCTTGTAATTTTGAAGATCAGGATCACCGGCCTTCAAAATTATAAGTGTATATAATAGATAACATCATGTTTCATAAAGGTTCAATCACGTATTTATGGTAATTTCAGACGTTATTTAGAAAATCCCTAAATAAAACTAATGTGGCTTATGAGTTGTTTCTTTGTATTTATTTGGTCATTGCCATTTACATTGTACCTTTAACCTAGTTTTTGTATGAGCATTCAATAGTTCATTTTACACTAATGGTAGTATGGCACCCACAAAAATTCTCAAATCTTTATAGTCGCAAAACTTAGAGCCGATGTTGAATCGCATTTCTTTGTGTTTTGTTTTTAGTGTTAAGCAGGATGTTACAAAAAACCATAAAATTTTTTATAGTTGTAGCACGTTATTAGAAAGATAGCTAAGCATAAGATTTGAGGTTTTATCCATTTAGATCAATCAATCAAACCCAACAAAAACGTCCAAATCCAGTTTATACATGAATGTCAAGTATACTTAGTATTTTTAATCATACAAGTTATGTATAAGCACTCGAACAACTTAAAATCCTAACCTATGCCCATAGAATGTCAAATGTATCATTTGACCAAGTGTTACTTGGCCGGTAAAATGTGTTCAATGTCGTTTTGTTAATAATCAATACATTCGTCTATAGTTATACTATAACTGTAAAAAATCACAGTAAACAATAAGAGAAAACTACAAATAACGTCATTTATGTTTATAGTAACCTGCAAGTTGCATCCTTTAGCAAAAGTATCTACAAAGAACGTCCTTATTTTTGTAGTTTTTTACCAATATCATCCTTTATACGAACTGACGTTAAAAAACTCTGTTAAATCATACCATGTGCCTCACATGTGAGGGCAATCTTGTCATTTTACCATCATCTTTAAAAGTAATAACTATTATAAAATATTCACCATCATCATCATCACTATCCTCTCTCCACCACTTCTCAACCAAAGTTTGATGCCACCACCAACATTCACCCTTGTTGTGGTTGGCGGTTTCAATCACCTCTACCACCATCTTTATATTTTCTCTAATTAAACAAACATTCTTGAATCTGGTAAAAATATGCACTTACATGAAATGAAAACACAAAAAACCTTCACCTGCAATGTTTTCAACAACCAAACCAATCTTTTACCAACTAAAACAAGCATCATTATAACACCCCATTTCCATAACACAAGACCAAATAAAATTTTATGCTTCAAACTTGGAATTGTAAGTGTGCAAGTTAAACCACTAAGAATCAATATTAAACTAAACAGCTAAACAAATGTCCATTTACTATACCTAAACTGCACATATCTGTCTCCGGTGGATCCATCGATCTCGACTTCGTCCTCATCCGCATCAAGCTTGATCTTCTCCAAAATGAAGCGTTTGCAGAGCAAAGAACCACTTCGTGTCGAGCACCCTCGGTGTGATTGAGATAAGTCAAATCCGAGTTTATTTCCATCAGATCTGAGTTTCTTTCCATCAATTTACAGGTGAGTGTGATTGGATTGAAGTGCACAGGTAAGTGAAGCCGAATTCATCGAAGGGGAAAATGGGGCGTGGGTCGAATTGGATTTTGGTGAAGCGGATCTCGACGGTAGTCGTGGAGATGACGATGAGGAAGAGGATGATGGTAGTTGTGGTGGAAGCCATTGATGGGTTTTGGAAGACAGGGTTGGTGGGGGGGGTGTTTAATAGTTGGTCATATACTTGCAAGATCAAACGTAAAAAGACAAAAATGCCCTCGTGTGATGGGCACATGGGCAAAACTTAACGTTAAAGTTAACAACCGTTCATATAAAGGACTTAAATGGTATAAAACCATGAAAATAAGGACGTTATTTGTAGATACTTTTGCTAAAGGACGCAACTTGCAGGTTACTATAAACATAAAGGACGTTATTTGTAGTTTTCTCAAACAATAAACATCAAATACTAACAAGACGAAGGAAATTGGATTATTATTGATTGGTCAATGCCGATTACAAGCATGACGATATAAAGAGATACACGAGCAATATAACAGCCATAAACATAGGAACTATATGAATCTTATTCCACTAATACAGTAAATTTACTTAACACAACTTTCTCCCATTATACTATAAATATAAATTAAAAGGTACCATCAATGGTTATTTTTTTAATATCATCATTCCTGTACTTATACATGACCAAACAAAAGTTAAATAAATAGCATCATTTTATTCTTATTTACATTTCAACTAGGTATAAGTGCCAGGCTACGCGTTGCAGCTGTCGGGCCTCACGTTTGTCACATCGGTGTAAAGTCGTAATGCGTCACATATAAATTACGCTATATGTTTAAACTTAAACGTCAAAGTCAGAGAGCCATAGTAGTAAGTTATGTCAAAGTATCAGAGGCCAAAATAATAACTACGTCAAATTCAACCGGTCAAAGTCGTAAACATGCCAAAGAAGAGTACGGGGTCAGAGTAGTAAATTAGCAAAGTCTTCGTAGACTAAAACAATTATAAGTCAAAGTCGGATGTTAAACTTGTAAATATGTCAAAGTTAAGTTAAGAGGTCATATGGTAAATATTATAAAGTTAAGAGGATGAAATGTAAAATAGAAAATTAAGGGGGAGAAGGTGTAAAACGAGAAGGTCACACCGACCTTCTCATTTAAAATGTATATCAATATATTTTTTTTAATATCACTATATGTGTAGACATACACAACCAAACAGCAATTAAACAACTAAAACCATTTTATTTTTATTAACATTTAGATATAATTTTTTTTATATTATACCTCAAAATGTAACATCGGTGTGTTTATCTTTCTACATTTCGCTATAAATTATTCTTATTTACATGCGAGTTTTAATGTCTCTTTTTTATATATGTTTCAAATCTTTAATATTTAACACGCTTCTTTCAACTTAAATACCCAAAATTATCAACGTAACACATGTAACGAAGTTCGTAAATACACATGTGGCCAAACTACCCTCGTTAGTTATTTTAACACAAACAATGTAGTACCTCTTACCATCAAACAACATGTACTCAAATGTACTTACTTGGTGAAGAAGGACTAGTCGTAAATACATAGTTTTGTTAGGAGAGGCAAGTGCAATTTTAACCTAAAAAATATCATACCTAAATTAGAAGCACAAATTATATATAATTTTCTTAGTAAAATGCCGTGATTAGCTCCTACTCATACTACCAGTCTCCTCACTCTCAACACAGAAAATCTAGGGTTTCAAATCACCGTGCCAATTTCTCAGTCGATCCTCTAAATTCTCTAAGGTACTGTTATATTTTCAGTTCATATCTATATATTCGACCTATAGATTCAGTATATCTTCCAGAAACTTACGATTCTGCATTTTGATGATCGTTTGCTAGTTTATGCATTTGCTCACATGATTATTTGTGTAATTTTTGAATTGATGCACAGATGAACGATTCATAGAAGGATGGAGGCTCGATAAGCTGTAATTACTAATTTCTCGTTAGGTGAGAGCTAATTTCATTTCCAGTCGATGATTTAGATCTGATAAGTGGTATTTTGCATATTGCTCCGTGATTTTGCTTTAAAACTATGTTTGTTTATAATTCACCTGCTGTTTGATGCGATTTCGTGTTGTCATGTAGATTTGTAGTCACTGGTGTATTCTGTAGTTTTTTTCTTCTCTTTTTATCTCAATTGTTTCAAGGAGTTCAGCATAAATAAACTGATAAGAAAATGAAGTTTAAGAATAAGTTACAACATAGTGTTGTTGGAAGTTATATAGTTATGTGGCCTTGTGATCATTGGATAAGGTAGTTTAATTATTAGGTTATGATAGTTAACCAATAAGAGTTTATATACAAGTTGATATAATTATCGTTTGTTGATCATTGTATTAGCATGCCTTACCAATTATTCTTAATGTCCGATTAGACAACACACCTACGTATCTTTCTATTGTCTAAGTTTGAGAGAAGTAAGTTAGACCACCATAGACCAATATATTCATCATAGTTTAGACATCAAAGGCGATTAGAGAATATATGTGATGGCTAAATGGTACAATGATCGAACCTTCCAATAAGCGACTTACAATCTGTTGAAGTTTTATGTTGGTGAATAGTAAGTGAAGCATTAATTATTGTTTTAAACAAAAGGCTCCCAAATAAATTGAGTACTATGTTGAAAATGACTTCATATGATGTTCATTCTTGGATTTAATCATCTATATTACATAGATGGATACACATAAGAGAAATAAATAGAAGAGTGGCATTTAACTACGAATCAGTTGATTGGTTCATGGTATTAGGGTCAAAAGTGTCCTGACCATGTTCTTAAATAAAGACAAAAGGGTACAATTATGCATTTGACAGAAAAGGAATAAAACTTGATTATAATGATTTGTACGTCAATGAATAGAGAACAAAGCATCAAGTAAATGTAAGTTTTTATTAATGATTTTCTAAAATATCTGAAATGTAAAAGACAATAAAGAACTAGGATAATTTGTCTTGGTGCCATTTCCCATTTATATGAAAATATATGATAATTAGTAACACACTCTTTGATCAATAGCTAACAACCGATTATGATGGTTCCCTCCTTATGCACATGGCCTTTTTCTCTTTCAGTAATTATTCAATGAAAGTTAATGACTAAAGTTATATTATTGTATATATACTCTGGTGCAAGTAAGAAGTGTTATTAAGTAAAGAAGATAGTGACTATTATCGATCTTGTATGTTGAGCAATGCAATTAAATATGCCTGATTGAGTGTAAGAATAAATTCCACACGTGGATCACTAAATAGAAATACTGTTTCTTGCCAATCTACTTGTCCAAAGAAAGAAAACAAGGGATATGATCTGGTGGAAAATATTTTGATGCTAATCATCCATCCATGCTAACTTGCATGGAAGAATGGAAGAAATAGCTTAGGGTTGTATCTTCTCTTTTGGATAAACATGCAAGTAAGTATATATATAAATAAATATATATGTTACAGTTACAATTTTGGCGGCTTTTTTGTTCCGTCATGCAGCTAAATGCTCTTACATGACATAAAAGGACATCATTATAACGATGACAGTCAACAACTGTATTCATATATTGACGACACATTATGATCCACCCTATAGTCGGTGTTTGGGTCATTCTTTCAAACGAATGTCATCATCCTGCCAGTTTTCTAATTAACAAATGGCATGCAGTGATGCAGTTAATGGCAATGGTACATTCAATCTTTATATTAAAAAACTCACCAGAGACAATAGAGTATAGACGGTGAATGAACACAAAGGTACAATAATGCGAAGAGATGTAAGAGCTGTTTTAGGCTAATTGTTATAAATTGTTCATAGTTTAGACCGTACATGTAGCTTTGTCTAGACATCTGGAAACTTAGGACGTAAATGTGCAAAGTTTTGCCCGAATCTTACAATCCACATGATTTACTTAGTGTATTCTCTATTTATGAAAGGAATGTGCTTATTCTTATTATAGGAATTAAAATGGGTTATTATTATGTTCTGAATCATCGTCAACTAGCTATGTTAAAGGTTCCAACTGCATAGCAGCATTACTGCAATATTATTTAGATTGACCCTCGTTTTGGAATTCTAGCAGGACTGACTATTTATATTTTACCTTACACTATATGCATGATCAATTGCCATGTTAGTTGTTTCTCAAATATCCTTATTAGCGTTTGCTCTGGCATGTTGTTTATGGAAATTTGGAAGTGTTCTAGTTATGAATTTGCTTTTTGTATACAGATAAAGCTTCAGATTTTTTTGAAGGAAAAAGCAATATATTCTTCTATCTGCTGAAAATGGACCCGGTGAACCAAGAAGTCAGGCCTAATGACTCGCTAATTGGTCTTGAAAAGCGAAAACGTGGCCGCCCACGAAAGGATCCAAGTGAAAAACGGGCCCAAAGAGCTCGTTCACAAGCAGCTGCGGGCATGCCACCTGGTTTTGTACGAGTAACCAACAACACTCCTCGAGTTGACCCGATCAATGATCCGACTGAAGTTATGGTTGGACAGACTGTAACCGGTGTTGTTCAGGCAACTTTTGATGCGGGTTACTTGCTCGCGGTTAGGATTGGGAACTCAAATATAACACTAACAGGTGCAGTTTTCAAACCGGGTCACGCTGCACCTGTGACACCTGAAAATGACGTGGCACCTCATGCTGAAATGATCAAACGAGCAGAAATTCCATTTCCAACAGAACTCCAGCCAAAACGTAGGCGTAAGCGAAGATCAAAAGAGAAAAATATGCAACTTGTTACTTATGTTGGGAATGGGCCTGATCCTGTGGTTACAAATTCATTCCCCTCGGTCACACAGGTTGGTGCAAGAGGGACCGTGGTCCCTGTTGTTCTTCAACCAATAAACCTATCAAATCCTTTATCCACCAACCAACCCGCACCTCATTTGCGGGCCTCACAAGGCAAGCCGGTGCACTCAGTTCTGCCATTGGCTGTGTACCCGCCAAACGGGCCAACAGGTCAAGCCTCTGATTCTCAAACTAGCTCACAGTTTACAGTTACACCCTCCGGGTCTGGAAATGAGAATGCTTCTTTTAAACACACAGAAGGGGGTAATGCTGTGAAATCAGGTGGTGCGCAAGATCGAGTTGTGAAAACAGAATCAGATGTTGGTGATATGAACGAGCCTCTTTTTGTTGAACCCCTGCAAACTCGACACACGGTTCATCATTTCCAACCTCCAACAGTATTGGGAGGTGTGATGCATGGTGGGCCCGGGAAAATGACAGAGCTTCTGCAGGTAAAGTATCTGCTTCCAGTTGACACTAATCAGTAATCATTGTTTTCTTAAAAGTACAAGCGGCACACAGAATGGGTCGGACGGGTTGGTTAACCGGTCAAATGTGTGTATTTGGTGGAGCCAACTTTTTTTTTTTATAATAGCTAGTGTCATATTATTATGAAAGTTGTATTATTTCAGTAATATAAAAAACTTTGGGCAATTTTTTACCAATTTGACCCATTTATCCAGTTTTTTGTCTAACCCATCTAAATTGATTTTACGTGTTTGACCTGTTAGAGTTGAAACATAATCCATATTGGCCCGTCCGTTCATAAAATTATTAAAATAAAAAATAGAACAGGTCGATATTACCACCTTTACTTAAAATAAATATATTTTAGAACACATAATTAACAAGTTAAAGACAAAACTGGTGAAATTACAAACAATTTTCTATCAAGTTTGGCCCATTCACCCAGTTTTTTTGTGCGGGTCTAGTGTCGGTGCCAATAAAAAAAGGTTATAAAGAAAGGGAATGGAAATTTTTTCTAAAGGCAAAAACCAAAAATAGCCAATAAAAAGGCAATCAAGGGGTGTGCAAACAGACAGCAGGCAAGGAACCATATTTTTTTTCTAAAAAACCAACGTACCACAGTTGTTTATATCAAGTTCTATAAACCAAGAGAATAAACAAAATCGGAAAAAGTTAAAAGCGGTACTCCATGTTTGTGAAATATTTTTGTTATCAATTAAACGAAGCTATCTAAATGAGCCGTTCGTGAAACGTGATTGATATTTGGTATTTCTTTTTTCAAAATATTTACCAGAAACCGGTATTTAATATTAATATTGAAATCATTACCAGGCCGTTCAGCAGAACATGGGAGATGACCAGGGTTCTCGAAATGGACATCCAACTGCAAGTTACAATGAAAGTGGTCAGGCAGGAAGGATGTAAGTTCAGTTACAGTCAGTGTATGATCACAGTTTCGTGGGTGACACAGAAACTGTGGGGACCTTTTTTTTATGTTAGAGCACAACAGTCTGACATTACAGTTAGTATTAGGTTTCGTCATGACTTCATGGGAAAAGGCTACCTAGTCTGTGTTTGAAAAAGAAGACGAAAATAAGCTTGCTAACTTGTTGTTTTAACTTTGGTAAAAAGTTGAAATTAGGTAAGTATGTATGCAACAGAAGATGTTTCCATCTGGGTTTTTTTTTCTGTTGTCTCTTTCATGTTTTAATAAACTAAGTTCTGTCTTATGGAAGCTGTAGCATTTGCCTTTGGTTGAAAGTTCTCTTTTGAAGTTACAGCTCGTCATCATTGTGATTACAAATCTGTTGATTTGAGTCCGGATGATTCATGATGTTTGACAAATAGATCCACTTAAATACATGAGAATTGGTTAAATCATTGGGTACATCTAACTAGTAACAATCCAATTTGTTGGGATGAGCAACATTTTGGTGTTTAGATCAATTTTGGGTACTCAGATATGTGACCCATAGTTTCTTTTTATAGCTTTCATTGGGTACATCTAACTTATCTAAACAATCTATCCAGTCAACATCAGTAAAAACATTAAGGTTTTGTCAATGAGAATCAGTCATGCATGTGGGGTGGGACCATATTAACAGACCATGTTTTCTCAAACACCAGAACCACCGAGAAAGAAGTATGCTAGAACCATGTGGAATAGTTTCAATGAATCCCTTGAAGCCGAAGAGATGTAGTGTTGTTTAGAGAAGCCAAAACAAAGCATGCGATGCATGTTTGAGAGTATACATTGCTTTGTGAAGAAGATGAACAAGATCCGGTCTTGTGGGATTGATAAAACCAGGAAGTTAGCGTATATATATCATCTCCTTTAGTATAACTGTAAGAAGGCGTTTTGGAGATCAAATTATGCAAGGGGTTTGTTTTGGGTTTAAGCATGTCACACGACGTCAAACACAAGTCTTGGGTCAAACAGTTGGTTTGAATCTAAACAAGTTAAACATGACAACCGACGCGTTTCCTAAGCTACATGTCAGTTTACAAGTCAATAATACAGTCTTATGATAACTTAGACAATTTGTGTTTATTTGATCCTATAAAAATAAAACATAATTCAATCGACACAAAGCAAATGTGTAAAGTGCTATAAGGCCATATTTTAGCTCATAGACCTGTCTCAAAAATGTCCAATCCATCCTGTATTTGAATTACAAAAAGAACAAAACAGAATGTAGAACAACAAATGAAACCCAAACCCATACTTTGAAAGAAAAAAAAAACCCCTAAAAAATCAATGAAAGTCAAAACTTGATGAACACCTTTTTTTATCTATCTAAACCAATAATATAACAAAAACCTCTATTTTCTCAAATCAAGAAAACTTTGACACTAAGAAGCCATTAGTTCCAGGGACCGTGATTGGGCGCATAACGGGATAAGGAGGTTGTGATACAGGAATATGGCTCGGCAAAACAAAAGGCGGTTGACCACCACCACCAATAAACGGTGGAGCCACACATAACTGCAATGGCTGACCCGCTGCAGTACCTGTTATCAACAATGTGAGCATCAGATAATTATTTGTAATAAAATACTTCTGTTTGTTTGAAGTTTTAATAGTCATTTGTTGTAATATTACCTTGGTGTTTAGGAACATGTATTGGATGTGGAGTTAAAATGGAAGAGAAGTTATTCGGGCTCGGGACCACGTCCTTCAATAACGTAAGATGGTCAGGTTGGTGCAAGAGGGACCGTGGTCCCTGTTGTTCTTCAACCAATAAACCTATCAAATCCTTTATCCACCAACCAACCCGCACCTCATTTGCGGGCCTCACAAGGCAAGCCGGTGCACTCAGTTCTGCCATTGGCTGTGTACCCGCCAAACGGGCCAACAGGTCAAGCCTCTGATTCTCAAACTAGCTCACAGTTTACAGTTACACCCCCCGGGTCTGGAAATGAGAATGCTTCTTTTAAACACACAGAAGGGGGTAATGCTGTGAAATCAGGTGGTGCGCAAGATCGAGTTGTGAAAACAGAATCAGATGTTGGTGATATGAACGAGCCTCTTTTTGTTGAACCCCTGCAAACTCGACACACGGTTCATCATTTCCAACCTCCAACAGTATTGGGAGGTGTGATGCATGGTGGGCCCGGGAAAATGACAGAGCTTCTGCAGGTAAAGTATCTGCTTCCAGTTGACACTAATCAGTAATCATTGTTTTCTTAAAAGTACAAGCGGCACACAGAATGGGTCGGACGGGTTGGTTAACCGGTCAAATGTGTGTATTTGGTGGAGCCAACTTTTTTTTTATAATAGCTAGTGTCATATTATTATGAAAGTTGTATTATTTCAGTAATATAAAAAACTTTGGGCAATTTTTTACCAATTTGACCCATTTATCCAGTTTTTTGTCTAACCCATCTAAATTGATTTTACGTGTTTGACCTGTTAGAGTTGAAACATAATCCATATTGGCCCGCCCGTTCATAAAATTATTAAAATAAAAAATAGAACAGGTCGATATTACCACCTTTACTTAAAATAAATATATTTTAGAACACATAATTAACAAGTTAAAGACAAAACTGGTGAAATTACAAACAATTTTCTATCAAGTTTGGCCCATTCACCCAGTTTTTTTGTGCGGGTCTAGTGTCGGTGCCAATAAAAAAAGGTTATAAAGAAAGGGAATGGAAATTTTTTCTAAAGGCAAAAACCAAAAATAGCCAATAAAAAGGCAATCAAGGGGTGTGCAAACAGACAGCAGGCAAGGAACCATATTTTTTTTCTAAAAAACCAACGTACCACAGTTGTTTATATCAAGTTCTATAAACCAAGAGAATAAACAAAATCGGAAAAAGTTAAAAGCGGTACTCCATGTTTGTGAAATATTTTTGTTATCAATTAAACGAAGCTATCTAAATGAGCCGTTCGTGAAACGTGATTGATATTTGGTATTTCTTTTTTCAAAATATTTACCAGAAACCGGTATTTAATATTAATATTGAAATCATTACCAGGCCGTTCAGCAGAACATGGGAGATGACCAGGGTTCTCGAAATGGACATCCAACTGCAAGTTACAATGAAAGTGGTCAGGCAGGAAGGATGTAAGTTCAGTTACAGTCAGTGTATGATCACAGTTTCGTGGGTGACACAGAAACTGTGGGGACCTTGTTTTTATGTTAGAGCACAACAGTCTGACATTACAGTTAGTATTAGGTTTCGTCATGACTTCATGGGAAAAGGCTACCTAGTCTGTGTTTGAAAAAGAAGACGAAAATAAGCTTGCTAACTTGTTGTTTTAACTTTGGTAAAAAGTTGAAATTAGGTAAGTATGTATGCAACAGAAGATGTTTCCATCTGGGTTTTTTTTTTCTGTTGTCTCTTTCATGTTTTAATAAACTAAGTTCTGTCTTATGGAAGCTGTAGCATTTGCCTTTGGTTGAAAGTTCTCTTTTGAAGTTACAGCTCGTCATCATTGTGATTACAAATCTGTTGATTTGAGTCCGGATGATTCATGATGTTTGACAAATAGATCCACTTAAATACATGAGAAATGGTTAAATCATTGGGTACATCTAACTAGTAACAATCCAATCTGTTGGGATGAGCAACATTTTGGTGTTTAGATCAATTTTGGGTACTCAGATATGTGACCCATAGTTTCTTTTTATAGCTTTCATTGGGTACATCTAACTTATCTAAACAATCTATCCAGTCAACATCAGTAAAAACATTAAGGTTTTGTCAATGAGAATCAGTCATGCATGTAGGGTGGGACCATATTAACAGACCATGTTTTCTCAAACACCAGTTCCACCGAGAAAGAAGTATGCTAGAACCATGTGGAATAGTTTCAATGAATCCCGAAAACAAAGCATGCGATGCATGTTTGAGAGTATACATTGCTTTGTGAAGAAGATGAACAAGATCAGGTCTTGTGGGATTGATAAAACCAGGAAGTTAGCGTATATATATCATCTCCTTTAGTATAACTGTAAGAAGGCATTTTGGAGATCAAATTATGCAAGGGGTTTGTTTTGGGTTTAAGCATGTCACACGACGTCAAACACAAGTCTGGGGTCAAACAGTTGGTTTGAATCTAAACAAGTTAAACATGACAACCGACACGTTTCCTAAGCTACATGTCAGTTTACAAGTCAATAATATAGTCTTATGATAACTTAGACAATTTGTGTTTATTTGATTCTATAAAAATAAAACATAATTCAATCGACACAAAGCAAATGTGTAAAGTGCTATAAGGCCATATTTTAGCTCATAGACCTGTCTCAAAAATGTCCAATCCATCCTGTATTTGAATTACAAAAAGAACAAAACAGAATGTAGAACAACAAATGAAACCCAAACCCATACTTTGAAAGAAAAAAAAAACCCCTAAAAAATCAATGAAAGTCAAAACTTGATGAACACCTTTTTTTATCTATCTAAACCAATAATATAACAAAAACCTCTATTTTCTCAAATCAAGAAAACTTTGACACTAAGAAGCCATTAGTTCCAGGGACCGTGATTGGGCGCATAACGGGATAAGGAGGTTGTGATACAGGAATATGGCTCGGCAAAACAAAAGGCGGTTGACCACCACCACCAATAAACGGTGGAGCCACACATAACTGCAATGGCTGACCCGCTGCAGTACCTGTTATCAACAATGTGAGCATCAGATAATTATTTGTAACAAAATACTTCTGTTTGTTTGAAGTTTTAATAATCATTTGTTGTAATATTACCTTGGTGTTTAGGAACATGTATTGGATGTGGAGTTAAAATGGAAGAGAAGTTATTCGGGCTCGGGACCACATCCTTCAATAACGAAAGATGGTCGGTAAGTTTGCAAGAAAATAACTATAAAAAAGATTAAACAGACTTATATTTAACTGATTATATAGCAAAATCTTACTTGAGAAACAGGATGCACATAGACAACAGGTCCCAATCTTCCAACCATTACCTGTAACAATCGATGAAAAATTGTCTCAATTCATCGGTTTCGTTTGCAAGCTACATAAACTTTAGTATTTAAACAAAAATATATATTCAATACATTCTGAGAGTTTGGTTGCACATAGGTAGGTGCTGTTTGAACTGGATGATACGGGCCAGCATATCTCACGGGTTGACTCCGGTTTGTCATATATCCAACAATCTACAAACCAAAAGTAAAAACATGAAACTTAAGTGCACATTTCATACTAACAAAAAGTGGCAAAACAATCGGGTCTGATGGATTGGATAGCGAGTCAAAACAGTTAATGTTTTGTGTAAGTTTGATAAACGAAGGGGAGCGGACTTACAATTCTTTATGTCCAACTTTTTTTTATTTTGTACAGATAATAACTGTTTTGAATATGATTACAAAATGATATCCCGTTTCCTTTTACGCTAAATTTTATTACACCAATTTGACCCGTCAGAAATAAACCCAATCTAAATTCTAATCATGACCAGCAAATGTATCAAGACTGCCCCAGTAAAAAAACTGAGAACTGGAAATTTCATCTAAACTTACAGGAGGTGGATGTTGTACATCATTGGCTCCGTACGGAACAAACTTAAGTGGCAGATGATGGGGAGCAAAGGGGCTGATTTCAACTTCGGGCTGTGGCCCGGCAACTGGGACAGTAGGATAACTGTCAGGAATGTATGCAAGATTTGAACCCATTGCTATTGTTGGAAGGGTTGGTGATCTCTTATTTGGAAACGACGGAGAAAATGTTTTTGCTCCAGGGTTGAGTTTAGACTCCTTAACGGTTCTATTCAAATTTGGGATTTTTGTAGTTACAGGTTCATTTGGTGCTGATGAAGTGACTAATGGTTCTGATGAACTAGTGTGAGTATCATTCTTTCTGCAATAAGCAATTCATAGTAAAATTAAGATCATATAAAAAAAATTATCTTAATAAGGAGCAAATAACGAGTGAGACTGGTTTACCTGTTATTACAAGGATCGTTCAAATTTTCTTCCTTCTGTTGTTAAGAAAAAAAAGAAAATTAGATGAACGCTTATTCTGCTATTTTTCCTATTTTGAAATTCATTTTATTTAATATACTTGATCAGAGTACTAAAAACACTACCTTTGTTGAGCCTCTGGTATCTAAACTTTTTACTTCAGAAGCATTGGCCGTGTGAATAATGTTCTCGGGTTTATATCCATTAGTAAACCCGTTTTCAGATCTAGATGAGCATCTGTATAGATAAATGTTACTAAGTGAGCTACAATGCATGACATTTAATAAAAATTCAAACACACCATCACTTGAAGGCTTTAAATATCTCATAAGACGTGTCATTTTTTCACAAAAACGCGTTTTATGGTTCTTACACATTTCTCATATTTAATTTACTTACTATGGAACCACATACTCAATTTTAAAGCACACATCCAAACACCCATAATCAAAAAAATATATATGAAAGTATAACCTTATTTGATTCGTATGTGGTTGACCAGCATTTGACTTGCTAGTGGTTTTATTCGATTCTGTCAATGATATTCCATTAGAAGGAAATGAGCATGCAACAGCCCCGGTATCATCTCCAGTTTCATGTCCGGCAACACCATCTGCTCGAATTATTACTTTCTGTAACAAAAGCCGATACTTTTACACCAGATTATCTTAAAATGTAAAATAAGATCATAAAAAACAAAATGACTAATACAAACCTTTGCAACTACTTGAACAAGGTCCTTTGATTGGATTATAAGAGTGCCTATTACATCCTCGTTTGCCACGTTTGAATTACAGCTCCCTTTTTTCACCATCTTTGCTCGTTTCAAAACTATAGCTACACCATAATATTTAACAAAGAATAGTAAATACACACACACATGTTTGCACACACACACATATAGAATATATATTCAATACAAAACTAATTTTAAGTAGACAACTGCAAGAACCGCATATGCACAAATGCATTCAACTTATTGCTTTAAATGTGCCACATAAGACCGTTTTCTAACCGCCTCTTTTCTCTCTACCCATTCATGTACACCTTCAAGTCCTAATGATCAATTCTACTCATTACAACCACAAACAACAAAAGCACTTCCAAACACCATATTTTATACAAAAATCACTTATTATCCAACATCATACAATCACTTAAGTCTCTGCTTTTCAATCTATTTTGCTCTAAAAACATTCAAGATTAGATTTTTATTCATCCAATCTTATGATACTTGCCATCAAACAAATCAAGTTTAAATTTCTGCAGTCTTTTATCAAATTGGTATCACAAATTTGAGATTTTTTTGCATTTCCCAATTCAATTCAAAGTTCAAACCCAAATTCATGGCTGCATTGATCTACTCCAACATCAATCACCAAAAAATATCATTACAGATTCAGATCAAGATTGAATAAACCAACAAAAGCAATCAATAAAACTCAGATCAGAATGAAGAAAATAAAAAAGGGTGGATGATATTGATTAAAAAAACATTACATACCATAAGAATCATGAACAGAGGCAGTGTGAAAAATTCCAGAATAAACAGAGCCATCTTTGATATGAACATCAACAGGGAGACCAATGAGACACATGGTTGTTAACAACAACGCATCGTTTACAATTGAAGATGATGATGAAGATGGTGATGATCTTCTATCGTCTTCTTCGTTTCGAATTCTGCAAGCCATTTGTTGCTTGATTTGGTTCTGTTTGTTGTTGATTTAATTGAATTGAATTGAATTGATGATTGTGGTAGTGTAAAGTAAATCGATGTGATTTGATTGATGAATTGAGGTATAGATCTAGTGAAAGAATATGATTAAAATCCAAAGTTTTGATTTTGATTTTGATTTTGGTTTTGATTTTATACAAAAAGGGCCGGTTATGGTATTGTATCAGGGCGGCTTCATTTTCTTATATACCATGCCACTTGAAACTTTTGAATCACTTTTTAAACTTTAGGGTAAATTTAAGCTGTTTTTTTAAACGAAGTTAATATTAAAGATCATCATTGTATCATTTTGACGAGACTTTATTGATTTAACCGAGCCTATATTAGCTTCGTAATTTAATTTAGTTGTTTTCTCACAAAACTATATTGTCGACAGTGGGATGAAAACCTAAATGAGCTAAGATAAAAATGACTAAAGATATTATAAATGAGTTTTAAATAATGATTTTGTACCTATCATAAAAAACCAATAAGCTTTTTACATGTTGTTTGGTGTGTGTAACGGAGCGTTACGTTCACATGAATTTGAACATTACTCTTTCTAATTTTATGGTATTTGTAGTTTATGAAGAAAAAATTATTATGTTTGTTATGATGTGGAAGAACATATTATTACATGAAAATACATTTACTTACGTTGATGTGTGTATGTAAAAGAAAAATAATATGATTTTAAAAAAGTACTATGGAACTTTTATCAATTGTAGTAAAAAGTTAGATTTTAATTGAAAAGACGGGCCTGAAACCAAAAATATCGAAAAAACCAAATCAAACAAACTGAACCAGATTTTAATTTATTTGAAAACCGACCCGCTAAAAACCGAACCTACAGTTCAATTTGTGTGTATGGTTGTATAGTTATAAATTTATATTTTGTAAAACTCGTGGCCGGCTGGCTACCCAAAAGCCAAAGCCCATGTCAACAAAGAAGTTTGTTTAAAATTTTAATTATTTTTATTATCATACGCACTACGACTCTTTGTTATCATTTTCATGTCATACGACTCTCTGTTATCAGTTTTACGTCCAGATTAAAGTTCTTGAACCCCATTCGATTCGAGTTTAAAGACTTTGTGTTTTAACATGGACTTGGCACTTAAAGTTTTATACAAACACAAAAAGTTTTAATTTCTTTCTTTCAATTAAATCACTGAAACTTTGTTTTGTTTCAATTAAATAGTTTAACTTCAAAAAGATGACCAAATGATATGTAATTGGCTTGTGGAATATGTAATCATTAATTTTTAATATTAAAGTTAAAATAAAATAAACGTCTTTGATAGTTTTTAAGAACTGAAAAATATTGTGAATTTTTTCTATAAATTTGTAAAATATCTCAAAAAAATTACATTCTTTTGTAGAAATTGTAAAAAAATTGTGATATATATATTTTTTAAAAATTTGTAAATATTTTTAGCCTAAGAAAAAAAAAATAACAAAGCACCTAACACAGGGATAAATTTCATCTAAAACGTTCATACGGGTCTCAAATTCACCTAAAATACATTGCTTACCTATTATATAAACTAATTACCTTTAAAGTTAAGTCATTTAATAAACACAAAATTTAAGTGACTTAACCTGAGTAAAAAATTGAAATTTAGTTATGTTTATACGACGTTCCTTTAAACTCATATACAAGAAAAAAATTCATTTCGGCTTACTGAGTCGAATTGTGCTAACATGTTATGTTCATGTTCGGACTTAGGCTCGACAGCTTAACAAGTATTTTTAGGCACCTATTTATTTAGCAAGAAGGATGCAAGACAATAAACCCTAGCTACCATCTTCTTTCAGCCTGTGCCTAAAACCCCAACTCAAACACAACAAACAAACTCAACTATAAACCCTAGCAAACAATCAACAATGAAGAAACCTAAATCCAAACAAGTACGTTTACAGTCCCGCAATTCCGAGGTTCAACAGATCGAATTGCTCGAGAAATGGATCCAATTCGGGAAACCAGAGTCCGGTTCCAATCCGTTATCTCTCCCGCCGCTTCCGGCGAAATCTCCGATCGGCCGTATCGATGATAACACTTACTCTCGATACGCTGGTTGCTTTAAGTTCCAACAACTCCCAATTTCAAAGAATTTGAAAGATGGATTGCGTCAATCTGGTTATAAAAACATGACAAGTATCCAGAGAGCTTCGTTGCCTCATTCGCTTTGTGGACGTGATATACTTGGTGCGGCTAAAACTGGATCCGGAAAAACCCTAGCTTTTATTATTCCAGTAAGATTGGTTTTAATTAGATTGTTATTTAATCATTGATATGATGTTTGACTGTGTATAATGGAATTGTGGAAATGATATTATTGAGTTTATATACCAGAACATATAGCATGTGGTATTGATGTAGGTTATGTTATATCATAGTTGTTGTTAAAAGTCACTGCTTTAGGCACCTAGGCGACAGAGTGTTAGTTTTTATTATGGTTTAATTTAATCATAACTTGAACATATTAATCCTCCTAACTCAAGCTTGTAAACTTGTTTTGTTTATTTAGGTTGATTGGTTGTAAATGTAACTTCTTTTACTGTATTTGTAACTTATGTGGTTGCATATAAATATTAAAAAAACCTTAAGTTGTCCTATAAAAGCTTATAATATGTTTAAATTCCCTAAAAATAGTATTTTTGCGCCTCTCATCTAGGTTCCAAGTGAAGCTTCTTGACTTGAGTGTGCTTCACGCAATTGATAACTATGCCTTATATTTGCATATGAAAAATGGTGGGGACAATACTTTAGAATTCAATAGATATTGATGTATGAAGTTCATGTTTTTGTGATTAGGAGTTTGAAAGAGAAACATTACAATACGTAGTTAAACATATTTATCTGACAATAAGTTGTAAAGTAGGTACTATGTAAAATTAGGTATTTTGGGAATTTTGATTTATTTTTGACATAGGAAGTATTGATAGCTTGTTTTATGGTTTTAAAAACTTGCTAATTTGTAGGTTTTGGAGAAATTGTATAAAGCTAGATGGGGTTTAGAGGATGGAGTAGGAAGTATTATCATGTCTCCAACTAGGGAGTTAGCAGACCAGATTTTTGGTGTACTGAAATTGGTTGGAAAGCATCATGGGTTTAGTGCTGGTCTTTTAATTGGTGGACATGAGTATGATGAAGAGAAGGATCATGTGAACCGGATGAATATATTGATTTGTACACCTGGACGGCTTCTCAAGCACATGGACACAACTCCTAACTTTGATTGTTCACAGCTGCAGGTCACAATTTTATTTTTCCACTTTTTATCTAGTTTTTTTTTGTTTTTTCAGATGCCATGCTTATTCCTTTTTAACCTATTTTGGTGTTATGGTGGAAGTCTATCACCTCTTTTGACAGTTGTATGCGCAACTGATTAGAAATTACTGAAAATTAGTTGAATCATATGTAAGAACAGAAATTAAGGACATGTATTTTTTTGCGGGGAGGAGGGGGGGTCAACTGGGTTTGTGACAAGAGTGTTAGTGGCAACTTTGGTGCGCATACAAGTTTTTGTTTTTTGTGATACTTGGGTTGGTTTAGGTTTTCTCATCTATATAAACCGATTAAAATGTTTGAAATTGGAAACCACACTTCAAATCTATCTTTGCTTTGGGTTATTTTATCCTAAAGACACCTAGCTGCGCCTCTCTAGCTTAAATTGATCCGTATCATGTGTTTGGAGGATGTATAACTACTTTTGCATCAAATATTAAAGCATATAATATTTTGATAAAAAGAAAAATAACCAACTATTCCAAGAAATGTTTTTTGTTGAATGCAACAATTTAGGAGGTTGTAAACATTTGAATATATGTTGCAACTTGGTAGACTTTCAACTCATTTGATAAGTGTTATATTTTATTTTACTTAAATATACTTGAAATCTTTTTGGTAAACAAGGCAAAGTTACCACCTATTAAACACAGTATTACATGCGCCAACAATCTTACCAGTTCACTGATATGGGTCATACTTCATGCCAGTCAACAGGTTTTAGTACTTGATGAAGCTGATCGAATTCTTGATGCTGGTTTCAAAAAGGAAGTGAATGCCATAATTTCACAACTTCCAAAACATCGACAAACTCTACTCTTCTCTGCAACACAAACAAAATCAGTCAAAGATCTTGCAAGACTTAGTCTTAAAGACCCTGAATATATTGCTGTTGATGAAGAATCCATAGCTGCTACACCAAATCGTCTGCAACAAAAAGTCATACTTGTTCCTCTTGATCAAAAGCTAGACATGCTATGGAGTTTCATAAAAGCACATTTAAATTCAAGAATTATTGTCTTTCTTTCTAGCTGCAAGCAGGTACTTTTTGTTTTATTTTATCTTTTACAGTTTTTGTTTAATTAAGCAGTCTCAAATGCTCCCTGAATCTTAAATTAATGTAAAAATATAATATAGTTGATTCTTAACCCATTTGGCCTTTCCCCCTTTTAGCCAATGTATTAAGATCTGCACATTTGACTAGTATGAAATAACAACACAACCCATATAATCTTGAATTTTTTTTCAAATTCTGGCATTTAAAGAATCAATCCACAAGATCAAAAGCAGTAACTGCTATTTTAAAACAAAGAATCATTTGAATATGTAATACAAGTGGTGCTATCAAACTTATTTCACCCAGGGGTAACCATTTAGATTCTAGAGTTCTTGTTTTTCGTACTAGTTGTAAGCATATGGCTTTTTTTTGTTTGTCTTTCATAATTTTACTTATCGTTTTTGTTTTGATCTTTCACAGTTTTTATGTTGTTTTTTTAATTTGGATTCCGCTTTGATAGGTGAGGTTTGTGTATGAAGCATTTAAGAAATTGCGTCCTGGGATCCCTCTAAAGTGCTTGCATGGAAGGATGAAACAAGTTAAAAGAATGTTCATATTGCAACAGTTTGTTGAACAAAGATCGGTTCTTTTTTCAACTGATGTGTCTTCAAGAGGACTGGATTTCAACAAGGGAGTTGATTGGGTTGTTCAGGTGACTTAAGTTTCTAGTAGAAGTTGAAAAATGTGTGGGTTAGATGGGTTGGGTAATGGTCATAACATGTTCAGGTTGAATCATGCTGAATCATGCTGTTTTTATAGACAAAAGTCAAAACAAATAGTGCGGGTTGAGTTGACACACTATTTCTCTATGTTATGTCTTTGTTTGCATTATTAATCTGTTAATTATGATTGGATAGACGAATTACTATAAGACAATTTAAAGAAGTATACTTTGCGTGATGTGCAACTCGTTTGTCATGCTCCTTTTAGCTCTATTTTTATATCTGACCCAAATCGTTCGCATGTTACTGGGCGGAATTGGCCACCTCTAATTTTCTGTGTTACCATACACTATTAGGGGTATAAAGCTGAATTTTTTTTTCTCAGGTGGATTGCCCTGATGATGTGGCAAGTTACATACATAGAGTTGGTCGCACAGCCCGTTATGATTCTATAGGGCGGTCTGTTTTATTTCTCTTGCCTTCTGAGATGAAAATGCTTGAGAGATTACAAGAGAAAAAGATACCAGTTCAGTTTGACAAGGTACCATTTTCCGCATTGTTTTCTGTTAATTGCATTCTTATTGTGTTGGCATTTGAAAGTCCTAATGTAGTTTTATTGTTGCTGCAGCCTAACACAAAAAGATTGCAATCTGTTTCTGGTTTATTAGCTGCTCTGTTAGCCAAGTACAAAGATTTGCAGCCTTTGGCTCAACGGGCTTTTAAAACATATGTGAAATCGATTTTCAAACAAAAAGATAAAGAAATTTTTGATGTGACAAAGCTTCCCATTGATGAATTTGCAGCTTCATTGGGTCTGCCTATGACACCACAACTCCGTTACCTCAACCGTAAAAATGACAAAAATACCCCTGGAGACTCTGTTTTGGCTCCTGAAATTCCTGCAAAGAAAGATTTGATAAGACCAAAGCCAAGTAACAATTTACTTGAGGAATCAGAAGATGAAGAGACACTTGATTTACTTCGTAGCAAGGAAAATACAGATGGCGACGTAGCAATTGCAGCTGACAATAGTTTGTATGTAGTTGTATCCATTATCATATTCTAATTAATAAATAGCTCTTTGGGCTGTTAAAAAAATAGCTTATTGGTGCAATAGTCTGATACCTTTCAACTTTTCTGTGTAGGCCAACCCCTAGAGTTGCTAAAAAAAAGAAGTTCAAAATTAATGTTGATAAGCCGGTGGGGACCCGTCATGTATTTGATGACGAAGGTAACACGCGGACACCATTTGAAAATATAGCTTGCACCAGCGCCATCAACACTGCTCTTGATAAAGATAAAGGTAATTGTATAATGTATAGATAGTAGTGTCAAAAGTTTGATTATTATTGTATTAACCTTAATGAATTTAGTATATATGTTATGTGAGTATGTGACTTGTTTCTGCTTGAGTTACGTTTGCAGTGAGGGAGAGGTTTGATGAATTAAGAGAAGAAATGAAAATACGCGATCAAGAGGACAAACTTCTTGACCGTAAAAGACGTAAAGAAAAGAGAATAAAGGAGAAAGAGAAATACAAGAGAGCAAGGAATGAAGAAGACGACGATGAAGATGATGTTGACGCTTCTGGGTCAGATAAAGATTTTAAGAATGTCAAGAGATCAAAGGTGTACTTCGATAGTGATGATAGTGATGGCGAAATGAAAGATAAGGTGGCATTGAAGACTGATGATATCTCTTTAGCAGAACAAGAAGAACTTGCTCTCAAGCTGTTGAGTTCTATGCATTCATGAGCTTTGATCTTTATCTGCTTGGTGAGATATAAATTTTGTAGAACTGACAAGTTTTGTTTTAGTTGATGATTAGACAATGGGAAATTGCGGTCTGAATGTTTAATGTTTTATATTTATATTGATACGAGTTAGTTCATACTGATGAATTTGTGTTTGCATGTACCAGCTTTTTGATCCATTGTATGATTAAAATTTATTTATATACCGGGCTCAATGTATCATCTAGCAAAAGAGTTTTGTTCTTTTTAAGTCTGATCATTTTCTTGCCCACTTGCCTCTATCATTTAGGATCAAGTATGAGTTTGCTAACTCTTGGTTCGGTTCAATATCACAAAGACATGTAGGTATAAAGGAGATGTGTATCAGTGAATGCTACATAAGAACATGTATAATTGGAGTTAGATAAATAGAGTGGTTTTGTTTTAACTTTTGGACCGTTTGTTAAAACAATTGCACCCAGTAAAATTCACTCATAGAGTCATAGCAGAGCTATTAGTAGATGAGGAGGGTGGGATGGACACGAACTCTACCTCTATCCATAAAGAAAAAAGATGTCGCTATCAGATAGACCACTAGCTCCAAAAACAAAACCACCAATATACTTGCAACATAAAATGTATACAAACAAAATGTTTAAGGAATAAAAATTGGGTTTTTTTTTACAAAACTGGTTCGGGTCGGGTTGTGTTTCAAATGAATAAAAATCGGGTTTTTTTTACCCGAGTAGGGTCAGGTTGGGTAAAAAAACGTTAAAAAG
The DNA here is from genome assembly GCA_030867185.1 of Tagetes erecta. Taxonomy (NCBI): domain Eukaryota; kingdom Viridiplantae; phylum Streptophyta; class Magnoliopsida; order Asterales; family Asteraceae; genus Tagetes; species Tagetes erecta. The sequence goes on along the minus strand of CM061486.1, from coordinate 53,178,401 downwards.
GTGATCTTCCACCGGTCGGGTTCAACTGGGTTAAAAAAAAACCCCGGGTACAAACCGAATTCTAAATGGTATATAAAAACCGGTCTCAAACCGGCGAGTTTTTTAAAACCTGTTCGGGTCTGGGTCGGGTTGGAAAACCGAGTTTTTTTACATTTAGGCCTGTAAATGAACCGATTGAACAATTTGTGGACTGTTCGGCGGGAAATTCGTTTGTGTTCGTTTATTTAACTAAACGAACATGAACAAAAATATTTGTTCGTTTAGTTAAATGAACAAACACGAACACATGTTGTGTTCGGTCAATTATGCTCGTGAATGTTCATTTATGTTTGTTCATATGTGTTCGTTTATGTTCGTTTTTATAGTTTATTTATGTTTGTTTGTTTGTTTATTTATGTTTGTTCGTTTTAATATTAAAAAAAATAATATGCATATTAATCAAAATTTCATATACATATTGTTTTTTTTTAGATTTTGATTCCATTTGGATCATTTTTTTTCTATTCTTTTTAGTCTTTTGTTAACTTCATGATGAACATTTTGACTGAGTTTTTTAGATTTATTATTTTGATGAACTATGTATATTTATACCACTAATTTACAAGTATGTTTTGGTTGGTTTATGATGTATTAGATTTGTTCGTTTGTGTTCATTAATGTCCGTTTATGTTTATTTATTTTTGTACATTAGTGTATGTTTTTGGGGAATATTTGTTAATTTAGTTTTTTAATGAAGAAACATGAACGAACACAAACATTTTCATTTTCTTAATGAACGAACATGAACACGAACATGTTCGATTATGTGTTCGTGTTCAGTTAAAGTTAAATGAAGAAACACAATCATGTCAATGATCGTGTTCGATCGGTTCGTTTACAGGCCTAATTTCATTCATCTCAAGTGAGTTTGGGCCTGCCCCTACTCTTCGCGTCTACGGCAAGGGTTTCTATTGCTCTTACTAGCAGTGTCGCAACTATCCTTTTTACATGTCCAAACCATCTCAACCTCCCCTCCCTTGTCAACTATTATGGTCACTCCTAACCTCTCTAAAAACCTTACAACCCTTTTCCTTGAATAGTTTCAATTAGACCAGCTTAGCCCATTGTTTTTTCAAAATTGTCAATCAACTGCATTGCTCTAACGAAGTTAGGCAACTCTAATGTACAGCCAACATGAGGACATTTTAGTCCTTTTCAATTTTACCACACACATCAATCAAACAATATTTATTTATCAAAAATATGTTTATTCGATCGCCAGTGACGATTTCACTTACAAAGTCAACGATTCTCAAGTGTTATATGCGATAGTGCTCAGACTTTGGTAGTTTTGTGCTTAATGACTCTCACTTTCAAAATCAACGATTCTCTCAAGTGTTGGATGCAATAGTGCTCAAATTTCGGTATGATCGTGCTTAAGGAAACAAAATTGATCCTTACAATCTATATGGTGAGCTTTTAGTATGACTCATTTTGCTTCTCTTAGCAGCTATCGTATCATATACATAAATAGGTTTTGTTGATTTTTAACAGCAAGAAACTAACTAATTAGAGTTTCTATTCTTAATACACTAGCAAATAAAAAAATGTTAATAATTCAAAATTTAGCTCCCCTATCAAACAAATATTTGCCACTCATCACATATATGAATTCAACCACTATCAAGGAAGGATAATCAATAAAAACATAATAAATACAATCACTCTCAAAACATCAAGGTTACAACAATCCAATATTCTCAACAAAGATTTCTAAAATCTTCAAACATAGTGACAAACAAAATATCAAAATAACAATAGTAATAATAATAATGTCAGCCAGTAGATGTTCCACTTGTTCAGCACATCTCAAACTCTCGACTAAAAACACATCACTGTAAAAATACAAATCCAGTTCAAGATTCAAGTAACACAAATAAATTATATCAAGTGATGAAATTTACAATAGGAAAGAACATTAAGACTTGTTTACCTGTTGTGGTGGTGGTTGTTGATAACCACCATAACCACCTGCTCCTGCATATCCATAATATGCATTTGGATCCTGAGGTGGCGGAGCATACCCGTATGCTGCCTCGTGTCCCTGTCCATAACCATAACCGCCATAACCACCACCATTACCGCCATACTGAGCATGTTCGGGCTGCCCCTGAAATGTAAAAACAAATCCAAGTGTCAATTACAGATACACACCACTGACTATAGATGCATAAAAGTATGAAACCTTCAATATCATTTTCTTCAGAGTTTGGATTAGTTTGAAAATAAAAATAGTTCAATAATTCTGGACAGTGACTCTATCAAACAAAACCCATACCAAAATAATGTGTTATTAAATATATAATGCCACGTCTGACATTGACCATAAGTCCATAACAAAATACAAAAAGTTTAAACTCGAACCTGTTTGCTCGATGGACTACGACCCCATGAAAGGCGAACGTTCTGGCCTCCTAACTCAGTCCCGTTTAGATGTGATAAAGCTTGCTCGGCACATTGTCTAGGATACAAAATCCCAAAAAATGGTAAATACAACTGACAAAAAAACTTACTTGCTATGTTACAAAGAATAGTAGTATCTTACCTGTTGGCAAACTGAACAAACCCACATCGTTTACCCATAGGTATCTTCACATGAACTAGTTCACCAAATTGGCCAAACACCTGCCTCAAAGCATCCTCAGAAACACTTGGATCCAACCCCCCAACAAAAATCTGCAATCATGAATTGTTAACAATGTGGGATATAAAGCATAAGCTACAAAATAAATATAAAAAATACGCACAGTTGTATTGTTCGGATCACTGTCGCCTTCACTTCCTTGAGCACTCTGATAGGGAGCTGCACATTCAGATGTAAGAACAAAAGTTAACATCTCAGAAGTCTTGTGCTAAGAGCCAGGACTGACTTTTTCGAAACACATACAGCCATGGGAAACAGAAGCATAAAACTTGTACAGAGATGTCTTATAATTAGCACAAAGTCAGACTATCAAATACTGACCAGTCACCCAAGAAAAACTAGGGATCAAACCAAGTCAATTAAACCAATGTACACACTATAGCACAAACTTGAGTAGAAAGGAATCCCACTCCAGCTTCGATTAGAACTATACAGCTGTACATACTAAGAACTATAACAAAAACATAATACAGCGAAAACCTTACAAAAAATGTCTGTGATAGCAACTTAAAGTTCAAAGAGCATGTGCAGGTTAGCGGTAAGACATGAGAATTGTCAAGAAAATAAAAGCTGCAGATACAAAAGCACAAAGAACAAAAGCTTGAGGTCAAGCTTAACTGTCTGAAATCAGTATTCCCCACAAACACATTTTTAAGACCTCATGAATCATGATCATGTCCGACATTATATAAAAAAATACTTCCACAGCCTCATGACAATGGCTTAATAAATAAATAAATAAATAAATCATTTGGCAAAAAAGTACTTCCACAGACAAGAATATATAGAGAATCAATTTTTTTCTAGAAATTATTGTGGTCAAGATAAAGAGAACTGACTATCATCATCCAAACTCCAATTGATGGGTCACGTAGATAATTTCAATCAAGCGATAAAGAATTAGAAAGAAAAAAAAAATGCTTTACTTGGTGCACAAAGATAACTTTCATTACAAACTAGACACTGTTAGAAAAACCTGGCAGGCGTATAGGTAGAGAAAACATAACTGTCATTATGAACTAATGAACATAGAATATAACCTGGGGAAAAACATTTGGTTTGAAGTACAGAAAACCAAATAAAAAAAAAAAGAAAAGCAACTAGGCAACACTACTAGCACTTCACTTCAGAATGGTAAAAGCAGTTTACTTGGGAATGAAAAGAGCTATTTATTTCATACTTGTAAATAAATACAGAGGTAAGTAAAAAGCTAGAAAGAACGACACTGAAAGCTATAAGGTAAACAGTCCACTTTGAAATGAAAAGAGCAGATCATTTGATACTTGTAAAAATAAAGACAGAAGTAGAAAGCTAGAAAGAACGGAACTGAAAGCTATAAGGTAAATGTGGAAAACGGAACGGGAAAGGAAATGTAATAAGTAAAGAAGCTCATTACATAACACTGACCTAAACAAGACCACTGCAGTTAAGTGGAATAGATTCGGCTGGAATCAGTTTCAGGCACCCAAAAATGAGAGCCTCTCTGGGTCCTGCTTTTGAGACAACATGAGCTTTTATAAGTTCTTTTTGCTTACTTTTCACATAATAAAGAACCCTCCTTCGACTAAAAATGTAAGTAACTATCGGAATGAAATGAATGACATTATATGTAGGTCTGGAACAGATAGAAACAAAGACCACACCAGGTCCATTTAAATAAGATAGAAGTTAACAAAAATAAAGTATTTCATTTCAAAAAAAAAGTTGTCATTTGACAGTTATTTCACAAGGGTAACAAAACATTAGAGAATCATAACAATGTACCTCTTTGCATGCCACCTCCTGCACCCGACTTGGTAGCAGCAGGGCCAATTCTCATTGGCCTAGAAGAGCAAAGAACGCCATTCATTTCAGACATGGCACGAATTTGTTCGCTCTCATCTCCAAATCTGACAAAACCATAGCCCTTAGTTCGTCCGGTTGCTCTATCAGTAACAACCTTTGCTCCTTTAACAGACGGATAAACAGTTTTGAAAGTTTCTTGCAGTACGTAGTCTGAAACATCTGCAGCAAGATCCCCAACAAATATTGTATAGTCAGGAGTATCATCATTGCGTTTCTCCCCTGCACCAAGCGTGGCCCAGTTGAGCCTGAAAGGCTGCTCGGTAGATGGCATTGGGGTTCCATTGTAGGTTTGCAATGCATTTTCTGCACCTGCACGACTCCTGAACTCAATAAAACCATATCCCTCTGGCTGCCCACTTTGTCTGTTTCTGATAATTTTCACCGATACCACCTGATAAATAAAAATAGTTGTCAGCTGTGCATCTCTAAGTTTTCGAAACAACATGTAAATATATACTTGAAGCCGAAAACAAACCAAACATTCATCAAGGAAACCGACGACTCAAGGGGTTGTTCATTTATGTTCATTCGTCCAATAAATGAACAATTTGGATAGATGTGCCTTAGACGAAAAGTTAGTTTGTTTAATAAACGAGCTAAACTTTCAGTTAATCAATCAAATGAACAAACGCGATTATATTTCATGTTCCTTTAAAAGTGTTTGTAAACTTCGGTTAAATGTTCATTTATGTTCGTTCATTCAACCTTGTGTTCAATAGTATTGACTTGTGCTTTCATTAGTGTTCAAACGTTATAAAATAAACAAACAAACATGAACAAGTTCTACTAAACTAAAAAAACTGAACACAAACTTCGCTGAATTAGAGATGGTCATGAACTGTGTTAGCTTGCTCGTCAAAATCTTAGCAAACAAACACGAACAAGGACTCATTCCCGTTCATTCAGTTCAAATACAGCCCTAGATAAACTGAATTCAAAATAATAATAGAAAACGGTACCTCTCCAGTACTGTAGAAACAATTAGTAACATACGTCTCATCCATCCACTGCTGCAAATCTCCGATCCAAAGCGAACGAATCTCATCAGAACTAGCCGGAGCACCACCAGCACCACCACCATACGGCTGCTGAGCTGCTTGCATCATCTGTTGCTGGTGATACGGAGGCTGTTGTTGCGCCCACATATGAGGCGGCAGAGGTTGCTGATGCTGCTGCTGGTACTGAGGCGGTGGTGGCATCATCCACTGCTGCGGCTGCTGCGGTGGCGCTTGTTGGTACTGTTGCTGAGGAGCCATACCGTTTCCTGGTTGCATCATCTTCAACACAGATCGAGATATGTTTATGTGATCTGTTGATTGATATGAACCCTAGACGAATCGTATAAACCCTAAATAAATCCAAACAGGGTTGATTCGTGCGAGAGGATATTTTTGTTAGAGTGAGTTGATTTTTATATAAAGTATTTGGGCCGCTTATCTAGGGTAAATAGCCCATTATGTTGTATCCGTTTTATAAGCCCAATAATAGAACGATCTTGGAAATTAGATAACCGGTTTCAACTTCTAAAACTTGAAGGACATAAAAAAAAAAATCATTTTGGTGATTCTTCAAACATATCAAAGGGATTTTGATGTTTTCATGCGTGTAGACGTTATTTTTAAAGGTTGTTTTTTTTATAAACAGATAACTCAATTTTTTTATTTTAAAAAATAAGTTATGGACTACCGTTTTAAAACATTTTTATAAAAACCATTTTCACTTCCTCCAACATCATCACTATCAACACTCACCAGCCACCACTACCGCTGGCCACCACCACCGTCCACCAACACCACCTACATTACCGCTCGCACACCACCACTCACCAGCCACAATCGGCACCGTCAACCACCAGCGCCGGCCACCAACACCATCGTCAGCCAACATCTCCACTCGCCCACCACAATCACCACTCACCATCCACCGTCACCGGCCATTAGGTGATAGTTATATATTTTCAGTATATGCATACGGTATCAAATTTAAAAAAACAAATAGTCTTATACTTTCAGATTCTGATCTTCATACCACATCTTTAGTCGCCGATAAAAAATCAAATAAAATCAGATTGCAGGTGATTTTTGTCTGAAAAAAACAACACCTGAGCATATTGTTGTGAGTTTAATGTTTGGTCTTTTCTTTGTAATTCTTCATTCGGCTTCTTACTAGTTTTGTTATGCATTTTAGCATTTCAGAAAAAGGTAGTAGAGGGCCACAAGATTAACAAAAGTCATCATGATTGTCGTGAGAAACCATCGTGTATGGTTGTTTGCAGCCACATTAATTAGCGTCAGGCATTTCTCTCTATCAACAAGTTTTTATTTATAGATTCCATTTTTTTCTTTGTAGACCATCATCTCCGTGTTTCTCTTTATAACAGACGTGTATGTAAACGGTAGAAAAAGATAGAACGCATGCGGCCCAACAAATAGGGCTGACAATTTTATACACGAATACACGACACGAACTTACACGATCTTAACTGGTTAAATGCAAGCTCTTACCAGACACTAAACAGGTAGACACGAATCCACCTGTTAATTTTAATGTATTAACATGTATTTACCTAGTTACCTGTTTGTACATGTTAGTATTTGTTAATATGTTATATTAGAAGTTAATTGTATAATATACATATTCTAATAATTGATTAACACATCCACATGTCACCATTTTAACTACTCCACATAGGATTTTGCTTAGGTGTCGTGTTGTAAATTAATTTAATGAAGAATTTTTAGACGGGGCATGGTATGCTTCATATTCGAAATAACCCGATATGTTTAAATTAAAAATTGACAAATTATCATCAATTATCTCCTAACCCGATATGTTCAAATACAAAATTTACCAATTATCATGATTTATATCTTAACCCGATATGTACCAAGTATCATGAATTATCTCCTAACCTGATATGTTCAAATAAAAAACTTATCAATTATTATGATTTATCCTAACCCGATATGTTTAAATTAAAGTTTTACCAATTATCATTAATTATCCCATAACTCGATATGTTCAAATAAAAAAATTAACAATTATCATGAATTATCTCTTAACCCGATATGTTCCAATAAAAATTTACCAACTATTATAAATCATATCTTTTATTGTAACATATATTTTTTATATGAATATATTTGTAAATATCCAAATCAATTTAATAAGAGATATGTTAAAAATAAATTTGATATGTAAATTGAGTTAAAACCTATAAAACTAAAATTCGTGTAGTATACGGGTACTAATCTAGTTGTTTATAATTAAATAAAACTATAATACCGGTGTTAATTAAGGTTTATTTTTTAACTTTATTTCTTCAATTGAAGAAGGCTATGTGAAGTGAAAGTTCACATTTTATGCTAAACTACAAATGTGGTAAACGACAAATTTGAGTGGTTATTTTGCAAAACCTTTAATATCATCATCACCAAACTCTTTACTTCCTCCGTCCATATCCCCTTGTTTATGTCACAACTCACAAGGCCCTAAATAATAGGCTTTTAATGATTTTAACTATTTTATTTTAACTCTATTAAAAACCGAGTTTTAGCTAAAATAGCAACATACTTTTTTGTGGTCAAGTGATACAAACTTTTAACAAACGAGGTGTGCATTTTTTTAATATTAGATAACATATATTATCAGAGTCGAGTTGTTATATAAATGATCATAAATTTAAAAAGTGAAAAAATAATCTTTACATAAAATGCAGATGAAAAAAAACAACGGTGTGTTAAAATCGAATTTCAAAAATATATCTTGGAGACTTAGTTCACTCGTTTGTTAGGGGTGTGCAAATGGTCCAGACCCACAAGACCCGACTTGGTACCACAAGAACCGTTTACCTATATAGTGGTAAAAAGAAGACCCACGAATCGACCATTTAATATTATGTGGTTCCAGTTCTATTCTCGTTTAATGTGGGTCAGTTCTGGTTCCCGGCCACCAGAACCATCAAAACATACGTTGTCGATTATTGTTGTGGATGTCAACACATTGAATCGTAGGATAACTAGCATAAATTTGCAAAAAGTAACAATTATAGTATTACCTCTCGCCATCCTTGCTAAGATAGGATATCAAGTGGAATTTTTACACTAAGGCAAAATATCAAACTTGTCGCTCATCGATGAAGGATCTTCTTAAGTTTATCTTTCAAACTTTGTCATGTGACTATACGACTTGCCGACAACCCGACCTAATTATCAAGGACAAAGCAAGAAGAAACCGAGAGCAACTATGGGTGTTGTGCGTCCAAGATTTATGTTTAATTATGATATATCATTTACGTATTAGATTATACATGTTTTATTCAGATTGTAGCCTTTCATGTAATAAATACTAGGTTTAACTTTTAACCCATGGGTTCATGGATAGATCCACATTTAGGTGGGTTTTAACCGGCTCCACCCCGCAACCCATATATAGCCTAAATATAGAACCTTTGACCGGCTCCACATTTAAACAGGTCGTCGGTTCTATTGTTATGTGGGTTGGTTCCAAGGTCCTTCACAATCGACCATTGAAATACTCAGCCCTACCCGTCATCCTCATTTGTAAAATAAAATAATTAACGTTTCATTGTTTATTTTTATTTTTATCATGTCTTTTATAAAATTAACGTTAATTTTACGTGTGTAACGAAGTATATATTTATAGTACCAAAATACCCTCGATGTATTATATAGATTACGGTCACAGACTCACAGTCGTGTATATATATACAGAGCCGTCTCAACAGTTATGTGAAGTAATGTTAGGGTTTTAGGCCCCCACCTGATTAGAGCCCCCATATTTAACTTGTACTGTAATGTTATTTGAGCAATGATGAGCAACTATACTAGCTTTCCTATTAGATTATCCGGTTTGCCCCTTAGGAACAATGTAAAAAATGATGGTAGTTGATAGAACTCAAAACACTAAAGCTTACCCTCTTCTATAACAATTAGCGGTCTTAAATCTCAACCGATAATCATGTTTTGTTGGTAACCATTTACAAAGAAATGTCACGATTTTAGAAGAAATAAACTCATCAAACTATTCTATTTGCAGATCAAGCTCTCATAGCCATCTGGTATAGTATTTGAGACTTAGTTTTTGAGTTTTAATGATTTTTAGGCATAAAATAAGATCGAAGCAAAAAATAAATAACTCGCGCGATAAGGGCTCCAATTTTTGTGTCCGATTGAGGCCCCAAAAAAACTGACGGCCCTGTATATATATATATATATACACATCCTGTATCAGATTTTCCGCTAGGGCTATTTTCAGCTGCCGGCCGTCGTCTCACTTTGTGCTGCACGCCGATCAATTCAAAACCTCAAACTCAGTAAGTTCATTTCTTCCTTCATCAACTCAAACAATTTCAATTCAATAACATGTTTCCCTAATTCACCTTACTGTCTTTTCTAATTCGATCAACATACATACGTATACATATATAGGCTATTTGTTCCGATAATCGCTCATTATCATTTCTTAATTCTCAAATTTACGCAAACAATGATCATCTCATTTAATTCTTTATGTTTGGTATAAAATCCAACTTTCAATTTGATGTGATTTGTTCAGTTTTGGATATGAATTTGTGATTTGTTATGTTTTGAATATCAATTGATGATAATTATATCCGATAGTATACTAAGTAAAGTAATTAAGTAAATCATTAGTTTTGAGTTTTGAAATGAAAGTGCTGTGTATGTTTTTGTGTGTGATTTTGGTTTAATTATGATGTTAGGGTTAGGTTAACAATGTCAGAGAAAGGATCAGTGAACAATGATACTAAAGATCAAAACACTTCAGATTTGGAGATTGTTAACAGTGATTTAACAGTTGATGAGTTATCAAGAGAGGTGCAGGACACACTTTCTGTTTCACAAAGGCATAAGTTTTGGGAGACGCAACCCGTAGGGCAGTTTAAGGATTTACGCGATGCTAGCTTGTCTGAAGGCCCGATTGAACCCCCGACGCCTATCTCTGAAGTGAAACAAGAGCCTTATAATCTTCCGAATTTGTATGAATGGGTCACTTGTGATTTGAGCTCTGCGGACACGTGTGCTGAGGTGTATAACCTTCTTTCGAATAATTATGTGGAAGATGATGAGAATATGTTCAGGTTTAATTACTCGAAAGAGTTTCTTCAGTGGGCTCTTCATCCTCCGGGCTATTATAAGACCTGGCATATTGGTGTTCGTGTCAAAAGTTCGAAAAAGCTTGTGGCTTTCATAACTGGGATCCCTGCAAGAATGCGTGTTCGTAGTGAAATTGTGAGCATGGCCGAGGTTAATTTCTTGTGTGTTCATAAGAAACTTAGGTCAAAACGGTTGGCCCCTGTCATGATCAAAGAGGTTACAAGAAGGGTTCATTTGGAAAACATATGGCAAGCTGCGTATACAGCTGGGGTCGTTCTTCCCACCCCGATAACTTCTTGCCAGTATTGGCACCGATCTTTAAACCCTAAAAAGCTTATTGATGTTGGGTTTTCAAGGCTTGGCCCAAGAATGACAATGAGCAGGACATTGAAGCTGTATAAACTGCCGGATTCGCCAGTTACACCCGGGTTCAGAAAAATGGAGCTCCGTGATGTTCCTGCAGTGACCCGCTTACTCAGGGCTTACCTCTTGCAGTTTGTGGTTGCACCTGATTTTGATGAACTTGATGTGGAACATTGGATTCTTCCAAAAGAGGAAGTTGTTGACAGTTACGTGGTTGAAAGCCCCGAGGATCACGAAATAACCGATTTCTGCAGCTTCTACACTCTGCCATCATCAATTCTTGGCCACCCGACTCACTCGATCCTTAAGGCGGCTTATTCTTACTATAACGTTGCAACCAAGACTCCATTAGTTCAGCTGATGAATGATGCTCTTATTGCAGCAAAACAGAAGGATTTTGACGTGTTTAATGCATTGGATGTAATGCATAACGAAACATTCTTGAAGGAGCTGAAATACGGGCCAGGTGACGGTAAGCTTCACTATTATCTTTATAATTACAGGCTTAAGCAGATCTTAAGACCATCCGAACTTGGGCTTGTGCTTCTGTGATTTCGAAACTAGCGAATGGGTTTGGATCTTGTGTGCTGGTTTTAGATTCTGATCACTATCTGTGTACTCTGGTTAGCAATTTGAGCTCATGCATTCATAAACATCTATCTGTTTAACTGTTTAAGTTTAGTGACTTCTATTTCAATTTTTGTTTGTTACATCTATCTGCTTTTGAAATAGCTTAAACTTATCTTAAACAACAATGTCTTCACTAATGATCTGTATGCATGGAGGTGGAACCATAACAGTAAACATATCTTTTCATTCCATTCGTTGAGATGGTTAATCGATCAAAAGACATTTGCGTGTGCACACACAAGGATTTGTAGTAAATCTGTCGGTGTGACATACGTCCGCTTTACAACAACCATAAATTATATCATTGTTATGCTCCCAGATTTCCTGATGAGAAATTACAAAAACAACAAAAAATTAAGAAACGTTTTTAATTTAATTAAATTAAGGTTAAGGTTAGATGCCCTTGTGAAGACTCCACAAAACCCAACAACGGCTTCCCATCAAAGTTAATTTTCTGCGTTGGAGATTGCTACTAAACTCTATCTCGACATGAGTTTCTTTAGCCGAAAGAAAAATCCCACTTGATGTCGTGCCGCTTATGCAACACACGATGAGGATACTCAACCTCTATTTGCACGTTGTTCATTCGCTAGGGGCGGTCTGAGGTATGGGGTCACATGGATATATGGCTCAAAACTACCCGACATCGCCTCAAGCTTGTTGGAGCCACGGGGTGATAAATAATGTTTGAGGTTTTATGTTTTAATCCTGACTTCCTAACCGTTGGTTGGTTTCTTTCTTGATGGTATTTATGGGTGAGTTAAAATCAATATAGATGGTTGACATTCCGTCTCTGAAAAGCTTACTCAGGTATAGAGTTATAAAGGTATTCTAAACGTTTTAAAAAGTAAAAGAAATAATAATAGTTATTATTATTATTATTATTATTGTTGTTGGAATGTAGAAATTTATTTCTTGGAGTGCGATGCAAGTTGTGTTTGAAATTTATTTTGTTTGTTCTACAATTTACATGCAATTTACATTCTGAAACGAAACCAATATTTCAATGAGACTTTTATAACCATGGACTTTTGAACCAAGCAATGCTCTTTATAAGTAAGTGGCACACACATCAACCTCATGCACTTATGAAGATGAGATCCGATAGACTTATTAATTTCTTATTGGCTATATACTTTGCATTTACTCTTATTTCTTGCATGATGGCTATTGTTAAAGGACAACCGCCAACACCATCACGAGTACCACCAGGCACCAGCGTGCGGAGAGGGGTGGGCGGTTGTTGGGGTTGCTGGGGCTAATCCGCTACCAAAAATGATGCATGGTTCTTGACAGAAAAATGTTCCGGTGAACAATTCGATCAATTCGTATGAATTATAACTTGTTAAAGATAGTAATAAAATTGAGGTTTCTTCACGTTTATATTTATCTCTTGTGCTTGTTGTCTGAATTGAAAAAAAAAATAATCATCTCTTTTGTCCATACCAATTATTATATTTGGTTCGTAAAATTTACTTGTATCATTTGTTCTATATTGATCAATAAACTTAGTAATAGTATTTCACTAATGAGTTGAAATGTTACTCTTATAATCATCATCCATAATATTAAAATCAATGGCTAATCCTTTATGATCTAGACATCTTTATATTCAAAACAACTAATTAAGTAAGTATTCATTTCATGAATTTAAAAAAAATCTCCAGATCAACATTCTCTTCTTATGCATGTGGCCAGTGACGAAGCTTAAACATGAATACAGAGGCCCATGTAAATCTTAGAATTTAAAATATAAGGGTTGGGACCAATACATATTAGTTTTTAAATTATCAGACCCAAATACTAATCACACTATATGTGGCCAACGGCGAAGCTTAAACACGAATACAGAGACCCATGGAAATCTTAGAATTTAAAATATGAGGGTTGGGGCCAATACATATATTATTTTTTAAATTATCGGACCTAAATATTAATCACACTACTAACAAAACTCCCGCACTCATTAACCTTAGCCATTGTCCGTGATCGTTTGGTCCATTGGACATTTGCAACTGTGGTAAAAAACTGTGATCTAATTAAGGGTCAGAAGCTCAAATCTCTATAAGTTCAAAATCTGGCCGTCATTAACTAAGATTGTCATTGAGCTCTTCAGACATATACAAGTCATAAGGTTTTACGAGCTAGTCGGTTTCTCCTAAAACAGGTTGATGCTATACTCGAACTTCAAACTAACGATTGACGGTTGAAATTGCGTCTGAAGTATTGACATACCCGAACTATGATGAGTCATTTCGCTTAGCTTGAATTGTCATCGCTATTAAAAAAAACGTTCTTTTTATCGTTCCTCTTCCCTTGTAACCTAACAAAGTAGTGGGGTAAACGAGTCAATAAGGTTTTAATCAAGGCATGATAGATTCACGAAAGGTCGAAAGTAAAACTTTGAGGCACAAAAGTGAAAGTTACAGAATAGTTTAGGGTGGACAAATTATGTCAATTAACCAACTAAACATTACTTAATGACTTTGCTTACGTGGCATTTTCACCTAATTTAGAAGTTTCTATTCAAAGAGAACCAATCACATCGTGCAGTCGGTGCCCACATGCACAACTCAAAATTACCATCCTACCCCTTACAGTCACATAATCTGAACCTATTTCGACCCATAACAAAGGGTAATTTCGACCAAATGCCCATCAAATGCGAACCACTATCGTTGACCCACAAGCTCTTCATCAACTCCATTAACATTCAAATCAAACCCTTGAAAAGTTGAAATATCTTCGATCCCGATTGTTAAAAACCCTAATCTTGACTATAAACAGCTCAAATTTCAAATCTTTAGAGTTGAAAATGCATGATTTTTGCTTTACGATCCCGTACGGGATGATAGTGTTTTGTGGTGGGATAATTGGGTTTGCAAGAAAAGGGAGTACGACGTCGTTGGCTGGTGGTGTGGGCACTGGATTATTGCTCTTTTTAGCTTCGTATCTCACTCTCAGTGCCTTTCATAAGCGAAAGAACTCATGGTTTGGGTTTATTCTTGAAACTGGTATGTTTTTAATGCGTGCATACAAGGTGTTTGATGAAATGCCTCATTGGTTTTTTTTTTGGTAGATTGAAGATGATAGTGTTGAATTATGTTTGATCTAAGCTGCTGTTGACTAGAAAAGTGGGGATTTGTTTGTGGATGTTGGGTTTGATGTTTAATTGCTCATAGCAGATAGATCACTTTATACCCTGTGGCTATTGTGGTGTGATTTGGTTGTTTCATAATTGGTATTTAAGTTATAGCCTTATAGGGTTAGTAAACTGCTGCCATAATTGAAATCATTAATGTCAATAGAAAGTATATATGCATTAAATTGAGTTTGTAAGTTTACTTTTTGTTGTAGTTCATTCATGAGGGAGTTAATCACAATATCCCAAATGCTCAATTGTGTTAGAGAAGGTAATAAAGAAATCATGTCATGGGCAAGACTAAACTATACTTTTTTTTTCAGAAAGAGGATGAGTATGTAATATTTATGAGTAGTTTTAATATGAGTGTTAGATTTTGGTGGATTTAGCTAATTAACCTTACGCCCACTCATTCAATCAAGATTTTTTCACTAGCTCCTCTTGAAACAAGTAAAGATCACATATTAAAGATTTTTTTTCTTTAGTATTGTAGAAATCACCAATCTTCTCCAACTTATTCTTTCGTAGGGACCGAGGGGATGTCAACTGCTTCTCACCATTATAGATAGTGATCAACTCTACAATTGATCTCAGATATATATATATAGGAAAATCTTTTGCAATATCAACACTCAGCACTTATTCGCTTGGTAATTTAAATGTCTTGGTGGCGCAGTTGATCCTGGATGGTGTATCGATTGTGTCTTATGTTTTTTTTACATTCTTTAGCTTTTAATCTTTGTTTGAGTTGACTTTACCTTCATGGTTGGTTTGGGATTCAGCTGCCCTCATCGTCTAATGTATCTTGATTTATCTTTTGCTTGTTTGCCTTGTTAGTCATTTTTGGTGACAATTTAAGAATGTCATGTATGAAAATAATGTTAGACAATTGGATTGAGAGAAGGAAAAACCAACAGTGATCTTGTGGTCCCATCTACTGTTACAGTAGCTTTGTCTCATCCTCCTCTTTAACAAAGCTGGCCATCATGCTATGGCTTTGACTTTCGGCACTCATACGCATAGTGACCAAATTAACACTTGGATCGTGACTTGTCATGGACTCACATCCTTCTCTTAGCTCTTGTTCTTCACTGTGTTCCTGTTGATCATTAACTTTTGAACTAGACCAGCCTTGACGGCCCCTTCCCATTACACGATCCCGGTTTCTTCCACGACAACAATCACAATTGCCACATTTATCTTCCTTTAACATGTTCATGATCACAACTGAACATAATTTACCACAGGTGTCTTCAATTGAGTCTCGGGGATTCACTTTCTCCTCAATAGCCTTCAAATGACCCATCACCTCTTCAAATGCCATATTTTTAATCTTTGAGTATTGCTTAATTGAAGCACCTATTGGTAGGTATTTTTCTGGCATAGAATTTAGGAAGTTTCTCATCACTATCTCTTCATCAAGTGAAGACACAAGACTTTTATTCTTTAGCTATAGCCCACTCAACTTTCTCGCGAATTCATCAATCGTCTTTGCCTCGGTCATCTTCATTACTTCCAACTCACTCCAAAGTATCTGCAAGCGAGCCCTTTGAGCCCTCGACTCCAAGAGTCCGAGACATCTGATCAGTAGTACATCCCACGCATTCTTCGGATCCTTATACTTTGATACTTGAAGGACATCTTCAGGTGTCGATAGATATATTATGGCATTTGCCATTAAGTTCTTTCTCTCCTCCACTTCTCCTTTCATGGAATTGCTGCCCTCTGGCATACCATGTGCAACCAAGATGGTTTCCATCGTTATAGACCATGTAATGTAGTTTGTCATGGTTGGCTTCGGACACTGCAAACTCACATTGCTTGGCTTGCAGACTCACACAATCTCATCAGTTTGGTTCGCTATCTTTGCACCTAACTACCTGATAAAAAACAAACAATCCCACACACACCTCACTCAAATCAACCAATTCCAATCGTTGGAGACTTGGAGTCTTTTTTCTTCCCTGGTTTGATCAATCACTGAGATGTTTTTCACATACCTTTTTCACATATAACAAACTGATCTTGAAGCAGCTCTTGGAGTATCAGACTATCAGACCCTGGTAGAAGCCATCTCAATCGATCAGACCCTTGCAGCCTTCACAGCCCTTCGTTCAGACCCTTGCGGCCTTCACAGCCCTTCGTTCAGGCCCTTGCAACCTTCACAATCGATCTATCGCCCATCGGTTTCTTTTTCTGTCTCGTTTCAACAACCCCTCAACGGTTTTCTTCACAAGTCTGGATCAACGCAGCTAACAAAATAATTTACACTTCATGATTAAAACTAGCACACAAATAGTTATATTTAACATTTGTATCACATGTTCATATATCTTATTCGCAATTTCACATATAAAAAGGAGTGCATGAATAGTATGTGACAGTGTATGCACTAACGTTTAGTGTTGAATTTATGATATAAGATGTAGTTAGGTTTCTTGAGCTAATATTTCCGTTTTTAGCCTTTCTATATATGTTGTCAATTTTTCTTTTAATATTGAAATTATAGTCTGGTTAATTGTAAAGGATACCATATTAACATGCTCTGTTATCTTCTTGTTTGGTCTATTCTTGATATCAGTTTGTGCTACTGCACTCACGTGGGTTATGGGACAGCGATACACTGAAACTGGTAAAATAATGCCCGCAGGTCTTGTTGCTGGTATCAGGTATGATTTGAAAAACCTATCTCTTGCATCCGATTTAAACAATCATGATTTGGTTGAATTATCATATGGAATCTGCAGTGTTCTTAAAACTTAGTTGATTATAACATCTTACATTTGTTTTGTTATCACAGTTTTTATATCTGTAGCGATTTAATCCCTGTTTTAATTTGCATCCTATAATCAAATATTTGGTGAACTCTGTCTGATGTTTTGCTTCTGTTGCAGTGGACTGATGACAGCATTTTACCTGTACAAGATAGTCACCGGTGGTAACCATTTTCCAGCCAAAACTGAATGACCTAAGATCTTCAATTTGATTCTAAACCTAGCATCTGTAATTTGCATGTATTCTGAATGGTTTGCCGTGTATACCAAATACTGTAGCCATGTTTTGTGAAAAGAGAATTGTGTTGTTCTTTAGCAAAAGTAGAGGTGTCAATCATGTCGGGCAGACATGTTACATGTTTGTGGGTTGAATCATTGAACATAGCCATGTATTTATTCCAGTCAAAGACATCCGTAACCCTAACATGATCCGTTTGACCCATTTATCTAAACGAGTCTAACAGGTCCTCAGATTGTAATAGAGGGGTTAAATAGGTTGACATGACAAATGTGCCCAATTTAGTTAAACAAGTCAACCAAAACACCAACTCATAAACACTAACTCATTTAAAAAACAATTACCAACATCCAAAACCCTGATTATTTAAACATATGATTATCAAAATACGCACATCATTACCACAAATTTAATGGCTAATTGAAAAATTACACATATTTTACTTACATAAGCATCCATGGCTTTTAACATAAGATTCATTTAATTTACAAGCGTATATCCTTGTACAGAGCAGTAAATGATCTAGTGATCTACCACTACATTTTTTGACAACATTTGATCTATACAAACGATCTGTGTTAATTTAGTCTAAACACATCCTTCACCTTTAAACAAGAAGGATAAAAGGATAAATGGCTACAATCCTACGATTATTATGCCTATAATTGTACAGATTTAGCAGTACTGGGGCCTTGAATAATCTGGGGGTAGCGATGGGCAACTTTCAGTCATATGCGGGTACGGGTCAATGGTATTGTATCCTGGTAGTTCCATTCGATATTTTCCCTTAATTTGACAAAATGGAAGCTCAACCGTATCGCCTTCATTACACCATTTTGGCAGACGACTCGAATTGTTTTCATAAAAGTTGAGCGTGTAAGCATCCTTTATCTGCATAACTTTAATAGGTTAAGATAAAAGAAAAGGGCAAGAACTTTAACTAATCCAAATTTTGAACTTGGAAGTTGGATCATATAAATTGACAAATTCACTTATATATATTTATAAGACTGACCGTGAACTCGGTAACTTGAATTTGGTCTGCAAGATCTCCAAAAAGTCCTGCTTCTTTGTACATTTCAAGTACGAAAGCAACACAAGAAGTTGACTTTCCATCAGCGTATACCCAATCATCTTGTTCGGGTATTGTCAGTAATTCAGCAAAAGATGAACCACGTTTTTCAACTTCCACTAATATCTCAGCAAGTTCAAGCCCCTGCAAAAGTTCAAACTAGCATCAAGATGATTTTTTTAAATATGATTGCATACATACCCAGTGAAATCTCACTCTGTTTTAAATACGATTACAAAACATATATCATTATGCGGGTACGCCCCATGTTGACATGTTACCCTTCACATCCATTTGACCATGTTGACACTGATCAAGCCATGTTGGTTATTATTACTTAACCCAATTTGACATGTTGGTTACAACTTAGCCTATTTTGACATGCTACTCGACTATCCATTTTGCCACCTCCAGATTCATAAATAATTAATTATTATCACAAAGAGCATGTAAAAAAGTGTCAAGGAAAATCAGATCGGACCTGAGTACCAAGCCGTTTATTCAAGGCTTCATTCCACATATTAGCTGCATATGCAGGCTGCATTTGATCCCACACTGTCATAACAGATGCAACCTACAACATAAATAGTCATTTAACACTCACAAAACAAGAATTAGGGTGATGGACTGAAAACTTGAAACTACAAGTGATATATGCAAGGTAATGCGGTACCAGATTAGCATCCAAAGGTGGTGGATAATTATCACTGACAGTATCTATCCAACTAAATATCAAATTATGATAACCATATGGCAACCCAACCATACTTTGTGCATACTCCCAAGCAGCGGTTTCATTAAATCTAGACCGTAGATCAGGATGCAAAGGAAGCAAAGCAATATGTGGATTAGCATCATCTTTGGTCAACTCAAATTCCCACCACTCATCCCATGGTAACAATGCAATAACATCTTGGCCCTATAGTCAAAATTCAATCAACCCATGGTCAACTAAAAAGCTAAAAAACTTAGTCATACAAATTAAGATTTTACATTTTTACCTCGTCATCTTCATGTCCAGATTCACCAACCCATAGTTTTCCTTGCGGGTCCCTCAAGCAAACAGCAGAATGACCAGCGTATGCCCCGGATACCCATTTTTCAAGGGTCTCAAACCCGCCCCATCTACCACGGATTTTTGATATTGCAAGGAAGTCCCCTGAATGAATATCATCTTGGGTTATGTTTGTTATCCATGGTTCGGGTCGCACCTCAAAATTAGCTCCCATATGTTTCTTGAGAAAAGCAAGATTAGAACTCTCCCCCCAACCCGTATTTGTGAATAAAGGGAAGACCTCCCATAATGCTTCTAGAGTTCCTATCATTCCTGCTTCCATGAGAAAAATTGAAACTCCTTTACGTTTCACCTTTCATAAACAAGAGACTAAATTAGCACCAGATGTTGAGAAATAGACGTGTCAGGTATGTAGTAAAAATTTAAAATTTAATATGTACTTAGCATGTCAACTGTCAAATATGATTAAAAAGATGATCCTGTTTCATCAATAATCTACTATAAAGATAAAATGATGGCATAATTTCAAGCTTTTATTGATAAGAGGTTAAGTAGCAACTAAATTGGACAATATCAATAAACCGCAAGTACATTAACTTTTTACCAATAAAAGTATGTTGCTATGATGATAAAAAATAAAGGTATGTTGTTATGATTGTTAAAAAAGGGAAGATGCTATTTGTTACACAATTAACCTCAAACTAATTTAGGAGATCCTTTATACATTGAAAAAAAAAAACACCTTGGCCAGCTTTAAACACACTTGACCTGAAACTTTATATCTATTTTATTCTTTCAGGAGGGGGGTCGATTTATGACAAAATTTAACCTCTTGTCATCACGCAAACACTTAACAGCCATACTTGGCAAAAATGGTCGGTTATAAACCAGTTACCCCCAAATCTTGCTCTATAACTTATCAACAAAAAGCGAATTTGTTAACTTACATATTCATACTCAGCTTTCTCACTCCATTCATCGAACTCAAGCGTATGCTCTCGGGATATAAAATAATAGTCCCACGTCACACGATACGGAGTCGCAAAGACATAAATATCCATACATGTCCAACTGTGTGCCTTGCTTACCTAAAACAATAGCCCAAAAACATCAATTCAAAGAAAAAAACAGTCCAAAAAAACTTGCAATAAATCTAAAGCCACACACACAAAGCTAATACCTAAATCAAATTCAAATCCAAATTCATGGATAACAAACTGAATTTATACTAAACTGGTGTTAGGCCTTACATAAATCAAAAATACAATATTACAATCATCTCTATCAATTTTCTAAAGGGTCCTGTAAGCCTGTAACTTATACACGCCATATTATAAACTGACATTAGCCTTATCATAGCGACGATGCACTAAATACGATGAAAATTCAGGGGCTGTCAGATTTCCATACGACCTTTATAACTCTATACTAGGGGCTACAAATTTCTACACGAGGGACCTATACGCCCCTAACAGGCCTATACGACGCGTATAGAATTTCTTAAAACAAAATCTGTAGTGTCCAAATAACCCAACCCTTAATTAGTCTCTAATAACTTCTATGTTCATAACTAGGTGACAAGCAAAATCAGGTAAACCAATTGATCCAAACTAAAATCAATCAATAATCATTATGATTCACTGACCTTGATATGAAGTGTGCCTCCCCCAAATTCACTACCACTTTTATTATGAAGCTCTAACCACGCAGTGTTTTCGTAAAAGCACGAGCCTTTCCACCGCAAATCGGAGTTATTCGCCACCGCAGCGGCGCCGACGAAGCTTGGAAGAAGATCGGAGGCGCCGCGAAGAGAGTTGAGAATAGGCCATGAAACTTGACGGGGCAAAAGAGGGAGTATGTCTTCTGGATGAATTGGTGCTTTTAGGGCTTGTACGTTTGGAGTATGGGTACAAGTGACGAGTATGGTGATGATTAGCGTTGTTACGAAGGATGAAGATGAAGGTGCCATTGACGTTCGATTGCAGATGCAATTTGCGGTTGAAGAAGTGTTTTGGTTCAAGTTTGATTTATATCACTTTAAAGTGTGTTTTTGTTTCTTCATGTTTAGATATATTACTGGAAGCCCCCTTGAGGTTTGATTATGTTGTTAGTTAGCGGTGTGTTTGAAGTTCACTCATAATTATGACTCACATCAATTTTTTCCGGAATCAAGTTGGTTGTAGTCGAAGACTCGTCAACTAATTGTTACAGAAGAAAATCATGATATGAACCTTCAACTATACCATGTAAAATGTTTATACTTTGTCTAGATGAGCATAGTCTATATTTTATTGGACCAACAACACTTCTAACTTTTATTTAAACTCAACGACAGTCTCACACCCAAAACTATGATAGTTATAACTGATTTTCACTTGATCTCACTCACAATGATGATTATAAGCAAAATGATAAAACACATCTTTCTTGTGTAAAAAACTAAGAGTAAACTGCAGTTTTGGTCCCTGTGTTTTGATACCATTAACAGTTTTAGTCCCACCTTAACAGTTTTGGTCCCTGTATTTTTATTTTCTAACAGAATTGGTCCCAAACACTAACTCCATCCAATTTTTCGTTAAGTCTCTCACACGCGCCCCACATCTAAGGTAAAATTGTCATTTCTCCCTCTTTTTTTTATCTAAGTCATCATGTAGGTTAACATTTTTATTTAGTCGTTTGTCAAAAAGAGCGAGATAAATGACATTTTTACTCCGCATGTGAGAGACTTAACGGAAAATTGGATGGAGTTAGTGTTCGGGACCAAACTGTTAAAAAATAAAAACACAGGGACCAAAACTGTTAAGGTTGGACCAAAACTGTTAATGGTATCAAAACACATGGACCAAAACTGCAGTTTACTCAAAAACTAATTGAAAAATCTATGATGGTTATACAAGTAAGATTCTCCTAGACAACAAAAATAAAAGTTATGAATAACATTTGCCGAAATTTAAAATAAATAGATATCAACCGGTAAATCATAATTAGGGTTATTGAAATCTAAGTTGTGATAGAAAGTAATTATTTACACAATTATTCGTTACACTGATATTTTAAAACTTGTAAAGTTTACAAGTTTTAAATTTTATATAACGCTTCAATTTTCTTAATTGGGTCGTGACGAATGCCTTTAAACGTTCGTCTTAAATGGTCCGAACAAAGTTATGCTTTTTCTACCAACAAACGTGGCACTCAAAATTCACCAACATTATGTAACAACTTGATAAAAGTTTCTTTTAATGAACTATTGTATATGTGATTTTGTAAAAGTTTTGGACTAGCATATTAGTAGTGTTTATTAAGCAAGGGGCAATGTCATAAATAAATTTGTTTCATTTTGTATCTTGTAACTAAACACGAGAAAACCAAAAAAGAGGATATCTCCAAATCCAATTACTTGGTGATTAAAGTGTACACGGGATACCAGAATGTGTCATTGTCATGCAACAATAACATCTCTCTCTTTAAACACATAAACTAATGTATCAATCATTGATATACCCATTGATCAAATGTTTTACAACCGAATATTCCACGTTAACGTTGTACTATGCGTTACGTTATATCATACGGTGTAAAAATCACATCATGTTGTTGATGAATTACACCAATCTAGTGGTTGGTACAAGAATTTTTCCACAGCTGGTTAAATCGGTGTTAATTGAGTTTCAAATATGTATATAAAGACACTAGTGAGGCCTAAATAGATTTGCCCCTAGTCTCTTGTACTTTATAAGACGCTTTGGAAAAGGAAGCTATACCCACACCACCTTAAATTTAATCTCAGACCGCCTGCTGCAACGGTTGTTGAAAACATGCAAAAACAAGGTAAGGCGCTAGTTACTTGAGGAAAATGGTAATCAATTTTCCTCAAAGTAACGGATTTAGACGAGTCGTGACAATAAGCCCATAAATCAATCCACTTAAAAAGTGGTTAAGTTACTTTCTATATTCATTTCTATCAGTTTTTCTTTTCAGTAAGGAATAACAAACATGCTACAATATAAAGTTTGTTTATCTTACACTTAATATCCTCAAATAATAAAACACATAAAATTACACAGCTGACCAGAAGAAAGTCAAAGTGCCTCAGATGCCACAAAGGAAGAGACGGAGGACACACAAGGGAACCAATAACGCCGTTTGCCATCTCGGTGACCATCATCAATCATTGCAAGACCCTCCTGCAGACATGAACATACTATTAGACAGGCACAAAAAAGAAAATGCAAAAAACAGAAAGTTTTGGTGAAATTAAGTGCTCACATCTAATAAGGTTTCAAGGGCATCGGTGGCACGGCCAGTGGACCATGATAGACGTTTTTCTACTTCTTCAACTGTCACAAAACCTTGAGCCTAAGAAGCAACAAGTGACATACTTTGTCAGCAAAGATCTTTCTTACTAAAACATATGTCAAAAGTTTAAAAAAACTGCATTCAAAAGGCATATTGACAGCGTTCAGAAGTAATAAACTAACCTGTGATAATTCTAGAATTTCATTGTGATCTTTCTTCAATTCTGTCGGGACAGAACGAACAAGCTTTCGTTTTCCAACACTAATCACTTCAAAACCACTTCCTAACACCTGAATAATCTTGTTAATATTATTATTACATGCAAGGAAAAGAAGGTCAACTGACAGCATAACAACAACAAAGTACCTTTAGTTTACTAATTGCACGTAAGCAATCATCTTCAGACACTGCCTCACGAGCACCTTTTCTTCTCTGACTTAAAATCTTGCAGAGTTCCTCCAAATTGATCAAACCGCCATTAATGGGTCTAGTAGCCAAGCAAATATCAACAATTTGCACCCCTAAAAACCCATATAAGTTTATTTGCATTGATCAATGGAATGATGAGAAGTTGATAACAGAAACACCGAAACATTAAATGTCAATGTTCACATGACTCACATAACCATCAGAACCAAAACAAACACTCACCAATTTCATAATAGAAATCACCAATCCCTAAAAGCTCGGCCCAGAAACCTTTATTCGATGCTAGCGGATCCACTCCAACTTTTGCACACATCTCATGAAACTGTGATCTAAAAGCAGGGTTCTTGCGTATGTCATTCTGCAGTTAACACAACAGAACATAAACCATTAAAGCTATTCTATATTCACTTACTGTTGACCTCTATCATGCACAGTTAAGCAGTTAGTTAGATTTGTTGTGTCTGCTATGTTTCAATTTTCTCATCCTCTAATTGATCATCATATTACACAAGTGGCAACTTTATACACAATCAGAAAATTCACAATAATTACAGCATAATTAAACTAACTGTTAAACCTTTTAAGATCAATTCCTACAGCTAAATCATGAACAAAAGCACACACTCAGAGCTCAACAAATCAGTTAAACAGATAACTGAATGGAAAAATTAGGGCAAAAATAATACCTTGTGTTTGCGAGCAAAGTCTTCTAATTGAGATTTAAAGGTTGAAAGTTGTTCTTTCATAAGATCGGTTCGTAACTTGGCTACATTTTCTCCCAGCAATCGATATTGATCCTGATAAATCGTTGTTTTCAATTCATAAGATATGAATTGATTGATACATAAATTGAAGTAAAAAGTAAAGGAGATTAATGCAAACCCTAGCAGCGGCGGCGGTTTGTAAACCACCAATTCCTGGTCTTCGTCTCATCGTTCAATATGCAACCTCCGATCAATCTCCGATGTAAATGTTGGCAATCAGGATTTGCAATTTGTAGAACGAAAAAGAAAGAGATTGTGTTATAGGTGGTTTTAAAAAATGAATGAGAGTTTAATATCAACAAATCAGAGTGGCGCAGCGGAAGCGTGGTGGGCCCATAACCCACAGGTCCCAGGATCGAAACCTGGCTCTGATAAGTTAGAGTGGCTTCTGCGAATTTTTTTTTTTTCATTTTTAAAGCGTAAATTACTTATTTCGTTCTTTAAGAATTTCATTTTCATCCTCAAACTAAGGAAATAACATAAATCAAGCTTGATAAATATATTGTGTAACAATTTTCATCATTTACTTTAAACAAATTAACAATACTCATCCATTTATGTTCATGTTTTTTATACAATTTCATCATTTCTAATATATAAATATAAAACAAATTAAAGAAATGATGAAAAGTGTAAAATAAAAACATAAAAGGAAGATTTTTGTAATTTTTCATTAGTTTAAGGACTAAAAGTGAAATTTATTATATATATAAAAGACATAAAATATAATTTACTCTTTTTATAATAAGGGTTATTGAGTTTTAATAATCCGAACTTTTGTATAATGGCCGATATTAATCCCAACTTAAAAAATTTCATGTGGAAATCAATCTCAACTTGTAACTTATTTTCCTACAATAATCCTCCATTAAAATTAACTTAACGCCGTTAACGTTTTTTTGCATTTCTGACCGATGTTTTAGGGATTTTGATCGGGAGGACGATACGAATCTATTGATGTAAAATTTATCTTGAGTCGATGCTCCAAATGAAGAAATTTTAACATCCGATTTAAGCACCGTTAGGTTTAAAGACCCGATTGAAGACCGTTTGGTCGTTTGGAGCATCGACTCAAGGTAAGTTTTACATCAATAGATTTGTATCGTTCTCCCGATCAATAGCCCTAAACATTGGTCAAAAATTCGAAAAAACGCTAACGGCATTAAGTTAACTTTAACGAAGGATCACTATAGGAAAATAAGTTGCAAGTTGGGATTGCCACATAAATTTTTTTAAGTTGGGATTAATATTGGCCAATATACAAAAGTTTGGATTATTAAAATCCAATAACCCTTATATTAACAAGTAGCCTAAGCGATATGTGTTCGTTTTATTAGTTAAGAGAAGGTTTATCTTGTCACAAAAGAATACTAGAAAGTAACTAAATACAAGCGACACTCAAATATGATGATATGAAGTAATAATATTGCAATACTAATACAACCGACATTTTAGGTTTGTTGCGTGCTGTTGTACCATCTCAGTTATAAAAAAATAGTGGTGGAAATGAGCTGAGCCTAAACCCGCTTAGTCTTGAGGTCGACTTGTTTTGGTTTAAGAGAACTCGAGCTCGGCTCGTAAAAATCTCAAACTGCACTCTAAACTCTATATCCAAAGAAAAATCTTCAACCGCTATCCTCATACCTTTTTAATTCCTGAATCTAAATACTTAGCAACTATAATTCGTAACCAACACAATCCTTGACTTCCAAATCATGTTTTAAAAATAAAACTTATTTATAATACCGTAAACACTAATAATGAATCGAATGATTCATTTATTGGGATGGTGGAATTGGCCAGAAGCCAATTCATTTATTTGAAAAATTATTAGAATTAAAATAGAAACTGAAAGAGTGAATATTCGCCTACAAAAACTTTTTTTTGGATTGCTAAAATTGGGTCATCCAATATGATAAAGAGTAAAACAAAAGATAACCTTTATCAAATCAAGTTTGCCCAGAGTCTATATTAGGTAGGGGCGGCATGGACGATCGCTTAAGGCATAATCTCTTCAGAGACATCAATTTCATCATTCGGGAGAGATATGACATGTTAACCTCCTAGATTATTAACGAGAGCGTGGTTGAAATGAAAAACACTTGAAGTAAAACAAGAAAAATAAAATTAGCTATGTTGCATCCTAAAAGAATGTGATGAAGCCATGAAGGGATTCGATCGGATGAGAACATAACGGTTTTGATTGGGATAGTTGAGTCCCACTTGAAATCAACTGGACCAAATGAGTTCCACTTTAATATATCTCTTTTTAACAACAATTCTTTAATATTTATAATCAATATACTAATCTAGATAATATTTACCAAATAGTTTGTAAAACTAGCTAATCTATATATTATTGATCGGTTCAAAAATTATAAATAATAACAAATACTTTTTTTAAGTTTTTGCTTTATTTATTCCGTACTTAACCTGCAAAGATATGATAAACCAATTTGATATGAAGAATGCTAGGAGTGCTTCGCGAGTTGTAGGTTAGATATTATGATATGTAATTTTTAATACTTCGATTTTGTTATGTTTATTTATTGAACGTTTATTTTTCGATTTAAAATAATTAGTTTATATAATTTATTTTTTTCAGCTCAAATAAGACATTGAAAACCTCATGAGGACTGACCCTGACTTTGCCCCAGCACTTTTATGCAATGACAAATCTTCCTCTTAAGTTTTTAAGTTTCCATTTTTACAATTATTTTACTTTTTTTTTATTATATTCTAACCATCCTTCATTGATCGAACGAAAGTATATATATACACGGCGATCATCGTTTGTCATCGTGTAGGGTTTTATTTACAAAACCACACAATGTCAAACGATATGTGTGAAGAGCTCATCGTTGAAATATTCTCAAGGCTACCCTCAAAATCCCTTCTCCGGTTCAGATCACTTTCCAAATCGTTACATGCTCGTATAGCCAGCCGCAGTTTCATCCGATCGCATGAAAAAGCCATCATCATACACAAACTTCATCATAAAAATGTGTATACATTGCATTCAGGTGGCCAGTTCACAAACAATCCTTATGCTGGCATAACACCAGTCGTGTTTCCGTTCACACGTTTCACTATATTCGGTTCATGTAATGGAATTATATGTGTTTACGAACACGGAAAGAATATTAATCTATGGAACCCTTCAATCAGGAGAAATGTTACCATACCTCTACATGATGGTCGATGTTTGGGTCAATGGGAGGAATGCGGGTTTGGTTTCGACACAACCATTGACGATTACAAGATTTTGAGGATAACTCAAAAAGGTTCGTTTGTTTACACTGTGAAGACACGCACTTGGCGCAAGATTGCTTCGCCTACTGGTCACTATTGTTGTGTGGCAAATCGGCCATGTCTTCTCAATGGAGTGTTGCATTGGGGCGTAACATGCTATTCAGTTGATGCATTGCATGATTATGTATTGACGTTCGATTTGAGCTCTGAGGTTTTTTCTGCTATTGAGGTGCCAAAACCAAGTTGGGAAACGAATGTTACGATCATCAAAGGTTGTCTAGCTCTGATTTCTTCAGAATATGATGCTTGTTGGATTTGGCTAAGGAGAGAACACAATAACGCCGCTGCTTCTTGGTATGTTGCTTTTAAGTTGAATACAAATCCGCTTCAAGGCACAACCCAAAGTTCTCAAGTTTTCCCAAATGATGAATTACTATGCAGCATTACTCTTAAGGGAATAGCAGTTGATATAGTAGCTTATAATCCTAAGACAGATGTACTAACGCAACTAGTGAACTTGAGTGATTCAAGTAGCATAGTTGGCATGGATACGTGTGTCGAAAGCCTTGAATTGTTAGATACAGGGATTCAACTGATCATGGGAAGCAAATATACTAGGTAAAGAAGAGAAGCAGAACAGTGAAATTATGGAGTGAAAATCTTTCAATTATTTATTTTATGTTTTTAAATGAAGTAACCAAATTTTAAAGACCTTTTAGTAGTTTTATAGCTATAGAAGTTTAGAAGCTTTTATTGCACCATGGTACAACAGTACAACTGTTTTATTACTTTCAATATTCATACAATATTCGACTCGGTCTAGTTTTCAGCCCATTATACAATTATAGACCCTAAACGCTAAACACTAAACAGTCTTGTATGTGGACAGCTTATAACGTATTACGGGTATAATACATTGCATTTTGAATTAACAGTTTACAACTGTTAGCAATAGAAGAGTCCTACTCTAATTCTATCTCATTTCCAAATGAAAACACGCATATATCTTTAGTAATAAACGATAATCCGATATTGTTGTGGTTCTTAATCTTAGAGATGTGTGTATGTGTGTGTATATATGGATCATGTTGATATACCTGTAACATCTTTTGGTATCAAAAACAGGAAAAGAAGGGGTATAAGTGTGCACACGACTTGAATCGCGATTCCAAAAATAAGATTATCAAAAGAACCTGAAGAAATGTCCAAAACCGAACCCAAACTATCGCCAACAAATGAGCTCATTGTGGATCCAAAGTTGTTAATTGACATGTAGAGTGCAAATAGGGTCCCTTCTATTCCAGGTGGACATAATTGTCCAGATAGGATCAGAAAAGGCATGAACCTGCAATCAGAAATGAAGTTGTTGCTCACTTTGACTCTGAATAGTCAACCATGTTGTTTACTTTTAAAACAAAAAAATTATGATTAAATATATTAGAGTTCATAAAAAAGTTTTAAAATTGGCAGTGTTGATAGGCTACAACGTGACATTAGAAAGTCAAGAAGTAACTTTTTTTCCTGAAATGGAGAAAATAGAGGCTGGATGATGGGTTAGGTACTGTTTCCAAAACTAAGAATACACTTTGAACGTCTTTCGACCCATTTGTGTGTTCCTTTTGTTAGTTTTCTTTTTTGTCTAACAAAATTGAGAAAAAACTGAACCCAAATGGACATATTCAGAAGTAAATGGGTCAAAATTGACACCTTCAGGCATTAAAATTCCTGCCTACCAAGATCAAGATATGCACACATCATCACCAAAAGCTGATTTTTTGCCCCAACGGTTAAAACCCGAATCTTAAATGAGGTTAAACAATAAACATGATACTTGTGTGTGTGTGTGGATGTCAATGGATAGATTGCTAGCAACATATTATATATAAAAGAGGTCGTGAAAATAAAGCACATACTTGAACTGATGAACTACATCCGAGAGAGCGGACCCAAACAACACCATTGTTTTGTCTGATATGCCAAGCGGAACATTTAGTCTTGAAACCAATATTACGTCTACAAGAGCCAATTGTGACAGAGTAACATGAGCAAACCTGCAAAATACTTCAGATTAGCATCAAATAGCAAGCTTTATATAAAAAATTTTAATCCCTATACGTAGAGGTAGCTTGATTGGCAGGTTGAGCAAGTTGGGTAACAAACCAAGCAGGTGCAAGTGGATACGGGCAATTTTTTGTACGGGTTGAAACTGGCCAGTCTAAGCAGGCTAGTCCATAAAACAGTTTTTTCCTCATTTTTGTTTGCAAATTGTGATAGTTATATGATACAAAAACAATATTATTACAATAATAATTAAAAGTTTTAGAAATTTAGCCAAGCTTTTTTACCATTATAACATAAAACACAGCTCAAATCAACCCAATCAAATATGAGTAGTTCATTATAAACTTACATGAGAATCTTTCTTAATTTCATCTTCTTTAAGAAACGGTTGTAAGTTAAAGTTCCAAACATGAGGCTCATCCACCCAATAACATGCGAAGCTCGCAGAAAGGAAGCTTCTAGATTCAGGACTTCTGTCTGGTAGCGGAACATAACTGTCGAGAGATTTGGAATGGTTGCCTGTGCTAGGAAAAACCAAGCCATTGGTCTGGTTTACCCAGTAACCTGAATCAGGTGAAAGCTATAAACAAGGAACTAATTATGGGATCACTTTAAACAAGGATGGAACCCGCCAAATAAAGGCAGAGAAAATTATATGTGATGAATCGAAGCTGCAATTGAAAATGATATATACATGCAGATTTGGTAATTTGGATTGTTATGTTAAAACTCCAACAGGTCATACAGGTATAGCTTTAAACTTAGCTAAACAAGGTTAAAGCGGTCAAGTGTTGCACATAGTGTTCTTATATGCTTAGGAGTAAAAGCCTCCTAATCGTTTTACTGAAATATAAAGGTTTTAGCAATACAGTTTTGTAAACTTATTTCAGGCATTAGTTGCATATAAAATTAAACAAAATAGGAAAAAGGTATTGTTGATGAGTCCCCCGACCCGGATCATTTTGACCCATTACCAGACCCACCAATTTTGCCACCACATGGCTACATTATAAACTCTTCATAAGAAAAAAAAAGTAACAGAAACTAGGTAGTCAAAGGCTGAAGGCATGAAGGGCGAGCCTTTCACCCAGCCGCAAGGCACAAAAACATGAGGGCCTAGGCAAGCAAGGCGCATGTGTATTCCAGACCATTTTTAGCTGTTTTACGCTATTTTTAGATGTTTCAGACCATTTTTAGCTATTTCTGCCTGTTCAGACCAATTTTTTGCAAAACTTTGCCGAAATTTATGCATGTACGCCTTGATGGACGCAAGGAGTTTTGACTACATTGAATAAAAAGTTTAATTATCAAGTTGTACCTCAGAATAATTGGGCGTTGAAAAGCTTTAAACAAAGTATAACCAGCCCTTTTAAAAGATTGGAACCATTGTGATGTCAAAGATTCATCTTTTTCAGTCTCTTGATATTTACTTATATTGAACAGTATTTTCTTGCTACTTTTATGGCTTCTTTTTCTCATCAAAGTACCAGGTTTAGGAGGTGAAGGTGATTCTGCTGATAATCTACCTTCATCGAATATATCTATATCAGAGTCATTAGAAGTAGAAAATTCAGGCAATTGTAAACTGCTTATAGAACTATCCGCCACAAAACCACATGAAAATAGTTGTATAGTTGGCAAAACAGAAAAAAGTAAAAATATGGTGTTCATTTGAAAGATATTTAGTGTGTATCCTCCAAACAAACTCCCACAGATTCCACCAAGAGCCATTGTCATCCATGATAGTGATTGCAGATCGCCAGCAAATGTAGCCCTGAATTTGAAATATACGCAGATGAAAGATACTTTCGAAGAAAAAAAAACAGCTTACAAATAACATGTACATGTACAATGTGGCTTGTGAGGTCAAAACTATAGCTTTTATTAATTCGTTGTTGATTCCATTTGAATTTATCTCTAACAAGACGAAAGTTGCAGAAAAGTTTTCCCAATGCATAAAAGCTCCTAAATCAATTTACTCAACATTTGACACACTAAATATACATAAAAACATTAAAAATCTCTGTGAACAGAATTAACTATTTTGACATGTTATCCACCCGCCATTCCCACCAGGCCCATTCATTTTTCCACCTATGCTTTCCTTGTACTAATAAGCTACGAATAGTAGACTTTAACATCGATACTATTCAATTTTTCAACATTTTCTGTAATTTAAACATATCAATGACTGTCTTCTTGAACTATGATGCAATTTATGTCAAATTTGGAGTTTATAATTAGATATTTTGCATAAAAGATTCAAACTGTACCTCAAGAACGTGGGAGTAACTAGAAAATGAGTATTAAAAGAGAATATAAGAAAAGGGTAAAAGGAACATACTTTTCATGCCTAGCTGCCTCTGCAATCATTGCATCAATTACAACATCTGCCATTGCCGAGCCCAGATTTTGCAATGATAAGAAAATCATGAGTTGATGTTCAGAATTTCTTATGGACTCCTGAAATCCAAGAACTGCCCATGAAAAGAGAGAGAACAGTGTCGCAATGACCAAATAAGGAACCCTTTTTCTTCCTTTGATTGGGATACAATCTGATATTATTCTGCACCCAAGATGTGCAATAGTTTGTTACTTTGTGTCAACTTAATATATGATGTCTTTAAATTAAAAAAGATTAATCAACAAAAAAGACAAATGATAAACAATTAGATCAATACCCATATATTGGTTTTATGCTCCATGGAAAAAACGATATGGATATTACAAACTGAGAAGCCGAGGGTGATAGCTTCAATATGTCTTCCAGCTGGTAGGAAACTGATGTCCATACAAAAGATCTAAACCCCTAACCAAATTAATCATGCATAACTACATTAGCCTAATTACATAAGAAACCAAACAGGTTCATGTCATTGTAAAACGCAACTTAAAAAAACACATGCTAGGGACAGATTTGTCAAATTTGCAGATATGAGAAGAAGAAAATGAAATGATTCAGAGGAAGAAGTTTGCATCGATTCTCGTCTGCCCTCTAGTACTGGATTGCACGCATTTAAGTACTAATGACAACTAATCAGTTACACTCTCAAATAACTAAATGTTATAAACTAACTAACTTGCAATTACCAATTTCACTATATACCTTCTTCTACTTTCAAGAACGAAAGTATTAGTCTTCGTTAGTTCCCAGTTATTCATTCCATAACACCATATTTCATGAACATCGCAAACAAACACTCAAATTGAAACTAATCCAATGGCATGTCAAGACAACATTCTATTTTAAAATTGTGCCTTGACCTTTGAAAAACTTGAAAAGATACTACATTTAAACATCAAATACGTTCTCTGAATGATAATCTACTCAATGAAAATGCTTGCATTCATCTTCTCGATCTCTAGATACTCATTGAGCTAAAACTATGGGTCCTACTATTCAGACACCCCACTTGTATAATTTGACACCTCATATACCCCTTGTGTATCCTATACAGGACGTATAACAAACACTACG
This sequence comes from Tagetes erecta, assembly GCA_030867185.1. Taxonomy (NCBI): domain Eukaryota; kingdom Viridiplantae; phylum Streptophyta; class Magnoliopsida; order Asterales; family Asteraceae; genus Tagetes; species Tagetes erecta. Next base: position 53,144,222 of record CM061486.1, on the reverse strand, counting down.
CTGAATACACGGAAAATTCGGGGGGCTGTCAGAGAGTTATAACTCTATACGAGGGGGCTATACAAGCCGTGCAACAAAAGATGATACTGAAGATGAGGAAAAATCCAAGTGTAAGTCATAGGGATATACGTCTCGTATAGCTCTATACATGGGACCTATACGCCAAGTATTATGCCTTATACGAGGCGTATAGAGTATCAAACAAATAATCTCTTCAATTCATGAGCTAAACAATAAAAAGATCAGCTTATTAGTCTAATATTGACTCACTCTTTCACTTTGAATTTCTAAACTGAAACAATTTCAAACAATATTCAATTATTCATCATGTAATAAGTATGAAGACAATGCTAATAACGCAGAAAAGAAGATCAAAAAGCCCTAGAAAATGATGAGAAAAATCATAAATGAAGGGATGATGAATAACAAGAGAAATTGAGGAAATGAAACCTGGTTAAAGTAAATCAAGCAAACGAGCCAAAGAAATGGAGCATCGAATGTGATCCGAAGCTGTTTGATCCACGTTGTTATCATTTTCGTATCTTCATTTTCATCGCCACAACATATACGTTTCTCCTTGCATTTCCTATTTTCTTCCTTGTCCAACCGTTTCTTCTTATTCTTATTATAATATTTTTTTATCCAAACACAAACACAACTTTGCATTTCATTTTGAAGCCAAACGTGTAAAAGAATTATATACTTATGAGTTTAATAACTCATTTTTAAGGGCTTGTAAAATAATAACTAATCCACGATTTGTTGATTGATTATAAAAATGTCTATATCATAGCATATTAGCATGTTATAGAATTTGTAATTTTAAAATATGAGGCCTTAGACTCAAGTCTAAGTTACTTTATACGTACTGTTTTTTTAAAATTATTTTGCTAAAAAAGGAAGAAACCTTGACTCCTTGAGTGGCACGAGTGAAAGAAGGGCTTGTTCTTGAAGGGAGACGATGAGAGAGATTTGCGAAGTGATAGGTACTTACTATGCCAGATCAAGTGAGTTATATAAGAAGTGGATCTTTTTAGAGGCCGAAGCAACAAATTTTAGTATTTTTGTGATTTTGCCTACATGATTAGAGGAACATTAATTTAAACTTGTTAAATATGTTGGGCTTGGATATTAAATCAATTACATCACTAACAAATGTTTTTTTGTTAAACAAGATTACAAAAACAATACTACGGAGTATTATTTTTTGGAGTTTGTTTTACTATTATACGAGCTATGGATACTCTATAGTTCTATAGTTATATTTTTCTACATCTCTATCATTCCCTACAAATAAATATTGGTATGATACATGTTCACAAATAAATATTGGTATGATACATGTTTATGTGTTTTTCAAACAAGTTGTTTGGCACTTTAGCTTAAGGGTATAGTAATGTTTATTTTTATCTCATATTATCACTCTTCCTAAACCTTGTTGTCTACATGAGATTTACTAGGTGTAATATGTCATTAATATATGATTCTAATGTTAAATGAGTTGAATATAATATGTTTAATTAAACACGTTAAACATATCAATTCAAACACAACTCGTTTAACTAAACGACTATAAAGAACAACCCAAACTCAAAATCTCCACTAAAATAAGATAGAAATAATAGTCCAAAAGCCCGATTACTTTTGGTGATACTTAGGGGTGACACTGTTAACCTGCCAAACAAGATTATATCCTTGTCCAATTATCCAACCTATCCACTTTCATTTTACAAAAGTAGATACAAAACAACTCGTGCTACTTTATTAGCATAAAGTTGTAAACATTCATACATACATCCATACATTCAAAATTCAACCACAGTAGATTGGAGTACTAACAGGCCGATACACGAATGGTCTGACAGCGTGTGAGTAGCCCGATACATGATTGTAACTAAATTTGACACCTGAAAACCCATCTCCAATATGAGTGCAGTGTTCATGGAAACTGCTAATCGGCCTCGCCAAACAGGCATCCCACTTTTCACTCTCAGGCATCGTTTCAGCAACTGTGTATATCCCCCTTGAATTTGTAAAAGCTTGATAGTTTAAAACTTCCCCGGATTTTGTTATGCAAAGAACCGCAACCTCTGCACCTGTAATAATATAAACACACTTGTTTAAAATGGGTCATGTAAGCAAGAAACCAAAAAACCATGACCATGAACACAAACGCGACAAGTGGACTCACGGGTCAACACCACCACCAAGAGTTTAACCAAACTTCATTTATTTTGTTGTATTTGCATATTAATACTCCAAAAAATACAACTTTACAACCAGTAAGAATGCATAAAACAATCATGTTTAAACTTTAAACTATAAATCAAGCTGCTCACTTCCCTCTTTTATCTTTTAACTTATGACATAAAATATCCAACCAGCTTGAGTTATGACATAAAACACATTTTCTAGCGTGTTTCCAGGTTCGACCCGAAAATGACGGACCTATTTAGACTAAACGCAAACCTATGAATTTACGTAAAAAATTTACTACTTTAGATGAATGAGAGGTGACATAAATGGTTATAGATCAGGTGACAGGAATGGAGTTTAATTTCAGCCTAACATACAACCTAAGAAACATGAAACAGTTCACTAACTTGGTTACATCAATCATCCATGTCACATGAACATAATAGCAATTAACATATAATAGGTAACTTATTATCACTTTGCTATGCCCTAAAAAATTCTTAATAGATGATCAAAAAGCAACAAAATAAGCAGCATCATTGAAAACGACAACATCCTTTAGAAAAACCTAATCGAAGGTCAAATTGATTCAAATTCATGATTTAATACATCTACTTCGAACTTCAATACACTCACAACACCGTTGATTTAAGTAATTTACGAGCAAATTAGCAAAATCAACTTGCACCGACAAAATTAGGCAAAACTGAAACTAATGAAGCAAAATGTATACTAAATCAAACAATCACAAACGATTAACAGCATGTGTTGTAGAACAATTGATAGATATGGTTTGAGTTGACCTTCTAAGACGTGATCTTCAGGACCGACAGAACCGTCGGCGCAAACATCGCAGACAACTCTGCCATGGATTTCACCGGTCCAAGCTTTTACAGTGATGAATGGTAAGATGAAGAGGACGATGAAGATGCAGAGATTCGCCATTGTTGAAGATGATTTGTATTGTCATGGCTTCAGTTGCTTTTCACTTTGTGAAACGTCGGGTCGTCGGTGGTTATCATCATGGGCCGAATTCAACCCGTAAGTCTATGTACCGGTCCAATTTTTTCAATTCTAATTTTGATTATTGAAAGAAAAAGTTCACGTTAGGTTTGTAAAGTTTCAGCTACATTAAGACTTAGAACTTTGGACCTATTTTAAATAAAGTTTTAATTTATGAAGTACCTTGTCTTAATAACTTAACGTTTGGATCATTATATTAAGTACTAAAACTATAATTTTTGCTTGGAGTTAATAAACAAATTCATTCCCTGTTCTATAGGTAAAAGGTTTAGGTAACATTTGATAAATACACATCAACTTTTTAAATTTTAGGTTCGTATTCGATACGTCATTCTTATGAATGTAGTTTGTTTATTTAAGGAACTAGATGTAGTCGTTGGCTCGCACGCTGCGCGAGCCTTTTATGTTTCTAGTTTGCTCTTCATGTCTGGTTCGCATTTGGTTCGCATTTGTTAAACATACACCCTGACAGCCACATCAACTACTATCTAAAATGCACAAAATACAGATTGTTTACATGAGTTTTCAATAGATACACTTCAAGTTGCACATATGTTGGCGTCGTTTACCCACGACATCATAACAACACCAACTATCGCCGCCTACAACCATCTAATCGCTAAACGGCCCATCAGATATTTTTTTCTTTATATCTCTCTCTTTCTTCTCTTCTCGTTGTTCAATCCCAACAATATATTTTTATTGTGCAAATAACAATTCTTTAAGAGGGACTAAACATGTTAACTATAAACATATAGTGGTAAAAATGTAAACTATAAAAATATTGTGGTAAAAATCAAAAACAAAAAACTTAACAATTGAATTTCACTAAAATCATTTGTGGTAAAAATATAAAGTATAAAAAATTTTGTGGTAAAAACAAAAAATAAAAAACTTAACTATTGAATTTTATTAAAACCATTTGGTTTTTCAATTAAAAGGGGAATAAGTCGTAGTTACGTGTGAGGCATAAGAAGATGTCTTTTTATTTTACTTTGTCTTTCTTTTTTAATAAAACTCCCCGTCCTATGACTTTGCTTTAATCTTTATTTGTTAGAAAGATAAAACTTAAGAGATGTTCTATTCCTTCATTTATCTATTTGAACCTGTGAAAACGACTATGTAAAAGATATACTAACTTAATAAATCGACTTTAAGTAATAATAAACTAGATGTTAGAATGACTCCTTATCTATTCATAGTCTATCTTGTTACTGTCACTTGTATATTTTAAACATTTTGTATCCGTTGAAACGGAAAATCTTGTTTCTAATCGGTTGGTCATATCGAAAAATGGTGGCCGATCGTCTTGTATCCGATATATAGGCGAAACACCTTATTTTCTTAAATCTACACCCTATGACTCCATTGGACCGAAAACTTCTTATGACTGACTGGACGGTCAGACCGAAAATTGATGATGAAAACATACCAAATAATTTGAAATTTCAAATTGTCTCTCATACTAATTAGGGTTGTTTGGCAAAATCTGAATCATTAAGTGCTGAAAGGTTAACAGGTTTGAACCATTAAGAGGCTCTAATGCTTTATCAATGAGAAAGATGTTGCGGTAGAAATGCAGATGAGAGTAAAGTTGGTATATGCTCCATTTAGTTTCATTCAACATCTTTCTGTCTCTTAACCATTCAGCACTTAACTGAACTATTCAGAGACTCTTTTTTATTAAACAAACGCTCTAAATGTTAAATCTGAAACTAAATAATTAAAAAATGAAACAAATATTCTCTTAGTTATCTTAAAACATATTTCTAAAAAAACTTCATTAATACTTGGTTTAAAATACTAATTTGAAATTCAAATTTTAATAGCACCACACCAAAGTGCCCGCGCCTTTTATCATTTCTCCGCCATTTCTTTCACCAGAACCATCACATCCACCACACATCAATCATCAATGGCGGACGAACCACCATCACCATTCTCCATCTTCACCCAAAAAACCGACCTCATTGATTCCATAACAACCAAACATTTCTCTCAAAGACTCGCTACATTCATAACCCACGTTACCAATACCCAACACGAACCCTTACCCACCCCCTTCATCCAACAATCAAATCCAAAACCACACTTCAACTTCAACTTCAAACCATGGAAACCACCACCGATCAAATGGGCTGAATGGGTTAATCAAATGGCTGGTAAACACAGCGCCATTTGGTTACAATCAGGCATTTTCGACTCCATCATGAACTCTATATACGAAATCCCATGTAACCGTGCTTTCGTTTCCTCGTTATCGCAGTTTTGGTCCCCGAAAACAAACACATTTGTCTTCCCATGGGGGGAAGCAACAGTCACATTAGAAGATGTTATGATCCTTGGTGGCTATTCAGTTACTGGTGATTATGTTGATAATAATTGTGTTGATATTTCAGTTACGGATTTGTGGGGAAAAGCTGAAATGATGAATAAGTTTCGGTTGGAAATGGTACGGAGTAAAACGAACAAAGCGTTTCATATTTTCATTCGAAGTGGATTCAAATGTTCATGACAAATGGCGACAGCCTTTTTATTACCAAGATTATGACCAGATTTTGTGTGATTCGTTAAACTTAGATGATGATTTGCGGTCTTTTGTTAGTTTTGTAACGCCTTGTGAGGTTAACGGGGTGGGTTGTAAAGCGAAATATCATCCTCAACGTGTGGCTATGCAGTTTGGTTTTGATCAAGATGTCCCTGGTGATGTATGTAGTTACAAGTTAGGCGAGTTTGTTAAGTTTATGGTTCCATCTAGATCATTTCGACCCGGGGTTTCGATGAGGTACTATGATTGGTGGATGAATGTGGATCGAACGGACCTTCCAAACGATCGAGATTCGTCATATGTGGAGTGTAGAAAGATTGAACAAGAAGATTGTGATAAGAAGTGTGGTTTTGAGGTCATTGACTTGAGTGTTGAAGATGGATTTGATGATATTTTGGTAACTTTTAAAAAGATATGTAATGCTACCAAGAGGAAGATCGGTTTACTTAAAGAGTCATATGTTGGTGTTCAACAAAGTAAAAGGAAGAAAATGGGAAGTGATGTTATCATAATTGATTGATAACATATATATATATATAATATTTAGAGACCATGTTTTTGTTTTGCTATCCATGAGATTTTATTTCGTACGTTTGTTAGAAATATAATATCTAAGAGGTATGAAGTTTGAATATACGATGTTTTGGTTATGTTGAATAAATACAGAATAATGATGTAACTTTATGTCTCAGGCTAAATTGGTAAGAAGGTGAAAGCTGTAGCGTTAGGTCTTATAGGTCTCGGGTTCAAATTATAACGATTTAAATTAGACTAATTGCTAATGATGTAACTCATCAGAGATATCACTCCAAAGATGTTAAATTTATTGCATGAAAATTTGATGAGATCAATGCTTTCGAGATAAAAAGAAACAAATAAAAGTGACACCGTTTAATCTCTTAAATAATTGTATAACTTGTATATTTAATAGGGGCATTTACATATATCCCCTTCATAAGATCATTTATTACATATTTACCCACTCCTTAAATTCAATTACATATTTCCCCTTCCTAAACCACATATATAACATATTTACCCATTTTCTTTAAAATAACTTTTGAATTACTATTTTACCCTGATTGATCTTGATAAATTTATTTATATAGTTACCAATTTTTTGTGTATCGACTTTTATTATTTTTGTTGACTATTTTGTATGCGTACGTTTTGGAGAAATTCATAATCGAACAACACAAAGAAAGTGACTTTTGATTCTCAATATGGATTTGTTCTTATGATTTGTGTAAAAAAATGGGTAATGGTAATTTAATATGCCAAAGGGAATGTGTAATTAAACTTTAAGCTTTGATAAATATGTAATTGATAGATTTAAGAGGGTAAATATGTAATTATCTAAAGAAAATGGGTAAATATGTAATATATGTGGTTTATGAGGGGGAAATATGTAATTGAATTTAAGGAGTGGGTAAATATGTAATAAATGATCTTATGAAGGGGATATATGTAAATGTCTCTATTTAATAAACCTTACAAAAAAATCAACCAGAAGAGTTAAATACAAGTGAGTTTATACACACGGGTGAATCTTAAATGACCCCCTTATTTTTTTATTGGTAATTAATGTAAATTTTAAGTGTAGAGTGGAGTTATACTACAAAGTCCAATTTTCCTAGAAAGTCTAAGAAGCCATGAGATGATGACATGTGGCACTCCCTTAAAATTAGAAGGAAGGGTAAAGATGGTAATGTCTATATATTTTAAGTTTCACCCCATTTTTTTAAACGTCCATAACTTTTACATACGATATTATTTTTAAAAAAAAAATGCACCATAAAAACGAGCATTTTCTTATCTTTAAAACGCGTATAATATTCATATATAAAAAACAAAAAAAAATTCACGTTTTTCAGCTTATTGTGTTATTTGTCAAGTCATTGTGTTATTTATTCATGTCATTGTGTTATAACACAATAACCTAATGAAATAACACAATGACCTGATGAAAATATAACACAATTACCTGATGAAAATATAACACAATGACCTGATGAAATATAACACAACGACATGACGAAAATATAACACAACGACCTGATGAAAATATAACACAACGACCTAATGAAAATTTAACACAACGACCTGATTAAAATATAACACAACGACCTGATGAAAATATAACACAATGACCTGATGAAAATATAACACAACGACCTGACGAAAATATAACACAACGACCTGATGAAAATATAACACAACGACCTGATGAAAATATAACACAACGACCTGATGAAAATTTAACACAACGACCTGATGAAAATATAACACAACGACCTGATGAAAATATAACACAACGATCTGATGAAAATATAACACAATGACCTGTCGAATATAACACAATGACCTGACGGATATAACACAATCTGAAAAATATAACACAATGTCTTGACTAATATAACACAATGACCTAACGAATATAACACAATGAGCTGAAACTTCAAAAAAAAAATTTCGTTTTTTATATATCAATATTATATGTGTTTTGAAGATAAAAAAACGCTCGTTTTTTTGGTGTAATTTTTATTAAAAAAAATTGTCGTATGTAAAAGTTATGGACGTTTAAAAAAGATGGTGGAATTTGAAAATGAGACAAGACTAATATACCCTTGGCCTACCATTTAAAGTTATAACTATTTACCATTATGCCACCTTGTGTTTATGAGCCATTGATCTTCATTTAAAATTAGATCTAATGGTCCAAATTCCTTCTTAGACTTTCTAGAAAATTTAAACTTTGTATTTGAACCTAATTCTTTAAGTGTAATAGGTTAAAAAGTTTCAAATACAATAAATATTTTTACATATTCACCAATTTTAAAATACCCACCAAAACATCGTATTCAAACTTCATCCCCCAAATATTAGCGTCTAACAAATAACATATCGATTGATGCTTGTGTTTTATTAGATTAGAAGAAACGACAATTTACAATATAGTGACTGGTAAACGAGTAACAAGTTGCGCCGCAACCCCCTTTTAATAGCAAAGCCAATCCTACTTTACATATCGATTAAATAACACACACTCGATCCTCTAAATACCTGATAATACATACGAGTAATTAAAATCTGAAGCCATAGTGTGTCGTCAAAAGGTCGGCTAAAAAGTATATTAAAATAATAATTAAAGAGCAATGACAAATCCTTTATCCGTTCAAAGAACCGACACAGCACGTGTATAAGGCTTATTGGGTGGAGAGCACGTGTCATGAAGCACAGATCTTCACAAAACACCTAGTACTATATCATCAATCAAACCACACCAAACTAACAACATATCATATTATATCATATTGTATTAGTTTAACTAGGCCGGGTTTTTGAATGGAAGGAGATGATGAGAGAAGAAGTGGTAACAAGAGAGGAAGAGATAATGATGATGAGCAGAAGCAACAAGAAGGAAGACTTGAAAAAAAACCAAGTGGGATACATATGATAAATGTGATTGAAGAATATAGTTACAGTGGTGATGAGATGATTAATGGTGTCAAATATGAAGAAGAAAAACAAGATACCCCTACATCAAAAAACCCTTCACCATCAGCTGGTTTGTTTAATCAACTCATCACCAATTTGGTTAATACTACCAATACATCCAACAACCCAGATTGCGAAAATAGTAACAGTAACAGTAATAATGGTATCAACAATGATATCATTAACAGTAACGGTAACAGTAATAGTATCAAGGTGGCGGAGAATGAGAAAGATGGGAGCATTATTGATGACATTGTGGACAAGTTACCTAGAACTCTCTCAGGTATGGTGTATAATTAACTAGTGATAGTAGTGAATGTTTTTTTTATTTAATTGTTTGGTTTTGACAGAGGATACAGTTGTGCCGGCTGCGGATGAGGCTTCAATTCTGATACACTCTATCATCCATGACTAGACATATTAGAGATAAATGATAAATCATTACTGATAAATAGCTAGATGTATGGTAGCTTTGACTTTGTAAGCTAGTTTGTATGCTTAGTTTGATGGTCTCAAGAATAAAATTATTATTTTTGTGTCTTGTCCTAATTAATATGCAACGTACCCAAATGTCACTTTGTTGTTATACATTCACTTATTTGTGCCGAGTTGATCATCAATGTAGTTATTGCAATTTGCAAATTTGGTAAATTTGTTAAGTTTTTGGTTCAATCAATATTATTTAATTAGGCCTTTGGAATAACGTGGATCGAATGGGTTTGATGATATTTTGATCGGTTTGAAGAAGATATGTTTATATCGTACATTTTCTAATTGTCAATGTGAATGTCTAAAATATCAATAAATTTTATCAAATCAATTGAAATATTGGACAAAAGCTTCTAAGTCAATACTACAATTTGAGCCATATATCAACCATCCACAATGCACATCAAAACCATTATTAACAATTTGAAAATCAAATTTACGTTTCTAATGTACGTGTAGTGAAGGTTAAAAGATGTTAATATTCAAATGGTTGTGAGTTTTGTCACATAATTTAAATGGTTGAGTTTTAGTCACATGATTAAAAATGTGTGAGACTTAGTAAAAATATAGAAAATATGTTAAATTCGTAACTTAAATTTATCAACCCACTTTAATACTTTAAAACTGGATGTCTTATTAGTTCACCAGCTTAGCTAATCCGACCAAATTTGACTGGATATAATCATTAGCTTGAGCTAGCTCTCGTTTGGTTGGGATAGCTTGTTAACTGTTATGTACTTGTTTAGAATAAATGTTCGTTAGTTTTTTAATATAAAGTTATATAAACTATTATCTTCCTACTTATTTTGAATTAAAGAAAATGTATAGACAGTTGGAAAGACAACAATGATAGTTAAAATAAACATTGTTTCACATATTCTTTTAGAATAACAATAAGCATAATAGTAAAATCATTGTACTCAAAAGATATAATGTAATAATGTAGTTTGAAATTATGACTCAAGAGATATAGCGTAATGGGCTCTTATAAACGATTTAATGGAACTCAAACTTAAACTTTAATTTCTCATATAAAATCTTTTGACTTTTAGACTTGAACAGTGATGCTGATGGTGTAGAAAGTTGAGAAGAATAAATATTTCCGATGAAAATAGATATCTTATTAAAATAATTAAAAAAAATTATGATTTTGGTTCCTTGGACTTTAAAAGACCAATTTACCCTTTGATGTAATAGATTTCTAATGGACATTTTAACGGAATGGCCAAAGCGATAATCTTTATATAATATAGCAAAACCAAAAAAGCTTATGTGGCATTATTTTAAAGCTTCTGGCTTATGTGACATCATTTGAGAGTTTATCTCATAATAATGATTTTTTTATTTAAAATATGTATATAAAATATATTATTATAAAACTAAATACATTTTTGGTCCCCTAATATTTTGGAGAATTCTGAAAAATTTAAAAGTATTTATACTTTTAACCATCTACTACAAGAGGTGTACATGAGTCGGTTTATATTTGATAGGGTGTGAAAATGAAACTTATGAATAAAATTAATAATAATATACAGTTAAAGACCTCAGTGTTTTATAAATATACATAACTTTTTATGTGGATTTAAAAAAAATAATAAACTACACCATAAAACTGAACATTTTATTCTCTTTAATTTGAGTATAATGTATAATATTGCTATACTAAAAATTTAATTTTTAAAAATATATTCCGTGTTTCGGTTTACCACGGTTTTGTTTCAAAACTTATTGGAACGTTCATGAATATCCTTAAAAACATCACTTGAATGTTGTGTTCCCGAACATAGCGCGAACACTAAACTAGTTTTTTATAAAACCAAACATCAAAATAAAAAGAGAAAAAACAAAGTTTTTAAATGAATTAAAATAAGAGGAAAAAAAATGGCCATTTACTATATAAACAGACATAATAACTTTGTTAAGAAATTAACTAACGTTCTGCAAGTCGAATAACTTTCCCCAAATCTCCAAGCCAATTTCCGGTACACCGGCGATAAAACACTCGCCGATACAACAAAGATCTTTGATTTCTAATGCAAAATGCTTCGGAAACATCAATTCTCCGGTCACAAGTCAGCTTTCTCTCCTTATATGTTCCTTTATTATTTATTATAAGCCACTATTTGAAGATCAATTGCCAGCATTTATATATAACAACAACAACAACAACACATACTCTACGATAATGAATCATATCTTCGTCCATTATCTCCATGATATAGAAGCTGAATATGCATCATACTTATCTGATAAATCGACCGACCTCGTATAATCGTATTAACTTTTACTGTTCTTGTTATCTCGAATTAATTTCCTCAATCATACCAGTTTTGGAGCAATCGAATCAATGAACAATCAATCTGTTTTTTCTGATAAGTACTTTTAGGGTTTATGTTAACTAGTGGAGATATGAATTTAGGTTAATCGTTAACATTGTATTGTGTAGGGGATCATATTATAATTTCAATTAAAAAATCCCTGATTTTGGATTAGAAGAGGTATAATTTGTAAATAATGAAATTGAACTCATTACTGTCCTGCTCCAATCAAATCACTTGCATTTAAAACACACAACTCTGTTCAATCTAGGTCAATGTATACATTATAATGAACAATGATTATATATCAGTAACATATGTAGAACAAACGGAACTTTTAATGACGCATACATGTTATGATCTGCTTTAAATTGGTCTAGTCTAGTTACTAGTAAGCAGCATTAGCTTCTTGAATGATAATTTCTCGAGTGTTTAGGACATCAAAGAGGCTAGCTATGAGTGAGAACAAACACCGTAAGCAACATGAAGTCGAACATACGGATGGTGTGGTTGATTGTATCAGTAATCTACCGGATTGTATTCTTCATCACGTACTATCGTTTTTGCCTACAAAAGAAGTTGTAAAGACCTCCGTATCATCCAAAAGATGGAAGAATTTGTGGGCTTCAGTTCCCAACCTTGATTTTGATGATACTTTGTTGTATGCAAGTGAGGCGGATTGTAAACATTCACCGGAGTTGACTTCCTTCATGGACTTTGTAGAGAGAATCATCTGGTCACGAGATGCATCAAAAATTGAGAAGTTTCGTTTGTCATGTCGTGTATGCTTTAATTCGTCACAAATAAGTTCGTGGATTTCTTATGCAATCATGAACAATGTCCGGGAGCTTGATCTTTGTCTCTTTGCAGAGGACTCATCTACAATCCCTCAATCTATATTTGATTGTAAATCGTTGGCTATTTTGAAAATAGAAATGAATTGTGCAATTGAAATCCCGTCTTGTATTTATTTACCATGCCTGAAAACCTTGCATCTATCTCTAGTTACCTTCCCAAATGATGAATCTACAGAAAAGCTTTTCTCAAGTTGTCCGGTTTTAGAAGAATTGGTTTTATTGGATTGTGATTGTGTGAACTTGAAAAGTCTTGCAATTTCCAGTTTGAGCTTAAAGAGGTTGATCATAGATGATCTCCCAGTTTACGATCCGGATGGCTGTAAGATCAAGATTGATGCCAAAAATCTTACTCACTTAGAGTATATTGGATATTTATCAAACGAGATCTTCTTGAATAATATACCATCACTAGTCAAAGCAAGCATTCATATTCCTATTCTACATCTGAGAAAAAAAGAAGCTGCATGTCGTGTTATTGATCTACTTAAACAGCTACGAAATGTTGTATCTTTGAGAGTATCTAATCGCACTGTGGAGGTAATCAGCAAGCTAGTTTATCACTTAATGAATACATCTGAACGACTGAACTAATTCATACTGACTTTTGTGATTTTGTTTTCTTTGCTATGCAAAGTCTCTTTTATGTGCAGATAAGATGTTGACCCTTTTCCCTTTTTATCCAAATTTGACTCATCTAGTCTTGACTATGGAGGTTGGGAATTATACTTTTGGAACATTTATGTCATTGCTCAACTTCTGTCCAGCTCTACAGTCTATTAGTCTCTCCGAGGTAAAGTACTCTATCCAAATGGGCAGTTCGTGGCGGGTTGGGTATTCCGTTAAAATGGTTTTGTTGAAATGGTCACTTTTAGTACGGGTCAAGAAAGTTCGGGTTTAGTTTTTTCTTTCTTTTTTACAAACGCTTAACGTACGTTTATAAAATAAAGATATTAACAATTTACTATAGTAGTCTAATCTTCTTTTTAGAATGTTAATTTTGTATAGTTGTTAAAATGGTGTGAGGTGCTCCAAGACGTTTTGGTACCAAAAAGTCAGGAGCAAAGGCGTGAGCTCACATACGTGAGTGGTTACTCTATGTAGAACGAAATAAGCTTTATTTAAAACTAGAAGTTGAGTCTTATCTTTAGCCTTTTTATAAAGTAAACCTTTCATATTTTTTTCATCCCTTTGGTTACATATTAGCCTCTTACCAACCCTAATTTTGAACCAAGAAGTACACGAGGTGTCGCCTCAATCCCCTGAGGCGTTTTTTAGGTACCCTCCTGCGTCCCAGCCTCCCAGGCACACCTTTTAAAACCAAGATTGTATAGCCTAATATAATGTCCATTGGCCCTAGCTAATATATGTTTGTGTTTTTTCCTATATATACACTTTTGAACTCAAGAACTTATAAGGTGATATTTATAACAGATGATTATAATATTAATGCAAGATTTACTGAAACACTGTACAGGGATTCGATCGTTGCATGCGCCTTGGTGAAAGTGATGTAATCTGGTTATTAGTACCAGTATGCATATCGTTTCATCTCAAGACTTTGACTTTCAGGAACTTTCATTCTAATGATTCAGAAATATGTTTTGTTAAACATGTTTTGAAGTATGCACACGTTTTGGAGAAGATGGATATTTGGTGGTGTAAAACCGAGCCACGAGATGTAAAGAAGCAAAGAGATGTCATGAAGGAACTAGAAATCGTTGAAAAGAGTTCTGCAGCATGTATCATCAACTTCTCATGAAATTTCTACAAATATGATGTTTTCATTGTTGTGTATTCACAGTGCATCCTCTGGTGTTTTGAAAGTTGTTAGATGCTGTTTAATGTTTTCTACTAGAAAGAGCTCTCTTAGCGTTTGTAAATTGTAATGCTATCCATCGTTAGTGATTTGCAGCTGTAACAGCAGGTACAAAAGTGAAGATGTGGTCTTAACACCATTGTTGCCTTTTGTTTTTGAGTTTGTTATTATTTTGGTGTGAAACGGATGGTCAACATTCAGAGAACTTTTAAAACCGGTTCGGTAAACTTTTTGGCTTATGTTATTCATACTCATATAATTTATGGTGAAGTATTAAATAACTTGTAGCATAATACACTCATGATAAAGAAGTAGGTCTACGAGTTTGGAGTTTTATTACTATGTTATGTTTATACCATAATGTGTGACACAAATGTTAGAAAAACAAACACGTAACAAAATATACTGATTAATATATCAGCAAGCAACATATATACAAAAGTCACATACCTTTAGATGCGGCCAGCAACTAAAAAACCAGTTGAATATTAGTTTAAAAAAACGGCCAGGAGAAACTTCACTTTTTTCTGCAACATAGAACTGCACCATCCCCACACAGCGCCACCGCACAGCACCGCGCCGCACGGCCACTCCGGCCGACAGTCTACCATAGCGCAACCACAGAGACTTGCAATCGAGCACCCAAAACCGATTAACTTGGATCATTCTAAAAGCGTAAGTTTTTCACTAACCCTAAGTTGCATGAATTTGTTAACTGCTATTATTATTATTATAAGTTAATTTGTATATCATGTTTGTTTCACAGCACACATCTGTCTATAATTTGACAAAACCCTAGCGTCTTATAGCTGTTCATATTTTTAGTGTGATTCAAGCTGTTTTTGTTCACAATCAAAATAAAAAATAATAACAATTCACAAGTTGATGCAAGGATGTCGTTACATTAAGAGGTTATGGACGCTCAAAATTCATATCAGCTCTGTTTCTAAAATGTGTTTCAGCAGTTAAGAGGATATGGATGATCAAGTTGAAACGATTGAGTCGCGACTTCAGTCTTTCCTTAGTCAGTTCCAGGCAGAATTAGGCGTTCTCGATAGAATCGTTCACAAAAATAAGAACCAACACCGCCGAAGCTCGTATTTCCAATACTTGTTGAAGGTTTTGGTTATCATTCCTTAACCATTGCTAGTTATATTTATAACTGTTTACGGTTTATGTGAGCGGTGTATGTTCTAGTGTAGGTTAGGAGAGACTGTAAGCTTCTTCAATCAACTAACTTGCTGGAAATTGTTAATTCCTGCTTTATTGTCATCAACGGGAATCGACCTAGGCAAAAGGTGCAACTTTTGGAAAGGTATTATCATTTACCGCTAATGTAATATCATATATACTGCAATAGTGCAATCTGTTGTCGTTGAATTGAGGTTCGCTTTATTTTTATTTCAGTTTGAAAAGAAGAAAATGTGATGGTGGAAAACCAACTTTTCTGGCACGACTTCAGGGTGCCGCACGTCTACTTTCACAGGTGATGCTCACAGTTTCATACATTTCGAGTTTTTTATTTGCAAGAATGTAGCTCCATTGTAACATTTTGTTTTTTTAGATGGTGGAGCCGATGCTTAAGGCAGCTATGTATCCTATATTCTACATACACATTAGTTTGTTGCCACTTTGCCAATGATATTATTGTTTGCTTGTGTTTTGTTTTGGCTCTTTTTTCTTTCGTATTATGGATATATACACTAAGTTTCTTCTACATGTTGTCTTCGGTTTAGTTTTCTTTCTTATTCCCAAGGTTTTCTCATCTTAATGTATTCTTGGGTTGGATGACTCGGCTAAATACATATTACTTATTACATGGAACTGCATTATTTGTTCTCGCTTCTGTTTTCGTTTGGATTTTTTTATTACAGTTTGTTTCTGTTCATCTCCTTGACTTTGCGCAGAGAGATATCTACTTTGCTTGCTCGATCCTTCTTTATGGGATTTTCTATGACTGTGTTGGCTCTGCTTGCACGCCTTCGAGTTTTGACTCAGCAAGTAAGCACTAGTGCATAACTGCATTACTGCAATATCATGTTGACAATTACATAACTTTTTTGGCCTGATTTTGTATTTTTGAACAGATACTACTCGATGTTGTTTCAGTATTTAACATGGCTTCCTCTTTATCTCGAAAGCAGCAGTCTATTAAACTTAACCAAGAAGGGATCGAGGCATTTCACTTCTCTGTCATAATATCTTAAATTATGACCATTATATGTCGTCAAACACTGTAAAGATATCTTGCTAACCATCTTGTTGTGTGAATGACTTTCAGGTCTATAGAGAATATTACCCAACTAATGAGGAAATTATGTTTTTAGAATGTGTATGGGAGACTGACAAATTCGTTCTACTCGAAAAAAAGAGTGAACCAGAGAACACAAATGCAGAGCCAATAACTGATGTCATCGTGTGCCAAGGTTTATCCACAGTAGAGTATCAAAGTTTTGAAACTATTCTTGGCGGTAAGAAGAATATGTTCTTAACTTCTTTTTGATTATTGCAATTATTAGGCATCTAAAACTGTTCATAAACCCGACGTTATTCCCTTTCTTGCTCCAGAAAATAAACCGGCGGATGTAAATGTAACTGTGGACAAGGTTTCTGAACAAGACACTGCTAACATGAAGACTGATAATCTTACTTCAATGGAGGGTCTTACGAACGACTCTAAACAAGTTGAAGTACACGAAGCTGTGAAAGATGAGTCGAGTGTCCTAAAATCTTCCACTAAAAACCTAGAACAGGAACATATTACCTGTTCAAGTTTGCAGGCTAATCAAGATTTGCCTTTGCCGAAACTTAAACCCAAGAAAGTGGCATTTATATCAGTGAAGAAACCGGAAGCTTCAAAAGCTAACGACACAGGGCTTCTTAATAAGTTAAGTGATGACAGGGTTAATGGTGAGAAAGAAGATTCATTTTTCAGGCTGTTAACTGGTGGTATTTAAAAGGATTAAAAAAATTTACTACTTGTTTTGGATGTTATTTTTTTGGTCAGTAACTATAAAGTTTTGTATTGGTTATACACCTCTTGAAGGTCACTTAATTTATACTTTTGAAAAAGATTTTTTCAATGGAACTATAGTCTTAGTGACAGTTTTTATACATGTATTTATCTTTTAGGTTGATTTTTTCTTTATTGTTGTAGGGAGATGATTGTTATTGGCAATTTCATGTTTAGCATTGATGTTAATATCATTATGTGGATTCATTTTTGATAGGATTTTAACTTTTACAAGAACGTGACATTAAAAGTAAAATTTTAATTTCATCACACAAACATAAACTGTGAGTTAGTGACTCACCTATTTTTATAGACCAAAATTAAATTTTAAACCTTTGGTACATTCACATTTTTGTAGAGCAATAAATGTTTTACCCAGGGAGTATATTATATCGAGTCGAAAGTGATGGTAGTATTAATTAAAAGGCATTATATAAATTAGCACATGTAATATTAAATGATAATTTGAACAACTCGTATGGTCAACGAAAATGACATGAAAGAAATATTGAACACAAACACCATATATTAATTATTTTGAAATTTGGGTGATCTGTGGTTTCCAACGTATGTATATACATTATATATATATTTCATTTCGGATCTTGTCTTCAATCAATCTCTCTGCACTCACTCTATCTTCTTCACTTGATCAACCTGCAAACTCAAGCCTCTGCAACTTCTGTCCTTGTTATAGTAAGCTTTCTTGATCTCCTATGATCAAGGTTTTATAATTATCTGCTCAAACTTGTTCATGTTCTTTTTAACTATTGACTTGCATTGATCCACACAAGTTGTTTGTATGTGGTTTATGATTTGTTTTTTAATTTGTGTATCAGGGTTTAAATTTGTTTGTCAAGTAAAAAACTTAAAACACTCAAAACCAAATCATTAAACTGTCAAACCAGTAAAAGTAAAACCCGCGTTGAGGGGGGTATCAAGCAGATTTGGTAAACACGAAAAAACTTGTTTAAAAAATCAACATGTGTTTATCTCTTTTGACTTTTGATACATTTGGTTTCTTAGCCCCGGAGGAGGCTATGGTTTTTCTAAATAAGGTTTAGCGGGCCATACATTGTAATTTTTCGGCTCCTAAGACTCAAAGCTTTGTTTTTGGTAGGATCGGGTTTGTTATTCAAAAGGTGGTTGTGGCGCAACTTGTTTCCTGTTTACCGGTGACGTTATTGTAAAAGCTTAGAAATTAAAAAGATTAATTTAATAAAAAGCTAGTTGAACCAGACAGTAAATACTTATATCTTATTGAGGTTTAAATCATTAAGTGAACTGTTACCTGCTTGTTTATTGGTTAAGTTGATTGATTTCATGTGATTTTTACAGTGAGTTTGATTGTTATCCTTTTTAACACTTTCTATTGTGGCTTAGTTTCAGGGTATTTGATATTGATTAATATAAATTAAAGACTTATCATGGACCAGGGTCAGACACTTGAAGCCATCAAGGGTGGTGGTGGTTCAATAAAAGTTGGAACCACCGGCACCATCAATGCTTTAATGACGAGGGAACTGCAGACGGTTAAAGCTGGATCTTCAATGGCAGTTCCATTGCCAAATGAAGCTGCAATGGGTACAACTCCGAAAGCTAGTGTCCAGGCGGATGAAGCAAGCACTAGCAGCAGTAACAGTAGCACAACGAATGGAAAACAAACTAGCGTTGACCAAAAACCCAAACGCCATCATGCTAGGAACGACAGTAGGAATCCATTTCTTCGATCTGATAGTGTATCGGTGGATGGAAACGGAACTAATGAAAGAAAAAAAGGTGATAAAAAGAGGTCTTGTATGGTTGAAATAGTTGATGTAAAATGTGGAGTTCCTGATAAAATGTGGGCGAAACCGATTACTAATCGGTTGAAAAAACTTACTTTCTCGAAGATTTCTGAAACCAATGGCGCTAAGTAAACCAGAGGCGGGTCTAGGATGTGTTGAAAACTTTGGCTATCCGATCAGTCATATTATCTGTTAATAACGGGTATCCAGTGTCGTTACTTTCTTATAGTTTGACTGTGTGGATAAAAGGGTTTTGTTGACTCCTGAAGTTTTTATTATTTATCCACATAATTTCAAATTATGTGTGGTAGCAAATCATTGTAAGGATGTGAAAACATGTCATGTGCAAATGTGAACATGAAGCCAAATAGTTGATACATGTTTGCCCATTATGAGTTATTGATAGTTGAAAATTGTGTTTGCAGTTTGCTTTTGGTAAAAGTGGAGTTGCCCCATTTTGTTTCATGTTGTTTGTTCATATATGCAAGTGCATTGCAATAGGTGTATTTGTATAAAGCTCATCTTTTGCTCCTCTTCAAGGACGATTTTGTCATAATCGTCGTCGATGATCACATCATACAAATTGAGAGGTATCCAAAGTGTAGTTTTAAAGCATGAAATTCACATATCATTTGGTTATATTTGACACATTAAGTGTTTATAAAATCTTTTTAACTCTAGGTTAGTTACTTGTTTAAACATTAAAGTTGAAACCATAATACCAATAACATTAGCAATAGCAATAGCAAATTTGAATGAGAGTTGTTTGCAAGGGTAGAGTGATGGTAAGCCATTTTCTCCAATGAGGTGTTGTTGTTCAACTGTCCACCGTTGACAATGACCCTTCAACTGTTATGAGGTGGAGAAAGGTTAAACTAACACAAGCAAATTGCGAATTCAATATTTCATGCTACTTTTGTTTTGTTACATTAAATGCGAGTCACATGAATAAAACAATAGCACTAAAACATCACTTATAAGAAAAATATCGTCCGTAGTTTTAAATACACTTTTTATTGTTTTACAGTGAGTTTAATATTGTTATCATGTGTATAAAAACTAAAACATAATGGCTTAGTAGCCTACACTATTAACTAAAAGCAGTTAAAATTTAAAATGAAAGGTAAATGTTTAAAGATGTGTTTCGATTAACATGTATATTGTTACATATATTATTTACACGTCTCACATGTCTCATGTTTTAAACTCACCCGATTGGTTCTACATGTCAAATTCGGGTGTTTTTTCATTCTTAAGTGAAATGAAAATTTTCACATAGTTAAGATCGAGCTTCTTTGCTTTGGCTGAATTAATATTATCACAACTTTTTTGTTGGAACTTTTTTTTAACAAGCTCGTCTAAGTTTGAAATTATTGAACTCAACTAGTTCGAGTTGAATTTAATTGAGGTTTTATCTGATTTATTGTAGTTTTTAAAAGGGCTATTTTTAATAAGTTAGACTATATGTTATGAGAAAGTGATAGTGATTAGAAAAATAAAAAATAGGGTCACGTATATGATGACTACGCTCCATATAAGACGTGTTGTAAGATCGTGATAGTGATTAAACCATATGCTATTATAGGGTGATCATATGATAAAACAAATGTGTTATAGTTGGGTAAAAGTAAAAACACACACATTTCCCTGTCATGTTATGACCAACTTCACACCAACTACGGCCATGCCCCGATGTATGTTGTGTTGGGCATCACACCCAAATGACGTGGCCAAGCTCCACGCCCAAATAGGCTCCCACAACCATTGATTTTAATTAAAAATACTTATCATTCATTATGATATTAAGTTTAGTTGAAAAAAAGGAACCATCACAATTATGCTACACGTTGTAGAAAGTGATAGTGTTATCACATAAGTAGCGACTATAACATGTTCTGAATGGTAACAGTGATTAGAATGGTTGTTGTGAAAGTGTGATAGTGATTAGAAAAACTAATGTGTTGTGACTAGAAAAACTAACGTGTTGTGATCAGGTATTATTTAAAAATAAAAAAATCACACATACACATCTTCTCATCGAGCTCGTAAAACCCTCAACATCTTATCATCATAACACCTCTCACAATCTCACATTCACACCTACTACAATGTAGCATCAAATTAGTCGTTAACATGTCATCACTTGCCGCCTCAGTTAGTTTTCTAATAAGTTTTCTTTTCATATTCCTAGATCTAGTTATCTACATCTCAAAGATTCACTTCCAATATTCATACATGTCACGTCTAAGTATGTATACTCACACGTTATTAACTTATTATCCACCTAAGATAAATAAACATCTTTAACCATTATTAAAAGTTTTAAACAACTAACAACACTCTTTGTGATTCAATTCCATTTCCAAGATCTTCTTCTTCACCCCCATTTCAACTCTCAACACCAACTGCCCGTTACAAGCTCTCAAATCTCACCTCCAACAATCACCATTATCATCACAACAACAACAATGTCGACCAAATCTTTAAAATCAAGAAAACCCCCATCAACCCCTTCAACCCCAACTCAACCATCATCAAGATCTTCATCATCTCTTTCATCCCATCTCGCCATGATCGAACTCAAACACCGCATCATAACTTCACTCTCCAAACTCTCCGATCGAGACACCCACCAAATCGCCGTCGAAGACCTTGAAAAAATCATCCAAACCCTAACCCCAGATGGCCTCACAATGCTCCTCAACTCTCTCTACGATGCAACTGCCGATTCAAACAAACCCGCAGTCAAGAAAGAAGCAATTCGTCTACTTTTCTTCGTATGTTCAACTCACACTGACTCTGCAGCTACCCATTTGACTAAAATCATTGCCCACATTGTTAAAAGGCTTAAAGATTCAGATTCGGGTGTTAAAGATGCGTGTAGAGAGTCAATTGGTGAGCTTGCTTCGTTGTATTTGAAAGGGGATGTGGGGGAGAATGTTGGCGCCGTTGTTTCGTTGTTTGTTAAGCCCTTGTTTGAAGGGTTGAATGATCAGAATAAAGGGGTGCAAGCTGGTGCAGCAATGTGTATGGCTAGAATGGTGGAAATGGCTTCTGATCCACCGATTTCGGCGTTTCAGAAGATGTGTGGTAGGATCTGCAAGTATTTGAATAACCCGAATTTTTTGGCTAAGGCTGCACTTTTGCAAGTGGTTTCTAGTCTTTCTCAGGTTTGATCAATATACTATATAGCATTACATTTGTGATAGTTTTTGTAAATATTGTTGTAGTTGTAAGGAGGAGATGCTTGAAATCATAACATTTGATGCCTTTAGATCATAATATGTGTACTTTATCAGAAGTGAAAGCATAAGTCAGCCATGTTAAATATAATATAAGATTAGAAGAGTTTTAAAGGTGATTGATTATTTGTATTTTTGTTTATTACTGGGATTTTTTTGGTGACCATTGAACCCGTTAATAGAAAAATCACGGATCTTGCTAACCAATGAGGGGGTTAAAGCCTAAAGGCGTAAAACGCAGCTGGTCTGATTTTCTGGTTATTGGGTTTGAGGTCTTAATAACGAGATTTTAGTGCTTAAATGAGCAGATTTGTTTCTGATTATATAATTAGAGGAGTCAAATAATCAGCTTCGAGTAACTAGTTTCATTCCTGGCTGCCTGCAGCAACAAAACTGATAATCTTAAGTAAAATAATTTATCCCACTTTGCTCAGTATGACCATTAACATCTTTTTTGTGACAATTTTGCTAAATAGTGTCTTGTTGTAAGGAGATACTTGAAATCATGACATGCGTACTTTTTGAGAATGGAAAGCATAACCCAGTCATGTTAAACTCATTATTCAGTCCATTGGTACTTTAAAGATTAGAAAAAGGCTTTAAGGGTGATTGATCGTTGGGGTATTTTGGTAAACGTGAGAGCGTGTTAACCGTTACCCTGCTAACCAATGGATTTGGTAAAACACAGCTTGTGCTTGTCTAAATGGTGTTCAAGAAAACTTCAAGGGGATTAAAGACCAAAAAAAACAGCTTGCCTGATTATTGGGACTTGAGGTCTTTGTAACTAGATTTTAGTGTTTGGATTAACAGATTTTGATTCTGGTTATAGGATTATGTGAGAGTTGAATAATCAATTTTGAGTGATCGGTTTTATTACAAAAGATTAGTTTATCTTTTTTAACCTAAGTTTTGAGGGGCTTTTACTTTGCTTAACACAACGTCTCTTCTTTGTTCACACTAATGTTTGTCTAGTCATTCTATCTATCAAGTCCTTAATGAGCATATTTGACAAAACTTAAACATCTGATTATGTGATCTTATAACTTCAAACATCAAAAGCACACCCAACACACACATCCACCTTCAAAATTGGGACCCATGGAAACCAAGCTTTAACTACTTTATTTATGGATTGTGATGTGCGAATAAGGCTTTTTATTAATTTTGTTGCAGGTTGGTGCTATTTCTCCACAAGGCTTGGAGCCACTGCTTCAAAGTATTCACGATTGTTTGACCAATTCTGATTGGGCAGCCCGAAAGGCAGCTGCTGATGCGTTAAATGCCTTAGCACAACATTCCACCAACCTAATCACAGGAAAAACTGGTCCCACAATAACTGCCCTTGAGGATTGTCGCTTTGATAAGGTTAGTTATGAAATGCTACACTGGGGAATTAAAAAAAGTTAACTCAAACCCTGTTAACTCAACAAAACAAAAATAAAGATTTTTGGTTGAATGTATACAGATAAAGCCTGCAAGAGACAGTATAATAGAGGCTTTACAGCAATGGCAACGTCTTGCAGGAGGTTCTGAAGATCAAAAAACACCAGGTAAAAATATTATCATCTTTATTTTGCTCAACCATCTACTTATGAGTGGGTTGATTGGGGGTTACATCTTATCTCTAACAGAGTAACAAGTCAAGTGGGTGAAACACAAAAGCTAAAAAACAGGAAACGAGCCATATGGGTTGAAACTTGAAAGTTGTCAAGCTGTATATATAATACAAAAAACCTACATATAGGTTTACTCAAAAAGTTAAAGCTAAAAAATCTGTTAAACTAAAGTATCCATTTGGGTTCATTTATGCCGATCATGGCATAAAGTTCCTAGAAAATTATAACATGACAAAATGCCCCTAAACCTGATACATTTTTTAAAAACTCATATAGATTTTATTCTTTTGAGTAGATTTATGGGCACGTTGGTCAATTTACATCTCTAATGTGATAAAAAAAAATTTAAGTTTGTGGTTTTTGTCATTTTAAGGCAATTTATTTTGTTAGAATCAACATGCGCGAAACCAATTATTATTGGGTGGCCTCTAAAATTGTTTTGATAGTTGGATAGCCTTAGTGAAAGTTTTCAAATGATTGAATGTCATATGTTTACGTTATCCCTTAAAAATATATATCCTAAAGTATGAATAAAATGTGTTTTGGGTCAACCGGACCCAGCCTGTTTTAACCCTTTGACCCGTCACCCAACCCACCCATTCGCCACCTTTGTGTATACTGTGCTCATGTATGTAAATTATTTAGATGGTGAAGATTCAAAACCAGCTAAATCAGGTGAAAGAAAATCCGAGGCACCACCAAAGAATGAAGAACCGGAGGCTAGCAACATACCCGAGAAGGCAGTTGGAATCTTGAAAAAGAAAGCTCCTGCTTTATGTGATAAAGAATTGAACCCGGAGTTCTTTCAAAGACTTGAAAAACGGGTTTCTGGTGAAGTTGAAGTGGTTGTCCCTCGAAGATTTGTGAAGTCCTCTAATGAGCAGAACGGAGAAGAGTCGAGTCTGAATGAGACAGATGCGGGGTCACAGTCAAAAGAGAGCTACCAAAAAGCGGACCGAGGAATCGGTGGGCCTTCTAGAAGGCGGGAGTTTGAAGATATGAATGATTCAAGTCAAAGAGAGGGATTTAGGAGTAATAAAGGGAATTGGTTGGCTATACAGCGGCAATTACTACAGTTGGAGAGACAACAGGCTCATCTCATGAACATGTTGCAGGTATGACAGCTGAATTTACTGAGAAATGTTTCGTGTTTTTAAAACTTAAATGTGGCAATTTGGACCTGTTAACTTATGAATGGGTAAATGTGTTATGTTTAAGCTCCAACGGGTAAAATTAGAGGTGGCGCCATATGTGGGTCAGGAACAAGTCAAAACATTGTCCGATTGAAATGGTGTCACATATAGTTTAAGTTGGAAATGGACCGGTTTAGATGGCGTCACATTGGTAATGTATATGTTTTTTATATTGCAGGATTTCATGGGTGGATCTCATGATGGCATGATGACTCTGGAGAACCGAGTGCGGGGTCTTGAACGTGTTGTTGAAGACATGGCCCGTGACCTGTCATTATCAGCTAATAACCGAAGAGGTGGTAATTACAAGATGGGATTTGAGGAAACTGGTAGACAATTAGGGAAGTACAATGGTTTCTCCGACTACCCTAATACAAGATTAGGTAGAAATGATGACCCAATGTCTTACATGAGCTCATCTATGAGGGGTAGAGGATCTTCATACGGACCCGAAAATTGGGACTACCATTCATATGGCAGAAACCCGCAAATGGGTTTACGGAGAGGTATGGATAGTAGGTCACCTAAATCAGAAACCGAAACCGAACCTGTTAATAGGAGAGGTTGGGGGGATAAAGGGGTTGGGCCTGGGCCTGCTAGGTTTGGGGAGGGACCATCAGCTAGAAGTGTTTGGCAAGCTTCGAAAGATGAAGCCACACTGGAAGCAATTAGAGTGGCGGCGGGTGAAGACAGTGGGCCTGCCCGAACTGCTCGAGTGGCGGTTCCTGAAATGACTGCTGAAGCAATGGGAGATGAGAATGTGCAGGATAGGGACCCGGTTTGGACGGCTTGGAGTAATGCAATGGATGCAGTTCATGTGGGTGATAATGATACGGCTTTTGCTGAGGTTTTGTCTACTGGTGATGATTTATTGCTTGTGAAGTTAATGGACCGAACAGGCCCGGTAGTTGATCAGCTCTCCAGTGAAGTTGGGACTGAAGTTTTGCATGCTGTTGCTCAATTTCTTCCTGATCAAAATGTGTTTGATATCTGCTTGTCTTGGCTTCAACAGGTATATGCGTACTTATACTCACATTCATAAATTTAATACGTGCATTTTTACAAGTTGAGTGACTTTTTCTATAAAAAATAAGAAAATATGTTAGCTTTTTATGTTGTTAACCCGAAAGAACAACATATATCGGACACCTTAATTGTAGTCACTAAAAGGAGAAGCTTAGGATGACCCTCGACCAATAAGTTCTCGTTCTGCCAAGTACTCTTAGGGTCGTTTTGAGAGTGATTTATGTTACATCAAATGGTTAATTCTTGAACCTTTTTTGGGTGTACAGTTGCTGGATATGATTGTAGAGAATGGAACAGATAATGTTGAAATCCCAATGGAGTTGAAAAGGGAAATATTGGTGAACCTGAATGAGGCTGCTTCGACTATTGAGCCGCCTGATGACTGGGAAGGTATGGTGCCAGATCAGTTGTTGTTACAGTTGGCGTCAGCGTGGGATATTGATTTGCAGCAGCTAGACAAATGATTTGCATATTTATCGTTATCATATCTTTTTTCACTATCATTGTGGTTTATAATCTTTGATTGAAGATAGTTCAATTTTTTTTTGTACTGAAAAAGACTAATGTGAAATGGTTTTGTATGTCATATTTACTTGAATGAATCATGTTTTCAGTTATTTTCTTTATCTTATTTTATAAAAAAAGTTGTTACTGTTAATCACCGTGCTTCTTTCATCATCCAATGACATAACACACGTGTTGAAGCTGACTTTGTTGTATGAACGTCATCGAGGAAGGTATCACACTCCCAATGATCAACGTCGATCAATCGTGGTTGAATAGAACCTGCTCTCTGATTTTGACCCAAATAGCCAAAACAATGCTTTTTTGGCTCAATAATAATGGAAACCATTTGAGTTGAGTTATGAACAATTAAAAAAATGCGCATCCGGGGAATCGAACCCCGGTCAGTACCGTGGGAGGGTACTATGATACCACTACACTAGATGCGCTTACATGTTAGTAATATTGTTTTCTTGTAGTTAATGTGACTTTTTAAAGTTTTTAGCCTTCATGGTACATTGGTATGTGAGGGTGGTGGGTGTGGACACGGGTAAGGGTGCGGGTATGCCCCTACCCGCGCGGTAACACCGCCGCCACCCATGCGGGTAGGGTGCGGGTATGAGGACCACGGGTATGGGTACCCGTTGCAAGTTTGCCTTTTTTTTTGTGCCACATCTCACAACCTTTTAATCATTTTTTTTTTAATAAATAATGTGTGAGGTGGAGTGTTGTGGTTGGTGGGTTGTGAGGGTAGTGTGAGGGTACTTGACAACTACCAATTTTATGAAGTGAGGGTAGTATGAGGGTAGTTGTGAGGTGGATATTTGTGATTGGTAGATTGTGAGGGTAGTGGGGGGTATGCCATAACCCACTCCCACCACCCTGAGAGAAGTATTTTTACACATTGTGTATCGGGCATCATAATTATGTGTATAGCTAGGGTATATCAAATAAAACCTTTGTCACTATATCTAATCTGTGAAAAACAAATTATTTTTTATTTAAAACTTTGACTTTAACCCTCATATTTGTAAAACGGTTTTTGCCACCGCATATCTTTTAACCTCTTTTATTTATAAAATATTAGAACTCAACTCTCAACGTTATAAAATGTCATTTTAACCCTCTTAAGTTTATATAGTTTAAAGTTACACGTGTTTGCAACAACGTTTTAATATAGGTTTAGAAATTTACAAGCACGTTCTTAACCACATTAAAATCGTTATACGTTAAAGTCATTGTGCGGCCCGGAGTCTCGTACCATGAAGCACAGGCCCACCTTTCTAGTTTTATATTTAATCCTTTATCTCTCGAGAATTTATAGAAGTCAAGCAAATGATATGCAAGTGTTTTTTTTTAGTAATTGTACCTAAGTATAATGTTAATGGAAATACAATTTTGTTAAACTATAAGAACATTCGCAACTCATTCATCAAAATAATGTGAGTGTGTTTTTTATATTTTAAGACATGATTTATCTAATAAAACAAAGTTTTAAAGGGGACATTTTCAAGGGAAATATTTGTTTTATAATATGAAGCTTGGAAAGAAAAATTAAATGAAATTTTACATTATGTATGAGTTGAAGGAGATAAATCTTAAAATACTCATAAATCCTTAAACATAATAACTATAATTTATTTATAAATATTGTTATTTAATCCGTGTGTAACACATGGGTAGTAAATCTAGTTTTGTATATAGGAGAGAAATAATTTAATTATTATCGAGTATAGTGATAGAGGAGAGTAAAATTGCAATAATACTAGATTATACCCCCTGTGTTACATGGGTTGAATAACTAAAAATATTTAATTATTATCGAGTATAGTAAACAAAAAAATCATAAACCATTACCATCTTGGATATGTTATCTAACACCAGCAAAGACTATAAACCACTGAAGTTTCATTAAGTGTTTCAATCCTATATAATAACTTTAAGAACATTTGAATTTTTTAAAATTGAGTTTGGCAAATAAAACTTGAATTGGAAAAAAACTTTCACTATTTATAATCATAATTGATGCATATTTCATTGTCCAACTCAATTTTAAAAAATTCAAAACATTCGTAAAATTATTACATATGATTGGAATACTTAATGAAACTTCAGTAATTTTAGAGAGAAAAAAGTTAAAGGTACTTAATTAAAACGGTAAGTGAACTTGGTTACATTTTTATGACATGACTTTGAAAATAAAAAAAGAAGTTAATAAAAATCTATAAATACTTTATTGCCACATCATAATTTTAATTAAAAGTTATTTATTTGAGCGAAGCCCGTAAGTGTATTTTTCCGTGAATTATGTAAAAGATTTGGAAATCTTTTAATCAATTATTTAGGAAGTGAATTTGGAAATTCCTTATTTATTAGAGTGTATGTATGGAAACTATATTTTATAGATCATTGAAAAATTCAATATAAATAAAGGAATGAATATACACGTAAATATGAGATTATACATTTTTTGGCGGGAATTGAATGTCAACAATGGCTCCATTATATGACATACTAGGTTTAACACCCGTGTGTTACACACGGGTTAAATAATAATATTTATAAAATCATAATCATTTTGTTTAAAAATTTGTAAATATTTAATATTTAAAGATATTTTGTTTCATCAACTCATGCATGGTATTTCATATCTTCCCTCTAAAACTTCCTTTTATAAAAAATTCCTACCAAAAGTTGCCCCCCCTAAAACCTTGAATTATTATATAGATGGTATCCAAAATCCTCTTTTATTAGAAAGTATAGATTTTAGTATTTATGGAAAATGTTTGTAATAAATCATAAATATATAAAAAAAGTATTAACTAATTTAAAGTTGAGATCAAATATAGAAAATTTTAGTGTAGTTATAATAAATTAAGATACTTGGTACTCTAACGCTGTGTTTCCGAATTCACTTAATGAAATTATAGAAAAGAAATTGAATTAGATCCCTTTCTTTTCTCCTATCTTCTTTCTTTTCCTTTCATTCCATTTCATTTAGACTTGGAAAAAAACCATTTCTTCTTATTTTCTTTTCTTTTCTTTTTTTAATAAAACTTAGAAATACAACTAATTTTTATTTCCTTTCATTTTCTTTCTTTAATGAAACTGAAAAACACAATTAATTTTTTTTTTTCGTTTTATATTCTTTCAATAAGTAAATTTAGGAACTAAGTGTAGGATCAAAAGATAGCCAGAAATTAAGTAAAAGGTAAAATCAAGCTAAATAAATATGAAATAAGAGCATTCACAGTAGAAGAACTATCTTCATCCCTATAATTACACTAAAAACAACTATTTTTTCTCTCTCTTTCTAATTAAATAATAATTCTTTTTACCTTTATCATTACAGAGTCTCTCTCCTCTACTCACAATCACTTTTTAAAATCATTAAAAAATTATAGGGGGTGAACAGTAGCTTTTCAAATATAGAGTTTCTCTCTCCTCCACCATCAAATTTTCTCTTTCCTCCACTCACAACAACCCATAACAACCCCATAAAATATAAAAACCACACTCACACAAAAATGATTACTCCACTGTGAATGCTCTAAGCATTCAAACAAGACAAATAAATGTGGTAAGGTTGGTACAAAATCTTTTCTCTCTCCTCTGCATCTGCTGCGACGAGGGGAACAGGGAAATGCCAAAGGAGGGGTACAACAATTTCATCTCTGGTCCCTTAACAATGTAGTTAAGTTACATTTAATCCTTAAAGTTTAATAATGTTTGGCCATTTATTTTGTAATATATAATAACTTAATTAACATAACTTTATACTTAAACAATTACAATTTTTATAGTTGTAATTGTAATTAAATATAAACAAAATAGCTAATATAATATCCAAAATAAGCAAAAAGACAATCGAAAGAGGGTACCAACAACGACATGGATATGAAATCACAGAGGAAGAGAATGACGTTTGTCAAACTAGATCAATAAAAGAACTGCATTCGCAAACATCAGGTAACTAATATGACCCATGTGACAAAATTTTCATGTGTCAAATGTTGTTTTAATAGGGACATGTATAATTAGTCCTGTTAAAATGACTTTTTTCTCATTTGTTTTTTATTTATTTGTTTTTAAATATTTAAATCTGATAGAAATAGCATAAATCACGGAATATATATCAAACAATAAAGCCACATAACATAAGGATTTGTGATGCAGCTTGTTGGTTTGCATTATATTTCTTTGTAAATAACTTTTATGATTTCGTATATTGTATATTTAACTACAACATAGACGCTTGAGACGGTTTGTGAAATTGTGGAAAATGTGAAATCTCTTACTTACATTTGGATAAAAACATGCCATCATTTACTTATGGCTACCATTAGGTTTGGTGGCCTAGTGAGAGAAACTTTGCATTTAAAAGCATTATTTTAGGGAAGTCTCAAATTCAAACCTAAGGATATACATATATTTGTGTAATTTAAGAGTAAGGTAGCTTATCGTTCTAAAAAAAATTAGTTATAGCTCTTGTAGCATTTGCTATCTGAGTGTTCGTCATGTTGGTAATAAAGTTTGCCGTGAAAGAAAAACTAAAACATAAATACAACATTAACATAGAAACCCAACGGTCAAAAGGCAATAAAAGTTATATAAGGACAAAGTGATAAAGTGCATAGAAACCCAAGGATGAAAATGCAATATTCTAAATTTTTTTTATTGGTCATACATTTTGTGTGTTGTCTTCCATCTTTCACACTTTATTCCTTCACAACAGTCACCATTTTGTTTCTCCATTAACACTCATCGAGGATATGTGTATTTATGTGTAATTTAAAAGTAAAGTAGCTTTTCGTTCTAAAAAAAGTAGTTATAGCTCTTGTAGCATTTGCTATCCGAGTGTTCAGCATGTTGGTAATAAAGTTTGCTGTTAAAGAAAAAACTAAAACATAAATACAACATTAACATAGAAACCAAATGGTCAAAAAACAATAAAAGTTATATAAGGACAAAATGATAAAGATGAAAATGCAATTTTCTAAAATATTTTTATTGGTCATACATTTTGTGAGTCTTCCACCTTTCACACTCCACTCCTTTACAACAGTCACCATTTTTCTTTTTGTTTCTCCATTGACACTCACCGGAAAATAAAATGTCCGATCAACCGCCTTTTATCAAACTGTTGATAGAAAGGTTTAAGGAACCATTACTATTGGTTGGCCAACTTGAAGATACAGGGGTGATTTGTAGCAAACCTTGTTTCGATAGAGTAACCGAACACATATTACCGAAAATCGTAGTTGTTAGGGAAAAATCATGTGGAGAAGATGTTTTCAGGTCACTGTTTGGGTCTAAAATTCAAATTTAATCATCGCTCAACCAGAAGTGTGTAGCCTAAGGGTTATACTTCTACCAGATCTACACAGTCACTCCGGTGACGACGATGAATACAACAAGCAGATGATGCTATTTGATGGTAATATATAGTTTTATCTGTTTTTTTTTCCTTCCATTTTTGTTAACCATTTTGCACAATTGAGTTGTTCTTTTTGAGTGAAACCACAATCCAAACCGAATTAACAAAATCTAATTCGATTTGGTTTGGTTTGAACCAAATAATTAATAAACCGAATTATAAGCCATATAGTATCATAACAGGAGCATAAGGTGATTTGGCACAAGAGTGAAATGACACTTGCTGTTTGGTAGCATTCGAATCATTTCAGAATAACTAGTAAGAATTTACCTTTTAATGGTTCAAAAATCCATTATAAAGTAAGTTTTAAAAAATATGATAAATTGGGTGAGGTTTTACCATTTATAGGTTACCTCTTAATCATTCAGCATATTTTTATCATGGTTCAGAGGTTTTAAACCATTAAGAGGTAAGCCTCTGAATGACTATTAAAAGGCTACCAAACACCCCTTTTACTTCTTAGATCTCTTTTGTTAACAAGTATTAAGATGAAACCATTTTGTAGCTCAGTCCAAATTTTTTAGTTACGTGTCATGTTCAATCTCTAGTGACATCTTTTTCTGATCTATTTAACTATAACCATTGTTCAATCAGACTTAGAGATCTCTTTTTGTTTTTTTTTTGCCATGCACATCAGATCTAGATGCTTGTTTATCCAGGAAGCTTCTCCATAAGATTGATACTTCTAAAAAACATACAATTAGAGTTTTCACAAAATTGCACATGGCTTCTAATTCATGGTCACTGAATTAACCAAGAAGAGAGCAAGAGAACCAAATCCTTTCGGGAACTTTTTTTTATCAAAAGTAATTCGAAAATCAGAGGATATTGTCAAAAAGGAGGATGCTATAATATCTCAAGTTGACCAAGGTCATGTGGGCTTAGTTGCTGTCGGAGAAAATGTTGCTACTGCAATGTTGGCAATTCTGTTTAAGCACACTTCAATTATCATTGAAAGTATCAATTTAGAAATTGAGAAGTCAAAAATTGAGAAAGCAGTTACGACCATTACAGAAGCTATGATAGAAATAATGTCAGTTGTGACCTCCTCAGTTTCCGTCCTCAAGTCATTATTTCTACAACAAGATTATGAGAAGTATAGAGAAGAGCGAAAATGCACGCATGTTTTCAATTTGATAGCAGTTGCCCTTTTTTATTAATGATACCGAACATGTGAGAAAAGCAAACGTAGGTGACTCATCTACCTACATCCCCCATCTCATTATGAGGTTGTTCATACAAGACCAATTTGCTATTTCGTCTGTCAGCATAAAGAGATTTGTATCAAACGTGATGTCTTACAGACTGTGGTCGTCAGAGTCATGGAAGACAATGGGACAATGTTACGACAATTACAATCTACTTTAGAGAACATAGCTAAATTGTGGGTTAAAACCGTGGAGTTAAACGACCCTAAAAAAGAAACTGACCTTTCATCTGTCACCTCTCGATCTTCTCTATAGCATTCTCGAGAATCTGGATCCTATTTTCCATAATCTTCATGTCGGATGCAATTCCAGGCTCTGGTTCAGGTAACTACTCGTTCTCTTCCAAGCTTTTCATCAAATTCTTTAACATAACTTCTTTTATACCAACTTCAATCATTTCATGCATATGCAAAAGATTAATGCACATGTTGTCAACCCACCTTTCAGCAATAATTTTCCAATAAACAATAGTCATCTTTCTTAATTCGAAGGTCTTGTTTACTTCATCAGCAGAATAGGCCTTTAAATGAGCCACATATATCATGTCGCCTATTCTTTCAATAGTTACAAAATCTTTTTCAAGATTAAGCTCTACTAACGTCATCTTTTCCAAATCTTCCAAGTAAGCATCACCGCTCGGAAAATCAAAGTTTTATTCGAGTTGTATCAAAACATTCAGCTTCATCTTCCAATAAACAATAGTCTTCTTTCTTAATTCGAAGGTAGATTTCAGGATGAAGCTGAATGTGTTGACAACTTGAACAAAACTTTGATTTTTCGAGCGGTAATGCTTACTTGGAAGAATTGGAAAAGATGAAGTTAATAGAGCTTAATCTTAAAAAAGATTTTGTAACTGTTAGGAATAAGACGATAGGATATATATGGCTCATTTGAAGACCTATTCTGCTGATGAAGTAAACAAGGCCTTCAAATTAGAAAATGACTATTGCTTATTGGAAAATTGTTGCTGAAAGGTTGGTTGACAACATGTGCAATAATCTTTTGCATATGATGCATGAAATGATTGAAGTTGGTATAAAAGAACTCTTGTTAAGGAATTTGGTGAAGAGAATGAGGAGTTACCCGAGTCACAGCCTAAGATTGCATCTGACATGAAGATTATGGAAAATAAGATCCAGACTCTCGAGAATGCTTTAGAAAAAATTAAGAAGTGACGGTTGAAAGGTCAGTTTATTTTTTAGAGTCATTTAAATAAATCCTTATCCTTTATGTATGCAACTTTTAAGTTCTGTTTGTTTGTTTGATTTCAACTTATCATTAGAACTATCTCTGTTTTCCTTGGGTACCAATGCAATATGTGTTTGACTAAAAGTGAGGGCAAATCTTGATTCACTCTATGTACGTACGTTTTCTATTAGTTTTGATTTTGGAGTTAGTTTATCTTATTAGTCGGTTATTAATTTTTTTATTCTACTCGTGATTTATACAGTAATTATCTCAGCAAAACCTTTTTCTTAACTATTGTAGAAACTTTATAAACAAAAAGAAAAAGAGCATTAATGAAAATCAATATAAATAAATAAGCTTCTTCAATTTTTTTAGACATAATAATCGTCCAAAATATGTAGTCACCAATTCCTTAAAAAAATATGCTTCTTAAATAATCTAATTTTGTACTTTTGATTAGAGGTGCACTTTTATTTTTCCAAACCTCTTTCTACGATCTTAAGTTAAATTCGACTCAAGTTGTTTGACAAGCTTATATCGGTTGGGTCGGGTTTTGACTCTTGACTAGCTTAGAGTCAATGTCTTATTATATTCTATATAATATAATTAAGTTTAGAACTTAATTATGACATTACCTTGCGGTGCCTGACGTTATGATCGTCAAAGTAACATGTGATGTTGTACTTATGTGTTTGTGACTTTATTATAAAAATAGTATTGTGTTTCTCACATTACGGTGTGAAATTCTAAATTAATTCAAAAAGGTGAATTAAAGCAAAAGAAAAAAATAAAACTTCTTTGGTTTTATAACCCCGCAAACCAAACTAATATCCAAAGTATTTACGTATAGAGCAATTAAAATCATCATAAAATGGCTTAGTGGTAATTGAAGTTGGTGTGAGAGTTTTATCACCTCATTGGTCATTTGATCAACGAAACATATAAGAGTCACACATATAGTTTACACATATATGGTCCATGTGGTTTTGATTAAAGTAACAGATTTGGTACTTAAAAAAGGTTGTTACCTGACCCATGCTGCAACTTCCAATGTGGTGTAGTGGTAAGAGGCTTGAATTCTCCAAAAGAGACCCAAGTTCTAGTCCCACTGCCACCACTTTGGAAGGGGCAAATGGGGGCGATGAAGGGATGAGACTTGTGGCAACACAAGTTCGATCTTTGAGCCAAACAAGTTTTACCACTAGCTTGTTGTCGTGCCTACGGGCGGACGGGTTAGTGGGTTTCCCCCTAATTGGAGTTGGGTTAATAGGTGGGTTTCGGCTACCTAGCGTTGTCTGTGTTCGCAGAGTGTTTGGGGTTGGCTTTCGCCATTGGGTTACCCCGGGTAGCCGGGCTTTATTCGTTTCGCTGTCAAAAAAAAAACCTGACCCATGTCACCAAAGTCACAGATGCTGAGTGTTGCCTCAATGCAACCTGCAACTCTGCAAGGGCCAAAAACTTGACAATAACATGATCTTGCTATGATTATAATCCAGGCATCAATTTAACAGCAAGTCAGCAAGTATGGTTTTTTAACCAATTGACGCCTACCATCTGTTAAGTTTGTATCCACTCATCTGTCAAGACTCAAGATGCACCAGGAAATCAAATACTATTGACAGGTCAAGAAAAAACAAATCCAAAAACAAATATAACATAAACATAAGTTCATTCATTTCAAGTTCAAACAAAACCATTTCGCAAATACAAATATCTAAAGCATGAATTCATCCAACAAAATTCAAAATCGATCAGTAACCAAAACCATCAAACAAAAGTCTAAAGAAAAAAAAATGTTCAACTTATACTTGCCATTTTTTAATGTCTTTCTTGGCTTTGATGAGATACTCAATCCGACGTTCCAGTTTGACCTTGTTGCCATCCATTATAGCTTCTACATCTGGTAATTTACTTTTATTATTAACACACTCCATAAGATGCTCTTTAATTATCCCTGGGATCCCAGCATCCACCATCTCCTTGATTAAAGACCGAAAATATAAAGCACAATAGTCGACAAATCGGTTGACAACAAATTCCCAGTACGCAATTGCTGTTTTTTTCATTTCAAAAGCCCTTTCTATTTGATCTGCTGTATAACAGTTTAAATGATCCACCCTAATGTTTTTTCCTAAACCATCAATATTTATAAATTCCTTTCCAATTTCGAGCTTAAGCTTGAGTGACTTCATTTCATCAACTCTTCTATTAAAATCATCACTACATGTATAGATACACTTCTCTTCCAAATCTAGCATCTCCATTGTCTTTTTCCTAAAACTTTTTTCCACACCTTTAGCCAACGCTGTACCGACCTTTTCTAGAGATTCATGGAGCTGCAGCGTGTTCTCTGCACGGTCTAGGAGGACTTTCATCACCACACTATATATGTACCCAACAATATCTGTTACAAACCTGTTAATAGTAAAAGAGGCGTGTGAAAACTGTCTGCTGAGAAGTGGTTTGATGCGGCTAGAAGTATCAAAAACTGGTAGGTAGAGACGAGTAGTATGGGGTAAGAGTTCAATTTCATACTGCAAAAACTTGTTATCAAGTTTCAAATTTTGTAGATCAATCCGGAACCTTTTAAACCGCCGTCCTATATTGGAAGCTGTGTGCATACATTCCACCTTTTCATATTCTCCATAGATTTGGGCTATAAACAGGCCGTGGAGGCAGATGTTAGCGGAGATCATTATATCTAGAATCATTGGTACGGCATCACTTAAGGAGTCAAACGTGTTTTGACTTTCTTTTATCTCAGCAGTTGACTTTCTTAGATCAGACACAATACTTTCATGAATTAAAGAAAATGGGTGAAAAAGGATAGACAACATAGCAATAACAAGGTTTTTAGATATGACATCAAAGCCAATGTAGTCCCTATCAACTTCAGATAACAACATATCACACACTTTTGTATTCTCACCATCTTCAATCGTATTATCAACGAAGAAATAACCAAAAGGGGCTTTGGAAATATTCTTACAAGTTAAGTGTTTAATCATGTATTCCGAAGATACATCTAGTTTTGTGAAAACAGTAACAGTTTTCGTACCAAAACAATCAAATTCTTGGAGAATTTTCCTGGACATATAGGAGTTGAAGTTTGATGGACATGGCAAGACATTTAGATAGAAGCAACAGCTAAGCGCTGTATCTCGGTTAATATAACCTAAAGGCAAACATAAGGTTATGATCATCATATTACAACAAATAAAATGTGAACATATTATTAATTACTCGATCTTACCTTTAAAAAGCTCCATCTCCTTTTTTTCTTTATTCATATCCTCTATGGAGGTGAATTGAGTGGGTGAAGGCCCTGGGTACCGTGTATTGATTTCCGGTAAAACGAGAAGAGTAAGATCAGATACTTGTGGTTGAAATACAGTCAAAATGAACTCTATTTTAGATCTTTTGTTTTCTGGTATTGGTTTCACTAATTCTTCAATCTCACTTGCAAAAAGAGCTTCAGATACTTGTTTCTCAACATAAGTACATTCAGAGTGAAATTTTAACCATATCTTTCGAGACGAAACTGAATCAGTTCTAAACTTCAAGAGTATAGGAATTCCTAAACCAGAAGGCAGATTAAATCCGATCAAGGTACTTATAACGCTCCAGGAACATGACCCGGCCTCACCTAGAACAACGATGATAGGGAAATCGGGTTTTCTATCTAATACTTCCATTGTTTGAAGTAATGTAATCGTTTTTAAAGCCTCCTTC
The DNA here is from genome assembly GCA_030867185.1 of Tagetes erecta. Lineage (NCBI taxonomy): Eukaryota > Viridiplantae > Streptophyta > Magnoliopsida > Asterales > Asteraceae > Tagetes > Tagetes erecta. The sequence goes on along the minus strand of CM061486.1, from coordinate 53,105,528 downwards.
AGCTTTTCCGACGACATTTCTTTGACAAGCGGTGGAATTTTCTTGTGTTCGGAATGCAACATGTTTTCGAATGAAGGAGTATGTATATATGTGTGATAATTAAGATTGGAATGAATTAAGGAGTGTGATCGAGGATTAGAGTCGATAGAGAAACAACATACATGTATATAATATCGATCAATATATATATAGAGAGAAAATTAAACCTAGCTAGATTTAAGTCCCTGGATAAAATGATAAAGAACAATTGAGCGCAAGAGATCGAGTGAACGAACATCGGAGTTTATAGTTAGACTGACTTTTAACTCAGTAGAGTTACACATGCAGTCCTCCAGGTTCCACATATTCATCTTACTAGGGATCAAAGTCAGACCCGAACCCGATGGGAAACCTCAAAACCCAAGATATCTGGGACGGGTCTCGGGCTTAAGAAAAAAAAAATTTCGCAGGTCTGGGACAAGTCTGGGATTACATATTAGACCCTATTACCCAACCCGATTACCCGATAACATAAACCCGTAGACCCGTTAGCATACCAAAAAATAATTTAATATTTTTCATATATATATTTAATTGTTTTTTATATTATGCAAATTAAAATATATATGTTTCCTATAACCCATTCATGTTTTTAACTTTTAAGCCTCCACTAAACGTCCAAACAATTCCTTTTTAGTAAGATTTTATGAAGGTTCAAGCGCATTTGGACATTATGAATTTATTATATAACTAGGTTTAATATCCGTTGTAACAATCCCGGTTTTTGGGCCCGAAATTTTTTTAAACCCATTGGGCTTGGCCCAACCATTATTGGGCTTAGGCCCCACTTAAATTATGGGCTTGACCCAACCCTTAATAGACTCGGGCCCAACTTAAATTATGGGCTCGGCCCATGTAAGTTTACGATAAGTACCGATGAGGAAACCCGTCATATTAAATACCCGAATACGTGTATGAATTTATTTATACTACCATGAGTTAGATAGACATTTCCCCACTAATATTTTTAGCACTACCAATTGTAAGGATGTGTAATTACATTACACCTATAACTTATATTAGATAACAAGATAATAAAATACCAATTGTATAAATCTAATGACCACTACACAACCATGCACACACACACATATATAAATATATATATATATATATATATATATATATATATATATATATATATGTTAAAAACATATATATATATATTTTTACTCAGAAGAACTAAATTTTGCAAGAACTAAATTTTACACTACCAATTGTGGGGTTCAATTGAGAAGAACTAAATTTTGCAAGAAGAAAAAGAAGAATTCTTAACCAATCATGTAATTCCTTTTACTTTTGTATTTATTTTTAATCAGAGGTCACATTTGTAATTTACACAACATATTAATTAATTGTGTAACTCTTCTATATTAGGTAATATCAAGCAAATTCATTGATTTGTTAATTTTAAATTTTGAAATACAAAACACATAGTTTTTGAAAACCGTATCATCCATGTTAATATTATTTTAAAACTATGATCGAAATTTTAGCATCTGGATCTGAAAGTCCTACACAAAAACTAACCAATCTACATTAATTACACAAGGGTTTAAAAGTCTTACATATAAACATTGTAGTTACACATATGTGAAATCCCTACAAATATATAAATTCATATACGCTATGCAGACGGTTTTTTATATTGCATAATTTGTAGGTGGTTCTATATATCACGCTCATGTAGGTCGCTTTTATATATATGTAGGAAAATAATAATGTGTAGGATTGTATTTTATCATGTGTAAGTGTTTACGTATATCCTATAAGATATATTTAGTATAAACATAATGTGTAGGTGCTTACGTATGTCAAACATATGCTCATTACAAAGAGGATAATATCAACAAAATCACCTACACATGAGGCATTATAGTCTTACATAAACATGATTTTACCTACACAAATATGAAATAGTTTTAGATTAAGAGTTCAATATTATAAACATTATATTTAGTTTCAGTTCATGTTTAGTTTCTAGTGTAACTTTGAGAGTTGTTTTTTAAATAACATTAGAGTTGTTGTCTTTAAAAGTCGATATTAAAAAAATAACGTTGGTTTTATTATTTTTAATACAATTTTTTTTTGAACAGCAACACCTTGATTTTCAAGGAGAAATACACCACCACATGTGGTCAGCAGGACTAGAACCACTGACCTAGTGCTCCTAACATAATTGTGTTACCAATGAGCCACTAACCCCATTGACATTTTTAATACAATTTAGTAAGTAATGTTAATGTTTTTTTAAAAGTCAAATCATTTAATAAAACTTAATTGTTTGTATTAAATACAAAGAACCATGTTTTCCTCACATTAAATACTTCTCCACACCAAATTGCCTATAATACCCTCTTGTAGGGTATATACTGAAACTTCTTTAAAAAAACTTACATAAATACACCTATAAATCATAACCATAGGATTATTAGATGTAAGGTTAAGATTTATTCTTTTTCTTCTTATAATATTTGTATTTCTTAAAAGAACTTTCCAATATATATATATATATATATATATATATATATATATATATATATATATTATATGTGTGTGTGTGTGTGTGTGTGTTTAGTGGCGAAGCCAGGATTTTTGGCCCGGGGAGGCCAAAGTTAAAAAACCCATAAATTTTTTTATAATGCTCATGTTTCGGGAGGCCAAACTCAATATATATATATAAAAAATCAACAACCGACCAACAAAACAACACTTCGGACGGAAAAAATTGGGGAGGCCCGGACTCTCCTGAGTCCCTCTTATGCCTCGCCACTGTGTGTGTTCACCCATAAAATCTATTTAATTAACAAAACCAATAAAATCATATGCAAGTACATAAATATAATACTTACACACAAATAATCAAACTTATGAAGACATGACACCAAAAATAAAACCAACACCCACATTATATAAAGAGTAAATTACAATTTTGGGCCTTTATAATAACGCAAATTACGGATCGTGGCCTTTATTTTAAATTTTTACACTGGTTGGCCTTTATATAAATTTTTCTCACGGTTTTGGGCCTTTTAGTTAACGCCCGTTAACTTTTTCAGTTAAATCCCCTCATGTGCAATGCACATAAGGGTATTTTTGTCATTTTACCATTAAAGGGCCAAACTTGTAACAAAATTGTTATTATTATTATCATCTTCTTCATCTCCACTATCATCCTCTCCATAACCACCACCATCACCACCGCCACCACTACCACCACCATCTCCGGAGACCACAAACCATTATCAATCCAATCATTATCATCAAGTGGTGATATGGTTAGTGGTTCCACCTTTATCATTAGCTACAAGAGATGAGATGAGGAAGATGTCACATCCCGACCAATTAAATAAATAAAAGGCGGATAATCGTCGAGACGTGAGTATTAGAGATTGCTCATAGCCACATGACGCTACAAGTTAAAGTTTTAAATAAGCATGCATCACCAAATTAAATAATACAATTTGTCCACAAGTTTGGCAAATCACAAATGACATAGCTAATAATTGTTCATTTATTTAAATTTTAGCTAGGTCCAAAAGCCTATGGTGATCATGATCCAAAGCTAGCTTAAACGTTGGCATTCCCTGAAACATGTTAGAAAATAATGTCAACATAAAAATGTTGGTGAGTTCACATAGTTAAATACATAGATAATAGTTTATAGATCACAATGATAAGCGATTCCATGTCTACAAAGGTTAGTGCAAATATGTACCAAAACGTACGGCCTCAAATGTACAATCAAGCCTCAACAATGTAAAATATAGTATATGATCAGCTAAGTGAAATTTGGTTCCTTCAATGAACTAGAATGCGTCATTGAAGAGCCGGACTTAGCATCGGCTTTAGCACCAAAAAGGCTTGTCAGGCCCTTAGATCTAAGACGTCGCTGGGCTAGCAATAGTTAATGATTGTATCGATCATAAAATAGAAAACCACACGTATACATAAAGCACAACCAAGACATAAATGGAATCAAATAGTTGATAAATAGATTTAGTGCATGTGGTGTATTTGAATAATATAACATGTTTCACCCCAAAAGTGCATAAATATAAAAAGGGGTATGTAAACTCACATTAAACGGCTCCAAAATCTACTCAAGAAAATATACGGTGGAAGCCGGAAATAACCCTCGGTAGCTTATCCTATTAATCGAACATAATGATTTTAGTCCATATGTGGTTTCGAGATCGTACCAGTCAAATTATTATTTTTAGTTGTTTTGTGAAATAGTTATGAATGTTGGTATATTTATAAGTTTTTATAAAAAAATAGGTTAAAATATTATTTATTTGTAAATAATATACTTTTAAAGATTATTGTCATTACGAGTCGTTTACTTGATTTTTTTACTAATACGGTATGACGTTTAAGTGGATTTTTAGTTTATAAAGTTTTTAAATAGTTGACGAAACAAGTTTATGTGTCTAATTTTATATAAATGATACTTACAAGGTTTAAAATGAGTATTTGTGGTTAAATGAACACTCACAAGGATTTTTATAAAAATATATACATGTTTTGTTACTTGGTTTTATAAAGTTTTTAAAGTTAATATTTGTTTATGAAAACTTTTGGGTTTTTAAAGCATAAAAATGATAAAAATATAATTTTTATATGTTTAGTGGGTAGTTTGAATGTTTAAAAATGTGGATTAGTGGTCAAAATACAAAATAAACAAAAAAAACTCGTTGTAAGAATCGAACCCATGACCTCTTGCACCTTAACATATGCACCCAGCCACTTGAGCTGGGTGACTAACCCAACATAAACCTGGAACTTAAATGTTTTATCCTTTGGTTGTTTTGAAAATATAAAGCATAAACATGGGTTTTTTTTTTTTTAAAAAAAGGTGGAGGTGTGCATGGCCGAGATTCGAACCCACGACCTCCTGGCTGTTTTGCAATGCACCCAGCCACTTGAGCTGGGTGACTAACCCATAAATCCATCCCCCTTTAAACCTTTTAACCCCTCTTTTAGCAGAAACGAAAATTTCCCAAATAACCATACGAGCCCTAGATCTTTCACCCCCAAATTGAGTTCGTTTTCGTAGATTTTGACAAAATTAATGTTAGGGCTTTTTATCCATACCCAAAACCGAGTTCAATGGTATAAACAACTTACAAAATGGTGCGGGTTAAGTAGGTGTTCGAGTAACGAACGGGTCGGCCACTTTGAGCTCTTGATGCGTGATTTTTACTTCATTTTCGTGAAATCTGAGCATAGGGGTTTGTTTGCGGTGTGTTAGTGAGTGTGTGTGTGTGTGTTTAATTGAAAAATGGTGAGGTCCAGATATGGTTTTGGTTATGGATTTTGATTTCGGCCGAAGTGGAGAAAAAGAAAAGTTTCAAACCAATTTCTTGTTCAATTGCACACGAAATTACTTGCTTGATGATAGCTATGGATAGATGAAACACGTTATTGCTTGGAATATGTCTGATTTTTGACTGAATCTTGGTTGGTGATTTCAAGCAATGATGAAGTATGGAGGTACTGTTGTTGTTGCGTGAAAAGAGAGGAAGAAGAAAAGGATTTTTGGCTTTTGACACAACTGGTCCCCCATCTTTACATATGTTTTTTTTTTTTTTGGTTTGTTAACAAGTAATGGTATTATTTCCTTGATAAATTTTGTTTTTGTTATTGCTATTATTATTATTGTTAGTGTTTTTCACTTGCTAAATTATTTATAAAATAAGTCTCATAAACTTTAAGTATTCGATATTATAACTAAGGGAAAATGTCATATAAACATAATCAACTTTCAATGTTGTTCCAATTAAGTCACTCAAAGTTTATTTTGTTCCAATTTAATAACTTAACTTTAAAAAATGTTTCAATCTTAAGTAATTGACTTGTATAATAGGTAAAAATTGATTTTTATTTTTTTAATTAATATCCTTTTCATTCACTAAAAAAAATCACTTTAAATAAAAAAACCTATCTTTGTACGTACACATTAATTAATATTTCCTTTCATTCACGGAAAAAAATCACTTTAAATAAAAAAAGTTCATAACATAACCATACACACAACTTTCATTTTCATTCACTATATAAGTTTGCGAAATCTTTTTTAAATTATCTTTTTGGCAATGTTTTTAATATTTCGTCATTTTTTAGATTCTTATACGTTTATAATTATTTTTGCAATTTTCTTTTCAATTTTTATGACTTTTCGTGAATATATATAGCTAAGTTTAACACCCGTGTGTTACACACGGGTTAAACAATAATATTTATAAAGAAATCATAATCATTATGTTTAAAAATTTGTAAATATTTAATATTTAAATATATTTTGCTTCATCAACTGATGCATTGTATTTTATATTTTCTTTCTCAAACTTTCTATTATGGATTAAAAAAAAAATTCCCCCCAAAAATTACCCCTAAAACTTTGAATTATTAAATAGATTTTAAATTGAATATTAAAAAATAAAAATCAATGTTGACCTTTTAATCAAGTTAAAAACCTAGGATTAAAACACTTTTTAAAGTTAAGTTATCAAATTAAAACAAAATAAACTTTAAGTGACTTATTTGGAACACAATTGAAACTTGGTTATGTTTCTACAAATTTATCCCTATAACTAAAAGTAAATTTTGCAAATGTTACAGTCTCCCCAACTTTTAGGAATTTCGTCCCGAAATTTAAAGAACTAGATAAACAAGTGAGGAAAATCTCTCTTCATACGGTCTTCGCGCTCCCAAGTGAATTCAGGTCCGCGCTTGTTTTCCCAACGAATTTTGATAATTGGAGTAGTACCCTGTCTTGTCTTTTTGACCTCTCTGTCCATGACTTCGACTGGTCTTTCGACAAAACGTAATGTCACACCCGGGGCCAGGGGGCTAGACGTAACGAATGGTATTTAATAATCAAAGCAGCGGAAACATTATTATTCATTAATCGATTAATGTAATACATTTGTTCGACTATATAATGGGATTTACATAAAATTATATCCCAAAAGTAATAGAACTTAGATGTTGAATCTAACTTCTCTTGTGGATTCTGCGTCTATGACTTCTAAGCTCAACTCAAGTCTTCTAGAATGTATCGTCAAAGCAATAGCAAGCTCTATTCCGATTATTACATCTAACGTATCAAAACTGCATCTGAAAAGCATACTAAAAGATGTCAACTATAAAGTTGGTGAGTTCGCAGGTTTAAACAAATGTGTGAGTTTAATCAAGTATGATGCAAATTAAATAAGTCCACAACCAAACATGTACCCGGTCACCCAATCCCCATCTAATATGAATTGAGTTCCCGAATATTAACACCCAATAACTGTCACAAAAGTATTCATGTGCGCGATAATATGCACGCAACGACCACGTGCAGGTCTCAAAACCTCACGGGTCTCAGAGTTGGTTTCCTTTAAAAGGGCATTGTGCGTGGGAGATTACCCAAGTAGTACTACCCATACGATCCGTCGGTTCATCCAGAATTAATGGTTGTGTAAAACGGACAGTTGGGTAAAAACAATGTCTTAAATAATAACGCATCATAAAGTTTAATAAAACGAGTATACTTTCCACCCAAAATAGTTTAAGAAGAAGGGCCACGAAACTCACATATCATAAAGGCAAATATAACGAGTATGCTTTTCACCCAAAACATTAAAGAAAGAGGGCTACGTACTCACGTATCATAAAGTTAAATATAACGAGTATGCTTTTCACCCAAAACATTAAAGAAAGAGGGCTACGAGACTCACCTGGTTTCTTTCAAGTGTCCATATAAGTAAATGTTGAGAGCTTTCTAGCAACTATAAGTGCTCTTAAGTCACCATTATAATCCTAATTATACATACTTATGATCAGTTTCTAGCAACAGAGTAAAGTTATCATACGTGTATGACAGTATGTGTCCGAGCTCTTTAAATTACTTTAAGTGTGATGATCGAATATTGTTATTATTGGATTGTATGTTTCGATGGGATTCAACTAAATGTCATTTTTATCGTTATACTTAATGTACTTGTATTAGACACACTTAAGTGCGTGTTTATTGTAAGTATACATTGATGTGTTCACTAAGTTATTTTAATATATATGTCCAAGTATAAACATAATAGTCATACGGGTATTCTTTAGTTCGATAATTAAAATACATTTAACTTTTTATTAGTAAACAAACTATCCCTGTGTAATATTATTCTAAACAAAGTAATACTAATAGTTAGCACATAGAATCGTTATTTGTTAAAGCATAAAAATAACTAAATAATGTTAAAAACATCTTAAGTTATCTTAAGTTGGTTACTAACCTAAAACCATAATATTTGTATAAGTGTCAGATTATATATCATGCATGTAATGAGTATTGTTATTTATTGTAGTAAATTTGGTAATAAACCGAACAATAATACACCTTAAAGTTATGTTATATATGCTAATCAATATATTAAAATCTCTTATTTAAAAACGTATGTTTATTTTACTATAATTATTAAAGTGATATATATTAATATAGTTGTAGGTTTCTAATAAGAAACTAATAATATGTATGAAGATCATGCAGGAAACCAATCTAGCAAATTAATACATGCAATTACTACGATCCTTACTTGTCCATTGTATCGTTTTTGTTTTAGAGCTCGGCATATTTATATATCATACACGTGTAACTGTTAATAAAAATTTAAACCACTTTAGCGCTCGGTTATACCTCTAGGCTCGTTTTATAGACTTCCACTCGCACTCGACTCAATCTCGACTTGTTATAACCGTTGGCCCCTTTTCGACTAATTGACCACAGTTTTATCGGTTCCGGAGAGACCTGATTAACATGGCTCGGTGCTACATATATCCTGTTGCTCAACACCTTAGCCCTTCAAAGCTTTGTTTCTTGATTAACTAGATGACTTAAGAGTTTAGAGAGAACAAAGTTGGCAGAGTACGTGTTCGAGATTGGTGACGCGATGGGTATGTAGCGCTTATGTTTTGGTCACGTGGTGGTCTATGAACACGAAGGTTGCTTGCTTAAGGTCTATATCTAGAGAGATGGAGAAAGGTTTTGAGGTTTTGTTCATGGTGAGGTTATGGTAGTTAGGAGGCGGTGTTTGGTAGTATTGGGGAGCTAGGGTAACGGTGCGTAAACTTTGAGAGGTTGGTAAAGTTGTGTATATATGTCTTTGAAATATTAAGAAAGGAAGTTTTGAATGAGTGTACTTTTACATGATGGCATATATATAGGCAGCTGGTTGTTCTTATTGATGAGCTATAAAGGATAAGAAGGAAGTTGGGTAATGATGATCAATAGATGTGTAAGAGGGTTATGTGGTGAGTAGTAGTGAATTCTCTTGTAGTGAAGGGACATGTGGGTTTGAGACTTTGAGATGTTAAAACTTTACTTATCTTTATTTGAAGAGATAGTGTTACCCAAGCTAAGGTTCTAGATGGTAGTTAATTTATAGTTTGGTTAATTGCAGTAGGTTAGTTTTGTTATGATAATAATTGTTGTTATCATAATAATTGATGTTTACAAAGTTGAATGTGCATGTGTTATGCTTATGAAAAAAAAAAATCCTCAAAAGGTTTAAACGTAACATAACACCAAGCTACATTTTTAATGATATTGGATGAGATTTAATTTAATTGAGCTTGGTGTAGTGATTAGTGAACTAGAATATGTTGATTATGAGAGTTGGTGATGGGTTTAAATGAAGTATTAGACTTAGTTTTGAAATAGTTTTGAGTTTAAATTGATGGTTTCCAATTGTTATTGTTTTATGATTTTAAAAAAAAAATTATTCACCTCAACTTAATTTGAATTTAATGCATACTAATTGACGTACTTGGTGTTTGATATCTTGTCGACGGTAAACAAACAATTATATAAATGCTAAGAACACATAAATATATAAAGCCTAAATATAATATTTAAACTTTTTTTTTAGAGATGTCACACGTAATGTCTCATCGATTTGAATGTCATCCAAGGGAACATGAAGGTCTCCGTCAGTTAAACATTTTCGTAAGTTTGAGACATGGAAGGTTGGATGAACATTGCTGAGCTCGGGAGGTAAATCAAGTTTGTAAGCCACCTTACCAACTCTTTTTAGAATTTTGAATGGACCAACAAATCTCGGAGCTAGTTTCCCTTTCTTTCCGAAACGGACCACACCTTTCCAAGGGGATACCTTGAGAAGAACCATGTCACCAACTTTGAATTCCAAGGGCCGTCTTCGTTTGTTGGCATAACTCTTTTGACGGCTACGCGCCACTCGGAGGTTGTCACGGATTTGGAAAATCTTATCTGTTGCTTCTTGAATCAATTCGGGTCCGGTGATGAGATGCTCACCGGCCTCAGTCCAACATATGGGTGAACGACATTTACGGCCATAAAGTGCTTCGAATGGGGCCATTTTGATACTCGAGTGATAGCTGTTATTGTAAGAGAATTCAACCAATGGCAAGTGAGTATCCCAATTACCCCCGAAATCTAGAATGCATAACCGAAGCAAGTCTTCAAGAGTTTGAATGGTACGTTCAGTCTGACCATCAGTTTGGGGATGATACGCTGTGCTTAGATCAAGTTGCGTACCTAAAATTTTTTGAAAAGAGGTCCAAGAGTGGGAAGTGAATCGACCATCTCGATCAGAAATGATATGCATTGGTACACCATGACGACTCACAATTTCTTTTATATAGATCTCGACAAGCTTAGAAGCATTGTATGTGTTTCGAATCGGAATAAAAGGAGCGCTCTTGGTCAATCGATCAAGAATAACCCAAATGCTATCAAAACCACGGGGTGTACGAGGTAGCTTGGTGATGAAATCCATGGACACGTGTTCCCATTTCCACACGGGGATTTCAGGTTGTTCAAGAACCCCATGTAACAGTAACAATGCTACTGTTTTTTTCTTCAAAAACCCAAACCCGAATCAAGACAAACCGGGTTCGGGTTGCTCGGATCTTTTCTCCGGTGGTCCAAGGATCGGAGTATGAGAACCAAAAACCGTGAAATAAGTAAAAATGAACCGGAGTTTAACGTAACAGTATGCCAGAAAAAGACAGTGAATGATAATGGTTGTAATAATAGCATCTCTAACTTCTCTCTCTGGGTAAGGTCCTTTTTCCGGTCATTTCTCTACTTCTGACCTGTTTGAAACGTGTTTCGCCATTAATGAAGCTTGAAGATGTTGAACGATGATGGTGGATGATTAGGTGGATGATGGTGGTGATAATGGGTTTGTGTATGAAGAGTCTTTGGGTTTTTAAGAGGATAAAGAAGATGATAATATTAGAGTAAATTACATTTTTAGGTTTTTAGATACAAAATGGCCAAAATACCCTTATGTGCATTGCACATGAGGGGATTTAACCGAAAAAGTTAACGAGCGTTAACTAAAAGGCCTAAAACCGTGACAAAAATTTATATAAAGGCCAACAAGTGCAAAAATTTAAAATAAAAGCCACGATCCGTAATTTGCGTTATTATAAAGGCCCAAAATTGTAATTTACTCTAATATAAAAATCAACCCACCCATTATATATATATATATACCATACATCCATACGTACAAACATATATATATATATATATATATATATATATATATATATATATATATATATATAGGGTAGGGTTCAAGAGAGAACTCATTTTAAGTTGAGAACTAGAGAACTACTAAAAATACAAGGGATGAAATTTTAAAGAGGAAGGATAAAATTGGAACTTTAAATATATAAATCTTTAAACATTTCTATCTTTTGCATACGTTAATATTATTTTAAAAAAATTGCACCATTAGATCAAGAATTTCATTATCTTTCATTTGAGTATAAATAACGTCATAAAAAATATTTTTTTTCTCGTTTTTTTAAATTTCATACTACATATATGTAGTATTGCGATATTGTATTTGATTATATTTTTCTTTAAACGTTACTAACTTTTTCATACGTTATTTACATTAAACAATTTTAAAAATGTACTTGTTGTATTTTAAGTGACCATATGACTCAAGAGTCTAATAATTATTTAAAGTGTACATATGATCTCAAATAACCAATAACAAAGTTCATAAGATTCCATATTAAAAAACTTATGGTAAATGAAAAGAAAACCAATACTTATACTATGTCTAAACATAAAGATAATAATAAACTAATAAACCAATGATAAATATCATAAAAAAGTAAAAAGAAAACTTGAAATTCAAACTATAAGATAACAATGCATCAATATTGCATATACTGCATATATGTAGTATTTGGATACTACATATATGTAGTATACGATACTGCATATATGCAATACTATAAAATTTAAAAGAGGATAGTGAATATGGTGATGTTATGCACCTAAGTTACCCGTAAAAACATTAAAATTACGTATCTTTGATAAATTAACTTAAATTTTTTTATTAGAAAACTTAACTCATTGATCTTTATTCAATGTTAATGGACGACTCAGTCTTCTCCTCTTAGATCATAATTTTTCTCTTTCTCATTTACTCAATAATCGTCATTCATTTTAGTAAAATATTATCCGCCCTTTAAAAATCGATCGTAACTCAATTTGGCTTCTCAATTCCAACTAACAGATTAATATAACATGACTCATATAATTGGTATTATGATATGCGCATGCTGCACATATTCATACCACATCACATAACGTGAACCAAGTTATTGCTAGCAATGTCAATACGATCATATGAGAAAATCCAAATTTGGAATTGAGGCATGATGATGTTGTTTTTTTGTGATAACATTGAACTTTTGATATTTTATCAAAGTATGTAGTTTTGATGGTTTCTTGGGTAATTTAGGTTCATAACAACATCGTATTCATTTCCCCAATTTAAAAACATACAGTATCGTATATTACATAAATGCAGTATTGAAAGTTAAAAAAACGAGAAAAAATTATTTTTTTTATAACGTTATTTATACTCAAATGAAAGATAATGAAAACCTTGATCTAATGGTGCAAAAAAAATTTAAAAAACTTAACATATGCAAAAGATATAAATGTTTAAAGATTTACATATTTAAAGTTCCAATTTTACCCCTCCTTTAAAAATTTCATCCATTCCTTTTTTTTAGTTTTATAGTTCTCAACTTAATATGGAGTTCTCTCTTGATCCCTCCCCTATAAATATATATATATATATATGAATATTAATAACTTCACCATATAAACACCTACACATAATTATCCAAATACCATATAATATTTATCACCCTACAACCCTTAATATTTACACTACTTAATAAATACTTATATATATATATATATATATATACATACATACACATCCATACGAACACACACACACACACACACACACATATATATATATATATATATATATATATTTATATATTTATATAAAACCAACTACAACTTATTGTTGGAATACTTTGTAAAACAAATATAATAACTGGTGAAAAATACAAAGTAATATGTTAATTGGTGTTTTAACTTTTTAGTTAATGTGATAGTTTTATTACATGAGATGTTTCATCTCATTATTCATGTTTAATGGGGTGTTTCAACTCATTGGTTATGGGTATTGAATGAGATATTTGACGCATTTCACCTATAAATACCAAGGTGAGTCTTGGTTAGAAGATACACTAATTTACACCAAATAACTCCACTCTTTAAATCTCTCACTTTTTCTCTAAAGAACTTTCAACATATTTTGATTATTTTCATGTTTCTTGGTATAATTTGGGTTGTGAGTCAATCCCGGCAGTACATACTGCTTCGGCTCATGTTGTACCCTGGGAAACAAACGAGTTCTCTTGGGAGACTCGGAATTTGTTTTAAGGGACCCGTGTTGAACACGAATCCTCAGCCATGTTTTTGCTTCTGTTTCTACTCATTTCTTGTATCTTGTTTCATTTCAGTTATAATCATAATGTAATTTACTTGTATTCTTTATTTTCTTTGTATTGTAATTGAATTAATAAAGAATTTTTAGTTTTTTGTACGAACGGTTCCTACACTTATAAACTAATCTAACATTTTATAAATACAACTAACATCTTTATAAAAATAATACAAGATTTATATAACTAATTAACAAAATAATTAAACAAATACTTCTACCCTATTAAACCTAATGTCTCCTACTACCCAACACCACCATCTTAAACACCAAATACATACACATTACTTCAAATCTCAACCAAACTTCAAATCTCCATCAAAATCTCACACAAACCAACACCAAATCTTCACTCACCTCTCTCATCTCTCCCTCTCTCTCTTTCACGGCTGAAAACACACACACACACACACCCCTTACCCACTTCATTTTTCATTTACAACACTTCACACATACAATCAAAAATCTCTCCAACACTTTCTCTCAACTCTCAAACACCTCCTCCACTCAAGAACCTAGAAAATCAGCTCTACAAGCCTCAAAGGTCGACAACAACATCAATCATGAGCCAAGGGAAGCCCACGAGTACAACGAAACCAACAACCGAGCAAATCGAAGCACGAACCGTTCGACCCACGAAAAAGCACGTTGAGACCAACCCACTTCCAGCCTTGTTCCAGTCGAGTTCTAGCCTCCCACGTGACCCTCATAGCATCCCAAGTGCACCCACACTCACTCTCAAACTCAAGGTAACGGGAAAACACCCGAAAATACACTAACCGTGCACAAAACGTCCATTTTCACACATAATGAATACCAACACTTCCCATATCATTTGAACATCTCCAAACATTTATTTTTCAGTAATAAAACCATTAAAAACCCTAAAAACATCTTCTAAATGAAAACATGTAAGTTTGACTAAAATAGTCAAACTACACGCTTTGTTTTGGGAAAAACATCAACACTCAACCAACAACCTTGAAAACGTAATTTTATATTTTATGGAGCTTCTTTATAATAAAATATGATTACAAAATAAATTTCATGATTTTTGGAGTTGTACATTATATAATATGCATTTTTTAATATTAAAAATGGATATATTCACTTATATTCATAAAAACGTATGGGAAATATAAAAGTACAAAAATGAGATGTCCTACTGTTATAAATGTGTATATAGACACTTCGGATTAAAAATATTTGATTGTTGATGGGTGAACCTAAGAACCGTACAATAACCGAAACTAAACGTATGAAACAACGAAAGTACTAAAAAGATAAAATTTTCAAAGTATTATATTCTCAGTAGCTTATATATGGTATAAAAATGTTATAAAATAAATTTCATATATTTCTGGACATTAAAATAGTTACTACGAATTTTCTAATATTTAAAGGGATTAAAATACGAAAATTTATAGAAAATAGTTAGAGACTCCTAAGACCAAATTTACAGAACCAAAACTTATATATGGACATAAGGTAAGTAAATTTGAACCTAAACACCACCAAAGACTCTCTATACTTAAAACTTAACATTAACCAAACCGAACACGTTAAAGACACGAAACCGAGAAACGCAAGAAAAACCTGAGATTTTTAATGTCCATGAGCTTTTATACTTATAAATAAAGTATTTCACTAAGTTACATAATTTTTATAAGCTTAACTTATTTATTATGATTTTTCGAATATACGAACCTAGTATTTTCACAAAAAGCATAAAAATTGGAGAAAGACTTTTTTGTCAAGCAAAATACTTTCATACAGTAAGATGAGACCCAAGAAGTGTTAAAAAGTGTAAAAAGTGTTAAAAGAGTATTTTGTAAGCAAATCGTTTATTCATCGGTTTTACGCGCGTTAAAATATGAAAACAACCGAAGGACTATAAAACTTGAATATTAAGTTTGTAACTACTTAGTTATTGTATAAATAGGTTGAAAATGAAGTTTCACTATTTATTGGGTCAGGTTATTTTATACAAATTATTTATGTTTGAACTACATTAACCGACTACTTTCTTAAATAAAATATAGTAATTTTTAGAAATATCTAAAAATTATAAAAAGTATATATTTTTACAGTAGCATATGACCAGTTAACATATTGATACAATTATATTGAAGTATTTTGACTTAAACCTAAAACGTAACTTAATGTGCGGTAGAGCACCGTACTCGGTAGACCGATGGAAACTAACTTTCATGAAACTAATACTTAGATACATTTTTATAAGTAGATTCATACCTAAAATGCTATACATTCCATAAGTATAATGTATAGTACTTATTAATATCAATCCTTAATTAAAAATCCAACTTTCGTACGAATTCGACTGTTTAACAAAGTCTAGGGACTAAAAGTGACAATTACCAAACTTTACTGATTTAACATCAAAGTACACTTAATACCTACCTATATAACCTGGAATAACATAAGTATATACATACTTAGACGTATAGGTCAGCGCAAACGACTAAAACCATGATATTACACGAACGTAACCAAAACCGTACGCATGCAACACCGACACAACGAAACACATAGACTTATGTATTTTGGGGTCTAACATGACTAAACTAAACATAGGAAGCCTGCTAGGAGGTAGAACTCCCACACTGAATGTACAATATCTTTAGAAACTTGAGCATGCCGGACACCAGGTGAGTTCATGAACCCCTTTTTTTTGTAATGCTTTTGGGGCTGATACATACCTACTAAACTTGTTTATATAAACTGATTTTCATGGTGTAATACATCTGCTACTTTTGTCCCCGAACGTTGGTACAACTTTCGGTAGCCATTAACTTCTTGCATGAGCCATTTGAAATATGAATAGTACTATTTGGGAATCCCCCGCGTACAGTGGAATACCCCCACTGAGGTTGAAAACCGTTACGCCACATGTTCAATGATTTGTCGGTGCCTAGCAGAGCACGTTAGCCCACTTTGGGTTAGGGGACGGTTATAAATAGTATTCGGGTTGGGTATAAACCGAACAGGTTTGGCTACATATTTTGTCGACCGTACACCAAGAACGTACTTAATTAATGTCCAATATTTATATGGATTAAACGTTTTACGACACGTCGGTTTTGTTAAACCATGAGCTCACCAACTTTATGTTGACGTATTTTTGGGTATGTATTTCAGGTATTTAGACGATTTATCGATGGAAGTATACAACTAGACTTTATATCATTGGATGTGCATTTAGACACGGTTGATAGCTTTAAAAGACCCTGATTAGAAGAAACACGCAAAGATTATAGACAAATTATAGAAGAAGACTACGTGAGAATAATATACCAACTAGCCACTGCTTTTGTTAGAGTTTACTTTTGTACCCTTTGGTTTACCCTTATAATATACTGATATTACGTGTAAACCTATGGCCCACTATCAATGCATACATAGTTTCTGCTGTGTTTTGTTGGATATTCAATCATCACGGCCTACCCCCTTGGTCGGGGTGTGACACCCGTGTATACACATGGATTGATTTATATACATGTTGATATAATACACTAAACATTTTAATAATACGATAATATTTATGTATTTATAATTGATTTTCTAAATTACGCATCATTAAGCAAATGACAATATTTTGATAATACATTAAAAAATACACTCTATTTTGAATACTTTTAGCTCCATCAACTAATGCATGGAATTTCCTTCCCAAACTTTCTATTATATAATAAATATTCCCTCTATAAAATTGCTCCTAAAACCTTGAATTATTAGATAGATGTTAATTTGAAGCCTTCTTTTAATTATATAGTATGATGTATTTTATAAAACTACCGACGGGCAAACTCAACGGACGTAACCAACGGGTAAGTTTTATGTCATAATGTCATAAACGGGTCTAGGACACCTATTTCAATCTGAGGTTGGGATTACTTAGACTTGTCCCCAACCCAACCCATTACCATCCCAACATCTTACTGTTAATTAACCCTTCCTTATATGTAAGCTTTTCTCAAGCGGGGAACTCACTTATGCGTAAACCCTTAGGCCCCATCAATACCATACTAATGGATGAGGCTGAAGGTGTGACGGGTGAGCGACGACTACAAAGCCTAAATTTTCACGTCCAAATTGGAGACTGTATGGGTGTACAAATCCCTTTTAAATTGTCAATACTGATACAAGCGTGTAGTATAGCATGCTAAAATTTCAAATTTTGTAACTATAAAGAAAATGAAAATATAACACATAAAACCCATTTAATGGATAAAAAATAGCATAAACGAACGAGGTGTGTTCATATTCATTTGTTTCATTTAATAAAAAAAAGAAAGTAGGTTACCTTTTTTTTTCTCATAAATAATTGTAATTTTTCACTTTATATATTTATGGTTAATTTATTTTTCTGTTATTAAAAGTTACAAATTTTAACACCAACATTAAACCAACGCTTGACACACGTACGCAAAATAAATTTATACCTTTGTTGAGCTCGGGCACTACAAGAAACCTGAGCATTAGTGACGACACTGACTAATAGCAGCGACACCAAAAAAGCGGGGCACTTGTCGCTGCTATTGATCATATTCGCCACTAATAATGTCGCCACTGATGCTCTATTTAACTGGACGCCAAAAGTTCCCTCCACACCAAAATTCACCACACTTATACCTTATCCCCAAATCATCATATCACAATTCACTTTACTGCTAGAACATTTCTACCCCAAAATCATCGTTTTCAAATCCGAGCTTCGCCACCTTCACCGCTCCGGCCACCAATAGTCGTCGCCATTATCATCTCTCCGGCCACCACTGCTCGTCTGCTCCTCGTCATTTTCACCGCTCCGGCGATATGTCGCCGCTAATACCTTTAGCGGCGATAATTCTCATCGTTAGCGGCGATTAGAGTCGTCACTAATGCTCATGTTTTTTTGTAGTGGGGTTCTAGTACTAGTTTTAATCAACCCTTCTAATACGCATAGTACATGTTAATAACCTAGCTACATGTGTATAATTTTATCAAACGTGATTTTCAATCAAACCATCATATTTCATACTCTTAAAATATTTATGCATCTAACCAAAACGGTGTACGGTTCGTCATACCCCCCCCCCCCCATTTCTGTTTAGAGGCTGGATTAGAGGCTGCTTAAAGTCCGGACGCACGTCGGTCCTTATAAACGGTTCGCCAACAGGGGAGTTTAATGTTTCAAAGGGGTTGCGAGAGGGTGACCCATTGTCCCTTTTCTTGTTCATCATGATCATGGAGGCTTTGCATGTCACCATGAAGTTGGCGTGTGATCTGGGGATATTTAATGGCTTTAAATTACCTAACGACGGTCCGTGTATCTCGCATTTTTTTATGCAGACGATGTGTAAGACCCCGATTTCGGGCCTAGAAGAACAATTGGTATTTTACAATACATAGGCGTTTAAATATAGTACAGCGGAAGTCATAAAGGTCCATACCTAAAATTTATAAACACATATGCATTAAAAAGTCTATCTATGCCAAATTCAAACCTTGCCAAGTAGTCATCTGATGCTTCCATGACTTGTAACGCCATGTCCTAGAATACTGGGGTCCATAACGTGTCTGAAATACATGCTAAAACAAGTCAGCTACAAAGCTGGTGAGTCCATGATAATGACACATAAATCATTTCAAAGTGTATTATTAAATCAACTGTACACAAATCAATTCTGGTTCAAAATGGTTTCCCTACCAAATAACCTTCGCATAATATATATACACATCTGAGTTTCACATGTTACACTGCAAATGCTTACATTTAAATATAGACGGTACCGACTATACGTATATATATCCCGAGCCATTGTGCTTAATGATTTGTCATTTGTACAATAAATATTAATAATACACAAAAAGTCATTTGAACTCAAAAACATTAACAAGCATGTATTTCACCCCAAAACATTTAAAAAGGGAAGTTTGATCATGAAACTCACCTGTGTGAAGCGTGTTATGAACCCGAAGCTTAGTACATATCTAAAGCAAACATAAAGCAACCAACAATCATCCAGTAATACTCTTGCTAATTCCTATTAATCCCGGTCCAACTCTTGAGCAAGCATACGTACAACCTAAGGGCTTCCGGTGTGTTAATCCGAGCGATCCCGAGCTTTTAACAACACATTTATAATACCCGTGTACTTCATCGCAACGTCATATCTCGTCTCACTTGCTCGACACAATGTAATGGTTAACCATCCGGTTTATACCTTTCGGGTCGGTTCGCATATGCAAACCCCTTAAAAACCGACATGCAATAAAAATCAATACATCATTACGTTTGTTTTTCTTTTACGAACATTTATCTAGCCTCGGATCATTCGTACATCACTACATCCTCATCTATACCAACAAACAGCACAACCAAGTTTCCTGTTTTCGACATAGAAACTGTTACTAATTGATCATAGCCAAAACCATACTTATAGACCTCTGATCGGAATTTCCTTCGGTGGATATGTTCATATATGTCTTACGAAAATACAGTCCAAAATTTGTCACAATCCAGCGGTCGGATCTCCGGGAAAGTGATGATCTTCGGGGCTGCGTTTCCAGAGACGGAAATCCGATCAGCCACACTATTCAACATAAAAACCATACCTCTGAGTATGATCTTCGAAAACTGAACGGTAGATGGTAACACCTATGTGTTTGGAACAACCCATCCAAATTTCAAACATATCCAACGGCTAGATCTTCCTAAATCCATCCTAGAACCAGCTGTGTTTTTGTTGAACAACACATATATGCAAACGTGTTTAAGAATATTTCGGACATTTTCACGATTTTAAGGATAGATTGAGGCTAAACGGAGCTTATCATTGTGTTCAGGACGTCGAGAAATCGTTCGAGGACAAAAACAGCATCTCCGGCTGTCGTCGACCGCCGTCGGACCACCACCGGAGCACCACCAGCTCCAGCCAGCTCTCTCTCTACTCTCTCTCACACTATATGTGTGTGTTATGAGAACAATATGTGGAGTAATGAAGCTAGGTGCTTCATATATATAATGTGTATCCGATACTCGCATCGCGTCATCCGGTACTGCGTACAAACTCGTTTTGCTTTGCGTTTTGAAATATTTATTTTCAGTCACAACACGTCGTTCAAGATCGGGATGTCACACGATGCTATTTTTTAGGAGAAGCTTCTAGGGAGAATATGGCAAATCTGGCACGTTTTCTAAGGTGCTTTCATCTTGCGTCGGGTTTAAAAGTAAGCTTTAAAAAGAGTATGCTATATGGGATTGGTATTAGAGCTACTGAGATGGATGCTTTAGCTAGACGATTGCACTGCAAATCTGGTAAATTTCCGTTCATTTACCTTGGTGTTTCTGTGGGTTCTAACATGGGTCTTGTGAGGAACTGGAAAGTGGTTATTGAGAAGGTGAAAAAAAGATTGTCTAGATGGAAAGAAAATGCGTTGTCGAAGGGGGGCAGAATTATCCTTAACAAAGCGGTCCTTGGTGCGGTCCCAATGTACTATTTGTCCATATATCGGGCCCCACTACAGGTCATTAATGCCCTGGAAAGAATTAGAAGGCGGGTTTTTTGGGGTTCGTCGGATAAAGAAAAAATCTCGTGGGTCGCTTGGCAACACGTGATGGCGCCAAAAGAGATAGGTGGGGTGAGGATTGGGTCCATAAAGGCTGCAAATTTAGCTTTATTGGCTAAGTGGCTGTGGCGATTCAAAGCAAAGCCTAAGGCATATTGGGCGATCGTGGTTGAAGCAATACATCGAAGCAACCGGAAGTGGCCTACGTTCCCATTTTTAAAAAAGGCATTAGGGGGGGGGCATGGCAGGGGGTTATTAAAGTTGATTCAGACCTAAATGATGTAGGCTTAAATGTGATGGAGGTGTTGCATAGCAAAGTGGGGGTGGGGGCAAGCACTAGCTTTTGGTATGATAATTGGATGGATGGGGGCCTAATAAAAAGATAGATTCCGTACTCTCTTTGACCTTGCAAAAAATAAACATAGCAAAGTGGATGAGATGACGACGCAAATTGTGGGAGGAGTCAATATTAATTGGAAATGGAAGGTTAATTGCTTAGAACAAGAAGCCCTTGATTAGATGAAGGTATGCTCTACAATGGTGACAAATTATATATTCACTAGTACTAATGATGTATGGAGGTGGGATGGGGGAGAGTTCCAAGTCAAACAGGTAAGAAGAAAGGTTGAGTTGGGAATGTTTGATGAGATTGAAAATGGAATCTCATGGACAAATCTCGTTCCTTTAAAGGCGAATTTCTTTGCATGGTGTGCGTGGTTGGGGAGGATAGCCACAAAAGATAATCTAGCCAAAAGAGGGGTTGCCATAGATACATTATGTGGTGAGTGTCAACATATGGTAGAATCAGTAAATCACGTGCCCACTTAGGTGCACGAAGGCGGGCGAAGTGTGGAGCAAAATTGTGGGGTGGTGCAAGGTCCCGAACACAATATTTCTTTCTGTCAAGGAGATTTTGCAGGCTCATATCTCGTGGCAGATGGAGGATAGGAGGCGTCTGTAAATCCATGTGGTTTTTCTAACAACCTTATGGTGTTTATGGAAGGCGCAAAATGCTCAGATATTTGTAGGAAAGAAGAAATCAGCAGATGATATTGTAGGTGAAATAAAAGTGTTATCATTTTTATGGATCTTAAATAGAGATAGGAAATGCAAATTACAATGGATGTATTCGTGTTAAGGTGGCTTATGTTGTAGGTTTTTTTTATATCTTATAGCTCAAGGGCTAAGCCTAATAGGGACCAAGGAGGGTCCGGGCCTCTCCAGTTTTTTCCGTCCGAAGTGTTGTTTTGTTGGTCGGTGGTTGATTTTTTATACATATATGGAGTTTGGCCCCCCGAAACAAAGCATTATAAAAAAATTTATGAGTTTTTTAACTTTGGCCCTCCCGGGACAAATATCCTGACTTCGCCAATCTAGCTTCTTGCTAGTGCTTGTTTAATGAATGGCTGTTAAAAAAAAGTATTACTATTTTTGTTTGTCCATTTATTTATTTACTTTTAAAACAATTTGGGTTAATTTAGTTACAACAAATAAAATGCACGTAACCATTTCATTTTCGTTCTTGTCCGGAATCAGTCACAACAAACCAAACCCCCAAATTTCCGTTCCATTGTCACTGCAAAGTCTAACGTTCACCGGGAAGTTAAACATCTCCACCAGAAAATGCCGAATTCCGAGAGCAAACTTGTATCGATGATCAAAAAACTTTCAGAAACACCGAAGGAGCCATTCAATTTAGTCAAACGACTTCGAGATAGAACGTTTTTCAGAAACCTCTCTGATCCAAAACCCTTGCTGCCAAGTGTTATTGTTCTTGGTTAAAAAACTGTAGAAATAAATATAATTCGTCAATTTTCTGATCTAAATTTGCCTTTAAATTTAGAGTTTCCTTTAGCTCCGAGATGTGCATCCAAATCCCCTTCTTGTTCCAACTAGATTTGGATGCATTTTCACTCGTAATGATCATGTTGACAAAGAAGCATCTGAATCAGATATTGAAAGATGGATTAGGTTACTGCTAGAATTGCTTCAGTTCAGTTTGATTCTGAGTTTTATCCAACCTTATACATATGATGATGCAAATTTCATCACGTTACGGAGTTATACTAGAAAGTTCAAATTTCTTAGAAAATATAAGAACCCATGAGATGATGACATGCGTCACTCTCTTAAAATTAAAAGAGAGCGTAAAATTGGTTATGTCTCTACAGGGCCGGCTCAAGGTTTTTTAAGGCCTAAAGCGAAAAAACATTTGAAGGCCTATCATTAAAAACTTTTCTCTTTTACGCGAGATGATTTTCGATTACAAACGACCTGAGATGATTTTATATTGTAATCGTCGATTTGAATTCGCAACAGAATATTAAAACTTTAAATTTTTGGGGCCTATGAAAAAGTGAGGCCTAAAGCAAGAGCTTATTTTTTTACTATAACGGGTCGGCCCTGTGCCTCTATATTTTAAGTTTTACCTCATTTTTTTAAACGTTCATAACTTTTACATACGATATTATTATTTTTTTAAAAATTGCACCATAAAAACGAGCATTTTCTTATTTTTAAAACACTTATAATATTCATATATAAAAAACAAAAAAAAATTCATGTGTTTCAGCTCATTGTGTTATTTGTCAAGTCATTGTGTTATTTCTTCAGGTCATTGTGTTATTTGTCAGGTCATTGTGTTATAACACAATAACTTAATGAAATTTCACAATGATCTGAAATAACACAATGACCTGACGAATAATAAAATGACCTGACAAATAACACAGTGAGTTGAAACATGTATATAACACAATGACCCGATGAAAATATAATACAATGACCTGACGAATATAACACAATGACAAGATAAATTTAACACAATGACCATATGCATATAACACAATGACCTGACGAATATAACACAATGACCTGATGGATATAACACAATGACCTGACGAATATAACACTATCACCCGACGAATATAACACAATGACCTGACGAATATAACACAATGACATGACGAATATAACACAATGACCTGAAAAATTTAACACAGTGTCTTGACTAATAAAACACAATGAGCTGAAAAATATAACACAATGACCTGACGAATATAACACAATGAGCTGAAACTTGTATTAAAAAATTCATTTTTTATACATCAACATTATATGCGTTTTGAAGATAAAAAAATGCTTGTTTTTTGGTGTAATTTTTATTAAAAATTATTGTCGTATGTAAAAGTTATGGACGTTTAAAAAATATGGTGAAATTTGAAAATGAGACAAGACAAATATACCATTGGCCTACCATTTAAGGTTCTAACTATTTACTATTATGTCACCTTATGAGCCATTGATCTTCATTTAATATTAGATCTAATGGTCCAAATTACTTCTTAGACTTTTTAGGAAATTTAGACTTTTTAGTTAAACCTCATTCACCTGGAATATACTCGCAGGATGAAACGCATATACACCTCTATGAACGTAACATTTATTGTAATATTGCTAGTTTTTCTCAAAACAATTTCGTTAAGTTTGCTGCTTATGATCTTTCTTGTAATCTTCTTTTAGGTTACATAAAGGAATTTACAAAATACAATCAATGTCTTTTCCTAAACGTCATGTTGTGTTATTCCCATTTCAATCACTCCCTGTCCCGAAAGCTTCTTTCCAGACAAGATCCTAATGGAAGAAAGATCATTGCCGTGTTTATGAAATTGCATTTGTAGTCCGATTACCTGATAAAGAAACTCACTTCTAGCAAAATACTCCAAAAGAAAACAACCAGAAGTCTAAGCTTTTGTCTTATTTTGACGAGTCTCAAATTGGCTTAGAACCAATTTCCAAGAGCATTGCTCTGGGTTTACTTGTCATCATGGTTAGTCTCAACTTCAAAAGCATCCAAATAATCAAAGATGATTGTACTAACTTTGAATATTATTTGAAGTGGTACCAACAAAAGTTCCAGACGACAGATGAGGCTTGCCATGTTGTTATTTTAATCATAAACACGACAAACAACACTTCGTTAACTATTAATCTTTCAAGAGTACATTGAGTATGAAACTGAACCCATATGCATGTTGGGTCCTTTGTCGCAACCCTATTACAAAAGTTGAAAAGAGAACCACTCGACTTGAAACTTGACACCACGACTTATTTTTTTGGCTAAGATAGATATCACCTCTGAACATGTCGAACTACCCAAATCAGACTAACTATGTTCCATCATGTGTTAGTAGACTTTTGGATGATCAGTTTAAATTTGCTATGGTTACCATACAAACTTTTGTCTTTGACCTGATTGACTTAGTGGGAGAGGTTGTACACTTGTACTTTAGGTTGTAAACTTCTATTTCAACACTGTCACCGATATCAAGTAGTTCATCGAGTTATATGTTTCTTGAATCGTTTTAAATCAAGATTCGCTTCTCAAGATTGACTTGACTTTTTGAGGAACGAATAGGGAGGCTAAACACAACTGCCGACAAAACAATAACAACATCATTAGGAATATCGTTTAAACCAATAAAACACGTTTTCACTTTAGACAAAACAATAGACTATTTGCTACTCATTTTTCTCATCTTTAGTTAATTTGTCCCGGTTATCTTCCCAACAAAATCACTTTAGAAAATAAGGGGGAAAATAAAAGAAAATAAAAAAAATAAAAAAATAAGGGGAAATAATGAGAGGCATGATGCCAAGGTCCTTTGGTTTCATATTTAAGTTTTCTTCAATTTCATTAATAATTAATTTTATTATTTTGATTTCCTAATCAATTTTTATATTTAAAATTATGTTTACTAAAAAAATTTAGATGAATACATTTTTTTAACTATTGTTACTTACTCATTGATATGTAATTTAAAAATCATGTATAATTAATTAAGTATTATCTAATTATTAAAATATTTATTATATTATATATATGAATCCGTGTATATACACAGGTATTAAAGATACTTTTGTAATATTCTAAAGTTTGATGGTCTCTCTAAGTAAGAAACCGTGAAAGTATTGTTGTAACTGAACCGAACGAACACAAACAAGGCATTGTTTGTGTTCGGTTTTTAAAGTTGGAACTTGTTCATGTATATATATTAAACGATATTTTTTGTTTGTGTTCGTTCGTTGAAAAAACGAACGAAACACAAACAAAAAATGTCCATGAAACACAAACAAATGTCCATGAGCTTAAATGAACACAAACAATCATATTTTCATTTAAGAAACCTAAATAATTAAATCCTTAAAATTATTATCCAAATATAGTTAGAAATAACTATCATAAATGTAATTAAAATAAAAATTAAAAGAACGGTAAATTTGAACACAAACAGAAGTTTAAAAGGTCTATATAAGGAGACTATGAGAGATGTGGATGGAAGCTAAGGTTTTCAAAATTTATAAACTACAAAAATTGAAAATATAACACATAAACCCTTTTAATGAATGAACAAAAATTAGCTTAAACGATCATTTTACCGAATATTCCTGAACATAAACAAACGAGCGCGACGTGTGTTCATTTTCCTCCGTTTAACTTTATAAGCATAATTTTTTGTTCGTGTGCATTGCGCATCTAAATGAACACATAAACGAACTTTCCACTTAACATTTCATAAAAGGTGCATTGGGTTCGTTTAAATTCCTACTAGAAAGTCTTTAAAAAATCTTCTCTTAAATAAACTAGATTAAAATAATGGATTAAATGGCACCATAAACACTCTTAATTTCTAAGTACAAGTTAGTATAACATTAACATAGAGATGACTTAAAAATAATAATCTCAAGGAAGAAGTAGAATATATATGAATTAAGTAAATATATTGAGTGAGAATACAAGATTCAGATCATGGTAAAAAAGGAGAACTAAGTCCATAAAGATAAGGTGTCAGTAGATGGGGTTGTGTTATAAATATAGTGCGTCCAGTGCAAAGTGTGGTCCTGTTATTTATAGAGCTAACTGATGGTGTGAACTGTGAAGCAAACCCTATTGGACTATGGGTTGGTTGGGCTGACACTACAACTTTAGAATAATAGAATGCTTATCCATTTAACCCATTTTAGAACGTTATATTAGATTTTAATAATCCGAACTTTTGTATATTGGCCGATATTAATCTCAACTTAAAAAATTCCATGTGGCAATCACAACTTGTAACTTATTTTCCTATAGTGATCATCCGTTAAAGTTAACTTAACGCCGTTAACTTTTTTTTCAAGTTTCTGACCTATGTTTAGGGCTTTTGATCGGGAGGACGATACGAATCTATTGATGTAAAAGTTACCTTGAGTCGATGCTCCAAATGACCAAACCGTCTTCAATCGGGTATTTAAACGTAACGGTGCTTAAATCGGATGTTAAAGTTTCTTCGTTTAGAGCATCGGCTCAAGATAAATTTTACATCAATAGATTCTTATCGTCCTCCCGATCAAAAGCCCTAAAACATCGGTCAGAAATTCGAAAAAGAGTTAAGGGCGTTAAGTTAATTTTAACAGAGGATCATTGTAGGAAAATAAGTTACAAGTTGAAATTAGCACAAGGAATTTTTTAAGTTGGAATTAGTATCGGCCAATATACAAAAGTTCGAATTATTAAAATCCAATAACCCTTTTAAAACATGCAATATTTGAGAGCTTTATAAATTTTTATGCTCAAATATAATGGGGGAAGAAGACCTAGAGCTGACATGTAAATTTGATATGATCACTCTTTACTATCCGATTGTTCCTGAAAATTACTAGTCAATCTCTTGCTTAGCTTTTGGTCAACAAAATAAAGACAATAACATAGATACGTTCATAACACACCAAACAACCATTAGTGCGAACTCCCTTTATTACATAGGTTCAGGATTGTGACATTTGCCCCGAACTCGAATCCGAACGTCCGACTCGAACCCGAGATTTTCTAGTTTTAATTGTATTCGTATTTATATTCTGAAAATGTAACGTTCGTTATTATAATTATCAATAAATACATTGGATTTTACGTCATTTTTATCTTATTTAATCGCGCATTTACCTCGCAAAATATCTATATGTATTAAATAATTACGATTTATATTAATAAATCTCAAATATATATATATATATATATATAGTGTATAAAAAGTAATCTTCTTAAAATTGTTAAAAAAAGTGGTTCTAAGTTTCGAAATAGTCACTTAATATAAAAAACGAGTTAATAATAATAAAACGTCACTTATATAAACTTTGCGTCTTGACTCAGTTAAGTTAAGTTAGTTAGTTAGTATAGTTTATAAATTAACTTTGGGTCAAAATTGTAACATTTAAAACTTAAATTAAAAGCTTTTAACAGAAATTAAATCAAATTCAATCAACAGGGACCAGAACTGTAAATTATATTAAACCCAAACCCCCCTGTTGACGACCAGTAAATCCGGCACCCAGCTACGTCGGCCAGTTTCTCCGGCAGACTTCCGACTCCGCAACCCCTTATTTCACACGTATTTATCACTTTTAATCATCGAAATCATCCCAAAAACCTTCCTTAATCGGTTTCGAGCCTCTTTGATACCTATAACGCGTAATTACAGCTCAATTAACCCGATTTGATTTCGTGTTTTCAACTCAAAATATCATTTCCGTAAATCCCGCAATTAACAATTAAACATTCCTAAATCATCTATAACACTCGACTAACATACTCCATTTACCAAATCATCTTCTTTTCTCTACAATTTCATCGAATTGATCGACCATAAGATTTTTCCGGCGAGCTTATTGTTCTTCACCTTCAAGGCATCAATTCAGGTAGTATTTACATTCGTTTAAAACCTCTTGATCATCTACAACTCCCTAATCAATCAATAACATCTCATTTCATTCCAGTTTCGTGTGATTTCATCAAGAATAGTCAACTTTTCTTCCTATTCAAATATGTATCAAACCTTCATAATTAAGTAGAACTGGCAAATCGTGTATATCTGTACCCGTTAAGACACGAACCTGTTAATACATTACCTATACACGACATGTTAACCTATCTTGTATCTGTTACCCATATCTACCTGTACCTGTTTATAACAGATATACACGATAAGACACGATAAGTTTTGAGGGAATTAAGGTTTACAAATTAAAATATAGGGAATTAAATTAAAAAATGGTAAAATAATGTTACATCATATTATATTTTTAATTTTAAATAAATTATAACAGGTACTAACATGTATTAACAAGTACTAACAGATACTAACAGATTTCCAGGTATATACATGTTTAATACACGAAAATTAACAGGTAGATTCGTGTCTACCTGTTAAGTACATGTTACATGTTAAGGGCTTACCTGTTACCTGTTAAGATCGTGTAGCTTCGTGTCGTGTATTCGTGTTCGTGTACAAAAATGCCAGCCCTATAATCAAGTAAGTTCCTTATATCAAAATGATCGTGATTTCATGGGGATTAAAAGGCCTATGTTTGTTTTGGATTAGATTAATGTGACATCTGCCCCAAACCCAAAACCAAATGCCCAACTCGACTCCGAAGTTACCTATCTTTAATATATTCATATTTATTTTTCTTTAAAATATAACGCTTTGTTAATAAAGATATGTATATGATTATGATTGACCGTTACGTTATCTCTCGTTTTAATACCTAACGACCAAATTATGATTCAACGTATACTAATTACTAGTTATAATAAGTAAATCTCAAAATATGTATAATTTTTATAAAAGAAAAACTATTAAAAACCTTAAACAGAACCGCCTTTAAATCTTGTAAAAGTTTTTTAATGACGTAAACGAACTAAATCTACAAAAACGTCAATCCTATAAACGTTACAAATTTATTTAGTTAAGTTAGTTAATTAATATAACTATAAAATTAACTTTGGGCCAGTTATGTAATTTTTGAAACTTTGATTAAAAGCTTTACTCAATAAATAAACCAATTTTAAACTTCAGGGACTAAAGCTGTAACTTTATAATTTACCCAAACCCCCCCCCTGCGCAACCCTCTTCTTCACGTTTTTCCGGCGAGCCATAAATTCCGGCCACCCCTCGTTTATCCGGCGACCTCTATTTTACACGTTTTAACATCCCAAAATTACCGCAAATCTTTCCAAATCGTTCCTAAACTATTTTCGAATCATTAAATCACCAAAATAACAACTAAATATCCATGATTTGATTTCCAAATCAAAACCCAAAAATCTCATTACCTAAATTAGGACTCGTATCAACGATTTATTTAACCCATAACCTTCTAAACCATTCGAAAAACATAAATCAACTACCAATTCATCACCACAATCACCGAAAACATAAAAACAATCGACCGAAGTTCTAAAATTCCGGCGACGTGTACATCTTCACTTTCCGGTCACCAATTCAGGTAATTTTTGTTTCATTTTAATCCTCTTAATCATATACATCTATCTAATTCATCAATTTTGTCTAAAATCATTCCAGATTTACAAATTTTGACCCAAACCCGTCGACATTCGTTCCTAGCCAAATCCATATCAAACGATCACTAGAAGGTATGTTCTATATATCAAAATACTCGTGTTGTAATGGGGATTAAAAACCCTATGATCGTGTGATCATGGGTTAACTGATTCGAAAGAATTGGACAGAATTCGTTTTCTAGGGCTTGTATCACAAAGGTGTTCTTGGCAATTAAAAGATAAAATAATTTTAAAAACAGATTATTCAACTAAGCATGTCTGGTTCAACGGTTAAGGCTGTGTGTTGTTTGTGGAGAGGTCACAGGTTCCACCCCCACCACAACCAATCTGTTTAATTTTATTTTTTAAGTTCTTTTATATATTACTTAACAAAAAGTTTTAATTATAATAAACTAATACACAATATATTACATACATCTTAATATTTATAAAACTTATAAAAATTTTAAGATTTAAATAACAATATAAGCTTTTAGTTTGTACAAAATTTTAAATAAATATACAAAAATACTTTTTCAAAAACAACGATATTTATGAAATATAAATATTTATCCAAATACGAAAA
This sequence comes from Tagetes erecta, assembly GCA_030867185.1. Lineage (NCBI taxonomy): Eukaryota > Viridiplantae > Streptophyta > Magnoliopsida > Asterales > Asteraceae > Tagetes > Tagetes erecta. The sequence goes on along the minus strand of CM061486.1, from coordinate 53,074,090 downwards.
TACGACTACGTTTCGTATCAAAAAATCACAACTCGTAATTCAAAACCCTAATTTCCTAAATTATAACTTAAAACCATAATTCCCAATTTTAATCTAAAACCCTAAAAACCAAATCTCAAATCCGAAACCCTCGACCTCGGATTTGTGATTCTTGTTTCTATTTGTTTGTTTCTAAGTTAGGGTTTTTCCCAATAAATTAGGTGGTACTAATATTTGGGAGATTCTCGGTTCATCGTAGACGTTTCTTTTCCGGTTATCTTTGCTTATTAAGGTGAGTAAACTCACTTTCCCCTTTTTCTGTTTTACTTTTTGGGGCTGAAACATGTGCTTATTACGATGCTATGGTTTCTTTTTGTTTATTGTTTCTTTTTCAAAATGAGATCATATAATATGTTAATCTAGTTTGGCCGTTTGATGCAATCTTATGTGTTAGGAATAGAAATTATATTATTTGTAATTTCCACCGGTACGATATTAGCGCTAATGGCTTGACAAGCCCACCTACACTTTTTGACACGATAGGTGATTAGACCCGACGATTCTTTTGTTGATTCTATAGGTTAGATTCTAGTTGCTAAACGAGATGCTTGTTGCTATGTCCCTTACGATGCTAAGAATATTTATTGATAACGTATACAACGAGATGGTTCAATGTCGGTTACTTGTCGGTTCAATAAATGTTATCAATAAATGTAACACGGTTGATTCTATGTTGATTCTATGGTCATGGTTGAATGATATAATGATATTGCTATACACATAAACTTGCGTAACATATTCATATTGATCTCGGATTTCATATTACGTATTATCAATTGTGTTTTTACTCACTAGTTTCAGGTGGCGTTTGATTTGTTTATGCTTTACAAGACACGTAGGATTGCTTTTGGACCTAGATTAAAAGTTACATAAATAGCTTTAATTATTGGCTTTTATTTTCGTATTTAAGACTATTTGTTGTTTCCTTGTCATGACATTGATGCTTAATTAAATATTAAAATATGCTTTTAGTGTGCCATGTGCTTTGTACTATGATATCCAATTCACTTGACAACCCGGTGTTTTCCGCCACCAGGCGGGGTGTCACAATTAACAGGTTAAAACGAATTGGATGGATCTTTGATCTAGGGCTTGTATTGATATGGGTGTTGTTGATTATTAAAGGTTAAAATTATTTAAAAGCGAGTTAATTAACACAAAACAAATCTGGTCTAGTGGTTGGTTGCGTTGTTAAGGGTGCAATGGGGTCATGGGTTCGAGACCCATGACTTGCTTTTCTGTTGTTTTTTTTTACATTTTACACATTTTAAACATTAATCCATATATTTTTAATTACCTAAATAACATATTTTAAGTTAAAAATATTTTAAGGATTAAAAATATGCAATTTCAAATACTTTTATACAAATAATAATGCTTTGAGTTTATAAGTATTTATTACAATACTAGTTTAGTGCCCGCGTTACGCTCGAGACACAACATTCAAGTGATGCTTTTAAGGATATTCATGAACGTTCCAATAAGTTTTGAAACAAAACCGTGGTAAACCGAAACACGAAATATATTTTTAAAAATTAATTTTTAGTATAGCAATATTATACTCAAATTAAAGAGAATAAAATGCTCAGTTTTATGGTGTAGTTTATTTTTTTTAAATCCATATAAAAAAGTTATGTATATTTATAAAACACTGAGGTCTTTAATTGTATATTATTATTAATTTTATCCATAAGTTTCATTTTCACACCCTATTATATATAAACAGACTCATGTACACCCCTTGTAGTAGAGGGTTAAAAGTATAAATACTTTTAAATTTTTCAGAATTCTCCAAAATATTAGGGGACCAAAAATGTAATTAGTTTTATTATAATATATTTTATATATATATTTTAAATAAAAAATCATTATTATGAGATAAACTCTCAAATGATGCCACATAAGCTAAAAGCTTTAAAATTATGCCACATAAGCTTTTTTGGTTTTGCTATATTATATAAAGATTATTTCAAGAAATCTAAATATAGATTCGTATAAAATATTTAATACGAAAATACAATTACGTTTCGTACCTAAATCTCAATTTGTATTTTAAAACCCTAATTCCCAATTTGTATTTCTAAAACTAATTCCCAATTTATAATCTAAAACCCTAAATCCCAAATTCGAAACCCTAGATCTCGGATTTTTGATTCTTGTTACTATTGTTTCGTTTCTAAGTTAGGTTTTTTCCAATTAATTAGGTGGTACTAATATTTGGGCAACCTTCGGTTCTCTATAGCCGCGTTTCTAGCGTTACAATTGTATTTACTTTTCAAGGTGAGTAAACTCACTCCCATTTTTACTATTTTTGCTTTTGGGACTGAAATATGTGTTTCGAAATTATACTATGGCTTTCTTTTCTTTGTTGCTATTTCAAAAATAGATCATTAGATGTGTTAATCTTGTTTGACCGCTTGACGCAAAATTATGTGATAGTTAATAGTACTTGTATTATTTTGTAATTTTCACCGGTACGATATTAGCGTTAATGGCTTGACAAACTCACCTACACTTTATGGCACATAGGTGATTTTAACCCGACGATTCTTTGGTTGATTCTATATGTTGGTTACTAGTTACTAAATGTGACGCTTGTTGCTATGTGCCTTAGATCCTTAAACATTTATTGATAACTCGCATATCGAGACGGTTAAACGATAGTTATCAGTATTTGTAACATGAGTGGTTCTCATGACTTGTTGCTAAAGTTACCTTACGGGCTTCATGGTTGTTGGATTCTATGTACGTTTCTTTGGTCATGGTTGAGTAATATAATGAAATTGCTATACACATAAGCTTGCGAAACATATTTATAATGATCTCGGATTTCATATTATGTACTATTAATTGTGTTTTTACTCACTAGTAATTCTTTAGCTAACTTATTTTACTCATATTTCAGGTGGCGTTTGAAGCGTTTATGTTTTCGAGACATTTAGGATGGTTTTCCCGCCCAAATTTGCCCCTCAAAACCTTGCTTTATTAGGTAGATTTTCGGGTAAGTAGGCTAGCTTGAAGTTTAAAACGCACTTGATAAGCTTTAAATTTAGCTTAAAACCCACTTCATATATGTAACCGGGTTTTCTTTGATTGACGAACTCACACATCAATAAATCTACATCATTTGTTCATAATAATATTTGAACTATCGACCACTAGAGAGAGATATCATTTGAACACCTTGGCACGATTAAACTACATGTCTTTGTACAATTGAAGTTATGAACTACTCACCTATGAACCACTATGACATAAGTATTGAAAATTATTTGAATGAAATCACCTCATTGGACATTTGATCAAAGTAACAAAATCACAAAAGAGTATTTCAATTCGTAAATAGAAATATATAAAGCATGAATTCATCCAACAAAAGTCAAAATCAGCTACCAAAACCATCAAACAAAAGTTGAAAGAAAATGTTCAACGTACTTGCCATTTTTTAATGTCTTTCTTGGCTTTGTTGAGATACTCAATCCGATGTTCCAGTTCCGCCTTTTTGATATCCGTTATAGCACGTACATCTGGTAAATTACTTTTATCATTAACACAATCCATAAGATTACATTTTCTTATCCTTCGAATCCCATTATCCGCCATATCCTCGATTAAAGACTGAAAATATAAAGCACAATTGTCGACAAATCTGTTGACAACACATTCCCAGTATGCAAGTACTCTTTTCTTCAATTCAAAAGCTCTTTCTATTTCATCCGCTGGATAACTTTTTAAATGGTCCACACAAATATTTTCTCCGAAACCATCAATATTTATAAACTGAAATTCCTTTCCAAAATCGACCTCGAGCTTGAGCTTGAGCGACTTCATTTCATCAACTCTTTTATTAAAATCATCACTACGTGTATAGAGACAGTGCTTCTTTTCCAAATCTAGCATCTCCTCTATCTTTTTCCTAAAACTTTCTTCCACACCTTTAGCCAACATTGTACCGACCTTTTCTAGAGATTCATGGAGCTGCAGAGTGTTCTTTGCACGGTCTAGGAGGACTTTCGTCACCACCCTATATATGTACCCAACAATATCTGTTACAAACCTGTCAATAGTCAAAGTGGCGTATGAAAACGGTTTGTTGAGAAGTAGTTTGATGTAGGTAGAAGTATCAAAATATGATAGGTAGAAAATAGTACTGCCGGGTAAGATCAGCTCAATTTCATCCTGCAAAAATGGATTATCTTTGCTATAAGAGTGGGTGGAGTGGACTCGGGGTGGGTGCGGCCCCGATGCGGCCCCGCGCGGGAACACCGCCCCACCCCCTTGCGGCCCCGAAGTTTGGGGTGGTTTTTGGGGTGATCTCCCCGAGTCTTTCCCCGATTCATTTGACCGTTTTGATGTGGGCCACCCCTTCCAAACGTCTCTTTAACACCTATTTTTAAAAACATTAATTTTTTTATTACACTATAATATATATACTAAACCAAATCAATATAATCATACTCTCATCTATATAAATTTAAACCACAAACACCAAATATCTCTATATTTTCTCAAAAAAAAATGAATCCTTTATTACTCGAAGATTTAACAATGGGTTCGTCTTCATAATCTTCTGAAGACTCGAATGAAACCCGTGAACGAAACATTGCATATATCCAAGACTTGATGATTAGCTAGTATTTAATCATTTATTTTATTTTAGTTGTTTATTTTTGTTTATTAGTTGTAATTTGTGTTTTAGTATTAATGAAATATTAAAAGTTTAAAAAAATGAGAAAATAAAAATAAAAAGTGTGGTGTGGGGTGGTGTGGGGTGGATTCCTAGTAGTGTGTGGTGTGATTTGGGGTGGATGTGGGGTGGAGTAAAAGTGTGGGGTGATGTGGGGTGGTGAGGGGTGGACTCCCCTCACCCTAATGTATCAACTTTTGTAGATCAATCGGGAACTTTCTAAACCGCTTTCCTATATATATTGTAAGCTGTGTTGGTTCAGGCCCTAGTTTACAGTTTACACACACTCACAATGCGCTCACGTATATATGTTTTGATGTTTGAAGATACAAAAAATATAAAAGAAAAGAATATGTTGCATATAGAAACTGAAAAGCTGCTGCTGTATATTGAACAACCCAATGACACCTTATATAGGCATGCATCATGCATGTACCCATTCAAAAGTAGAAATTAACTACTGCAACATAAAAGTCACCTGCTATCACCTATTCTTTAGGAACTTTCCTAAAAACTCGTAAGACCCAAGCTAATACAGTAATACCCAATGAGCAGTTTGACTTCTAAATACTTATTCAAACTACATTATTCTTAACATAAATTATATAAATAAACTGCATAATAACCAGCTTGACCCGTGACCCGTTTGACCGACACTGACCCGAAACTCAACATGTCAAGATTAACCCAACAAGCTGTGTACATATATTCCTCGTTTAAATAGTCTCCATAATGGTGTGTTATGAACAGACTGTGGAGGCACATGTTTGTGGAGCTCATTATTTCTAGAATCGTGGGTACAGCATCACGCCATCACTTAAGGAGTCAAACGTGTTTTGAATTTCTTTTAGTTCAGCAATAGACTTTTTTAGATCAGACTCAATTCTTTTGGGAATTGAAGAAAATCGATGAAACAAGACAGACAACATAGCAATGACAAGATTTTTAGAAATGGCATCAACAAAGCCAATGTAGTCCTTATCGACTTTAGATAACAACAGATCGCGCACTTTTGTATTCTCACCATCTTCAATAGCATTATCAACGAAGAAATAACCAAAAGGGGCTTTGGAAATATTCTTAGAAGCTGAGTGTTTAATCATGTGTTTCGAAGATAGATTTAGCTTTGTGAAAATGGTAGCAGTTTGGCTACCAAAACAATCAAATGCATTGAGAATTTTCGTGGAAATTAATATAGGAGTTGGAGTTTGATGGACCTGGCAAGACATTAAGATAGAAGCAGTAGCAATCATCTGTATGACGTTTGAGGTTAATATAACCTAAAGGCAAACATAAGGTTCACAGATCATGATCATCTCATAAACAAGTCAAATATTTACAACATCTTAAGAAAATTATGAGCATATTAATTACTCGATCTTACCTTTAAAAAGCTCCATCTCTTTTTTTTCTGAGGTGAATCGAGTGACTGAAAGACTTGAACGACCTGTATTGACTTCCGGTAAAACGAGAAGAGTAAGATCAGATGTGTGTGGTTGAAACACAGTCAAAGTGACCTCTATTTTAGATCTTTTTGTTTTCTAGTATTGGTTTCACTAATTCTTCAATCTCACTAGCAAAAAGAGCTTCACACACTTCTTTCTCAATATGTCTACATTCAAAGTCCAATTTTAACCATATCTTTCGAGACGAAACTGAATCAGTCTTAAACTTCAAGAGTAGAGGAATGTCTAAACCGGAAGGCAGATTAAAGCCGATCAAGGTACTTATAACACTCCAGGAACACGTCCCGGCCTCACCTAAAACAATGATCATAGGGACATATTTTCTATCTAATACTTCCATAGTTTGAAGTAATGTAATCATATTTAAAGCCTCCTTCAGCTTTTCGGACTCCATTTCTTTGATAAGCGGTGGAATATTGTGCTCGGAATGCGCCTTAATTTGAAACCCAACACTACACGATGTTTTCAGTTTTTGAGGGTCGTCTCAACAACTGGGACTGCCATTAACAAAACCGGCCTGCAAGTGGGTTTTAAAATCGAAACGTCAAACCATTCAAGGACACCTACCTGGTTTCATCATACACACATGACAACTTAGAATCATAACTAGTCAAAAAGTGTATATCCACTTAAATATATTACACATTAAATGACAAACTCGCTTTAGAACACACTTCTAGTAACATTTTTCTTTTGATATTAACTAACTAATTAAGAGAGACAAATGCTTGGTTCTAACCCAAAGTGATATTAGAGAACAAACATACATATCTACTGAGTTTTAAAGTCTTAATTTTGCAGTGCTTAGAGCATCCCATTAACAGTTCTATAGTCAAAACTAGTTACCGAATTCAAAGTTTGACCCACTTTAAATCAAACACGTTTTGACTTGTTACCTGGGCGCCCGTGCCACCAAAGTCACAGATGTTGACTTTTGACTGAATGCTACCTGCACGGACAAACAACTTAACAGTACGTAACATTGTCTTGTTATATATATAATCTTAACACCAACTATTTGTTTATTTGTAATGTACTTATCAATCAAGGTGCAGTTCACCAAATATGATTGATAGGTCAAGCAAAAACAAATCTAAAAACACAAATAATCAGTTAGTAAACAACGTTTATTCATTTCAAAGTTAAAACAAGAGGGTTCGCAAATACAAATACATAAAGCATGAATTCATCAAACAAATTAGTTAAAGTCTAAACAAAATCTTCATCTTTCACTTGCCATTTTTCAATGTCTTTCATGACTTCGATGAGACACTCAGTCCGATTTTCCAAAATGACCTTGTTGTAAGCCACCATAGGCTCTACATCTGGTAACTTACTCTCATCTTTAGAAGCCTTTATGAAATGCTGTTTCACCAACTCACTAATTCTAACACCCGTCATCTCGCGGATTAAAAACTGAAGATTCAAAGAACAATACTCCACAAATCTGTTTACAACATACTCCCAATACACAACTATTAATATTTTCAATTCAAAAGCTTTTACTACTTGATCCGCCGGATAACTCTTTAAATGGTCCACCTTAATGTTTTTTCCTATACCATCAATATCTATAACTTCCTTTCCAACATCAAGCTCGAGTACTGTTCGTGACTTCGTTTCATTAACTTTTCTATCAAAATCAACGTCACATGTATAGAGAAAATTCTTTTCTACGTCTAGCATCCCTTTTACTTTTTCTTCAAAACTCTCTTGCACACCTTCAACCAACACTCTACCAACCTTTTTTACTGGCTGACGAAGTTGTCGATGGTTCTTTGAACAGTCTAGGCAGACTTTCACCACCACTGTCTCTATGTATTTCATGACATCTGATACAAATGCGTCAATAGTACTAGAAGCGTGTGAAAATTGTTCATCGAGAAGTGATATGATGTCGCTACGAGTATAAAAACCTTGTGCGAAGTATTGACTTCCGGAATTCATGAGCTTGATTTCAGACTGCAAAAATGGAATTTCCGCAACAAACTTCAAATCTTGTAGATCAATCTTGAACCTTCTAAATTGCTGTGCTATATTGGAAGCTACATGCATATATTCATCTTTCCAATATTCTCCATAATCTTGTTCCATAAAAAGTTTGTGGAGGACAATGTTTACCGAGTTAAGAATGAAACAAATCTCTAGTGCAGCATCACTTACCGAATCAAACGTTTTTTGACTTTGTTTTATCTCAAGGTCAGACTCTTTTAGATCAGACTTAATTCTTTTAAGAATTAAAGAATATGGGTCAAAAAGGAGAGACAACAAAGCAATAACAAGATTTTTAGAAATGACATCAAAGCCAATGTAGTCCTGATCAACTTTCGACGATAACATATCACGCTCTCCTGTTTCCTGATCATCAGCTTCATTAATAGTATTATCCACAAAGAAATAACCAAAAGGGGCTTTGATAGCGTTCTTAGAAGTTAACCATGTAAGCATGTACTCAGAAGATGGATCCGGTTTTGTGAAAACAGTAACAATGTTCCTACCAAAACAATCATGTCCTTTGAGGATCTTCTTGTATAGATAGGAGTTAATGTTGGTTGGACATGACAAGACATTTAGAAACAAGCATTTATAATCATCCTTGGTATACCGGCAAATATCACCTGAATGTATACATAAGGTTCATAGATTATTATCAATCTCAACAAACAAGCTAGCCATATATGTATATATATATACAAATAATGAATTAAGAAAACACTACTATACATTACTCTTACCTCTAATAACCTCGATTTCCTTGTCCTCTTTACGCGTATTAATCTGCCAGGGAACTTCAGGCTCCGAGTAGTGTGTATTGATTTCCGGTAAAAGGACAATCGTAAGATCAGATACTTGTGATTGAATAACAGTCAAAGTGAGACCTATTTTAGATCTTTTGTTTTCTGGTATTGGTTTCACTAACTCTTCAATCTCACTTGCCAAATGCTCTTCAGATACTTGTTTCTCACAATCAGTGTCTTCAAAGTAAAATGTCAGCCAGATATTTCGAGACTGAATCGAATCATCATTTGTAAACTTCAAAACCAAAGTAACTCCTAAATCTGAAGGCAAATTAAGGCCTACCAAGGTGCTTGTAACACTCCCCGCGGATGCACCCGCCTCACCCAGAACAATGATTGGTGGGATAGAAGGTTTTTCATCTAATACTTGCATAACTTGAAGTAATTTGATCGTTTTTAAAGGCTCCTTCAGTTTTTCTGATAGTTCTTTGATAAGAGGAGGCATGGTGTGTTGAGAATGAGACATTTTTTCAAATGATCGAAGAAGGAGCTTAGTATATATGGTAATTAAGATCGATCAAACCCTAAAAAAAGAGATGAGATCCAAGAACAATCACATCAAGACTTTTTCATGCTATAGACGAATCCAAGAGTTACACATGCAGTCCTCATACTTTATGTTTCTCCACTTAAAACACTAAGTTAGTTGTAATTTGTTTGTTGTGCGTTTTAAGCTAGTATATACGGTGTGTAAACCGCCCGCTTCTTGCTCACACAATCACGTTCATTTGAATATATTTTCGCTCGATTAAGGTTTACGAAATTAAGGTTTACAAACTTTCGCTCGAATCTTCGGTGTAACAACTGCCCGATTTGTATCAGAACCCGAACTCGGGTGAGTATACTTAAAGTTTTCTCTAAATTATTATGAGAAAAACGGAACATTATTTAATTGTGTTTTATCTAAACCATTTTAACTAGTCATTAGTTAATATGTTTAGTATTTATAAAATAACTAGTATTATACAATGGCCCGCGCGTTGCGCGGCCCTTTTTTCACTTTATGTTCAATTTTGTGTTCATGTTTTTATGTTAACCGACAATGTTAAATTAATATCGACTCAAATTATAAACCTAAATCAAAAGCATTTTTTATTCAAATCATGTTATTCAAGATCTCTAAAATATAAAGCAACATAACCAATTCAAATTTGAGGCTATCGTTTTCAAAGTCATTTAAACATCAAAGTCATTGGATGGTTTTACCAAAACTATCAAATCATTACAACCATTGAAGAACTTGATCATTTTTTTTCTAGATTTTTTTAAGATTTCAAGATTAAAATACAACCAAACATCACAATCCACATATCTGACTTTCATAATCAAACACCAAACATCACAAAATCACAGATCTAACATCGGTAACCAAACAAACATCGGATCTGAAATCCAAAATCCAAAATCGATCACCGGTAACCAAAACCATTATCCGGCCCCGACATGCAACAAACAAACACCGTCAAACACATACCACCGATCTCGCAACAACAGCACCCACACTGAACATCATCCGAAGATGGAAATCAGAATTAACGAAGGTGAAGGAGAGGGCGACAACGGTGGCCGGAAACAGTGACGGTGAAGAGGAGAGGGTAGGTCGCCGGAATATAGAAGAGAAATGAGGGCTAGAAAACATTATATAGCCATGACCAAACAACACTCATCAACAATGACTCACCACCAACAACTATGAGTCACCACCAACAACTATGACTCACCACCAACAACTATGACTCACCACCAACTTTTAATCTAGCCAATAGGCAAATGCCAACATAAAACATGAACCAATAGAATCACAATGGCAAAATCATCTCACAAAACACTATTCATTCACTTCCTCTTTCAATATAGTTTAATTTAATATGTGATTTAACAAAATAAACTAAAGAAATGACATAAAAACATTTTATAAATTTAGATAAGTTAGTATCATTAGTTAAGTTATAAACTAGTTAACTATAAAAATAACTTAAAGGGGGTGATTGTGCAAATAACCAAAGTTAAATTAAAACTTAACATTCAAACATGTAAATTACATTTCAAACCAAGCCCCTCACCCGCAGACCCGTGTTTCCGGCAGCAACTTCCGGCCAAATCTCCGGCGACTCCGACGAGGTCTAATTCCACGAAATTTGCACCGTTTGAACTCATTTAGACCGTCCTGTCGTTCTTATCCGTAAGTTTCGAACTCGAAACATCGTTATCAGCTCAGTTTGACTGTTACCATCGACCCAAACAAAAACCCACACATCTCGGTAATTTTGAAATATCAAATCCCCTGAAATCGTCGATAAGGAACCGATTAAGTACAATTAAGACGATATTTAGATCGAATTGAACATGATAAGCATAGACAACTCATACCAATCTCTCAAATTCAGTTTGAATATATTTAATTATCTCCGAATCGAATTCAAAGCAGTTCAAACACTTCGACGACATCTCGGGCTATTATAAACCCATCAAATCGTTCAATTGACTTCACACTACCTATCTGAAACTTCAATTTCACTTCAAACATACCCTATAACAGTAATCGATCCTTTGTTCTTCGTCTTCTGCTCGATAGTTGACGACATCTTCTGGATCATAATAAACAACAATTCATTGGGGATTTTGTGACACCCCGCCCGGCGGTGGAAACACCGGACTGTCATAGGAATTGGATATCAATAGTAAACAAAGCACATGGTATTTATTTATTAAGTCTAATAATGATATAGTAAATTTAGAACATGAGTCTTAAGTGGATACGACAAAAGTAATAAAACCGAAACAGTCTCTGCAATTGTCTGATTTATTTTAACTAGGTCCAAGGCAATCCTATGTCTTGGCAAAAGCAGCAAAATAACCATAAGCATCACCTGAAATATGTGAAAATAAAGTTAGCTATTTAAAGCTAGTGAGTAAACCACAAATTGATACATAATAATATAGAAATCCGAGATCATCATAATATGCTGCGCAAGCTTACATGTATAGCTATTTCATATCATTCTCAACCATGACCCCTTGCACACACATTGTAAACCATAATTGTAACATAACTTGTAGCCATTTATGATGAGGAACCAACTCATGTATTAATTAAAGATAACTTTTAAGCAACCGCCACATAACCGTCTCGATATTTAAGTTATCATTAATTATTTAGCAACTTAGGGACATGGCATATCAATAGCAACCTGTAACATCGAATAGCAACTTGTAACATTGTAATTGTAATTGTATGGACGAGTTTAAATCACATATCGTTGTTGTACATGTAGGTGGGTTTGTCAAACCATTAGCGCTAACATTGTACCGCTGGTATTACAAAGTAATAATACTACTTTAAACTACCACATAAGTTTGCATCTTGCCCGGAACAAGACTAACACATTTTATGATCTCTTTTGGAAAACAAAATAGAAAATGGAAACATTGTATAGTAATAGAACACATTTCAGCCCCAAAATGTAAAAGTAAAAAGGGGAGTGAATTTACTCACCTTGAAACTCGGGCTCGAAACAAATAGCAATTAGTTTAAATAGAATCAAGGATCGTTCGAATATTAGAATTACCTAATTAAATAACAATCCTAACTTAGTAAAACATATTGTATAGAAAACTAGAATTAGAACAACAGAAGTCAAAGGAAATTGAAATTCTAGGGTTTCGAATTGAGATTTGGGGTTTCTCGTTAAACGACTAAATATATAAAAACTAATTTAATTGGAACGATAGCAATAGTAACAATAATTACTTTGATAAACAATATAAATTCTAATAATACATTTTTAACCACAATCATATAATGTTAAAAAAATATGTTATTTTTGTTGGAAATAATTTAAGACATATACACCAACTTAAAGTATACAAAAAGTCTATTTAAAGTCTTATTTGTATAAACTATTATTTTATAAAACTTTGTATACATTTTATAAGTATTCAAAATATATTTTTATAGTATTTAAAAGTATTTGTACTAATTAAGTTTATAAAATTAAGTTTATACATAAACATGGCTTTTGGTTTGTTTTATATAATTTAAGCATTTTATACAATAATATATATATTGTGGTATTGATCTTGGATTTAAGATAGTTAGTAAAATATTGATTAAATAAAAACAAAAAGAATAAAATCAGTGTTACCCTTGGACTCGAACCCTGGCAACACATTCACAACTTATCCTCTTAACCAGACACGTTGCGACGTTTTTGTTTAAATTTGGAACAGAAATAGTTTTATCATGTTTCAGGTAATCACCCCTAATTTATATATTATTAAGGGAAAATGTCACATAAACATAACTAAGTTTTGATTTTGTTCCAATTAAGTCACTCAAACTTTGTTTTGTTTCAATTAGGTAACTTATCTTTAAGTATTGTTCCAATTAAGTCACTTAACTTTGTTTTGTTTCAATTAGGTAACTTAAGTTTAGGAAAATGTTCTAATCCTAAATAATTAACTTGGATAACATGTAAAAAAAATGAGTTTTGATATTCAAATTATAACAAAAAATAATATTTTTTGCATTATTTTAATTTTTTTAGAATTTCTAAAAAACTTCAATTTTTAAAAGTAAAATGTTTTTTGATAAAAAAAGTTTCTCATATATATGATTTAAACATTAAAGTATATTTATGTTATTTAATTAAAAGAAAACAAAGTTTGAATGACTTAATTGAAACAAAATTTAAAGATAAGTTACCTAATTGAAACAAAAAAAAGTTTGGATGACTTAATTGGAACAAAACTTAAAGTTAAGTTACCTAATTGAGACAAAACAAAGTATGAGTGACTTAATCGAAACAAAATCAAAACTTGATTATGTTTGTACAAAATTACCATGGATCCATGCAATCACTCAAGTTTATGGCTACACTCATTAAACTCGAGTAAATAAATTGTTTAAGGCAGTGTACGTTAAGAATTCCTATAAGTAAATTAAGAATCTGTTAAGTGTCATGTGAATGTACATATCAAAATAAAGATAACGACCCAATATATTATCTATTTTAGAAAACCTAGAAGCAATTTCTCCTGTCTTCTCATTGTCGAATAATCAACTTGAATTTTTCATAAAAAGAAGTCAAGACTCAAGGTTAACCATGCTAGAGTTTACGATTCAAAACTGACGATGATGCATGTTCAATAAATTTGGATCCAACTCTTGAGAATTGAATTTTTGTCATTATTATCATAGTGCTTCCATGGACGATTAAATTGTCGTTAACTAAATTTAACACTGAAAAATAGCCCCATGGACCTTATTTGAGTTTTGTGGTGGTATTTCTCAAGTACTCAAATATCTCAAAAAACCAGTGTTTATTACCTATAGTATTACGACATGCTTACCGGCAATGCCATGCACCACAAAACTTAAAATAACCTGATATATATAAACATATTACCTTTTCTGGTTAAAACTATTGTAAAACATATATAATGAAAAATTTGAGCATATGTGCAGACTTTTATATTCAAAACGACAATGAATTAATTTTTGGTTACTGCAGTTGCAGTAAAAGAAATATGTGGGTGCATCATTTACAACTTTATTACTCGATTCTAAATTTAACTATATATCCCATGGTAAAATAGAACAAAAGTCTACAAAATGCATAAATAGTTAAAAAAAACTCATAGTTGAACTTTTACTAATGCTTGAATACATGTGAGAACCAACGGGCGTGTTTAATTAGTAACATATTCCACATGATAATCAAGGGAGGCCGGGAAAAGTAATCAGACCACCCTTCGCCGCCACGGACGGTTCCAGTCGTCAAGTGGAGCCGTCGATTCAATCAAAGCGTTCTGTTGTCTAAGATCTTAGATGCTAGAATTGAACAATTGTGATGAAATTGAAATAGAAAAATAAAGTAAGAAGATGAAGAAAATGGGTATAATTGCGTTTGATGACTACTTGTTGAGTCAAAGCCATTACAAAAAATGGTGTCTATATAAAGGAAGAAAGAGTCAAACCGGTTACCTCAGGTAGCTTAACACATACCACCAACCACATGCTCTAGGTTACAATAGTAAAATAAAATGAAAACAAATTGGTAATAAACAAAAAGTCAGGTGTAAAAAGCTAAAGAAAGAAAGGCACCGACATTGTGCTATTAATAATAAAGATGGGGTAACTTTGTACAAACATAATCAAGTTTTGATTTTGTTCCGATTAAGTCACTCATACGTTGTTTTGTCTCAATTAGGTAACTTAACTTTAAGTTTGTTCCAATTAAGTCATCCAAACTTTTTTTTGTTTCAATTAGGTAACTTATCTTTAAATTTTGTTTCAATTAAATCATTCAAACTTTGTTTTCTTTTAATTAAATAACATAAATATACTTTAATGTTTAAATCATATATATGGGAAACTTTTTTTTTATCAAAAAACATTTTACTTTTAAAAATTGAAGTTTTTTAGAAATTCTAAAAAAAATTAAAATAATGCAACAAATATTATTTTTTGTTATAATTTGAATATCAAAACTCATTTTTTTACATGTTATCCAAGTTAATTATTTAGGATTAGAACATTTTCCTAAACTTAAGTTACCCAATTGAAACAAAACAAAGTTAAGTGACTTAATTGGAACAATACTTAAAGATAAGTTACCTAATTGAAACAAAACAAAGTTTAAGTGACTTAATTGGAACAAAATCAAAACTTAGTTATGTTTATGTGACATTTTCCCAAAGATAAATGAGAAAGATCCACAACTATTCGAGAAATTAAGTGAGTACTTGAATGAACCTAATGTGGTATCAAATATTTATAGAAAAGAACATAAACATCATCATACGGCCTCACTAAATACATCGTGCAACATGCCCGTCGCAACGCGCGGGTACCCTTTCCTAGTTCATATAAACCCTCGAAATCAAAACCTCAAAATTGATCAATCAAACAATCTTGAAACCTAGAATGATCATAGGGCTTTTGATCCCGAGATGATAATGGGCATTTTAACATAACTAACTTACTTGATTATTGACGATTTGGATCGAAGGCTGATGAAGAACAAGGTCGGATATGGCGAAATAACGAAAGGATTTTTGGATGCTTAAACAAGAAATTGATGTTACAGGGAGCAGGAACGAGCAAAGATAAGTGCGCATGTCGATTGAATTGGGTTTTTGTGACCAATAGCAGTACATACGGGTTCGAGTTAATTTTCGAGTTAAATGAATTGATTGGGTGTTCAATTCGGTGATTATAACTCAATTAGTTGTTACAAACAGATTCAAGACGTTGAGATATACGTTTTGGTTGAATCTATTTACTGATTTTTGACGTTTTGATCGATTTAGTTAATGTGGGTATTGAAAACGAACATAAATTGTTGTAGAACGCTAATTAACGTTTCATACATAATTAATTTGATTAAAGAGGCTAAAAACCGGTTTTGGTGCTCGCCAGAGTTTGTTGATTTCCGGCCAAGATGGTCGGATTCTTTGTGCGCCGGAAACACGGGATCGAAGGGGGGGTTTGGGTTGGGTTTAATTATTTACATAAATGGTCCTTCCACTTTAGTTTTTATTATTGAGATCAAATAAACTTCATTATAAGTTTGGAAGTTGACACTTTTAGCCCAAAGTTAAATTGTAAGTTATATTAACTAACTAACTTAACCGAGTTGAAACATAACGATTATATAAGTGACGTTTTTATGTTTTTGTTTCGTTTTTGACGTTAGATACTATTTTGAGACTCATAGTATTCATTTTTAATATCTTTGTAAAATATTTTTTTTAAAATACAATATATATATATATATATATATATATATATATATATATATACTTGGATAATTATTTAGTAAACGTTGGATAATTATTTGGTCGTTATATATTAAAGATGAGAAATGACGCAAAGACATATATAAATATATATAAATATATATATATATATAATAACGAAGCATTACATTTAAAGGACGATAAATACAGATACATTGAAGATAGATAACTTCAGGTTTAAGTCGAGCATTCGGGTTCGGGTTTTGGGCAGATGTCACAATTTTGTTCATCTATCAGCAAAAACTGTGTTTACATCATCAATTATATCGCAACAGCATCGGAACTTCATCAATTGATTTCTTGAAGCTGCGTTTTTTGTTCTTCTTATTTTCATCATATTTCATCAAATAAAGGTAATTAAACCCATCAATCTACTCGTTGTTGTGATCTAATCATCGCTATGATGTTTAATTTTCAATATAGTTTCAGATTCATATTTAATTTTGGTTGATTAGGATTTAGGGTACATATAAGGAATTGGGTTTAAGGAACCACATGGTTAATAAATTTGTTTCTGGTAAAGGTTAACAAGTGTAGTTTTGGTCTGGTGGTTTACACGAGTTGTGAGTATCAAAAGGGTTTATGGTTCGAGTCCCTAGACTAGCATATTTTATTTTATTTTTGTTTTATAGTTTTAACACTTTTATTATAACTTCAAATTTCTATAATCACCTTATGTTTATTAAAAGATTATTCCTAAAAGGTTTTATAAGTTATTATTTTTTTTATATACAAATATGATGTGCAAGAATAAATATGTATAAAAAAATATAAATAATAATAATAATAATAATACATATAAGATTTCTTTTATGATAAAAGAAAACTTAGAGCTTAGGTTTCTTTTATGAGGAGTCTGAGTTTAAACATATGATACATGTAGATTTTTATAAAGGTTTAAGTAAAACTAAGTTATTTATGTATTCTAGTATTTAAAGGCCTTTAAGACTTATGATTTAAATTACTTATGACTATGATCATGAGATTATTTAAAGGATTAATTTATATAAATAATTATTTCCTTATCATATCGTACATGTCATTTAATCAACTTTTGATTTTAATTATTTTCGTAAAAAGGTATACATCATATACAATTTAATCAATATATTACTTACTAAATCATTGTAATAAATCTGTTACTACTGTAACATTTAGGAAATTTGTTTTTAATTATAATATCGAATACTTAAAGTTTATGAGACTTATTTTATAAATAATTTAGCAAGTGAAAAACACTAACAATAATAATAATAGCAATAACTAAAACAAAATTTATCAAGGTAATACTAATAATGCTTGTTAACAACCAAAATAAAACAAAAAAAGAAGAAACATGCAAAGATGGGGGACCAAAAGTGTCAAAAAGCCAAACAACTTTCTCCTCCTTCCTACTCATTCACGTCAACAGTAACCCTCCACCTCTCTTCACCATACTCGAAATCTTCAACCAATCTTCAGCCTAAAATCAGACCCATTTTGGGTAATAACGTGTTTAACCTGTCCATAGCTAACATCAAACGAGTATTTTGCGTGCAA
Organism: Tagetes erecta; assembly: GCA_030867185.1. Taxonomy (NCBI): domain Eukaryota; kingdom Viridiplantae; phylum Streptophyta; class Magnoliopsida; order Asterales; family Asteraceae; genus Tagetes; species Tagetes erecta. Next base: position 53,055,758 of record CM061486.1, on the reverse strand, counting down.
TTGAACAAAAAAAATGGTCTGGAACCTTTTTTTCTTCACTTCGGTCGAACTCAAAAACCAAGACCAAAACCATAAAAAAATATAAGAGAGAAATTATAAAGTATGTGAGAGAAATTATATTAAATAGAAAAAAGTATAAGAGAAAAATTATATTAAATAAAAAAGTATGAGAGAGAAATTATATTTTATTCAAAAAGTAGGAGAGAGAGAAAAGAAAGTTGATGGATGTGATTGATTTTTGTACTTGAAAGAGAGAAATTGTTTAAGGTAATATTACCTATTTACCCTTCAAGTACTTTTTTATAATAAAATAGACAATCAGGTACATTTTTGATTTAGCATGTGAGCCCTTTAATTCTCAACAATTGATCTATATAGATCAATGGCTAGTATAGAGTTTGCAAGGTTTCTCAGTAATAGTGGGTTTTTATTTTAGTCATCCCTATATATGTGTGGATCTATATCAAAACTTTTATCTTAAATGATCGTCTTCTTCATCAGGTATATAGCTCCTTCAATTCAATTCTTCATTCGATAAAAAAATGTGGCATTTTAAACACAACATTCCCCCACTTATCAAACAACTGTCAGAAAAGACCTTGATATGAAAATCTATGTACCACAAACTTCCAGTAGATCATGATTGATTGTTTCTCCTTAAAGGCAGCCTGAACTTGAGATAAATACGTATTATGCAAGTGTTCTACTGGTATTTCAATGTTGATAGTTTGCGGTTTGTTATCAAGATCTATCGCAACATTCTTGATTTTATTAAGTTCTAACATATAGTTGTCACCACAAGCGTATACAAACCCTTTCTCTAGGATTATCAACTCAATCTTTTTCTTGAAACTTACACAAACACCATGCATCAGGTTTTTGCATATTATTCTCAAAAGCGAATGAAGCTGTTCATGGGCTGTGTCGATTAAAACCCGCTCTACAACCTCTGCTATGTAGTCAAGAATTTCATCAGTGAGCCTAGATATGGTCGGCCTAGCAAATGCAAATTGGCGATTCATAAGATTTCGTGTGAAATCAGAAGGAACAAAATTTTTCTGATTGTGGAAGTTAATTGAATTCAACAGCGATAGCTCGTCAGAAAAAAACGAACCCTCTTGTTGAGCTTCAAGCTGAGCAGTGTTTTTTTAAACTCTTGTAACTGGAATGCCACTTTGTGTGACATCTGCCCCGAACCCGAACCCGAATGCCCGACTCGAACCCGAGATTATCCACCTTTAATGTACTCGTAATTATCCCTTTAAACGTAACGTTTCGTTATTAAAAATTTACGTATAAATAGTCGAACCTTACGCCATCCTCGTCTTTAATGTATAACGAACAAAATTTTATTCAACGGTTACTAATTAAATACTAAGTACAATTATTTAATCTTCAAAGTAAGTATATACATTATATATATATATATAAAAGAAATTTTATAAAGATTATTGAAAATAAATATTAGCAAAGCCTCACAATCACCCTCCAACGTCAAAAACGAGCTAAAGATGTAAAAACGTCTCTTCTATAAACGTCACAACGTTACTAGGTTAGATTGGTTAGTTAAAATATAGATTAATTAACTTTGGGCCAAAACTGTCAAAAATGAAACTCATATTTAAACTTTAACTAATTAGTTAGCATAAATTGTAATTGCAGGGTATAAACTGTAAATTAGAAAATTTACCCAAACCACCCCCCATCACCCCCGTGATTCCGGCCCACGCCGGCGGCCCCTTTTTCCGGCCAAACACCATCTCCGGCGACACTCCAAAAATTCGTTTTAACTCGTTTTAAACCCATTCAAATATACCAAAATGTTCCTAAATGAGTTTCGAACATGTTACCATACCCCAATCACTACGAAATCGACACATTTTACCTCATAATCGTCTCCAAAACCGTAACATAAACACCCACTTCATCAATTCGACCTATAACGTACCAAAACAATATTTTGTTGCATCAAAACGGTCCTCTCAACGATTAGAAATCGTCTATATCAATTAATTGAGTTTTAATCCACGAATTAAACAACCATTAATCCAATTAAAACCGTATTCAATCTTCGACCCATTCGAACCGTTCCAGTTCACCAAAACTCAATTGGATCAAAACAATCATTCCTTCTGTATCGCTCTTGCTTCCTATCAAATCATTTTCAAGCAACATTCCTCAAAAATCTGTAAGCAAATCAAACCTTGTTCGTAAATGTTCATCCTCTGTTCATCATCGAATCATTGATATTATTCTGATTTGTCTTAGGGCTTTTGTTTGTTGCACATCAAGGATAGAATCTGCAAGTGGAATCGAAGTATAACAGCCTCTAAGTCCCTGTTTGATTCATCACCGTCGCGTTTTGTTCATCAACCAATTTCGATTCAATTCGACCAAGTTCCAGTAAGTGTTTTATATTGAAATGATCCTCTTCATGCGTGGTTTAGTAATCTTCGATCAATTTCTGAATTCAATCTTTCAATCTCACGAATTTGAGTGAATTTCGTTCTAGGGTTTTAAAGAGAATTGGGGTTTTTGATTTAAAGATGTCAAAATGTTTTAAAAGCTGTTTTAAACAACAAAAGAAATCTGGCGCGGCTGGTTAGGTTGTTTGATTTCAAGTTGAAGGTCCTGGGTTCGAACCAGGGCCTTATCATATTTTTTCTCATCTTTTCCTACTTAAGGTTTTAATCAAAATATTAACCTAAAAGCTAAGACTAAAACTATATATATATTCTATAAAATGATTAAATCTTATAAAACCATGTTCTTTTAGACGGGTTTAGTTTTATAAAACTTAAACATTACAAATATATTATAAGTAGGAGATTTTTAATAATAAACTTTATATAGATTTTTATACTTTAAAAATTGTGATGAATGATTAACGTATTTTTACCAGTTTATACATTCCTTGGACATCAAAATATTTATCGTTAGAAATATCTATATTTTGAATTTCTATTATATATCATGACGATACGATTAAGTAGTTTTATATACATATATATTGTTTGAATTGCAAATACTTATTGTCGGAAATATTATTAATGATCACGACATTACGAATAAATAAATTATACATTTTCGAATCGTTTTACCGAAAACCCCAAATCCCAAATCGAAACCTAGAACCCAAATTATCTAATGTTTTATCTATTATTTTCCATTCCGGTTTTCTATACTATTTGTTGCTAAGTTAGGATTGTCATTTAATTAGGTGATTCTAATATTTTGACGAACCTCGTTCCAATTCAGACTATTTACTATTTGTTTCGTGCCCGAGTTTCAAGGTGAGTAAACTCACTCCCCTTTTTCCATTTTACTATTTTGGGGCTGAAATATGTCTTTTACTATATTGCGTTTTCTATTCGTTTTCTAAAAGAGATCATACAAATATGTTAATCTAGTTCGCGGCTTGATGCAATCTTATGTGTTAGTTAAAAGTAGTTTTATTGCTTTGTAATCCCACCGGTACAATGTTAGCGCTAATGGTTTGACAAACCCACCTGCTTGTACAACATCGATAGGTGATTTAAACCCGGCCTTTCTAATTCCATGTTTACTATGTCGAGATGCTATGTTGCTATACTATGTTGCTATGCTATGATGCTATACTATGCCATGTCCCTAAATTGCTAAATGATGACTTATATATCGAGACGGTAAACGACGGTTATTAAAAGTTATCATTATTTATTACATGAGTGGTTCTCATGACAAATGGCTAAACGAGATACTATGGTTTCTATTGTGGTTGGTGTGCTATTCTATTCTAGGGGTCCTGGTAGGGTGATATTACGAAATTACTATACATGTGGGATTGCGCAGCATATCTTGTTGATCTCGGATTTCAATACTATTACTATTCAATTTGGGTTTTACTCACTAGCTTGTGTAGCTAACTTTATTTTCACATATTTCAGGTGATGCTTATGATTATTTTGCTGCTTTTGCCAAGACATAGGATTGCCTTGGACCTAGTTTAATTAATAAAGACGATTGCATTTACTGTTTCGGTTTTATTACTTTTGTCGTATCCATTTAAGACTGATGTTCTAAACTTACTATATCATTATTAAACGTAATAAATAAATACCATGTGCTTTGTTACTATGGATATCCAATTCTATGACAGCCCGGTGTTTTCCGCCGCCGGGCGGGGTGTCACAGTTGGTATCAGAGCCATGGTTATAGGGAACCCTCTTGTTGTGCTTCAAGCTGAGCAGTGTTTTTTTAACTCTTGTAACTGGAATGCCACTTTGGCCCCCATATGCATATTGGTATAAGTTGTGTAGTCCATATACTCCTGATTGATGAAGAGAGACTTCAGCTTTGCTTGCAATTTTAAGAACAAGAGGAGCGGCATCACCAATCATTTTAAAAGTGATTTCGGTCCGCTTTAAAGCATTTTCAACATTGAGGATATCATCATTGATCATTGTGATGATTTGGGAGCCTTGACGGAACATAATTGCAAGTAAAGCTTTTGCATTGCTTTTGGAAACAACTTCTAAGCCAACATGTGAGTCGTCAAAGTGTGATAAAAGTTTAAACTCCTGTGTACCCTCTTTTGGAATGTCTTGGTTGTCCTTTACGACGATGTAACCAAATGGATTTTGTGTGCTATTAATCATGCTGGTTGTGAGTTTTTCAATGAGGTAGTCTGAGGACAGGTGTAACTTGGTGATAACCGTCAATGTCTTTGCTCCATTAAAGTCTAATATGGAAAGCAGCTTTCGGGAAACACACTCATTGAAATGGGAAGAACACGAGATGACGTTTAGAAAGATACATGGGTCGTATTTTGTAAACTCGCTAACATAGCCTACAAGAAAAGCAATTTTTAACTAAACAATAATCACACATACATAGCCTACAAAGCAACAATTTATAATAACAAAATTGGCTAAAAACACATTAATATGCCATTCCTCATCATTCTTGTTTTATATTCTTGGTAAAATTATGAAATCCACATCAACTGCATAACAGTAAAAGTCATTGAAAAAGTGAAATCCACACGCGGCTGATGTCTCGTGTACCTTTCCTGTATCTTTGTCATCTCCCTATGAAACTCCGATTCGGTAACTTCGGCATTAACATCATCTTCCTTTTGTTCATCCAAAATTTATTGGAGGATCCGATACATAATTCAATACAATAGGTACCAATAGCTTTGTTGGCAGATTCAAACCAGTAAATTGACGTATTAGATTGATTCCAACATTCTTTTCACTAAGAACGACGATGCTAAGGGTTTGTAGGAATTTGGATCTGAAGGGTTTCCGAAAACCTCCATGTCTGTAAATGTTTTGACTATATTCAGTGGATCGTTCAGTATCTTTGATAACTGTTCGATGATCGGCACATTTTCAGATCGAAGTCCGACATTTTAGACGTTGAATGTTGACGGACTTCGGAGTGACGGACTGTGTAAACAAATTTGAGGGTTTCAGACTGATTCGTGTGTCGTGGGAGAGAACATAGCAAAATTGACAAACAAAACGTTTAGTTTCAACTATATATATCACTAATACCCCCTCCTTTCATAATCTAAATGCACTTAATCTACCCAACATTCTAGCAAACGTTTAATTTTTTTAAAATCCTTTACAACCGTACAATTTTTAAATTGGTTTGTTAAGTTGATTGTTACTAGTTTGTTAAGTTGATCATTCAAATAATGTTAAATTACCAATTACCCATTTATTATTTATTTAACAAAATCCATCTTCACATGTGTGTTTATGTGGGATCATCAAGTTCTTGATCTTTCTTAATGAAAGATTGGGTGGGGGTGTTAGTGTAATTGGAAACTTATAGTTGCAAAATGTTTTTCTCTTTTTTTTCTTGTAAAGTTCTATTTTACCCTTCTAAATAAACAGTTAACTTAACATGTGGATGCAAATAACTCACTTTAGGAAGTCAATGGTTGTAAAATGATTAAATATTCGAGTGGGGTTACATGAAGGTATGATCCCTCACTAGTTTTCTATAGAGAGGGTGAGATGCCAAGTTAGATTTTTAGTTATGGAAAACGGAATAGATTTAGATGAGGTATGATCCCTCTCATATATATATATAGAGAGCATGAGTCCTCTAACCCTAGTGGACCTAGTTAGTGTGACTTGGGTTGGCCCTTCTGATTGTTGCATCTATGTAGTTGGGCTTCAATAAGTATCTTTGACATATTGGGAAAATAAAACATAAATCAGACGAATTCTAGCGTTCTTCGAATTCGATTATAACCATCCTCGCAAGCTAAAATCATCTAACAGATGGATCCCGACCATAAATTATAACCATCCTACTCTTATTTCAAGGAAGGTTAAATCATCTGATAGTGCTTCAATTTCCATTAAAAGTTTTTCTATTACACATATATTATATGTTACTTGACAATCGTAAAACGAAGGTGTTAGTCACTAATGAGAATTAAAATATTACAATTACAATTTCCGGACAAGTTCTAAGGTGTTTAAGACATGGTGCATGGTTATATGACGAGGTAGCTAGTTTTTAATTTTGTGTCTAATGTTTGGCTGCATGCATGCAACATAACTCTTTATCTTTTATGTTACATTCATATTATTATATATATAGCTAGGTTATTAATGTTTATCTTGAGTTGCTGAAAGAGAGGGAATTAAAAGAAAGAACCAAATAAGTCTTCTTGTTGGCTTTATATTTATTAATTATTATTAATTGTATCCTTTACCGAATTCAAAGTTTGACCCACTTTAAATCAAACACATTTTGACTTGTTACCTTACCCGTGCCACCAAAGTCACAGATGTTGAGTTTTGCCTGAATGCTACCTGCACGGACCAACAACTTGACAGTACGTACGTAACATTGTCTTGTTAGAAATATAATCTTAACACCAAATATTTGTTTATTTGTAATGTACTTATCAATCAAGGTGCAGTTCACCAAATATGATTGATAAGTTAGTATTAGTCTAAGGAATCAATGTTCATTATTATAGTGGGTCTTAAATATAACTTAATTGCCTTTATATTGCATTGTATTTTCATTCACAAATCAATACAACAAACCTATTGGTTTCTCTTGATATCAGAGCCAAGGATCCGATCAGCCTACCAATCATCAGGCCAAAACAGAAAATTCCAGTCAACAACCATGGCTACAATTGCTGCTTTCACTACTGCTGAAAAGACTGCTCACAATACTCACAAGATTGCATTCACACTCTCACCAACAAATTACGGGCACTGAAAGGCTATGATGGAACCTTTTCTCATCACCAATTGTCTGTTTGAATACATTGATGGCAATGTACCTTGTCCAGCACCAACAATCACCATCGAACCATCCAAAGATGGTGAGTCATCATCAACCACTAATAATCCAAGTTATTCCCGTTGGGTATCGAATGATGCTCATGTCCGGATGATTATTCTGTCAACCATATCTGAAGCTTCTTTTCAACATGCCCAAAACACCACCACTTCTAAAGATCTTTGGCTTTGCTTAGAACGTGCATATGCACCAAATAACTCCTCTCGTGAATACACGTTGAAAACTCAATTGCTTCGCATAACAATGAAGGGTGATTACTGTGACATCTGCCCCGAACCCGAACCCGAATGCCCGACTCGAACCCGAAGATGTCCTTCTTTAATGTACTTGTATTTAATTTTCTTTGAAAATGTAACGTTCAGTATAATTATGAATAAATATATCGAATTTTTACGTTATTCTCATCGTATTTAATGAATCGTTTTATATCTCAAAATATTTAAAGTATACTAAATAATCACTATTTATATTATCTAAATCCAAAAAATATATATAGTGCTTTTTAAAAGAAAATTTATTAAAAACGTCAAACAAATAACGCTTCTAAGTCTCGAAATAGTCTCTCAATGTCATAAACGAGCTAAAACCATAAAGACGTTACTTATAAAATTGCTACGTTTCAATCTAATTAAGTTGATAGTTAATATAATTTGAAAACTAACTTTGGGCCAAAAGTGTAAGTTTTGAAACTTGTATTAAAACTATTAACTTAAAATAAACAAACACCCAAAAGCTCAGGGACTAGAACTGAAAAATTATACAACCCCCCCCCCTGCGAGACCCCGCAATTCCGGTCACCTCTCGCGTTTCCGGCGTCCTTTAAATCGCACGATTCCTTCCATGTTTAACTAATTGAAACATTCCAAACTTGCTTGTAACCTATTTCGAACCTGTATCAAAGCTTAATTGCACGATTACAGTTGTTTAACGCGCTGATTGGACTAATTTTGTAAACCGAATCACGAACTCAAAAACAACACCAATACATGCAATTACATCATTTCCTTTGACAGTCACGCTCTATACCACTCGACTATAAAACATTTCAATTTCTCGGCAATCGTCACAAACGATCGATCTAAACCCAATTCCGGCGACGAGATCTTTTTCAACATTCCGGGCACCATATTAGGTACATCTTGGTTTCGTTCCAACCCTTTCGATCATCTGCATCTATCTAAACTATCTATTTCATCTCACAGCTATTCCAGATTCGTGAATTTTGCATCAAACTGTCGCGTTCTTCATCCCGTTCGAACCCGTATCAAACGTTCACCATCAAGTAAGTTTAGTATATCAAAATGATCACGACTCAATGGTGATTAAAAGCCCTCTATTCGATTTGGTTTTGATTGTCTGTGTGAATCGAATTGAATGGTTCTTTGATCTAGGGCTAATGTTGAAAATGGGTGTTGTTAATTGAAAAAGATTAAAAGAATTTAGAATCGATTTATTTAACAAAAACTGAAATTGGTGCAGTGGTTGAGGTGTTTAACTCTGGACACCGAGTACCCGGGTTCGAGTCCCACTTCGCACCTGTTTCTGTATATTTTTTTATAGTCAGGTTCTTTTACATATTATTAATATTAAAAATTATAATTAAAATAAACTAATTTATATTCTCTTTGTAAAATACATTAAAATGTTAAAAACTTAAATTTCAAATACTATTTTAAAACTACTAAAACGAATTCGTGTTAAATATATACATACGAAATTTCTATAACGTTTCGTACGAATTCCCAACTAACAATCTAAAACCCTAAAATCCCAAATCCGAAACCCGAGATCTCGGATTTGTGATTTCCGGTACTATTTGTTTCGTTTCTAAGTAGGGTTTTCCCAATTATTTAGGTGGTACCAATATTTGGGAGACTCTCGGTTCGTTGTAGCTGCGTTACTTTTTAGATTACTTTTGCTTTACGAGGTGAGTAAACTCACTCCCCTTTTTACTGTTTATGTTTTTGGGGCTGAAATACGTGTTCCTATAATACTACGGTTTCTTTTGTTTTGTTTCTATTTTCAAAATGAGATCATTAGATGTGTTAATCTTGTTTGGCCGCATGATGCAAATTTATGTGTTAGACAATAGTACTTATATATGCTTGTAATTTCCACCGGTACGATGTTAGCACTAATGGCTTGACAAGCCCACCTACACTAATGGCCTGATAGGTGATTTTAACCCGGCGATTCTATGTTCGATTCTATGTGTTGGTTACTAGTTACTATATGAGATGCTTGTTGCTACGTTGCTATGTCCCTTAGATGCTTAAACATTTCTTGATAACTTATATATATCGAGACGGTTAAATGACGGTTAAACGATAGTTATCATTATTTGTATCATGAGTGGTTCCTCATGACTTGTTGCTAAAAGTTACCCTACGGGGTCTATGGATTCTTGTTTCTATGTGATTCTATGGTCATGGTTGAGATATATGATGGTATTGCTATACACATAAGATTGCGAAACATATTTATAATGATCTCGGATTTCGTATTACGTACTATTACTGTGTTTTACTCACTAGCTAAATCTTTAACTAACTTATTTTACACGTATTTCAGGTGGTGTTTGAGACGGTTACGGTTCAAGATACTTAGGATGCTTTGGACCTAGAATAAATAAACATGATTTATTTGTTGGCTTTTATTACGATTTTAAGACTAGTTATTGCTTCTTTTATGTCACAACATTATTATTTTAATGATATTAAAATATGCATTTAGTGCCATGTGCTTTGTACTATTGATATCCAATTCACTTGACACGCCCGGTGTTTTTCGCCGCCGGGCGGGGTGTCACAATTACTCCTATTGCCTATCTAAGTCGTGCAATGGAATATGCAGCAACCCTGGCCAATATTGGGGAACCTATGAAAGATAAAGATCTTGTTATGTTGATTATCTCTGGCCTTCGAGATGAATACAACAGTTTAAAATCAAACCTCGTGGCTCGTCACCCACCAATTACATTCAGTGAATTGAATGGTCTTTTATCCGACCATGATTACATAACAAACCCAACCCCATAACACCACAAGCCTTTGCTACTTCAACAGGAACATCTGACCAATTCACCCCCCAACTTAGCAACTTGCAACAACTAGCATCCCAATTTGGCTATCAACTGAGTCCAATCATCTCGAACATCACTCAACCTCAAGCATTTTATGCTGTGAAACCTTCAAGTTACAGGGGAAATCGTAAGGGAAACTCCCGAGGTTGCTCACGTGGAAACTATAATAATCGGGGTCGAAACACTAACAATTCAGGCTCAATTCGACAATTTGCTTGGGTTTCAACGCAAAACACCGTCTTTGGCCAGTGTAATCGTTGTTGTATAGCCCATATTCCATCACAATGTCCAAGTCAATCATCCTCACAATCAACCCCCACTGCTCGGTCTGCTCCTCGGGTCAATTTTGCAAATTTTTCTGACAGTGGATCAACATCAGGAGTAACATGATTCACGGACACCGGTGTTAACAACCATACCACTCCATACTTATCAAACCTTGACAACTCTGAGGCCTACCAAGGTAACGATTCTCTTTTTGAATTGACCTATTTTCAACTAATCATATAATTTCTTTTTAATTAATTAAATCAAAATTAGTTTTTATATTTTGAATTGTACTGTTATAGAGAGGATCATTCAAAACAATTAAAAGGGTATTATAGTAAATTGTTATTTGGTAATTATTTAGTAACTACCGATTAAAATCATGGGCTTATGAACTACGAGTGGAGTTATACTACAAAGTCCAACTTCCCTAGAAAGTCTAAGAAGTCATGAGATGATGATATGTGGCACTCCCTTAAAATTAGAAGGAATGGTAAAGATGGTAATGTCTTTATATCTTAAGTTTCACCTCATTTTTTTAAACGTGCATAACTTTTACATACGATATTATTTAAAAAAAATTGCACCATAAAAACGAGCATTTTCTTATCTTTAAAACGCGTATAATATTCATATATAAAAAACAAAAAAAAATCACGTTTTTTAGCACATTGTGTTATTTGTCAAGTCATTGTGTTATTTGTCATGTCAAGTCATTGTGTTATTTGTTAAGTCATTGTGTTATTTCTTCAGGTCATTGTGTTATAACACAATAACCTAATGAGATAACACAATGATCTGAAAATAACACAATGACCTGACGAATAACACAATGACCTGACAAATAACACAACGACCTGACGAATAACTCAATGACCTGACAAATAACACAACGAGTTGAAACATGAATATAACACAATGACCTGATGAAAATATAACACAATGACCTGATGAAAATATAACACAATGACCTGATGAAAATATAACACAATGACCTGATGAAAATATAACACAATGACCTGATGGAAATATAACACAATAACCTGATGAAAATATAACACAATGACCTGATGAAAATATAACACAATGACCTGACAAATATAACACAATGACCAGATAAATTTAACACAATGGCCATATGCATATAAGACAATGGCCCGGCGAATATAACACAATGACCTGACGAATATAACACAATGACCTGACGAATATAACACAATGTCTTGACTAATATAACACAATGAGCTGAAAAATATAACACAATGACCTAACGAATATAACACAATGAGCTGAAACTAAAAAAAAATTCATTTTTTATATATCAATATTATATGCGTTTTGAAGATAAAAAAACGCTCGTTTTTTTGGTGTAATTTTTATTAAAAAGTATTGTCGTATGTAAAAGTTATTGACGTTTAAAGAAGAGGGTGAAATTTGAAAATGAGACAAGACTAATATACCCTTGGCCTATCATTTAAAGTTCTAACTATTTACCATTATGTCACCTTGTGTTTATGAGCCATTGATCTTCATTTTATGAGCCATTGATCTTCATTTAATATTAGATCTAATGGTCCAAATTTCTTTTTAGACTTTTTAGAAAATTTAGACTTTCTAGTCGAACCTAATTCTATAAACGATTTTGTTTTGAGTGACTTGTTTTAATCTACAATAAAAAATTATTCTTCTTTATTTATTTATTTATTTATTTATTTATATTGAAAAACAAAAGGAAATGAACAGTAATATCAAGCTAGCAGCTGACCAGGCAAGGTGGCTATACATTTATGCTTTCTACGTGTGTGGCCATGGAGTTTGATGCGTGGCATAGAAAGTAACATGTGGCTGTACATGATTTCAAAGACAAGAAAGAGAAAAGGATGGAAACAAGGACAGAACCGCTTGCTTTTTTCTAATGACACCACCAAATTAAGGAAAGGGATCATGAGCTTGAGAAGGGTCTGGTGGTTTATCTTCTTACTTTGTCCCGCGACACCAATATCGATCGGAATGCTATCCACAAAAGCTTCTACGCCGTTGTCTGGTGTTGGATTTGAGATCGACCTACACCTACCGGTATGGTCTTTTTGGTACAATGTTTGTGGTGTTCGGTGAGCGAGTACAACCGATTGTGGCGAGCAGGACACCCTGGTCACCTTTTTACCGGTTCAGAGTACAACTAAAATTTGTGGTATTCGGTGGGCGAGTACAACCACTTCAGTCATCTTTTGGCCGGTTTTTAGCAATGAATTATTTATTCATTTAAACTTGCTTTAGAGTCTATTTAATTATAGTTTTTTAAGGATGTTACTTGATCATTTTGGTTAATTATATACCCTGCAACTGATTGTAATTTTCAACACAACAATGAAGCATTAATTACTATGAACATTTGTGTACCTCTGTTATGGTTTGTATGCACCTGTGAATGAGAAAACACTACTTGATCTAAAGGCCAAACCTAATAAAAAAATATACATTTTTTATGATTTATTTTGGTGCTTAAGATTTTGGAGAGTCATTTACTCATTTGCTACATAAGATATGATGAGCTAAACTAGATGTTAAATTCTAGCATCAGAAGTTTGAAGGTTTAAACCAACAAAACTGTGTAGAGACACACAAGTCTAACTGTGAAGAAGTTATTGAAAGCAACTCTGTTGATGAGTTCAAAGGCAAATCCAAGGTGAGTTTATTTTTTCTAGATGCCCATGATGGGTTGTGATGAACTGTATATATAAATTGCAAAAATCAGAAGACTATTAATCTGAGCCAGTTTTGTTATTGGTATTAGAGGAATATGTTTTGTTTTTGGCTAGCCTGTTTGTTTCTTGCAGCTGCAGCTATGCTGCGCTCTCATTATTTAGAACAATCTCTTACAAAGTGGTCAGGTTATCTATGCTGTATATATATATGCTATATGATAAATTTAGCGCCCTTGGTAATTTGGTGATGGTCATAGGTGCAAGTTTGGCTCCTGTTATGCAACTTTGTCTTTTTCTTATTTTAATGTTTGATTTTAGCTGTTTGCTTTGTAGGCGACATTGTCTAATTTGTTTGGATGTATTTGATGTAGTGTTTGTAATTGGGGGGTTTTCAATATGGTTTCTACTCATGATAACAAGGTATGTTAAATTGAAATGATTGATTTCAGTAAGCATTGCGCAACACTTGAAAAACACAACAAGTGGGGGCTTAAAATCGGAAAAATAAACACTCACATATTGCCCAAATTGCATCAAAGAAGCTTATAACCGAAAGAAAACGCTCGCGCAAACGCGCGAGCGAGCTAATACAACTAGTTATAATAAAAAGACGTAGTTTCTAAAAAGCTAGCAATTAAATATAAATAATTTCAAACATCAATTCAATCTATGATTCCAAATGGATAAAAATTACATAAATCTAAATAAATAGATATTTGTTTTGTCATTTTTGTAACTTAGAAATTAACTGAAACAAAAGGATTTATGGCAATTTTCAATAGAATTTCACATATATGCGTAATCACATTTGTTAAGAAAAGAGTAAATTATATTTTTGGGCTTTTGTAATAGGTCATATTACAGATTTTGGCTTTTTCTTTAAATTTTTGCACTGAACAACCTTTGGTTAAATTAAAGGGTCGGTTTTTGGTCTTTAACTTAACGATCGTTAAGTAGATGGAGATGGTGTTGTTTTGTATAAAATATTAATAATAATTAATAATAATAATACAATTTTTGTCCTTTAACAGTAAAATGACTAAAATGCCCTCATGTGCAATGTACATGGGGAAACTAACGGGAAAATTTAACGATCGTTAAGTTAAGGCCAAAAACCGACTCTTTAATTTAACCAACGGTCGTTCAGTGTAAAAATTTAAAGAAAAGGCCAAAACCTGCAATCTGACCTATTACAAAGATCCAAAAATGTAATTTACTCTTAAGAAAATAAATACACCGGATATAATTGATGCATATTGTATGTGATGGAGAATCATATAAAGTTGTTAGCAGCTTTCTTATGAATAACAAGAGAATTTTTTTTTTTAAACGGCATCATGTTACGCCACCATGCTCCTCAAATTTGGAGAGCTCTGTTGCCCCGTTCTGGCTAGACTATATTGTCTTAATCGAGTCCATGCTAGCTTCAAAATTTGTCGTAGGCGTTCCCTAAGGAAATCTACTTCCGTACCTCTTCAAAACTAAACGGTGGATGTTAACATCTATGTGTTAGGCATACCAAATTCTCAATGAGGTCAAAACAACTTTGTTCTTAGGAATTGGCAGTGAGACGTAAAAAATATGTGCAGACTGGAACGAATGGGACTCTTTCACAATTTCTTTGTAATGTTTTTCGTATATCCAGCTTCTTTTGTAAATTTTTTTTTGCGTTTCGTATGTACGCTCCCTAGCTACTTTCTAGGTTTCTTGAATAAAAAACTAATCGCCGTTTAAAAAAAAAGTTATGTTATGTTGATGCTTCCCTATAATCTATTATATTCCTATATTTTTCCAAGTTTAGACTGTTATTTGACATCATAAGTAAAACATGTGGACTTTTTTTAGAACACAAGAGAGCATGGTTGGAAACCACGGAACTACAAAGGATTATGTGAGATATTTATATATTACTAATAGGGAAGGTCGGTGCTTTGCACCGGCCTCTCCCGTCCCGTCACGTCGCGTTTTAATTTTTTCATACTTTAACGTATTAATGGTTTTAATCAACGACTTTTAACGCATTGACGGTTTTAGTCCCTGTCTTTTTTAATTGTCATTTGAGCTCCTGATGAGTTTTTGACTTTGATCTCTTACTCCACTTTGACACATAGTACGACTTTTACTAATTGTCATTTTAGCCCCTGATAAGTTTTCGATAAGTTTTCAACTTTGCTCTCTTACTCTACTTTGACATATGGTACGACTTTCATCGTTTTTTAACATGTGACACATTAAGTTTTTGTGTCGTGACGTACGGGGCATGAGACTTTTTTTTCAACACATATGACGAAGTCAAATACGTAAGACCCGACTGCGTGACCCGGCCGCTGCAACGCGCGGCCTGGTGTTAAATCTAGTTTGTAGCAAAAAGTTAAACTGGTGTATGCAAAGTTTTACTTGTCATCTCATTAAAATTGCAACACCTGACTTAAAACCATGTGAAAAAGTTGTTTGACTATCCGTCAGATATCCAAATGCCCTTTTGACAAGGTCAAAACAAGGAAGCTCATATACCAAATCAATACTTTGACTTCAATGGTGATGATGTTATGATTCAATTAGATCATTCAACGGTGGAAAGTTTTTAAAATAGGAAAATGTTGCAATATTAATCAACCACAAAAAAAAGGTTATAAATTGGTAAGAGATGTAACCATGAGAGCTGGTTGGCTTAAAGTATTTTGTCTAAAGTTTAGTTTTTTTTTAATAAAAACTTAGTAATTAAATTAAAAAAAAGGTTATAAATTGGTATTTTCTTCCCTTCTTGAATCTCACACCAGAACAGTGAACAAGTTTTTATCTTGATCCAATTTAAAACCTCCTTTATATTTTTATTTTTATCATAGATGAAACTTAAACCTTAGACCCGCACATCTTAATTATGTGTTTGTTACCTCACCTTTTAGGCTAATTATGATCATTGGTGTGATCATAAGGCGTTTAGATAAATACATAGGTCGTGTTGAAGTCATCTATTTCAACCCATTATACCAACCAACAATACTAACATACACATTAAACTAGCCAACCCAACACAACACAAGTAACCTAACCTAAGGCCCTTTGTGAGGATAACATCCTACTATCCAAGTAAATTTATCACCCAATCTGATGTAACCAAATTTAAAGCTCCTCAAATATCTTATGCATAGAACAACATGATCATTCACATGGATATTAAGTCTCTGATTTTTCAGCTTGCTGAATAACCAGATGGTTCCATAAAAGGCATGTCTTTAACTTTAACTATACTTGATCACTATAAAAGGAACTTATCTTTTTATCCATTTGAAGACAAACAAGTTATAGACTGCCAAGAATAGTTAATGAAAACATGCATCAAATGGATAAAAAGATAGAAAACACCATAAGAAAACATGCATCACAACCATTCAGTTCACCTCAAAAGTAATTTGGAGTAACCCAATTCAAAACACAACCAAGTCTTAAAAGTCAATTCAAATATGCCTCATTTTAAAGCAGAAAATCAAATTTTACCTGCATCTTTTCAATCTCTTTCATGATCTTTGTGAGTTCATCAATCCTATTTTCCAAATTTTGCTTGTTGATATCCACAGTGGGAGCTGGCCTTGGTAATATGCTTTCATCTGTTATCCCCTTCATTAAAAAATCTTCCATCACCTTCATAACACCTTCAGCCATCATTTCATTCATTATACTCTGAAAATATAGGGCACAATAATCGACAAACCTCTGCACCACAAAATCCCAATAAACCACCATCAGTTGTTTTAGCTGAAACGCCGAATCCACTTGATAAGAAGGGTAAATGTTCAAATGATCTACTTTTACGTGATATCCCATGCCTTCAATACTTGCAAATGTCTTATCGATCGGCAATGTAACTTTGTGTGTTTCATATAGTCTAGCAGGATACTGGTCACTAGACGTGAATATAGCCTTCTTTTCTAGGTTTATCAGGTCTTCCACCTTGTCCTTGAACCTCTCTTTCACGTGATTCACCAACAATCTGGCCATTTTTTTTAAAGTCTCATGCATACGAACATGTTGCTTACCATGATCAAGGAGAATCCGAACCACCACACATTCCACATAACTGATGAGGTCTTCTAAAAAACTCTCAATTGGTTTATGCGCATACGAAAAGAGATCGTCCAACAGCCGGATGGCAAGGCTGAGCGGAAGAAAATTTGTCAAGCTTGGCCAGTTGGTTTCATTCAACAGCCATAACTCAAATGTTAAAAACGGCCTTCTGGTATCATGTTTTAGGTACAACAACGTATTTGTAAGCTTTAGGAACCGGTCTGAGATTTCAGGCCCAACATGCATGTCCATTTCGTCTGGATACTCTTCATACTCTTGGGTAACGAAAAGCTTGCGGATTGAAATGTTGGCATTAGTGATGCTTCGCACTATCCTCGGGATGGCATCGCTTGCCGAGTCAAATGTTGCTTGATACCGGGCTAAATCTGCTTCTGACCTTTTAAGATCCAACATGATTTTTCCTACAATTTGAGAGGATGGGCTGAAAAGAATGGATATCAAGCCTAGAACAAGGTTCTTGGAAAGGGATTCAAAGCCAATACGACTCTCATTAGTCTTTGACAAAAGACAAGACACTCTCTTGGCACTTTCTTCATCTCTTGCTACTGTTTTTTCAGCATCTTTAATAAAGAAGTAACCAAAAGGGTTTGTTGGTTCATTCATGGTGGAAGTCACTTTCGAAATTAAGTAATTTGATGATAAATGCAGCTGTGTAAACACGGTAATTGTCCGTCTGCCATAGCGGTCGATTGTAGAAAGAAGTTTTTTAGACAAACAGTCACGCAAATCGGATGAACACCCAATTACGTTCAGAAACAAGGATTCGTTGTCTTTTGTATACCTTCTAAGATAATCTACAACAATTAAGGCATGCAATTTCAACACCAAAATCATATCATATAAAAATAATAATAATAATAATAATAATAATAATAATAAAAATAATAATAATAATAATAATAATAATAATAATAATAAACAAATATACATACCTTCATACAGACTCATCTGCTTTTTCTCATTTTCCTCCTGTTTATGAATCCCAGGAAGAATGGTAACAATCAGTTCATGAGCTTTAGGATCAACAAGAGTGACAATGACCTCAACACCAGATCTTTGGTGATATGGTACCCTTTTCTTCAAAGATTTTGTAATCTCCTCCTCTAAATTGGTTTGAGAAACTTTCTTTTGAAAATATGTGTCTTTAAACTGCCATTCCAACAAAACCTCTCCTGAACCAAGATTAAACTTATCTTTAAACTTTAAAATTACTGGAAACACTGCATTTGAAGGCAAGCTCAGTCCGAACAATTTGCTGATGACACTGGTTCCGTCATATTCTTCACCTAGAACAACGATGCTTGGCAATGATGGTTTAAAGCATTGAGGAGTTGAAGGCTTGTAAGGAAAAACTTCCATATCTTTAAGCTTTGTGATAATGTTGAAAGGTTCTTTCATTCTCTCTGATATTTGTTTGATTAAAGAAGGAATTTTAGGTTTGGAACCGGACATTTTTTCCGGTGACGGAGAATTCAAATTTTCCGGTGGTGAAGAATAGAGGAGAGAGAGAAAGGGTGGAAATGAATTGGATGTAACGGATTGAGGGATGATTGTAAGCTCGTACAATATTTTCATTTTTGACCTTATTATTTTATTTTAGTAATTAATAATCCTCATATTTTGATAAGGTTTTTTTTTCTCAACGCCTACTTTTATTTTATTTAAGTGTATTCTATTGACATGTAATATAATCACTTATTTAATTTACATAATTACTCTTAGTTGAATGTTGGAAGCATTTACCAATCATAAAATATCTAGTTCTCTTAGAAAGTAAAAGAACTTAACTGGGTTGGGGGATCACATCACTACATTATCGGTATTAGAAAGTTTACCAAAATATTATGTGTTGCTATTTCAGGCTCGCTATTAGTGTATGCGGAGTGGATTCGGGGTGGGTGTGGCCTCGAGCGGAAACACTGCTCCACCCATCACGGCCCCGATTCTCGGTGTGTGATTTGGGTTGTCTTCCCGTGTGTGTCCCTGAATTTTTCGAACGTTTGAACATGCCCCCCACCCTAACGACTATAAAAAAAATTACTTTTTCTTTACACAATATATATATATATTATATATACCAACCATATCAAATATAAATCACACTATCATTAACCACAAACACACAAAAATTTCCCTATATTTTTACAAAAGTGGAGTCATCAGGAATTTTAGTTATTTTTTTTACCGTTTTTTAGTTTATTTTGTAACCTTTTTTATTTTATTTTAGTTGTTTACTTTTATTTGTTAGTTTTAATGTGTGTTTTATTATTTAATGAAATACTAAGAGTTTTAAATAAATGAGAAATAAAAAATTAAAAAATGATGTTGGGTGGTGAGAGGTGGATTTTATGTAATATGGGGTGAATGTGAGGTGAAATTAAAAGTGTGGATGGTGAGGGGTGGACTTTCCTCACCCTTATTAATGTGATAAATTTGATATAGCAAATTCAAAAAAATTTTGTTTGGGTTATGCAAAATGACAAAAGATGAGTTCGTTGGATTTCATGGGATAGAATGTTCACCGGCGAAGCTTTATAGAGATCAAAGGGGGTCACGACCCTCTGTCACACCCCGACCAAGGGGGTGGGCCGTGACGATTGAATATCCAACAAAACAAAGCGGAAACTATGTATGCATTGATAGTGGGCCATAGGTTTACACGTAATATCAATGTAATCTAGTTGTATATTAAAGGGTACAATAGTAAACTCAAACAAAAGCAGTGAGGCTAGTTGCTATTCCCAATTAGTTTTCTATAATTCGTCTATAATCTTTACGTGTATCTTTTAATCGGGGTCTTCTAAAGCTATCAACCGTGTCTAAATGCACATCCAATGTTATAAAGTCTAGTTGTATACCTCCATCGATAAATCGTCTAAATACCTGAAATACATACCCAAAAATACGTCAACATAAAGTTGGTGAGCTCATGGTTTAACGAAACCGACAATGTCATAAAACGTTTAATACACAAAATGCTGGACATTTAATAAGTACGTTTTTGGTGTACGGTCGACAAAATATGTAGCCAAACCTGTTCAGATTATACCCAACCCGAATACAATAAATAATAGTCCCCTAACCCAAAATGGGCTAACGTGCTCTGCTAAGCACCGACAAATCATTGAACATGTGGCGTAACGGTTTTCAACCTCAGTGGGAGGTATGCCACTGTACGCGGGGGATTCCCAAATAGTACTATTCACATATCAAAGGGCTCCTGCAAGAAGTTAATGGCTACCGAAAGTTGTACCAACGTTCGGGGACAAGTAACAGATGTGTTACACCATGAAAATCAGTTTATATAAACAAGTTTAGTAGGTATGTATCAGCCCCAAAAATATTATGTAAAAGGGGGGTTCATGAACTCACCTGATGTCCGGCCTGCTCAAGATTTCTAAAGATATTGTACATTCAGCATGAGAGTTCTACCTCCTAGCAGGCTTCCTATGTTTAGTTTAGTCATGTTAGACCCCAAAATACATAAGTCTATGTGTTTCGTTGTGTCGGTGTCGTGTGCGTACGATTTTGGTTACATTCGTATAATATCATGGTTTTAGTCGTTTGCGTTGACTTATACGTCTAAGTATGCATATACTTATGTTATTCCAGATTATATAGGTAGGTATTAAGTGTACGTTGATGTTCAATCAGTAAAGTTTGGTACTTGTCGCTTTTAGTCCCTAGACTTTGTTAAATCGTCGAATTCGTACTAGAGTTAGGTTTTTAACTAAGGGTTGATATTAATAAGTACTATACATTATACTTATGGTATGTATAGAATTTTAGGTATGAATCTACTGATAAAAATATATTTAAGTATTAGATTCATGAAAGTTAGTTTCCATCGGTCTACCAAGTATGGTGCGTTACCGCGCATTAAGTTACGTTTTAGGTTTAAGTCAAAATACTTCAATATAATTGTACCAATATGTTAAGTGGTCATATAATACTGTAAAAATATACTTTTTATAATTTTTAGATATTCTAAAAATTACTATATTTTATTTAAGAAAGTAGTCGGTTAATGTGGTTTAAAGATAAATAATTTGTATAAAATAAACCGTGATCCAATAAATAGTGAAACTATATTTTCAACCTATTTATTCAGTAACTAAGTAGTTAAAAGCTTAATATTCGAGTTTTATAGTCATTCGGTCGTTTTCGTATTTTAACGCGCGTGAAACCGATGAATAAACGATTTTCTTACAAAATACTCTTTTAACGCGTTTTATACTTTAAAACACTTCCTTGGGTCTTATGTTACTGTATAAATTGTATTTTTTTTGACAAGAATGTCTTTCTCCAATTTTTATGCTTTTTGTGAAAATACTAGGTTCGTATATTCGAAAATTCATAATAAATAGATTAAGCTTATAAAAATTATGTAACTTAATGAAATACTTTATTATCAAGTAATAAAGCTCCTGGACATGAAAAATACCTGCTTTACTTGTTTTTCTCAGTTTCGTGTTTTTAACGCGTTCGGTTCGGTTAAGATTACGTTTTAAACATAAAGAGTCTTTGGTAATGTTTAAGGTCCTATTTTACTTACTTTATGTTCATATATGAGTTTTGTGTTCTGTAAATTTGGCCTTAGGAGTCTCTAACTATTTTCTACAAATTTTTGTATTTTAATCCCATTAAATATTAGAAAATTCGTAGTAATTATTTTTATTTCCAGAAAAATATGAAATTTATTTTATAACATGTTTATATCATATATAAGCTACTGAAAATATAATATTTTGATATTTTCATATTTTTGATACTTTCGTTGATTCGTACGTTTAATTCCAGTTATTGTTTGGTTCTTAGGTTCACTCATCAACAATCATATATTTTCAATGCTAGATGTCCATATGCATATTCATAACAGTAACATCACTCATTTTTATAATTTTATACTTCCCATACGTTTTTATAAATAATTGTGAAAATGTACCTTTTTAATATTCAAAAATACATATTAAATAATCTATAACTCTAGAAATTATGAAATTTAATTTATAACCATATTTTGGTAAAATGAAAGTGCAGAAAATATAAAATCACATTTTCAAGGTGGTTAGTCTAGTCTTGATGTTTTGTTCTACATAAAGTGTTCGGTTTGACTAGTTTTAGTCAAACTTGTGTGTTTTCTTTAGAAAATGATTTCTATCCTTTTTAACACTTTTGCTACTGTAAAATAAGTATTTTTTAGATGTTTTTAAGACATGGGAAATCATGGTGTTCATTGTGTGTGAAAACGGACGTTTTGTGCACGTGTGGTGCATTTTCGTGTGTTTTCCCGTTACCTTGAGATTGAGAGTGAGTGTGAGTGCACTTGGGATAGTAAGAAGGTCACGAAGGATGCTGGAACTCGACTGGAAAAAGGGCTGGTCTCGGCTTTCTTTCTCGCGGGATGAACGGTTCGTGCTTCGGTTGCTTGGGTGTTCGTTGCTTTGGACTCATGGGCTCCTTGTAACACCTTAGTCTTTGTTTTTGCTTGATCTCCAAGCTGATTTCCAGGGTTTGTTAATGCATGTGTGTGCTAGAGGTTTAAGATAAAGGTTGGGAGAGTGTGAGAAAGTATCTTTGTGAAAAAAAATGAAATGTGTGTGTGTGTGCTTGAGTTCGGTCAAAAAGAGAAGGAGAGTGGAGTGGGTCCTACAAGCTCTTGGTTTCTACAAGATGCTCTTGATTAGTGCAAAATATGAAAGGTGTATTAAGCAAAAGGATTTTTTGGAAGATTTGTGTAAGGTGTAGGTTCATGGCTGGCTATGAGGGTGGTGCACCGTGTGCGACCGCACAGGGCACCCGTTTGACGGGGGCACCAAATTTTTTTTTAAAAAAAATTTATATATAAATTTTTTTTATAAAACTTATGTGTAGGCTAGAGAATTTGTCACAAAAGCACATTGTTTTTTACTTTCAAAAGCCCACTAGTTTCACTAATAGCCCACATGGCCATAAGTCCACAACAAGTCCACAAACCTCTTAATTTTTTTTGTTCGATGTTGAAAAAATATGACAGCAGCGGCCAGCAGAAAAAAAAAGTTCAATTTTTTGGCAGATAGCGACTAGGAATTGGGGAGTAGTGACGATTTGGATCTTTGGAGACAAGAATTCAAGAAACTATAGAGTAAAAAACTAAAAATAATTGGTTTATATAACTTAGTGCGATGGTGCTCAGGGAAGGGGACTCTTTTTTCCTGGACCGCACGGGGCACCAAAATCCTCAGGACCGGCCCTGTGTAGGGTGGTTAGGTTAGGAAAATAGGTTGACAAATAGCTAATAGGGGGTAATTTGTTAATATTGTGCATGAACAATAGTGGTCATATGCATGGTGTGTGTAAGTATTATTTTAGGTTGATGATTGTTTTATAAAATGGATGGTTTTATAAATTGTAGACTTGGTGAGTTTTATATATTTGTACATATATACATATGATGTGTGTAGGTAATTATGTATAGTTATTATTTGTAAAATAATAATGTGTATGGTTGTTCGTTGGTCATTTGATTTATAGAATGGTATTCTATTATTTGTATCTAATATTAATTGTAGGTGTAGTTTAGTTACACACATTTATAATCGGCAGTGATTAAAGTGTTAGTAGAGAAATTCATATCTAACCTATGGTGTTACTTTTATTGTACGAGTAAATTCCTACGCGTATCCGAGTATTTAATATGACGGGTTTCGTCATCGGTACTTATCGTAAACTTACATGGGCCGATCCCATAATTCAAGTTGGGCCTAAGTCCAATAAGGGTTGGGCCAAGCCCATAATCTAAATGGGGCCTAAGCCCAATAATGGTTGGGCCGAGCCCAATGGGTTATTTTTTTTTAAAAAAAATTTCCGGACCCAAAAATCGGGATTGTTACACCCTCCCACTTTTTTTCCGTTTGAAGTGTTGTTTTGTTGGTCGGTGGTTGATTTTTTATATATGTATTGGGTTTCGCCCGCCAAAACAAAGCGTTCTAACCTTTGGCCACTGAGAATGCTTGTTTCAAAGTCAAATGGGAGTGTAAGAATTGGCTTAATACATATAGCAAATAAAGCTCTTCTATCAAAGTGGATATGGAGATTCAAGAATGAGAAACTTAAATTATGGGCACGTTTGTGATATTGCTTTTCATCGCATTCGAAGAATTAACCTAATATCCTGGCTTCGCCACTGAGAATGCTTGTTTCAAAGTCAAATGGGGGTGCAAGAATTGGCTTAATACATATAGCAAATAAAGCTCTTCTATCAAAGTGGATATTGAGATTTAAGAATAAGAAACTTAAATTATGGGCACGTTTGTGATATTGCTCTTCATCGCATTCGAAGAATTAAACCTAATCCTTGGCGATATCAAATCTCTTTTGTTTTTAAGATTGAGACGAGAGACAAAATGAAGAACTTAAAATGGGGGCATTGGTATAAATTTATGTTTTAAACCCTCATTTGTATATAGTATCTTGCTATTATTTCTTATTTTAATATAAATTCCTTTGGCTGTTAAAAAAAAGTGATAACAAAATATATGATTAAACAAACATATTAAGGATTAAATACAACTTTAAGATTGTTAAGGGACCAGATATGAAATGTTGTACCTGTTATTTGGCATCTTTCTTGTCCCCCTCGTCGCAGCAGATGAAGAGGAGAGAGACGGATATTGTGTACGGACCCTTGCTACATTCTTTCATGTATTTGTCTTCTATTGAATGCATATTTCTGATTTACCTATAATTTATATGTTATTTCCTGCTATCTTATATTTAATAATCGTTATTTTTGAAGTGATAAGTTTAACAAAATTGTATTTCCTTTAACATTATACTTTGTCATTTATAATAACGTATATTGATTTTTACCGGTCTTAATTATCACATTTTTTCTTCTACCGGTTTTAACTATTAAATTGGCTGTCAACGGTTCCAACTTTTATCACTTTGGCAACTAATAGTCCGTCGTTAAGTTTTTTTCAAATTCAAAACCGATGTTTTAGGCATTTTGATCCGAAGGATAATACGATTCGATTGATGTAAAATTTTTCTAAAAAAACTTTCTGAACGATACAATTTTTACATCCGATTGAAGCACCCGTTAGGTTTAAACACCCGATTGAAGCACTATTTCGTTGCTTGGAGTGCCGTTTCGAGGTAAATTTTCCATCAATCGACTTGCATTATCCTTATGTGTTGGGGTTATTTGAAGATGTCACTTTCTAAATATAAGCGAGTGAAGATATCGAGCATCATAACGAGCAAGCAGGAGTGAAGACGTTCATTAATTGTTTTTGTCTTAGAATATTTGTGTAATCGATTCGTGCTTAAATGCGCGTTTGTGCTTATTTGCACGTGTTTAGGTTGAAATGTAAGGTGAATGGTATGGACTATAAATACCATCACCTAGGTCATTTGTAAAAGGGTTGCCTGCATTTCATTCCATATCCTTTGTAACCTTCAGAAAGATCTAATACAATTCACCTATTCATATTATCATCATCTTCATCATACCTTGTATTGATCTTCATAAGCATTCAAGCATCAATACGTGATTAGTGAGTTTCCGCATCACTGATCGCAAACAACATCCCCAAACAATATCAGATCTAGATCCAAGCTCGGTTCATCTTGGAACTATTAATTGGTATTAGAGCTGTTGGGTGATCTTTGATTGTTGTTCTTATTGATGGAATTTTAGCTACCTTAGCTTTGATTCATGTTTATGTAAAGAACTGCAAAGTTTGAGATTAATTGGTGAAGATTTAACTGAGATTTTGAAGAAATTGTTCATGTTCATCATATTCACTGCTCAAAATTGAGACCCGAAATTTGGTTGATGTTTTCAGAAATTGATGATTGAGATATGTTAGAAATCATAATCCTAAGCTTCGTTCATGATCAAACATCACTGATTTGTTGATTTCGATCCATATTTTGTCAAATTGTCTCAAAACTCACTTGTTGTGTTCTTCATAAAAAAAATCCAGACCTGAATGAGATTTAACTTGTTTCAAGGTGTAATACTTTGAAGGATTGTTAGAAACATCATTTCTAAGCTAATACAAGTGTTGAATTGAACAAAAACAACAAATATTGAAGAATTGATCTTGTGTTCATCACAATTTTGACTTTGAAAAGTCAATCTGATATAAAGATTTGAAGATTTGATTGATATTTGCCAGAAACGTATCATAATCTGAAGAAGAATTGAAGAATTGAGTGGTGGATTGAAGGAAATTTTTCCTAAGTGCTGAAATAACTAAGTTGACCCGACTCAGATTGTGTTTGACACGACTCGATAGTATTTGACACGACCAACAGTTCAGCCGTGTCACTATTCAGCCGCGTGAATCTTACAGCCGGGTGAAAACACTGTTCAAACGCATCAACTAAGTTGACAAGTCCCAACAGTTGACATGTCCAAACTTTGACCCGTCCCAAGTTGGTGACCCGTCCAAACTTTGTGACACGACCAAATAGTGACTCGTCCAACTTTGTGACCCGTCTCAACAGTGACACGTCCCAATAATCACCCGTCTCAACAGTCACCCGACTCAACAGTAAAAAAAAAAAGTCTGGAAAATCGAAAATTTCTAAATTCCCAAATTTCATATTAGTCATTTTTAGTCAATATGATTTCCCAGAAAAATCAACAAAATGACTCTAAAAATTCAAGAAAAATGTCAACGAGCATGTTACTCGTCATCCAAGAAGAAAATAAAAGAGAAAAGATGTGCACCAAAGAATGTTTTGAACAAGTTGAAGAGTATTATATTCACTCTGGATTTGTGATAAACTCAAGAAAGAAGAAACCATGCACAAGAATCTAAAAGAACAACACGAAATATCTGATCAAAAAATCACATCTCTAGAAGAGTTGCACAAGTAAAAATAAAGATGCAATGAACATCAGAAAGGAAGCTGAAAAATCGAATGAACATCTATCAACAGTGATCAACGATTTTCAAGCAGAAATTCAAAAGTTGAAGAAGTTGTCTGAGATGTTCAATTCAGAGAACAACATTCTGAAAACCAAACTGCAAGAAGAACAAAAGAAACACGCAAGTCTACAAAAGGATCACCAATTGTGTGAAGATAGACTTAAATCTCTTACACAGAATGTTGATTCAATGCTTTAAAGCATAATCTGAATGTTCAACTCATGGAGCTTACTAACAAACTGAACAGATCACAATCTGATCTTGTGCTTATCAAAGAAGAAGCTGAAAAAGCAAAGTCATCCGAGCTGAATAATGAGAGATTAGTGCCAACCAGAATTGTTGGATCACTATCTTCTCAAGAAGAAGAAGAAAAGACACAAGAGGTTCAGTCAAAGAAGAAGAAGAAGGTTAGAAGAAAGAAAAGCAAAGGCAAGAAGAACAAGACAAAGGCCACTTCATCTGATTCTACACCACAGACTCCTTCTACTCCAAAGTCTTAAGATTCCGAATCCCCGAACGATTCAAACAGTAACATCAATTGCTTAATCTGTGACTCTGAAACTCATCATATTTCAGATTGTATCTTTCCATATGGTTCAAAAGCAAACATGTTCAAGACTCCAGCTTCTTCAATCAAGCTTCAACAAAATTCAGAGGTCAAAGTTCCTCAAAAACAAGAACATTCAAATGTCAAAGCTCATCAGAAACAAAAAGCTTCAACTGCAAAGGCTTCTCAAAAGCAAAGAAAGAAGTCTCCCTTCAAGGCTCATCAGAAGTACTGCGAGATATGTGAGATGTATAATCACATGACATCAGAATGCTGCTACAACAAGTACTGCACCAACTGTCAGATGTACAACCACGACACAATGGAATGTTACTAAAACAAGTATTGTTTCATTTGTGACATGGTCAATCATAACACTCAGGATTGCTTCTACAACAAAAGATCAACGATGAAGCTGAGAAGGTATGTCCAAAGAAATCCATCATCTGTAAATTCTGCCAGGTATGTTTCTGATTTTAAATTCTTTGATGGTGATCATTCAAGTGATTCATGGAAACCAAGATCTGTAAGAAAACAAAATCAAACAAATCCATTTGTGCATAAGCAAAATAGTCTTCAAAACCGTTTTTTGAAAAATAGGTTTAGAAATGACTATGACAGATCTTCCATGAATAATTCTAGATGGGTGTCCAAACCAAAGCATTCCTTTGGTCCCACACAAAAAAAACAGTTGTGGAGAAAAACACCTGTTAAGAATCAAGATGAGCAACGTGCTTCATCAACCGATGGTCCACCAGAAGATGCAATTTATCAAGAAGTTACCTATATTGATGATTTCGGACAATCTAAGACCGCAATGGCTTGGATTTCACCCTCTAACTAATTTGTTAGTGTGGTAGGGACAGTTATGGAGGCCGGTCAAACAAAGAAAAGAAGACCGTGGCTGATCCCTTATCATGACAAGATACCGAATCTTGTTCATGATGTCTTCGATGCAACTGACATCAAATGGAGTTGGAAACAAAAAGGAATCATTGCATGAATTTTAAAAAAACATTTTAAAAAATCAAACAATGATGGCAGTGCAAGAAACAACCGATGTTTCATTTCGTCTGTTTAGATTAAGTATATTGCATGCACTCTTCATGCGTTGATAACATATTTGCCATTTTCTTTTCATTAAACGTACAATTTTCCTAGAAATTTAAAAGTTTAGGGGGAGTAATCATTATTAAAAAAAAATGATAAAATCAGAAAAATCCAAAAATATATTGAATCTACTTGCACGTACATGAGAAATGATAGTACACTAGAGTTATTCAACGCTTCATTTTAAACAATAACGACTGAAGCGTGAAAATTGATGTGCGAGACAGCTCAGACAAGTATACTGAACAAGTACATTCTATGATGATTTAACTAAATTCCAATGAGTTTTTGTGGTTGAAACATCTTAGTGCATGTGAAACGTTTATACAAATCAAATAGATATCTTGTGACGCAACGATATACATCGGGTAATGATGCAATCTATTCAGTGTGATGAACTGCATCTGTGAGCTTCTTTGTTGTGGTATCCACAGACCTGAA
Source organism: Tagetes erecta (assembly GCA_030867185.1). NCBI lineage: Eukaryota > Viridiplantae > Streptophyta > Magnoliopsida > Asterales > Asteraceae > Tagetes > Tagetes erecta. The sequence continues at coordinate 53,026,268 of CM061486.1, read as the reverse complement.
GTCTTACATGAAGTCTCTTTCGAGCTTCAAGGTGCAACAAAAGATTCCCAAAGTGGAACAGAAAAGAGTCCCAAAGTTGGACCATCACCAATCAAATTCCAAAAAGGAATTAAGAAGATTCCCATAGGGAACGCAAGCAAAAGATAATTCCAAAAAGGAATGTCAAAAGAAGTCCCAAAGTGGACCAAATCCAAATAGATAAGAACCCTATTCCACACTGAGTATGATTGTAAGTGACCTGACGTGTTGAGGTGTTCTCAGGATATTTAGATGAAGTGTATAACTTTCTAATGTGCAAGGTATGGGTCACTCAAAACTTATTCTTAATCAACCTAAATGATCATCAAGAATAGAAAAAGTAAGTGTGTCACTTCGAGCTAATTGATTTGTTCAATAACTCATCACTCAATTACTTCACAATTCAAATGTCTACTCTCAAAACTGCAAAACATGTGTTGGATAATTGCTGGTATGATCTCATTGCAGGTAAAAGATTCATAAATGTAAAGAGAAAATTCCAAAAATATCAACAACATTAAAAAGTTCAAAAAAAACACCAAAAAGATTGTCATTTTAATCTTTTTCTTTTGTGTTGGCAGTTAAACATATGTTATTGATGTAGGAGTTGTTGATCGAGCAATATCTCATCCGGTTGAGAACTTAATCTTTACATTGATGATAAATGCACATTATTGCCTGAGTTTTAATGTTTTTCTTTGAGTTGCAGGAACAGTTTCCAATGCAGAAAAAGCTTCCATGCGACTTGAAGATGTTCCTGTTGAAGCCTAATTCCAGTCCAAAGATCTCCAAGTCAGATTGTTGAGTTTTAAGAATCATCCTCTTAATATCTCATACACAGATCCCGTTAACCTCTAGAGCAAAAGTTAAGGGGGAGTATTCTAAGTCAAAGAAGTCTTCGCATTCTACTTCAACCGTTGAAGAAGATCCCGTTGCTGATATATAGATTCACTGGAATCTACTCTCTGCTTATTTCTTTCCATAGCCTCTGATGTTACTCTAAAGGGAGAGAAGGATGCAATTGCTTGTTGAAATACAGAGTTTTGACAGCATTATCTTAGGGGGAGTACTGTTGGGTCTTCTTGAAGATAATGCATACCAAAACTTTAAGTTGCTCTATATACTCGCCACATAAAGATTTAAGCTGATATGTCGTATTTGTAAAGTATCATCTTAGGGGGAGTACTGTTGGGGTTATTTGAAGATGTCACTTTCCAAATATAAGCGAGTGAAGATATCGAGCATCATCACGAGCAAGCACGGGTGAAGACGTTCATTAATTGTATTTGTCTTAGAATATTTGTGTAATCGTATCGTACTTAAATGCGCGTTTGTGCTTAACTGCACGTGTTTAGGTTGAAATGTAAGGTGAATGGTATGGACTATAAATACCATCACCTAGGTCATTTGTAAAAGGGTTGCCTGTATTTCATTCCATATCCTTTGTAACCTTCATAAAGATCTAATACAATTCACCTATTCATATTATCATCATCTTCATCATACCTTGCATTGATTTTCATAAACATTCAAGCATCAATACGTGATTAGTGAGTTTCCGCATCACTGATCGCAAACAACATCCCCAAACAATCTCAGATCTAGATCCAAGCTCAGTTCATCTCGAAACTATCATTCCGATCAAAAGGCTTAAAATATCGGTATTGAATTTGGAAAAAACTTAACAACGTTAAAAAAATTTAACGACAGACCAGTGGTTACCAAAGTGATAAAAGTTGGGACCGTTGACAACCAATTCAATAGTTGGGACCGCTAGAAGACAAAATGTGTTAGTTGGGACCAATGAAAACCAATATACCTTATAATAAAAACACTTAAATCTCATTTGCTTGACTTCTATAAATCATCATGGGAAGATTAATATAAAACAAGAAAAGTGGTCATGTGTTTAGACTGTCTGCAACGCTCAGAAACCATCCATCTAATAATCGATTTAGTTAACATATCATATCAGCTTTTTACTGTTTTTTACTCATCTCACAATCAACTTTGACCCATAACACTATCTTTCTCTTAATCACATATATATTTTAAAATAACTAAAACCCTTTATACCTAAAAATATTATTTAATTGATTGGACCTACTAGCCCCTTCTCATCCACCATTCCACCCACCCTTGTGGATGAGATTAACTCCACAACCACCATCACCGCCTTTAGGAAATGCCTCCTACAAATGCTCTATGAAGAGAATGTTGCATTCGGTCTTAATGGTATGAAACTGTGGGCCACATTATGACTTTAACTTGGTTAAGAGTGTGTGATGACAAGATCGCGTAATCGTTTCTTATTTAGTTATTAAGGTACAATCAAAAGCCACACTATGCAACCGATGAATCCTAGTCTCGGTAGTTTAGGTACTGACACAGTCATAACACTGGTAGTGGAGGAAGCTTTATACCGCCGACGCATATTCCTCGACGTCACTCTGAACCAATCACATCATCAAGGCCTCAATACGGATGATCCGGCAAATGTGTTGTTGGGATGCCTTACCAAGCCTCCGAGCAAGCCCTATGTTGTTCCAGCCTGACATCTCGGCAACAACTTTCACCAAATATATAGTTGTTGTCCCATAACCACTTCCCTAACGAATACGATTAAACTTAAATCTAGAGGATTCAAAGTCATTTATCTAATAGATCGGTCGTTAGGATAACACATGAGGGTGTCCGAATATTAAAACTAAATCCTTTCTCATTACTTAGGCGTTGGGCAATGATATTCTCACACCCATCACTATTTCACACACACCTTAGGTGCCGCGCTATGGTCATTGCGTAGCACAATCAACCATTAGACAAACCTCGTACCTCGTATGCATTAACTGTTGGTCAGACCTAATGCATTGCGCTATGCTTTCTAGTTTCTTTTAACATGTATATTTATTTTTAAAAAAAATGTGTTATTTGGATTGTTTTATGTAAACGTTTGTGTTGTTTTCTTAAACATATTTATAAAATACACAGGCAGTGGCGTACCCGAAAATATTTATTATGGGGATTGGAAATTTTGTAGGAAGCATTTAAGTATCAATATATAAAATTTTTTCCAACCCGGTTCGACTACGTGCGGGTCGAACCGGGTCAGGTCAACTTAAAAAATGACTAAAAATTAATATTTTATATGATTGTCCAATATTTAAACAATTGCGAATACACAATTTTTAATTATAGAAAACGTTAACCATTCAATATAATAAGGTAAACATGCATGTGTTTCGAATGTTTGTTTCACAACATAGTTAACGTTTTTATATTGAATTCTTAAACATTAACTATTCAATATAAAATGCATTAACACACGTTTGTTACGAATGTTTGTTTTGACAAAATTATTAACGTTTTATATTGAATAGTTAACGTTTGTATATTGAATCATTAAAGTTTGTTTAAAATAAAAAACTACAACTTTTTAACAAAAAACTAGAATCATCAGTGCCCGCCCGATAAGGCGGCTGGGTCTTAATTGATATGTTTTTACTTTGACATTTGTCATATGTTACGACAACAATGTCACATTTGTTGCTTCGTTACACATGCCACGTACCATAATGTGAGCCATTGATTAAACGAATTGATAGCAGGATCATAGACTTAATTTCTACATTAAACAAACGTTTTATTTGAATCGTTAGTCGTTACATACCTTAATGTTAAAATTATTTGGATTGCATGTGACTCAAGTTCTTTATTCCCTTAATTTGAACGTATGTGATTACAATTTTTAAGTGATCACTATATGTTAGACGGATAAACAGACTTAATCAAACTTTATGGATTAAATAGAAATATAATAAACATACAGTGGCCAAAGATGAAAATGTTGTACCGTCTTTCTTGTCTCTATCGTTGAAGCAGCAAAGGAGAGAGAGAGAGAGAGATTGAGGTTGAAAGGATTCAGCTACTTTGCCGCTGGCAGGTGGCAGCCATAGTTAATTTTCTACATAATGTTTATTGAGTCTATTTTTATTTTGAAAAGAGTAAATTACATTTTTTTGCCTTTATAATAGGTCAGTTTGCAGGTTTTGACTTTTTTTAAAAATTTTGCACTGAACGACCTTTAGTTAAATTAAATGGTCGGTTTTATGCCTTTAACTTAACATCCGTCTGTTTTCTCCGTTAAATCTAGTCACATGATATAGGCATGAGGGTAGTTTTGGTAATCTACATTTATTTAACCCAACCCCACCCTACCACAACCCTCCTCTTCCTCCTTCATCATCATCATCATCATCATCATCATCATCATCAACATCTTGCAACTAAAAAACCCCCCACCCACCACCACTTCCCCACCCACCACCACACCTTCTCCGCAGCCCCACCCACCACCACACCCTCATCGCAGCATTATTCATCTTCATCATCAACAACAATCAGACTCAACAACAACAACAACCACCATCTCCGGCGACATCAACCACCACCATCTCCGGCGTGCTAAAGTAAGTAAGCAAATGGTGGCGATTGATGAATCTGTTGAATGCTACTGATGAAGATTATGCTGATGAAGGCTTATCTTCACATACATACATAAATACACCACCACCACAATCATCCATCGCACCGGAAAAAGAACCCAACACCACTTCTTATGATCTTTGATCCCACAACAACCACCCTTCTTTTTCAATAAACTCCACTGGAAAAAACAAGAACCACCACCACCTCTTCAATCAAAGCCCTAAACACCACAAATGAGCTCCCAATCGGAGACCTAGTCGTTGCTTATCACCACCGGAAGTGAAACAAGATAAAAAATCGGAGATGATGGTTGTAGTTATAGTTGTGGCGATGGTTGTCGGCGCCATCATCTAGCCACCAATTTAACAGATCCAACACCGTCTACCATTCATTTAAGGTTTGTACTGGGGATTGATGAAGATGATGGTGGTGGTTGGTGTTTCGAGCAATTGGAGAGGGGTGATAATGGTGGTGGGGAATGATTATCAATGGTGATGGTGGTGTTATAAGTTGCAGAGAAGAGAGAAAGAGATGGATGATTGTGGTGGTGGTGGTGTATGTATGTATGTATGTATGTATGTATGTATGTATGTATGTATGTATGTATGTATGTATGTATGTATGTATGTATGTATGTATGTATGTATGTATGTATGTATGTATGTATGTGAGATGATAATAATATAAAAAAGGTAAAATGACAAAAATACCCTCATGTGCTTGGCACATGAGGGAAACTAACGGAAAAACTTAACGATCGTTAACTCAAAGGCCTAAAACCGATCCTTTAATTTAACCAAAGGTCGTTCAGTGCAAAAATTTTAAAAAAATGCCAAAACCTACAAACTGGCCTATTACAAAGGCCCAAAAATGTAATTTACTCTTTTGAAAATGTCCAAGTCAGTAAGCACAAATTGAGGATGGCTACATTTAAGGGGTGTTTCGTAGTGTTTTAATGGTAAATTCAGAAACTTACCTTTTAATGATTTAAAACCTTTTGATAGGGATGAGATCGGGACGGGTACCGGTACCGCCCGGTACCGGTACCGGTACCGAGTTTTAAGAAAAGTGGGTACCGGTACCAAATTTAGCTGGACGGTACCGGTATCGGTACCGGTTTTTCGGTACTGGTACCACGTTGGTATCGGTTTCATGTTTTTATCTTTTTTAATAAAATTTATTCGCTTATTTCGGTTTAATTTTATACTTTTTTAATATAACTATACTATAATATACTTGAATATAAGAAAAAGAAATGAAATATGGTATAAATTAATTAAAAATCATATCAACTTCATTAAATTTAAAAGTTGATAATCTAAAAAATATTACAAAATAACTCGAAGTTATAAAGAAAACACTTTATAGCATTAAGCATGTAATACACATCATTCATAACATCTCAAATTATTTAAAATATACTAAAAAAAACTAGTTTTTACTTAACCGGTACCAATGTGGTACTAACCGGTAAAGTATCGGTACCAGTACCGCCTAGTACCGGTACCGAATTTCAGGAAAAGTGGGTACCGGTACCGGTACCGATATTGTTAAGTCGGTACGGTACCGGTACTCGGTACCAAAAGCTCATCCCTACCTTTTAATCATTAAGTGATAAAAAGATACTGAATGGTTAAGATGTAACATCTGAATGGTAAAACCTCACCCAATTCATTATAATTTTAAAACTTACCTTATAATAAAATTTTAAACCATTAAAAAGTAGATTCTTAGGGGCTCTTTGTTTGAATCTGAATGGGCTCTGAATCTGAGCGATTCAGAGACCCATTTAGATCAGAGTGTTTGGCTACCAGGCCATGTGATGCGTGCAACAAACTCTACTTGTTCTTCCCTAGACATCAACGGACACTCTAGAGTACTGTGACTCCCACGACACATCTCACATTTGTCTAATTTAGCCTTTAGGTCCCTCATCTCACGGGTTAGGTTTTCTAAAGCAGCGGCCACACTCATTTCCATGCTAACATGGTGCACACCACTAGTGGAAGAAGAAGGTGTGCTAGTGACAGGAGTGGAATTCCTGAGAGTGGACCGCTGTTCATGTTCGGCCTGGGCAAAACTTTCAAAGAGTTCATTACATTGGTCAACATTCATTTTACCCATCAGATGACCCCCCGCAGATGTATCAAATCGGCCCATGGTTTCATACGTAAGCCCATTGTAAAATTTCTCAACCAAGGCCCAAGGAGTAAGCCCATGTTGGGAGCAGCAAGGTAACAAATTTTGAAAACGCTCCCAAGCAAGATAGTAGGGCTCATATGCTTCCATTCTAAACGAGTGGATCTGGTCACGAAGGCGGGAGGGCCTTAGCAGGTGGAAAGTACTTCTTCAGAAAAGAAACAATTGAGACTAGGATTATGACTGTGTCAGTATAAAGCTTCCTCCACGAAAACGGCGGTATAAAGCTTCCTCCACTACCAGCGTTATGACTATGTCAGTATCCAAACTACTGAGACTAGGTAGGGGTGTACACGGTTCGGTTTCAAACCGCGAAACCGCCCAAACCGCTCATCGGTTTGGTTTCGCGGTCGGTTTATGTTTATACCAAAAACCGTTCGTAAAAAACCGGACCGGACCGTTATGAACGGTTTGGTTTACGGTTTATACCAAAAACCGTTTGTAAAAAACCGGACCGGACCGTACGCGCACATGTGTGTGTGTGTGTGTATATATATATTAGATCTCATATATGAGTTCTTGCAAATAAATTATTAAAACATCTATTAGCTTGTTGGTGCTAAAATAGGTCATACTAGAATATCGATCATATATATATAATATAACTAGGTTAACACCCGTGTGTTCACACGGAGTTGAACATTAAAGAAAATGTATATACTAAATGAATAACAAACGTATAATAAACGCGCAAAGTAATGCAAATTAAAACACGAAAACTGAATTTATTTATTAAAAAGAGAACCGAATTTTAGTAATTTAAAGCTAAAGTTGTTTAGTGATAAAATTAAGGGGTAATTTCATATATACCCCTACAAAGTTGCATAATATCATATTTACCTAAATCATGCTTAAAAAGTGTTGTACATTATGCATTAAAAACTTGTACTTTGGGTAAATATGATATTATGCAACTTTGTAGGGGTATATATGAAATTATACCTAAAATTAATTAAGTGATTCAATTTTTATTATTATAATAATTGTTTTTTATAAAGATGAATTACAAATGTTTTGTAATCAAAGAGTGAGAAAATCTAAACTAATATACTTATTTTTTGAAAGGTATTAAAATAAATCTTAAATTGTTTAAAGAAATAATACTGTATTTTTGGAAAGTTTATGAAATACTTAATGGGGATGCATCAGGTGGCGACATATGGCGCAATGTGATAACATGGGTTAGCGATTTATTAGAAGAGAGGATTATATCTATCATTATATATATATATATATATATATAAATAATACTCCATATAATATAAGTATTTATCGTTATATTGTTACAACACACGTAATCTTGTAATATTCATATATATAATCAATTTTCAATACCGGTACTTTTGAAAGTTTATTAGATTTTGACAAGATTTTGAAATGTTTTTTAGAATTTTTAAACTTGGACTATAAATCTCAAACCGCGAAACCAAACCGGACCAAACCGCTCGTATGGTTCGGTTTAGGTTTGGTTTTTTACTTTAAACGGTTTGGTTTTGGTTTTTAATGGTAAAAAACCGCAAGTAACGGTTTGGTTACGGTTTTATCCAAAAACCGTAAAAACCGGACCGCGTACACCCCTAAGACTAGGATTCATCGGTTGCATAGTGTGGCTTTTGGATTGTACCTTAACAACTAAATAAGAAACAATTACACGATCTTGTCATCACACACTCTTAACCAAGTTAAAATCATAATGTGACCCACAGTTTCATACCATTAAGACCGACTACAACATTCTCTTCATAGAGCATTTGTAGGAGGCCTTTCGTAAAGGCGGTGATTGGTGGTCCAACCAATTAAATAATATTTTTTTAGGTATAAAGGGTTTTAGTTATTTTAAAATATATATGTGATTAAGAGAAAGATAGTGTTATGGGTCAAAGTTGATTGTGAGATGAGTAAAAGACAGTAAAAAGCTGATATGATATGTTAACTAAATCGATTATTAGATGGATGGTTTCTGAGCGTTGCAGACAGTCTAAACACATGACCACTTTTCTTGTTTTATATTAATCTTCCCATGATGATTTATAGAAGTCAAGCAAATGAGATTTAAGTGTTTTTATTATAAGGTATATTGGTTTTCATTGGTCCCAACTAACACATTTTGTCTTCTAGCGGTCTCAACTATTGAATTGGTTGTCAACGGTTCCAACTTTTATCACTTTGGTAACCACCGGTCTGTCGTTAATTTTTTTTAACGTCGTTAAGTTTTTTCCAAATTCAATACCGATGTTTTAAGTCTTTTGATCGGAAGGATAATACAAGTCGATCGATGGAAAATTTACCTCGAAACGACACTCCAAGCAACGAAATAGTGCTTCAATCGGGTGTTTAAACCTAATGGGTGCTTCAATCGGATGTAAAAATTTTATCGTTCAAAAAGTTTTTTTGAGAAAAATTTTACATTAATCGACTCGTATTATCCTTCGGATCAAAATGCCTAAAACATCGGTCTTGAATTTGAAAAAAACTTAACGGTGTTAAAAAAAATTAACGACGGACTATTGGTTGCCAAAGTGATAAAAGTTGGGACCGTTGACAGCCAATTTAATAGTTGAAACCGATAGAAGAAAAAATGTGATAGTTAAGGCCGGTAAAAATCAATATACGTTATTATAAATGACAAAGTATAATGTTAAAGGAAATACAATTTTGTTAAACTTATCACTTCAAAAATAACGATTATTAAATATAAGATAGCAGGAAATAACATATAAATTATAGGTAAATCAGAAATATGCATTCAATAGAAGACAAATCCGTCTCTCTCCTCTTCATCTGCTGCGACGAGGGGGACAAGAAAGATGCCAAATAACAGGTACAACATTTCATATCTGGTCCCTTAACAATCTTAAAGTTGTATTTAATCCTTAATATGTTTGTTTAATCATATATTTTGTTATCACTTTTTTTTAACAGCCAAAGGAATTTATATTAAAATAAGAAATAATAGCAAGATACTATATACAAATGAGGGTTTAAAACATAAATTTATACCAATGCCCCCATTTTAAGTTCTTCATTTTGTCTCTCGTCTCAATCTTAAAAACAAAAGAGATTTGATATCGCCAAGGATTAGGTTTAATTCTTCGAATGCGATGAAGAGCAATATCACAAACGTGCCCATAATTTAAGTTTCTTATTCTTAAATCTCAATATCCACTTTGATAGAAGAGCTTTATTTGCTATATGTATTAAGCCAATTCTTGCACCCCCATTTGACTTTGAAACAAGCATTCTCAGTGGCGAAGCCAGGATATTAGGTTAATTCTTCGAATGCGATGAAGAGCAATATCACAAACGTGCCCATAATTTAAGTTTCTCATTCTTGAATCTCCATATCCACTTTGATAGAAGAGCTTTATTTGCTATATGTATTAAGCCAATTCTTGCACTCCCATTTGACTTTGAAACAAGCATTCTCAGTGGCCAAAGGTTAGAACGCTTTGTTTTGGCGGGCGAAACCCAATACATATATAAAAAATCAACCACCGACCAACAAAACAACACTTCAAACGGAAAAAAAGTGGGAGGGTGTAACAATCCCGATTTTTGGGTCCGGAAATTTTTTTTTTAAAAAAATAACCCATTGGGCTCGGCCCAACCATTATTGGGCTTAGGCCCCATTTAGATTATGGGCTTGGCCCAACCCTTATTGGACTTAGGCCCAACTTGAATTATGGGATCGGCCCATGTAAGTTTACGATAAGTACCGATGACGAAACCCGTCATATTAAATACCCGGATACGCGTAGGAATTTACTCGTACAATAAAAGTAACACCATAGGTTAGATATGAATTTCTCTACTAACACTTTAATCACTGCCGATTATAAATGTGTGTAACTAAACTACACCTACAATTAATATTAGATACAAATAATAGAATACCATTCTATAAATCAAATGACCAACGAACAACCATACACATTATTATTTTACAAATAATAACTATACATAATTACCTACACACATCATATGTATATATGTACAAATATATAAAACTCACCAAGTCTACAATTTATAAAACCATCCATTTTATAAAACAATCATCAACCTAAAATAATACTTACACACACCATGCATATGACCACTATTGTTCATGCACAATATTAACAAATTACCCCCTATTAGCTATTTGTCAACCTATTTTCCTAACCTAACCACCCTACACAGGGCCGGTCCTGAGGATTTTGGTGCCCCGTGCGGTCCAGGAAAAAAGAGTCCCCTTCCCTGAGCACCATCGCACTAAGTTATATAAACCAATTATTTTTAGTTTTTTACTCTATAGTTTCTTGAATTCTTGTCTCCAAAGATCCAAATCGTCACTACTCCCCAATTCCTAGTCGCTATCTGCCAAAAAATTGAACTTTTTTTTTCTGCTGGCCGCTGCTGTCATATTTTTTCAACATCGAACAAAAAAAATTAAGAGGTTTGTGGACTTGTTGTGGACTTATGGCCATGTGGGCTATTAGTGAAACTAGTGGGCTTTTGAAAGTAAAAAACAATGTGCTTTTGTGACAAATTCTCTAGCCTACACATAAGTTTTATAAAAAAAATTTATATATAAATTTTTTTTAAAAAAAAATTTGGTGCCCCCGTCAAACGGGTGCCCTGTGCGGTCGCACACGGTGCACCACCCTCATAGCCAGCCATGAACCTACACCTTACACAAATCTTCCAAAAAATCCTTTTGCTTAATACACCTTTCATATTTTGCACTAATCAAGAGCATCTTGTAGAAACCAAGAGCTTGTAGGACCCACTCCACTCTCCTTCTCTTTTTGACCGAACTCAAGCACACACACACACATTTCATTTTTTTTCACAAAGATACTTTCTCACACTCTCCCAACCTTTATCTTAAACCTCTAGCACACACATGCATTAACAAACCCTGGAAATCAGCTTGGAGATCAAGCAAAAACAAAGACTAAGGTGTTACAAGGAGCCCATGAGTCCAAAGTAACGAACACCCAAGCAACCGAAGCACGAACCGTTCATCCCGCGAGAAAGAAAGCCGAGACCAGCCCTTTTACCAGTCGAGTTCCAGCATCCTTCGTGACCTTCTTACTATCCCAAGTGCACTCACACTCACTCTCAATCTCAAGGTAACGGGAAAACACACGAAAATGCACCACACGTGCACAAAACGTCCGTTTTCACACACAATGAACACCATGATTTCCCATGTCTTAAAAACATCTAAAAAATACTTATTTTACAGTAGCAAAAGTGTTAAAAAGGATAGAAATCATTTTCTAAAGAAAACACACAAGTTTGACTAAAACTAGTCAAACCGAACACTTTATGTAGAACAAAACATCAAGACTAGACTAACCACCTTGAAAATGTGATTTTATATTTTCTGCACTTTCATTTTACCAAAATATGGTTATAAATTAAATTTCATAATTTCTAGAGTTATAGATTATTTAATATGTATTTTTGAATATTAAAAAGGTACATTTTCACAATTATTTATAAAAACGTATGGGAAGTATAAAATTATAAAAATGAGTGATGTTACTGTTATGAATATGCATATGGACATCTAGCATTGAAAATATATGATTGTTGATGAGTGAACCTAAGAACCAGGGGCGCATGGTAAGAGGGACAAACGGGGGCTTCGGCCCCTGCGCGTTTTTTATCCCTCAGTACTGATTTTTATCCCGATACTTTAAATGTTTATATATATATTGATCCCGCCCCCGTGTAAAAAAAGTTACATGTGTTATATATATATATATTGAGCTCGCGGCTCGCCCCCGTCAATAATAAACGACACGTATACTAGTTGGGTAGTCGGGTACTCGGGTCATTAGTCCATTACAATTTAAACCCAAGTAACAAATTGTTAGCCTAAACTACACATTAGCCCATTAATTTAATTGGGTAGTGAGCCACAAAAACCCAACTACACATTACCCATATCCCATGACCCACCCATTAACATGAAACAAAAAAAAACGCAGCCATTGATTCTTTCTTTTCAACAGACGAAAATTGAACAGCAGTATTCAACAGAAGAAAATTAAAGACGCAGGCAACGAACGAGTGAACGACCAGCAGCAACGACTCAACGAGCAGCACTCCAGGTCTCCAGCAGCAACGAATGACCTAACTCCTAAGGTTCGTTTTCTTTCACTTTTGTTGGTTTAATTTGAGTTTAGGATCTAGGGTTTTATATTTTTAAGTTTTTTTAGACTCGTCTTCGCAATAAGATGTCAAATGAGTATCTGGCGGATAGCTTGGTAATTTACGTGGAAAAAGAAATTGCTGAAAAGTTTGATTATGACTCCATAATCGATGAATTTAAAGATCTTAAAAGTCGTCGGGAAGCGTTGTAATTCTTTTTTAAGATACCCACAATTTCTCTCGTATTTAAATATATACATTTTAAATCGACGTCAATAGTGATTTACAATTTAAATTGCGTATGGTACTTATTGTTTTGCATATGTACTATTATAACAATTACCAAACTAACGTTTCTTAACACCGTCAGCAAATCCTCTCGTCAAAAAATTGTCCTTACAAAATCCCTTAACTTATCCTCCCAACCAACAACGCCTCCTCCATACCCATCGCCACCAAGTTAACGATCAACCCAAAGGTGTCAAAATGGGTTTGCAGCATCCTTGCTTCAGGTTAACCGTTTGCAACAACGTTTGTGGTGATCGTTTTTTTAGTGACGGTTTCTAACGGTGGTGATCTCTACGGTGGCGGTTTCTTGCAGTGGTGGTGATGGTTTTTTTGACGGTGGCGGTTTTTAGTGACGGTTCTAACGGTGGTGGTTTATGACGATGACGGTTTCTTGCATTGGTGGTTTCTGGCGGCATTTAGACGGTTATCACACTGATTCAAAGCGCGTTTTTGTTGTGTATAACTACTTAACATGCAACGCAATCTCAGTTCGAGAAGAATAATAAATATGTTATCCAATGTTTAATGCTTCATTATTATTACGGTTCTATTAATATTTTTTTAAAATCTTTGTTATTTCTCATTGTTAGAGTTCTTTTCACAAAGTTTTATTATTATTTTTCTTACTATGATTATTATTATTATTTTTATATATGTTATCTTGGTTGTACTTACTATTGTGTTATTTTGGTTATTAATGTTATTATTGTTTTATCTTGCTTCAAGTTTTTTTTTGGCTAGATACGTTATTTAAGTGGAATGATTTGTTCAAGTTTTTGTTGTCAAACCCATAATTGGCGGTGATGATTGCCCCTCTAGATAATCATTTACACTTGTCTTCGAGTAAGCTCTTCTCCCAATCACTTGCCATCATCGTCGCTCGTGTTTATCGTCGTCGTCTTCTCTATCTCATCGTCTGCAACTTTAAAATACTGAACGCTTTTTGGTTTAGATGTGTAACTCGTGTCCTGCAACTCGAAAATCGTAACCGTTTATCTTTTGCACCCAAATCAGATTTGGTATTTTGATTCAAGTTATTAGTTATGAGAACATATGCAAAAGAGGATTGTACAACATAATATTTATCTACAACAACTTTTGTTAACCATGCCCACAACATAAAATACACAGCCCGCCGTGAAGCGCGGGTATCATTTCTAGTTATCATATATTTTAGATCTTTGTTTTGTTAACACTTATCTAGTTTTTATATGTGTTGTTAGACATCTAGTGTTGTTATTGTTTGACCCGACCCGAATCAAATCTTCAACCCGAAAAATATAACATGAAACATAGTGATAAGAAAAAAAAATTCGGGGTCCTGTAATTTTCAGCCCTCGTGCTGAAAATGTTCAGGATCCGCCACTGCTAAGAACCAAACAATAACTGGAATTAAACGTACGAATCAACGAAAGTATCAAAAATATGAAAATATAAAAATATTATATTTTCAGTAGCTTATATATGATATAAACATGTTATAAAATAAATTTCATATTTTTCTGGAAATAAAAATAATTACTACGAATTTTCTAATATTTAATGGGATTAAAATACAAAAATTTGTAGAAAATAGTTAGAGACTCCTAAGGCCAAATTTACAGAACACAAAACTCATATATGAACATAAAGTAAGTAAAATATGACCTTAAACATTACCAAAGACTCTTTATGTTTAAAACGTAATCTTAACCGAACCGAACGCGTTAAAAACACGAAACTGAGAAAAACAAGTAAAGCAGGTATTTTTCATGTCCAGGAGCTTTATTACTTGATAATAAAGTATTTCATTAAGTTACATAATTTTTATAAGCTTAATCTATTTATTATGAATTTTCGAATATACAAACCTAGTATTTTCACAAAAAGCATAAAAATTGGAGAAAGACCTTCTTGTCAAAAAAATACAATTTATACAGTAACATAAGACCCAAGGAAGTGTTTTAAAGTATAAAACGCGTTAAAAGAGTATTTTGTAAGAAAATCGTTTATTCATCGGTTTCACGCGCGTTAAAATACGAAAACGACCGAATGACTATAAAACTCGAATATTAAGCTTTTAACTACTTAGTTACTGAATAAATAGGTTGAAAATATAGTTTCACTATTTATTGGATCACGGTTTATTTTATACAAATTATTTATCTTTAAACCACATTAACCGACTACTTTCTTAAATAAAATATAGTAATTTTTAGAATATCTAAAAATTATAAAAAGTATATTTTTACAGTATTATATGACCACTTAACATATTGGTACAATTATATTGAAGTATTTTGACTTAAACCTAAAACGTAACTTAATGCGCGGTAACGCACCATACTTGGTAGACCGATGGAAACTAACTTTCATGAATCTAATACTTAGATATATTTTTATCAGTAGATTCATACCTAAAATTCTATACATACCATAAGTATAATGTATAGTACTTATTAATATCAACCCTTAGTTAAAAACCTAACTCTAGTACGAATTCGACGATTTAACAAAGTCTAGGGACTAAAAGCGACAAGTACCAAACTTTACTGATTGAACATCAACGTACACTTAATACCTACCTATATAATCTGGAATAACATAAGTATATGCATACTTAGACGTATAAGTCAACGCAAACGACTAAAACCATGATATTATACGAATGTAACCAAAATCGTACGCACACGACACCGACACAACGAAACACATAGACTTATGTATTTTGGGGTCTAACATGACTAAACTAAACATAGGAAGCCTGCTAGGAGGTAGAACTCTCATGCTGAATGTACAATATCTTTAGAAATCTTGAGCAGGCCGGACATCAGGTGAGTTCATGAACCCCCCTTTTACATAATATTTTTGGGGCTGATACATACCTACTAAACTTGTTTATATAAACTGATTTTCATGGTGTAACACATCTGTTACTTGTCCCCGAACGTTGGTACAACTTTCGGTAGCCATTAACTTCTTGCAGGAGCCCTTTGATATGTGAATAGTACTATTTGGGAATCCCCCGCGTACAGTGGCATACCTCCCACTGAGGTTGAAAACCGTTACGCCACATGTTCAATGATTTGTCGGTGCTTAGCAGAGCACGTTAGCCCATTTTGGGTTAGGGGACTATTATTTATTGTATTCGGGTTGGGTATAATCTGAACAGGTTTGGCTACATATTTTGTCGACCGTACACCAAAAACGTACTTATTAAATGTCCAGCATTTTGTGTATTAAACGTTTTATGACATTGTCGGTTTCGTTAAACCATGAGCTCACCAACTTTATGTTGACGTATTTTTGGGTATGTATTTCAGGTATTTAGACGATTTATCGATGGAGGTATACAACTAGACTTTATAACATTGGATGTGCATTTAGACACGGTTGATAGCTTTAGAAGACCCCGATTAAAAGATACACGTAAAGATTATAGACGAATTATAGAAAACTAATTGGGAATAGCAACTAGCCTCACTGCTTTTGTTTGAGTTTACTATTGTACCCTTTAATATACAACTAGATTACATTGATATTACGTGTAAACCTATGGCCCACTATCAATGCATACATAGTTTCCGCTTTGTTTTGTTGGATATTCAATCGTCACGGCCCACCCCCTTGGTCGGGGTGTGACAGAGGGTCGTGACCCCCTTTGATCTCTATAAAGCTTCGCCGGTGAACATTCTATCCCATGAAATCCAACGAACTCATCTTTTGTCATTTTGCATAACCCAAACAAAATTTTTTTGAATTTGCTATATCAAATTTATCACATTAATAAGGGTGAGGAAAGTCCACCCCTCACCATCCACACTTTTAATTTCACCTCACATTCACCCCATATTACATAAAATCCACCTCTCACCACCCAACATCATTTTTTAATTTTTTATTTCTCATTTATTTAAAACTCTTAGTATTTCATTAAATAATAAAACACACATTAAAACTAACAAATAAAAGTAAACAACTAAAATAAAATAAAAAAGGTTACAAAATAAACTAAAAAACGGTAAAAAAAATAACTAAAATTCCTGATGACTCCACTTTTGTAAAAATATAGGGAAATTTTTGTGTGTTTGTGGTTAATGATAGTGTGATTTATATTTGATATGGTTGGTATATATAATATATATATATTGTGTAAAGAAAAAGTAATTTTTTTTATAGTCGTTAGGGTGGGGGGCATGTTCAAACGTTCGAAAAATTCAGGGACACACACGGGAAGACAACCCAAATCACACACCGAGAATCGGGGCCGTGATGGGTGGAGCAGTGTTTCCGCTCGAGGCCACACCCACCCCGAATCCACTCCGCATACACTAATAGCGAGCCTGAAATAGCAACACATAATATTTTGGTAAACTTTCTAATACCGATAATGTAGTGATGTGATCCCCCAACCCAGTTAAGTTCTTTTACTTTCTAAGAGAACTAGATATTTTATGATTGGTAAATGCTTCCAACATTCAACTAAGAGTAATTATGTAAATTAAATAAGTGATTATATTACATGTCAATAGAATACACTTAAATAAAATAAAAGTAGGCGTTGAGAAAAAAAAACCTTATCAAAATATGAGGATTATTAATTACTAAAATAAAATAATAAGGTCAAAAATGAAAATATTGTACGAGCTTACAATCATCCCTCAATCCGTTACATCCAATTCATTTCCACCCTTTCTCTCTCTCCTCTATTCTTCACCACCGGAAAATTTGAATTCTCCGTCACCGGAAAAAATGTCCGGTTCCAAACCTAAAATTCCTTCTTTAATCAAACAAATATCAGAGAGAATGAAAGAACCTTTCAACATTATCACAAAGCTTAAAGATATGGAAGTTTTTCCTTACAAGCCTTCAACTCCTCAATGCTTTAAACCATCATTGCCAAGCATCGTTGTTCTAGGTGAAGAATATGACGGAACCAGTGTCATCAGCAAATTGTTCGGACTGAGCTTGCCTTCAAATGCAGTGTTTCCAGTAATTTTAAAGTTTAAAGATAAGTTTAATCTTGGTTCAGGAGAGGTTTTGTTGGAATGGCAGTTTAAAGACACATATTTTCAAAAGAAAGTTTCTCAAACCAATTTAGAGGAGGAGATTACAAAATCTTTGAAGAAAAGGGTACCATATCACCAAAGATCTGGTGTTGAGGTCATTGTCACTCTTGTTGATCCTAAAGCTCATGAACTGATTGTTACCATTCTTCCTGGGATTCATAAACAGGAGGAAAATGAGAAAAAGCAGATGAGTCTGTATGAAGGTATGTATATTTGTTTATTATTATTATTATTATTATTATTATTATTATTATTTTTATTATTATTATTATTATTATTATTATTATTATTTTTATATGATATGATTTTGGTGTTGAAATTGCATGCCTTAATTGTTGTAGATTATCTTAGAAGGTATACAAAAGACAACGAATCCTTGTTTCTGAACGTAATTGGGTGTTCATCCGATTTGCGTGACTGTTTGTCTAAAAAACTTCTTTCTACAATCGACCGCTATGGCAGACGGACAATTACCGTGTTTACACAGCTGCATTTATCATCAAATTACTTAATTTCGAAAGTGACTTCCACCATGAATGAACCAACAAACCCTTTTGGTTACTTCTTTATTAAAGATGCTGAAAAAACAGTAGCAAGAGATGAAGAAAGTGCCAAGAGAGTGTCTTGTCTTTTGTCAAAGACTAATGAGAGTCGTATTGGCTTTGAATCCCTTTCCAAGAACCTTGTTCTAGGCTTGATATCCATTCTTTTCAGCCCATCCTCTCAAATTGTAGGAAAAATCATGTTGGATCTTAAAAGGTCAGAAGCAGATTTAGCCCGGTATCAAGCAACATTTGACTCGGCAAGCGATGCCATCCCGAGGATAGTGCGAAGCATCACTAATGCCAACATTTCAATCCGCAAGCTTTTCGTTACCCAAGAGTATGAAGAGTATCCAGACGAAATGGACATGCATGTTGGGCCTGAAATCTCAGACCGGTTCCTAAAGCTTACAAATACGTTGTTGTACCTAAAACATGATACCAGAAGGCCGTTTTTAACATTTGAGTTATGGCTGTTGAATGAAACCAACTGGCCAAGCTTGACAAATTTTCTTCCGCTCAGCCTTGCCATCCGGCTGTTGGACGATCTCTTTTCGTATGCGCATAAACCAATTGAGAGTTTTTTAGAAGACCTCATCAGTTATGTGGAATGTGTGGTGGTTCGGATTCTCCTTGATCATGGTAAGCAACATGTTCGTATGCATGAGACTTTAAAAAAAATGGCCAGATTGTTGGTGAATCACGTGAAAGAGAGGTTCAAGGACAAGGTGGAAGACCTGATAAACCTAGAAAAGAAGGCTATATTCACGTCTAGTGACCAGTATCCTGCTAGACTATATGAAACACACAAAGTTACATTGCCGATCGATAAGACATTTGCAAGTATTGAAGGCATGGGATATCACGTAAAAGTAGATCATTTGAACATTTACCCTTCTTATCAAGTGGATTCGGCGTTTCAGCTAAAACAACTGATGGTGGTTTATTGGGATTTTGTGGTGCAGAGGTTTGTCGATTATTGTGCCCTATATTTTCAGAGTATAATGAATGAAATGATGGCTGAAGGTGTTATGAAGGTGATGGAAGATTTTTTAATGAAGGGGATAACAGATGAAAGCATATTACCAAGGCCAGCTCCCACTGTGGATATCAACAAGCAAAATTTGGAAAATAGGATTGATGAACTCACAAAGATCATGAAAGAGATTGAAAAGATGCAGGTAAAATTTGATTTTCTGCTTTAAAATGAGGCATATTTGAATTGACTTTTAAGACTTGGTTGTGTTTTGAATTGGGTTACTCCAAATTACTTTTGAGGTGAACTGAATGGTTGTGATGCATGTTTTCTTATGGTGTTTTCTATCTTTTTATCCATTTGATGCATGTTTTCATTAACTATTCTTGGCAGTCTATAACTTGTTTGTCTTCAAATGGATAAAAAGATAAGTTCCTTTTATAGTGATCAAGTATAGTTAAAGTTAAAGACATGCCTTTTATGGAACCATCTGGTTATTCAGCAAGCTGAAAAATCAGAGACTTAATATCCATGTGAATGATCATGTTGTTCTATGCATAAGATATTTGAGGAGCTTTAAATTTGGTTACATCAGATTGGGTGATAAATTTACTTGGATAGTAGGATGTTATCCTCACAAAGGGCCTTAGGTTAGGTTACTTGTGTTGTGTTGGGTTGGCTAGTTTAATGTGTATGTTAGTATTGTTGGTTGGTATAATGGGTTGAAATAGATGACTTCAACACGACCTATGTATTTATCTAAACGCCTTATGATCACACCAATGATCATAATTAGCCTAAAAGGTGAGGTAACAAACACATAATTAAGATGTGCGGGTCTAAGGTTTAAGTTTCATCTATGATAAAAATAAAAATATAAAGGAGGTTTTAAATTGGATCAAGATAAAAACTTGTTCACTGTTCTGGTGTGAAATTCAAGAAGGGAAGAAAATACCAATTTATAACCTTTTTTTTAATTTAATTACTAAGTTTTTATTAAAAAAAAACTAAACTTTAGACAAAATACTTTAAGCCAACCAGCTCTCATGGTTACATCTCTTACCAATTTATAACCTTTTTTTTGTGGTTGATTAATATTGCAACATTTTCCTATTTTAAAAACTTTCCACCGTTGAATGATCTAATTGAATCATAACATCATCACCATTGAAGTCAAAGTATTGATTTGGTATATGAGCTTCCTTGTTTTGACCTTGTCAAAAGGGCATTTGGATATCTGACGGATAGTCAAACAACTTTTTCACATGGTTTTAAGTCAGGTGTTGCAATTTTAATGAGATGACAAGTAAAACTTTGCATACACCAGTTTAACTTTTTGCTACAAACTAGATTTAACACCAGGCCGCGCGTTGCAGCGGCCGGGTCACGCAGTCGGGTCTTACGTATTTGACTTCGTCATATGTGTTGAAAAAAAAGTCTCATGCCCCGTACGTCACGACACAAAAACTTAATGTGTCACATGTTAAAAAACGATGAAAGTCGTACCATATGTCAAAGTAGAGTAAGAGAGCAAAGTTGAAAACTTATCGAAAACTTATCAGGGGCTAAAATGACAATTAGTAAAAGTCGTACTATGTGTCAAAGTGGAGTAAGAGATCAAAGTCAAAAACTCATCAGGAGCTCAAATGACAATTAAAAAAGACAGGGACTAAAACCGTCAATGCGTTAAAAGTCGTTGATTAAAACCATTAATACGTTAAAGTATGAAAAAATTAAAACGCGACGTGACGGGACGGGAGAGGCCGGTGCAAAGCACCGACCTTCCCTATTAGTAATATATAAATATCTCACATAATCCTTTGTAGTTCCGTGGTTTCCAACCATGCTCTCTTGTGTTCTAAAAAAAGTCCACATGTTTTACTTATGATGTCAAATAACAGTCTAAACTTGGAAAAATATAGGAATATAATAGATTATAGGGAAGCATCAACATAACATAACTTTTTTTTTAAACGGCGATTAGTTTTTTATTCAAGAAACCTAGAAAGTAGCTAGGGAGCGTACATACGAAACGCAAAAAAAAATTTACAAAAGAAGCTGGATATACGAAAAACATTACAAAGAAATTGTGAAAGAGTCCCATTCGTTCCAGTCTGCACATATTTTTTACGTCTCACTGCCAATTCCTAAGAACAAAGTTGTTTTGACCTCATTGAGAATTTGGTATGCCTAACACATAGATGTTAACATCCACCGTTTAGTTTTGAAGAGGTACGGAAGTAGATTTCCTTAGGGAACGCCTACGACAAATTTTGAAGCTAGCATGGACTCGATTAAGACAATATAGTCTAGCCAGAACGGGGCAACAGAGCTCTCCAAATTTGAGGAGCATGGTGGCGTAACATGATGCCGTTTAAAAAAAAAAATTCTCTTGTTATTCATAAGAAAGCTGCTAACAACTTTATATGATTCTCCATCACATACAATATGCATCAATTATATCCGGTGTATTTATTTTCTTAAGAGTAAATTACATTTTTGGATCTTTGTAATAGGTCAGATTGCAGGTTTTGGCCTTTTCTTTAAATTTTTACACTGAACGACCGTTGGTTAAATTAAAGAGTCGGTTTTTGGCCTTAACTTAACGATCGTTAAATTTTCCCGTTAGTTTCCCCATGTACATTGCACATGAGGGCATTTTAGTCATTTTACTGTTAAAGGACAAAAATTGTATTATTATTATTAATTATTATTAATATTTTATACAAAACAACACCATCTCCATCTACTTAACGATCGTTAAGTTAAAGACCAAAAACCGACCCTTTAATTTAACCAAAGGTTGTTCAGTGCAAAAATTTAAAGAAAAAGCCAAAATCTGTAATATGACCTATTACAAAAGCCCAAAAATATAATTTACTCTTTTCTTAACAAATGTGATTACGCATATATGTGAAATTCTATTGAAAATTGCCATAAATCCTTTTGTTTCAGTTAATTTCTAAGTTACAAAAATGACAAAACAAATATCTATTTATTTAGATTTATGTAATTTTTATCCATTTGGAATCATAGATTGAATTGATGTTTGAAATTATTTATATTTAATTGCTAGCTTTTTAGAAACTACGTCTTTTTATTATAACTAGTTGTATTAGCTCGCTCGCGCGTTTGCGCGAGCGTTTTCTTTCGGTTATAAGCTTCTTTGATGCAATTTGGGCAATATGTGAGTGTTTATTTTTCCGATTTTAAGCCCCCACTTGTTGTGTTTTTCAAGTGTTGCGCAATGCTTACTGAAATCAATCATTTCAATTTAACATACCTTGTTATCATGAGTAGAAACCATATTGAAAACCCCCCAATTACAAACACTACATCAAATACATCCAAACAAATTAGACAATGTCGCCTACAAAGCAAACAGCTAAAATCAAACATTAAAATAAGAAAAAGACAAAGTTGCATAACAGGAGCCAAACTTGCACCTATGACCATCACCAAATTACCAAGGGCGCTAAATTTATCATATAGCATATATATATACAGCATAGATAACCTGACCACTTTGTAAGAGATTGTTCTAAATAATGAGAGCGCAGCATAGCTGCAGCTGCAAGAAACAAACAGGCTAGCCAAAAACAAAACATATTCCTCTAATACCAATAACAAAACTGGCTCAGATTAATAGTCTTCTGATTTTTGCAATTTATATATACAGTTCATCACAACCCATCATGGGCATCTAGAAAAAATAAACTCACCTTGGATTTGCCTTTGAACTCATCAACAGAGTTGCTTTCAATAACTTCTTCACAGTTAGACTTGTGTGTCTCTACACAGTTTTGTTGGTTTAAACCTTCAAACTTCTGATGCTAGAATTTAACATCTAGTTTAGCTCATCATATCTTATGTAGCAAATGAGTAAATGACTCTCCAAAATCTTAAGCACCAAAATAAATCATAAAAAATGTATATTTTTTTATTAGGTTTGGCCTTTAGATCAAGTAGTGTTTTCTCATTCACAGGTGCATACAAACCATAACAGAGGTACACAAATGTTCATAGTAATTAATGCTTCATTGTTGTGTTGAAAATTACAATCAGTTGCAGGGTATATAATTAACCAAAATGATCAAGTAACATCCTTAAAAAACTATAATTAAATAGACTCTAAAGCAAGTTTAAATGAATAAATAATTCATTGCTAAAAACCGGCCAAAAGATGACTGAAGTGGTTGTACTCGCCCACCGAATACCACAAATTTTAGTTGTACTCTGAACCGGTAAAAAGGTGACCAGGGTGTCCTGCTCGCCACAATCGGTTGTACTCGCTCACCGAACACCACAAACATTGTACCAAAAAGACCATACCGGTAGGTGTAGGTCGATCTCAAATCCAACACCAGACAACGGCGTAGAAGCTTTTGTGGATAGCATTCCGATCGATATTGGTGTCGCGGGACAAAGTAAGAAGATAAACCACCAGACCCTTCTCAAGCTCATGATCCCTTTCCTTAATTTGGTGGTGTCATTAGAAAAAAGCAAGCGGTTCTGTCCTTGTTTCCATCCTTTTCTCTTTCTTGTCTTTGAAATCATGTACAGCCACATGTTACTTTCTATGCCACGCATCAAACTCCATGGCCACACACGTAGAAAGCATAAATGTATAGCCACCTTGCCTGGTCAGCTGCTAGCTTGATATTACTGTTCATTTCCTTTTGTTTTTCAATATAAATAAATAAATAAATAAATAAATAAAGAAGAATAATTTTTTATTGTAGATTAAAACAAGTCACTCAAAACAAAATCGTTTATAGAATTAGGTTCGACTAGAAAGTCTAAATTTTCTAAAAAGTCTAAAAAGAAATTTGGACCATTAGATCTAATATTAAATGAAGATCAATGGCTCATAAAATGAAGATCAATGGCTCATAAACACAAGGTGACATAATGGTAAATAGTTAGAACTTTAAATGATAGGCCAAGGGTATATTAGTCTTGTCTCATTTTCAAATTTCACCCTCTTCTTTAAACGTCAATAACTTTTACATACGACAATACTTTTTAATAAAAATTACACCAAAAAAACGAGCGTTTTTTTATCTTCAAAACGCATATAATATTGATATATAAAAAATGAATTTTTTTTTAGTTTCAGCTCATTGTGTTATATTCGTTAGGTCATTGTGTTATATTTTTCAGCTCATTGTGTTATATTAGTCAAGACATTGTGTTATATTCGTCAGGTCATTGTGTTATATTCGTCAGGTCATTGTGTTATATTCGCCGGGCCATTGTCTTATATGCATATGGCCATTGTGTTAAATTTATCTGGTCATTGTGTTATATTTGTCAGGTCATTGTGTTATATTTTCATCAGGTCATTGTGTTATATTTTCATCAGGTTATTGTGTTATATTTCCATCAGGTCATTGTGTTATATTTTCATCAGGTCATTGTGTTATATTTTCATCAGGTCATTGTGTTATATTTTCATCAGGTCATTGTGTTATATTTTCATCAGGTCATTGTGTTATATTCATGTTTCAACTCGTTGTGTTATTTGTCAGGTCATGTCACACCCCGGGTTTGGCATGCCCAGACGTGTGACCCAATTGGTACCTGCTTTGATTATTTTATTCTGAAAACACAGAGTTCAAATGTAGCGGAATATTTTTCTCAAAACTTGGTCCCATTTCATAATATTTGACAATGTTTGCAAACATCATTTTCATATAACTGGGCTTAACTACCCGTTATTTGACATTATTTTCATATAACTGGGCTTAACTACCCGTTATTTTACAAAACATAGTAATTTCATATTACTATGATATTTAAAGCCACAAGATTTCTTCATCGAATGCGTCCATTCTTCCTTGATGTATCTTGTGCTTAATTAGCTAACATGCACATGTAAAACATCATATGTACAACATGGCACTTAGCATTTCCATTCTTTTATTCATTACCTGTAAAAGGTTTTAAAAATAAAACATCAGCGATAATGCTGGTGAATATCATTTGTAGACCCAAATCATTTATAAGCATGAAAGCATTAATTTAGATTAACCATACTAGAAACATGGATAAAATACACACCATATTGCACACTGATAACAGTTTGCTAGCTGTGAGTTATTTCATTATAACTCTGGTGCCTAGGGAATCTCAATCCTTTGGGCACACAAACTGTACCAGCCACGCTTAGTTACAGAACTCACCGTATGAGTTCTGCCTAAACACGTGTATACCATTTCTGATCAGACCGTACGTGCCAAGTGTCTGTCTCGTATTTTACCAGCATGCATTAATAAATTAACTACTTTTCATGCTGGTTTCGAAATAACAAAGATTTCGTAAAAGCATTTAAAATACAAATGTATTCACCTTAATCAGAATAACTGCCATTGGACAACACTTCTTCTCACTCTCTAACCCTTTGAGATTTCTGAGTAAGATCCTTGTGCACTTTGAATCTATACATGTGTCTTAACTTGCGCCACTATAACAACTATGAAGTTTGGTTCCTATTTATAATTAGGGCAAATCTTAGCTATTAATTAAGTAAGGAGTTGGTACTGGCTTGTCATCGTCGTGGTCAACTATGGATAACTCTATCTAGTTTAGACATGGTTGATCAGTCCATGTCTAGACCAGGGTCAAGTTACCCAATGTCTACCCCGACCCTGACCCTAAGCCCCACAAAATATATACTAATGGATATAACTATTAACTAGACATAAATTTAAATAAGAATATACCTCTTAAACTATCTACGGCAATTTGACGTAGAGTCTCCCTACTCGTGCTCCAAAAACGACTACTAACAACACCCATCAGGGTACTGTATACTCGGAATTCTCTAAACTAGAGCGTTCCCGTCAAAAAAATAGATGTATAAACTTCTAATCCTAAGCTTTCTATATATAGAAAGTAAGCAGGCACCTGAATTCAATTCATGCGTCGATGTGGGACTAAATATATATGACGTGCTTGCTAGCTTGCTTATATTATCATTATTAATTAATTCAGCTGCTTCATTCGTTTTTCTCGTATAACTTTTAAAATATAGCGTTCTACAAAATTGTGAATATACCGCTAGGACGAGCTCATCATTCTGTACGCATCGGCTTAAGTTTCGTTAAAAATGGAGAAAGTTCAAATATAATATATTTTTCTTTATTATACGACGGTCTCCTAAATAATAATTGATCGTCTAAACTTTTCATATTTCAAAGAGACATTTAATCCGTTTCTTACTCGTTTGACAATATTTAAAATATAATTGTCATATATATATATACCAACTACTTATTTATGATTACAAGGTCGAGCATCTTAACTAATAATTCGGATACGAAATTTTTATAGGTGTTACATCCTCCCTACCTTTATTTAAATCTCGTCCTCGAGATTTACTGGAACAGGTGAGGGTACTTCTTTTTCATCTGTGATTCTAACTCCCAATTATATTATGGACCACGCCGGGAGTTCCATTTTACTTTCATAAGAGTTAAGATTTTTCCTCCTTAACCTTTTCACTTGTTTGTCTTCTACCTGCAAGGGTTGTTCTTTAAACTTCAAGTTTTCATCAACCTTTACGTCCTCTAATGGCGTTTTCAATGTCTCGTCTGCCGGACATTTTCTTAGATTTGATACATGAAACACATCATGTATTCCATTCATTTGCTCTGGTAGCTGCAACTGATAAGCCACCGGTCCTACTCTTTTAATTACCTTGAAAGGTCCTACAAAACATGGACTAAGTTTCCCTTTCTTTCCAAATCGCACAACACCTTTCCAAGGTGAAACTTTTAACAACACCTTATCATCTTTGGCAAATGCTAACGGCTTCCTTCTTTTATCAGCATATTTCTTTTGTCGTTCTCTAGTTAAATTCAAATGCTCTCGGATTTGGAGAACCTTATCAGTTGTCTCCTGGACAACTTCTGGTCCCGATAACTGATTTTCACCAATTTCAGACCAACATACAGGGGTTTTGCATTTTCTGCCATACAAGGCTTCAAATGGCGCTGCATTAATACTTGAATGATAACTATTATTATAAGAGAACTCCATTAATGGCAGATGATCATCCCAACTACCACCAAAGTCAAGCACGCACGCTCAAAGCATATCTTCCAAAGTTTGGATGGTTTTCTCACTTTGTCCATCAGTTTGTCCATCAGTTTGGATGATTTAACTTTGTTCCCAAAGCTTTCTAGAAGCTTTTCCAGAATCGGGATGTAAAACGACTATCTCGATATGATACTATGGAATAAAGCACACCGTGCAAAGATACTATTTCATTAACATAAAGTCGTGCCAACTTATCCATAGAGTGTGTTTCTTCCATTGGAAGAAAATGGGCAGACTTTGTGAGTCTGTCAACGATGACCCAAATCGTATCATTCCCACGACTGGTTCGTGGAAGTTTAGTGATAAAGTCCATGGTTATCATTTCCCATTTCCATACTGGTAGCTCTAACTGTTGCAATAAACCAGATGGCTTTTGGTGTTCTGCTTTAACTTGTGAGCAAGTTAGACATTTTGCAACATATGTAGCAATGTGTTTCTTCATGCCTATCTACCAGTAATTGCTTTTTAGATTTTTATACATTTTGTCTCTTCCTGGGTGCATTGAATATTTAGATTTGTGAGCCTCTTCCAGAATCATTTCTCTAAGATTACCAGTAATTAGCACCCAGATACGCTTATTCATCCAAAGAATTTTATCGTCTCCTTTAACTAGTTGATTGAGCATTCCATTCATTCCTTCTTTCTCAATATTTTCATTTTCCTGGGCCATCAATTGAGCATCCTTTAGTTGACCCATTAAATCAACTTGTAGTTCAAGTCGTAAGGCCCGAACTCTTTTACGTTTTTCATGTTCTTTTCTGCTGAAGGCATCAGCCACAACGTTGGCTCTCCCCTCGTGATAATAGATTTCACAATCATAAGCACTAAAGACTTCCATCCAACGTCTTTGTCTCATGTTTAACTCCTTCTGATTAAATATATGTTTTAAACTCTTATGAACAGAGTATATAGCAAATCTAGCTCCATAAAGATAGTGCCTCCATAACTTTAGCGCAAAGATTATGGCACCTAACTCTAAGTCATGAGTTGGATAACCTATTTCATTGACATTAAGTTGACGAGATGCATAAGAGATAACTTTATCTCGTTTCATTAACACACACCCAAAGCCGGTGTATGATGCATCACAGAATACAACAAAGTATTCGTTACCTTCAGGCAATGCTAAGTTTGGTGCATTCGTCAACTTTTCTCTCAGGGTTTTAAAAGCTTCAACTTGTTGTGGTCCCCATTTGAAAGTTGCTTTCTTTCGAGTTTTCTATAATCTTGATATCCTTAATATACTCAATGTTCTCAACGTTCATAGTCTGTGGTAAAGCTAGCTAGTTTTCTTATAACTAGTGATCCAACTATGCCATTATCCCTATCATGACTATGGTCGTATCATCTACCAACCATTTCAAAATCTCAGTATAGGGCAAGATTTTATATGATAAGTCATTTTCCTAAATTTGGGGGCCAAGTGTGGTTAGCTATTTACCACTTTGCATGTTCAAGACATTCTTAATAAGTATCTTTCAGAAGTTATCTTCCCTTTATATAAACATATACTCATTTTGTCAAGTGTGCCACTAACAATGGCATACACTTTCAGTTTGTTTATTATGGTTACGAGCATTTCACATATCGTAGTATGTGCTCTTAGTTTAGTCATCATAGTTCAAATACATGGCCACATCATACTTGACTGTATGCTTTCAGTTTACCCACCATTTTTCATATATATGGTCACGTCATACTTGACCATATTCTCTTAGTTTAGTCATCATTTTCAAATATATGGCCACGTCATACTTGACTGTATGCTCTTAGTTTAGCCATCGTTTTCAAATATATAGCCACGTCATACTTGACTGTATGCTCTTAGTTTAGCCATTATTTTCAAATATATGGCCACGTCATACTTGACTGTATGCTCTTAGTTTAGCCATTATTTTAAGTGCACGGTTGCATCATATACTGAAGTATAGGCTACTTTAGTTATCACTTTCAATGTTTCCTAGCAGAAATATGTTTAGTACAATGTTCACATTCACACTGACTTTTTATTAAAGCTTTGATGATCATTTGGGTATGATTTTGACAATATTTTCAACAACTTGCCTTTTATGTCTCATTGATACTTATCAATGTGAATCTCTAGAGGTTTTATCATACATAATTATCTTTAAGATAATTGTTGTGATTAATACTTAACTCAGAGTCTTTATTCTTGTCCTTAAGATGTTTCAGGTTCTTGCCATGTCCCTTATGTCATCGATGATAACATTAATACTTGCAACAATTCGATTTTGATTCTTTTATCATTTGGTATCCATCTTCTATAGCTTCGGCTATTACACCTTATTTACTAAGTGTAGTTTAAAGGGTTTTATCTTCCTTCTTAGTATAACCACTAGATATAACATAGTCGTTATGAGGAATATTATTATTTTTAGTCCATGACAGTGGTCAGTTGTCATTAACGACTTATTTTGCTTTTCACATTATAAAGATTTTCTTTCATGAGTATATTAGTATTTAAGGTTCTAAAGTCTTGGAACATATAACTCTGATGAAATATTATAGTATTTCATAAAATAATGTTTTCGTCGAATGCTAACTAAGGTTCGACTCAGTTATATGATTCAACCGATCATTTGTTTGATAGAATATCTTAGTTAGACTAGTCATCCAGTTACACTGCATAATCTTTGAGTTTATTTGTATGACTTTTGATTCGACCTTTTAAAGCAAGTCTTTATTTTATTATCCCTTCTATAAGTTTCTATTAGAAGGTTTTTTTTCATGATTCTTTTCTAGAGCTTCTAGAATTTGGTATACCATTTGTTATTCTCCGATTAATCATCTACTGTACCTCATCATTTCCTTTGAGGGTTTGATAATCTAATTATTATTTTCAATATTCTTTTTCTTTCTCCTTCGAGTATTAGTGGAATGTTCACTTATTCGTTTAGACATTCCATAGAAAAGGAAATCCCAAATTTCATCAGACATAAAGTCTGGTGTACGATTATTATTATATAGATAGAAAACAAATTAATGTCTTCTAATATAATAAGGAATTTAACTAAAGGCACCTACCTACTTTTTCCTAGTATGCATCATTTTTATAGCAATAGAGAACAAACTATTGTTTTGACTTATACAGTAAGTCATACATTTCTATGCAGATATCTACCTACTCTTCTTAGTAGGCATTCTTTCTAATCATGGTTAAAGCCTAGATACTAAATCAAGTATCTAATTCGCTGAAACCTGTGGCTCTGATACCAACCTGTCACACCCCGGGTTTGGCATGCCCGGACGTGTGACCCGATTGGTACCTGCTTTGATTATTTTATTCTGAAAACACAGAGTTCAAATGTAGCGGAATATTTTTCTCAAAACTTGGTCCCATTTCATAATATTTGACAATGTTTGCAAACATCATTTTCATATAACTGGGCTTAACTACCCGTTATTTGACATTATTTTCATATAACTGGGCTTAACTACCCGTTATTTTACAAAACATAGTAATTTCATATTACTATGATATTTAAAGCCACAAGATTTCTTCATCGAATGCGTCCATTCTTCCTTGATGTATCTTGTGCTTAATTAGCTAACATGCACATGTAAAACATCATATGTACAACATGGCACTTAGCATTTCCATTCTTTTATTCATTACCTGTAAAAGGTTTTAAAAATAAAACATCAGCGATAATGCTGGTGAATATCATTTGTAGACCCAAATCATTTATAAGCATGAAAGCATTAATTTAGATTAACCATACTAGAAACATGGATAAAATACACACCATATTGCACACTGATAACAGTTTGCTAGCTGTGAGTTATTTCATTATAACTCTGGTGCCTAGGGAATCTCAATCCTTTGGGCACACAAACTGTACCAGCCACGCTTAGTTACAGAACTCACCGTATGAGTTCTGCCTAAACACGTGTATACCATTTCTGATCAGACCGTACGTGCCAAGTGTCTGTCTCGTATTTTACCAGCATGCATTAATAAATTAACTACTTTTCATGCTGGTTTCGAAATAACAAAGATTTCGTAAAAGCATTTAAAATACAAATGTATTCACCTTAATCAGAATAACTGCCATTGGACAACACTTCTTCTCACTCTCTAACCCTTTGAGATTTCTGAGTAAGATCCTTGTGCACTTTGAATCTATACATGTGTCTTAACTTGCGCCACTATAACAACTATGAAGTTTGGTTCCTATTTATAATTAGGGCAAATCTTAGCTATTAATTAAGTAAGGAGTTGGTACTGGCTTGTCATCGTCGTGGTCAACTATGGATAACTCTATCTAGTTTAGACATGGTTGATCAGTCCATGTCTAGACCAGGGTCAAGTTACCCAATGTCTACCCCGACCCTGACCCTAAGCCCCACAAAATATATACTAATGGATATAACTATTAACTAGACATAAATTTAAATAAGAATATATCTCTTAAACTATCTACGGCAATTTGACGTAGAGTCTCCCTACTCGTGCTCCAAAAACGACTACTAACAACACCCATCAGGGTACTGTATACTCGGAATTCTCTAAACTAGAGCGTTCCCGTCAAAAAAATAGATGTATAAACTTCTAATCCTAAGCTTTCTATATATAGAAAGTAAGCAGGCACCTGAATTCAATTCATGCGTCGATGTGGGACTAAATATATATGACGTGCTTGCTAGCTTGCTTATATTATCATTATTAATTAATTCAGCTGCTTCATTCGTTTTTCTCGTATAACTTTTAAAATATAGCGTTCTACAAAATTGTGAATATACCGCTAGGACGAGCTCATCATTCTGTACGCATCGGCCAAAGTTTCGTTAAAAATGGAGAAAGTTCAAATATAATATATTTTTCTTTATTATACGACGGTCTCCTAAATAATAATTGATCGTCTAAACTTTTCATATTTCAAAGAGACATTTAATCCGTTTCTTACTTGTTTGACAATATTTAAAATATAATTGTCATATATATATATACCAACTACTTATTTATGATTACAAGGTCGAGCATCTTAACTAATAATTCGGATACGAAATTTTTATAGGTGTTACAGGTCATTGAGTTATTCGTCAGGTCGTTGTGTTATTTGTCAGGTCATTGTGTTATTCGTCAGGTCATTGTGTTATTTTCAGATCATTGTGTTATCTCATTAGGTTATTGTGTTATAACACAATGACCTGAAGAAATAACACAATGACTTAACAAATAACACAATGACTTGACATGACAAATAACACAATGACTTGACAAATAACACAATGTGCTAAAAAACGTGAATTTTTTTTTGTTTTTTATATATGAATATTATACGCGTTTTAAAGATAAGAAAATGCTCGTTTTTATGGTGCAATTTTTTTTAAATAATATCGTATGTAAAAGTTATGCACGTTTAAAAAAATGAGGTGAAACTTAAGATATAGAGACATTACCATCTTTACCATTCCTTCTAATTTTAAGGGAGTGCCACATATCATCATCTCATGACTTCTTAGACTTTCTAGGGAAGTTGGACTTTGTAGTATAACTCCACTCGTAGTTCATAAGCCCATGATTTTAATCGGTAGTTACTAAATAATTACCAAATAACAATTTACCATAATACCCTTTTAATTGTTTTGAATGATCCTCTCTATAACAGTACAATTCAAAATATAAAAACTAATTTTGATTTAATTAATTAAAAAGAAATTATATGATTAGTTGAAAATAGGTCAATTCAAAAAGAGAATCGTTACCTTGGTAGGCCTCAGAGTTGTCAAGGTTTGATAAGTATGGAGTGGTATGGTTGTTAACACCGGTGTCCGTGAATCATGTTACTCCTGATGTTGATCCACTGTCAGAAAAATTTGCAAAATTGACCCGAGGAGCAGACCGAGCAGTGGGGGTTGATTGTGAGGATGATTGACTTGGACATTGTGATGGAATATGGGCTATACAACAACGATTACACTGGCCAAAGACGGTGTTTTGCGTTGAAACCCAAGCAAATTGTCGAATTGAGCCTGAATTGTTAGTGTTTCGACCCCGATTATTATAGTTTCCACGTGAGCCACCTCGGGAGTTTCCCTTACGATTTCCCCTGTAACTTGAAGGTTTCACAGCATAAAATGCTTGAGGTTGAGTGATGTTCGAGATGATTGGACTCAGTTGATAGCCAAATTGGGATGCTAGTTGTTGCAAGTTGCTAAGTTGGGGAGTGAATTGGTCAGATGTTCCTGTTGAAGTAGCAAAGGCTTGTGGTGTTGTGGGGTTGGGTTTGTTATGTAATCATGGTCGGATAAAAGACCATTCAATTCACTGAATGTAATTGGTGGGTGACGAGCCACGAGGTTTGATTTTAAACTGTTGTATTCATCTTGAAGGCCAGAGATAATCAACATAACAAGATCTTTATCTTTCATAGGTTCCCCAATATTGGCCAGGGTTGCCGCATATTCCATCGCACGACTTAGATAGGCAATAGGAGTAATCACCCTTCATTGTTATGCGAAGCAAATGAGTTTTCAACGTGTATTCACGAGAGGAGTTATTTGGTGCATATGCACGTTCTAAGGAAAGCCAAAGATCTTTAGAAGTGGTGGTGTTTTGGGCATGTTGAAAAGAAGCTTCAGATATGGTTGACAGAATAATCATCCGGACATGAGCATCATTCGATACCCAACGGGAATAACTTGGATTATTAGTGGTTGATGATGACTCGCCATCTTTGGATGGTTCGATGGTGATTGTTGGTGCTGGACAAGGTACATTGCCATCAATGTATTCAAACAGACAATTGGTGATGAGAAAAGGTTCCATCATAGCCTTTCAGTGCCCGTAATTTGTTGGTGAGAGTGTGAATGCAATCTTGTGAGTATTGTGAGCAGTCTTTTCAGCAGTAGTGAAAGCAGCAATTGTAGCCATGGTTGTTGACTGGAATTTTCTGTTTTGGCCTGATGATTGGTAGGCTGATCGGATCCTTGGCTCTGATATCAAGAGAAACCAATAGGTTTGTTGTATTGATTTGTGAATGAAAATACAATGCAATATAAAGGCAATTAAGTTACATTTAAGACCCACTATAATAATGAACATTGATTCCTTAGACTAATACTAACTTATCAATCATATTTGGTGAACTGCACCTTGATTGATAAGTACATTACAAATAAACAAATATTTGGTGTTAAGATTATATTTCTAACAAGACAATGTTACGTACGTACTGTCAAGTTGTTGGTCCGTGCAGGTAGCATTCAGGCAAAACTCAACATCTGTGACTTTGGTGGCACGGGTAAGGTAACAAGTCAAAATGTGTTTGATTTAAAGTGGGTCAAACTTTGAATTCGGTAAAGGATACAATTAATAATAATTAATAAATATAAAGCCAACAAGAAGACTTATTTGGTTCTTTCTTTTAATTCCCTCTCTTTCAGCAACTCAAGATAAACATTAATAACCTAGCTATATATATAATAATATGAATGTAACATAAAAGATAAAGAGTTATGTTGCATGCATGCAGCCAAACATTAGACACAAAATTAAAAACTAGCTACCTCGTCATATAACCATGCACCATGTCTTAAACACCTTAGAACTTGTCCGGAAATTGTAATTGTAATATTTTAATTCTCATTAGTGACTAACACCTTCGTTTTACGATTGTCAAGTAACATATAATATATGTGTAATAGAAAAACTTTTAATGGAAATTGAAGCACTATCAGATGATTTAACCTTCCTTGAAATAAGAGTAGGATGGTTATAATTTATGGTCGGGATCCATCTGTTAGATGATTTTAGCTTGCGAGGATGGTTATAATCGAATTCGAAGAACGCTAGAATTCGTCTGATTTATGTTTTATTTTCCCAATATGTCAAAGATACTTATTGAAGCCCAACTACATAGATGCAACAATCAGAAGGGCCAACCCAAGTCACACTAACTAGGTCCACTAGGGTTAGAGGACTCATGCTCTCTATATATATATATGAGAGGGATCATACCTCATCTAAATCTATTCCGTTTTCCATAACTAAAAATCTAACTTGGCATCTCACCCTCTCTATAGAAAACTAGTGAGGGATCATACCTTCATGTAACCCCACTCGAATATTTAATCATTTTACAACCATTGACTTCCTAAAGTGAGTTATTTGCATCCACATGTTAAGTTAACTGTTTATTTAGAAGGGTAAAATAGAACTTTACAAGAAAAAAAAGAGAAAAACATTTTGCAACTATAAGTTTCCAATTACACTAACACCCCCACCCAATCTTTCATTAAGAAAGATCAAGAACTTGATGATCCCACATAAACACACATGTGAAGATGGATTTTGTTAAATAAATAATAAATGGGTAATTGGTAATTTAACATTATTTGAATGATCAACTTAACAAACTAGTAACAATCAACTTAACAAACCAATTTAAAAATTGTACGGTTGTAAAGGATTTTAAAAAAATTAAACGTTTGCTAGAATGTTGGGTAGATTAAGTGCATTTAGATTATGAAAGGAGGGGGTATTAGTGATATATATAGTTGAAACTAAACGTTTTGTTTGTCAATTTTGCTATGTTCTCTCCCACGACACACGAATCAGTCTGAAACCCTCAAATTTGTTTACACAGTCCGTCACTCCGAAGTCCGTCAACATTCAACGTCTAAAATGTCGGACTTCGATCTGAAAATGTGCCGATCATCGAACAGTTATCAAAGATACTGAACGATCCACTGAATATAGTCAAAACATTTACAGACATGGAGGTTTTCGGAAACCCTTCAGATCCAAATTCCTACAAACCCTTAGCATCGTCGTTCTTAGTGAAAAGAATGTTGGAATCAATCTAATACGTCAATTTACTGGTTTGAATCTGCCAACAAAGCTATTGGTACCTATTGTATTGAATTATGTATCGGATCCTCCAATAAATTTTGGATGAACAAAAGGAAGATGATGTTAATGCCGAAGTTACCGAATCGGAGTTTCATAGGGAGATGACAAAGATACAGGAAAGGTACACGAGACATCAGCCGCGTGTGGATTTCACTTTTTCAATGACTTTTACTGTTATGCAGTTGATGTGGATTTCATAATTTTACCAAGAATATAAAACAAGAATGATGAGGAATGGCATATTAATGTGTTTTTAGCCAATTTTGTTATTATAAATTGTTGCTTTGTAGGCTATGTATGTGTGATTATTGTTTAGTTAAAAATTGCTTTTCTTGTAGGCTATGTTAGCGAGTTTACAAAATACGACCCATGTATCTTTCTAAACGTCATCTCGTGTTCTTCCCATTTCAATGAGTGTGTTTCCCGAAAGCTGCTTTCCATATTAGACTTTAATGGAGCAAAGACATTGACGGTTATCACCAAGTTACACCTGTCCTCAGACTACCTCATTGAAAAACTCACAACCAGCATGATTAATAGCACACAAAATCCATTTGGTTACATCGTCGTAAAGGACAACCAAGACATTCCAAAAGAGGGTACACAGGAGTTTAAACTTTTATCACACTTTGACGACTCACATGTTGGCTTAGAAGTTGTTTCCAAAAGCAATGCAAAAGCTTTACTTGCAATTATGTTCCGTCAAGGCTCCCAAATCATCACAATGATCAATGATGATATCCTCAATGTTGAAAATGCTTTAAAGCGGACCGAAATCACTTTTAAAATGATTGGTGATGCCGCTCCTCTTGTTCTTAAAATTGCAAGCAAAGCTGAAGTCTCTCTTCATCAATCAGGAGTATATGGACTACACAACTTATACCAATATGCATATGGGGGCCAAAGTGGCATTCCAGTTACAAGAGTTAAAAAAACACTGCTCAGCTTGAAGCACAACAAGAGGGTTCGTTTTTTTTCTTACGAGCTATCGCTGTTGAATTCGATTAACTACCACAATCAGAAAAATTTTGTTCCTTCTGATTTCACCCGAAATCTTATGAATCGCCAATTTGCATTTGCTAGGCCGACCATATCTAGGCTCACTGATGAAATGCTTGACTACATAGCAGAGGTTGTAGAGCGGGTTTTGATCGACACAGCCATTGATCATGAACAGCTTTATTCGCTTTTGAGAATAATATGCAAAAACCTGATGCATGGTGTTTGTGTGAGTTTCAAGAAAAAGATTGAGTTGATAATCCTAGAGAAAGGGTTTGTATACGCTTGTGGTGACAACTATATGTCAAAACTTAATAAAATTAAGAATGTTGAGATAGATCTTGATAACAAACCGCAAATTGTCAACATTGAAATACCAGTAGAACACTTGCATAATACACATTTATCTTAAGTTCAGGCTGCCTTTAAGGAGAAATAATCAATCATGGTCTACTGGAAGTTCGTGGTACATAGATTTACATATCAAGGTCTTTTCTGACAGTTGTTTGATAAGTGGGGGAATGTTGTGTTTAAAATGCCACATTTTTTTATCGAATAAAGAATTGAATTGAAGGAGCTATAACCCTGATGAAGAAGACGATCATTTAAGAATTAAGATAAAAGTTTTGATATAGATCCACACATATATAGAGGATGGCTAAAATAAAAACCCACTATTATTGAGAAACCTTGCAAACTCTATACTAGCCATTGATCTATATAGATCAATTGTTGAGAATTAAATGGCTCACATGCTAAATCAAAAATGTACCTGATTGTCTATTTTATTATAAAAAAGTACTTGAAGGGTAAATATGTAATATTACCTTAAACAATTTCTCTCTCTCAAGTACCAAAAATCAATCACATCCATCAACTTTCTTTTCTCTCTCTCCTACTTTTTTAATAAAATATAATTTCTCTTTCATACTTTTTTATTTAATATAATTTTTCTCTCATATTTTTTTCTATTTAATATAATTATTCTCACATACTTTATAATTTCTCTCTCATATTTTTTTATTTCATTGACACTAGCTGGTACGTTTGTTACACCTTGTTACACTAGTTGATAGGTTTGTTACATCTTGTTACATATTAACAAAAATTAATGGACTACGTGTCACTCAAGATATGTTACGTTTGTTACATCATGTTACATATGTTACAACGTGATATTAAAAACGGAAGGATTACGTTTGTTACATCGTGTTACATATTATACAAAAACAAAACTCCATGGATTACGTTTGTTACACCGTGTTACATATTTTTTTTAAACAATTAAATGTATTACATTTGTTACATCGTGTTACATATATTTTAAAAAACAAAACTGTATGTATTTCGTTTGTTACATCGTGTTACATATTTTGTTAAAATTTATAAAAGAAATACATATTAGTTCATACATAGTGTTACATAATTTCAATCATGCTTCATACATGCTTCGTTTCTTGATAATCTTTTCATCTTTGATACAAAAAGTTCCTTTACTTACAAAAAAGAAAGCTAGATGGATTAAGTGCAAATCCGACAAGTTACATATGTTAGATCGTGTTACATATTTTATTACATCGTGTTACATATTTGGATCTTAAAAAAAATCTTATATATGTTACATCGTATACATATTTGAATAAAAAAAATCAAAGTTAACTGAAATATGAACAACCTGTTGAAAACTAACCGGTATGTATGTCAAGCACTCGAACAGCAAAGACAAAACTAGATGGTTAAAAACACTTGAAAAAGTAACTAGTACATTTGTTACATCGTTTTACATATTTTAATAAAAACAAAACTAGATGGTTAAGCTTCAGTCAGACATGTTATATCGTGTTACATATTTTATTAAAAAATGGAAAAACATTACATGTCAATTTTGACATAGTATTACATATGTTATATTGTGTTACATATTTTAATTGGAACAATATACTTATATAAAGTTGTTATAAAATCCGATAGATGAATAAAAAAATCAAAGTTACATATTGTTACATATTTAACTTAAATTTAAAAAAAATAAAGCAAAATTACATAAGTTACATATTGGTACATATTTAACTGAAATTTGAACAACCAGTTGAAAACTAATCGGTGCGTATGTCAAGCACTCGAACAGTAAATAAAATAGATGGTTAAAAACACTTGGAAAAAATAACTAGTACATTTGTTACATCGTGTTACATATTTTATTAAAAACAAAACTAGATGGTTAACTAAACTAACTGGAACCGGCTCTTAAAAATCTTTAAGTTAGTATAGTTTGTGTTAGTGTTATCTAACTAATCTAACTTAAAGGGGTGAGAATTGTAAATAATAAAACTTCAATTGAAACCTCATAAACAATATAATAATGTAGCAAAAACTT
Organism: Tagetes erecta; assembly: GCA_030867185.1. Lineage (NCBI taxonomy): Eukaryota > Viridiplantae > Streptophyta > Magnoliopsida > Asterales > Asteraceae > Tagetes > Tagetes erecta. The sequence continues at coordinate 52,986,208 of CM061486.1, read as the reverse complement.
TAGGGACCTAAATGTTAATACTTAATTAAATCCAAACCAAAAATCACATCCCCTTTTACGATAGTCTTTTCCGTTCCCACTTTCGGCGATGCTTGACATCAAAATGGTCAGTGAATTAAAGTAACAAATTATGAGATTTTTAGAATAAAGAGTAATAAATGATCAGTTACATGTAATCAAAATGGCCACTATACTGATCTTTACGTATAATGAATAGTTCAAAATTTTTAAAAAATCAATCTCAAACAAGAGGGCAACAATTTCGTAACTAACTAGATCCATGAACGAAGCAAGAAGAAGCCTTCGATGAACAACCAAATCCAATTTCGTAACTAACCAGATCCATGAACGAAGCAAGAAAAATCAATCATTTAATCGGTGCGAATCAAAATATATCTCGTAACTAACCAGATCCATGAACGAAGCAAGAAGAAGCCTTCGATGAACAATGCGGTCAGCGACTTTACCCTTCTGGTGAAGAGCAATTATGGGAGAAAATTTTTGTATAGAGAGGGGGGATTTGAATTTTGAAACAAAGTGGGGGAATGTGAATTATAGCAGATCTTGGGTAGCGTTTACTACGCAAGAATGAGAGGTGGAATGGAATGAACCATTATAACGGAATGAAAAAAGTGTGTTTGGTTGGTCAATGGAATGGAATGAACCATTACAAAGGAATGAAAAATGCCTTATTTTCATTCCATCTCCACCCCATGTTTTTTTTCATTCCTTCAAGGAATGGAATATTTTTTTTAATTAATGACTAGAACCATGACTCGGCTAATGCCCCAAACTTGACCCGACCTAAGAACCCATGAACCGACCCATGTCCTAACCCATGCCTCGAACCATGACCTGAGCCATGAACCGACTCATGTTCCGAGCCATGATCTAATTGATGACCTCACTCATGTATTGATCCATGTTTCGAACCATAACCTGACCCATGAACTGACTCACGTTCCGAGCCATGAATCGATCTACGACCCGAGCCATGAATACTTGACCCATGCCCTGAACCATGAACCGAATCACGACCTGAGCCATGAACCAACCCGTGACCTGAACCATTCCTTGAACCATGACTCGGCCGATGGCCCGACTCATAACCGAAACCATGATTTGATTTATCACTCATGTATTGACCCATGCATCGAACCACGACCCGACACATGGCCCAAACCAAGACCCGACCCATAACCATGAAAATATATTTTTGTCATTTTTAGTGAAATGTATTTTATTCATTTGTCTTTTTTTCATAACAAACAAAATAAGATAATGATTCATTTTATTTCTGAAAAGCAACCAAACAAGGTAATGGAATGGAATGATCATCTTCATTCATTTGTCCATTCCTTTCCTTTGTTCATTTCATTCCCTCATCCATTCCATTACCTCATATCAAACAGACCCTTGAGGTGAAGGTGGAGGTGGGTGAGAATGAATGAAATGTCTATATTGCCCTCAAAGGCAACAAAACAAAAATGAAAGAAAGTGTGGATGTGACACAATAAAACCAAGTTTCCACATTATACATCTCCTACCTATATATGATCACTTAAACAACGTACGTACCTTTAACACATATATACGATCGATCTACGCAAATTAATGCATGGTAATATATATTTAATTACATGAAGCTAGCATGATCGATCGAAGCCTAGCTGCTACTCTGCTAGTTAAATAAAGTAATGAAGAACAACTTAACCGCATGCATGGTGGTAATACATGAGGTTGGCCGGTAAATTGGGGTCTTATAAGTTATAACACGTACCTAAATTGTTAATTTATGTTTGTTTCTATTTAAAGACTTGGTTTGTCAACCATAAACGTAGATCGGATTATAATGACCATGAAGCAGAATAACTAAGTTGGAACAATTCATTACGACAAAACTATACAACACCTTAAGCCTATTATCAATTTTCACGGGTTTTTCAATAATTCAATATAAATCAAGAGAACAACAAAATTTCATATCATGGAAGCTCTAAATTAACACAAACAATACATACAAAAAAAAAATGAAAGAAACATGTGTATTTACATCCCAATTTAAATCACACAAAACATCAACATACTCATTCTTAAAATCTTACTGAACCAACAAAGTTCCTTAAATTGGCTTGATTTTTCATTGCATTGATATTCTATGAAACCCTTGGAAACAAAGTTAGTGACCTTCATGTGATGATGCAAGAGACGGTGACCAACGTCCCATGACTCGTGTCGTCAGCCATTGTAATAATTAAACTGGAATTCGAATATAAATAACAGGCTCAGCTACTTGTTCAAATTAAGTCCAACAATCAAAAGTAATATAAGCAAAAATAAGTAATAACCTCAAAGATCAAGCACACAATTGTAGTACAGGGTTTGAATTTCACTAAAACAAATCGAAGATGGAAGCGGCGGTGATGATGGGAAGGGGTTTCGCCTCAATCTCTCTCTCTCTCGATTGTTTCCCTTTTCTGTTTACACACAACACTACAAGAAATATGACTTTTAGCGACGACATATGTCGTCGCCAAAAGCTAGAAATGTCGTCGCCAAAGGTTTTAGCGACGACATTTGGCGACGACAAGGCTGGCCGCCAATACGTGGCATCCGAAACTTTTTAGCGACGACATTTGGCGACGATATAAGTGGGACCCACCTTCCTGGGAAAAAAAGGAAAAAGAATTTCAGAAAATTTTTTGGCGACGCCATTTAACATTTTTTTTTCTTTTAAAATAATCATATTTTATTCACTTTTAGCGACGACATGTCGTCGCTAAAAGTCGTCATATATGTATTTCAGCGACGACAAATTGCAGAAAAAATTTGCAGCATTTGACTTTTGGCGACGACATGTCGTCGCCAATGTCGTCGCTGAAAGGTTCTGGTGCGGCATCTACCTGCTTCATTTTCCAGTTTCCGCCCGGTTTTTCGGGTAATTTTTCAGTAACCAAACCTGTGTTTAAAACCTGTTTATGTATCCTAATAAACAAACAACCACAACACATCATTTACATCTAGCTAACATCATCATCATCATAACAAAATAAACACGAAAGTTTTACAAACTAAGTTAGCGAAACTATTTTTACATACTAAAAAGTGTTTCAAAATGGCTACCATATCAAATGTACCAAACTTGAATGTTAAACAAAATTACCAATTAGTCGTCTTCCTCCTCCTCATCATCATCATCATCATCCCCGTCATCTTCAACATTAAAGGGGGAGGGGTCATATTAAGCTTCCTCCAGAGCGGGGCGGTATATGATGCCATCATCTGCTGCACCTCCTCTTCGGTATATCTTCGGCTATTTGACGAAGAGGAATCAGCTGCAAAGGCAGATTGAGGTAGCTTCTGCCCTACCCCCGGGTCCAACCACGTCGCTCTCCTAACACCTCTTGCATAATTTCATCTTCAGTCAGCGTGTTATTGGGATCATCTCTCATCTGGATCATATGGGCCTGCATGGTTACAACAAAAATATCATAAGTTCGAGTAAAAAAAATACTTACATAGTAAAAACAACAACCACTTGGTAGGCATGAAAGTAAACCAAAAATTAAATGATCTATCCTATATTGAAGGCAATTCATAAAAGTAATCAACACAAATAAGTATTCATTTACATAAAAAAAATCATAAAGAATAACAAAAATCAAACTATCAAGTGGTAAAAAACTATGTAATTAACTTACATAGTTTTGGCGAGCCTGCGGGTCTGTAAAGTCGCCATTTTGAACCCTCATTCTCCTGTAGAGCTCAATAGGGCTTACACCCCGCTGTAAATACATGCAATTAACATAAGGTTGGTGTCATTTATAAAGTTAGATCAAAATATAAAACACCTTACATTATCATAACGAATTTGCGCCAAAGTTATTTGACTTTTTCTTTATTACTTATTTATTAAAGAAAATAAAAAAAAATTTGGGACTAACTTTTGGCGACGACATGTCGTCGCTAAAAGTCGTTTGATTTTTTTGGTCAATAATAATAATTATTTAAAATGGAAATTTACTTTTTGCGACTACTTTTTGGCGATGACATGTCGTCGCTAAAAATAATTAAGTTTTTTTGCCAAAATTTAATTGATAAAGAAAATCGAAAAATATTTTGGGACGACATTGGCGACGACATTGTCGTCGCTAAAAAGAATTTGACTATTTTGGTCAAAAAAGCAAAAAAATTTGTCGTTTAGTGTGTTTTAGCGACGACATTGATGTCGTCGCCAAAAAGTTAGTCGCCAAAAATCAAATTTCTTGTAGTGCAACGACACTTTTTTGGGTCTTCCAATATACCGGCCTGCAGACTGCAGTTCCTTTCAACATATATGTTTCGTGTATCATGTCTTTAACATGTTTAATTGTACACGAAACATGTTTAACTCAAGTCTCAAACCCGGCCAAACCTATTTAATTATGACTCAAGTCGTTTCCACATCTCTTTGTCAAAAACTACTAGCCCTAGTTAGTAATTAGTAATTACCACAGCCACAACACACTTACAGTGTTTATACTAGAACTAACAATTCAACTTACAAATAAGGGTTGAAGTGCAGAAATAAAAAGTATGAGGACTGTTGATAAACATGTGGAATAATTAGGAGGACTGCATGTGCAACTCTTGGACTCTTTCAGAGTATAAGCTTCTATATATAGAGCAGATGAAAAAGTCTTGTAACAAGATTGTTCTTCAATCTCATCACTTTTTCTACGGTTTGATCGATCTTGTTCATCTAATTAATACAAACTTTGAGCATACTAAGCTCCTTCAATCGAAAAAATGTCGCATTCTCAACACACCATGCCTCCTCTTATCAAAGAACTATCAGAAAAGATGAAGGAGCCTTTAAAAACGATCAAATTACTTCAAGTTATGAATGTATTAGATGAAAAACCTTCTATCCCACCAATCATTGTTCTGGGTGAGGCGGGTGCATCCGCGGGGAGTGTTATAAGCACTTTGGTAGGCCTTAATTTGCCTTCAGATTTAGGAGTTACTTTGGTTTTGAAGTTTACAAATGACGATTCGGTTCAGTCTCGAAATATCTGGCTGACATTTTACTTTGAAGACACTTATTGTGAGAAACAAGTATCTGAAGAGCATTTGGCAAGTGAGATTGAAGAGTTAGTGAAACCAATACCAGAAAACAAAAGATCTAAAATAGGTCTCACTTTGACTGTTATTCAATCACAAGTATCTGATCTTACGATTATCCTTTTACCGGATATCAATACACACTACTCGGAGCCTGAACTTCCCTGGCAGATTAATACGCGTAAAGAGGACAAGGAAATCGAGGTTATTAGAGGTAAGAGTAATGTATAGTAGTGTTTTCTTAATTCATTATTTGTAAATATGTATATATATATGGCTAGCTTGTTTGTTGAGATTGATAATAATCTATGAACCTTATGTATACATTCAGGTGATATTCTCCGGTATACCAAGGATGATTATACATGCTTGTTTCTAAATGTCTTGTCATGTCCAACCAACATTAACTCCTATTTATACAAGAAGATCCTCAAAGGACATGATTGGTTTGGTAGGAACATTGTTACTGTTTTCACAAAACCGGATCCATCTTCTGAGTGCATGCTTACATGGTTAACTTCTAAGAACGCTATCAAAGCCCCTTTTGGTTATTTCTTTGTGGATAATACTATTAATGAAGCTGATGATCAAGAAACAGGAGAGCGTGATATGTTATCATTGAAATCGTGTGATGATGCAAGAGACGGTGACCAACGTCCCATGACTCGTGTCGTCAGCCATTGTAATAATTAAACTGGAATTCGAATATAAATAACAGGCTCAGCTACTTGTTCAAATTAAGTCCAACAATCAAAAGTAATATAAGCAAAAATAAGTAATAACCTCAAAGATCAAGCACACAATTGTAGTACAGGGTTTGAATTTCACTAAAACAAATCGAAGATGGAAGCGGCGGTGATGATGGGAAGGGGTTTCGCCTCAATCTCTCTCTCTCTCGATTGTTTCCCTTTTCTGTTTACACACAACACTACAAGAAATATGACTTTTAGCGACGACATATGTCGTCGCCAAAAGCTAGAAATGTCGTCGCCAAAGGTTTTAGCGACGACATTTGGCGACGACAAGGCTGGCCGCCAATACGTGGCATCCGAAACTTTTTAGCGACGACATTTGGCGACGATATAAGTGGGACCCACCTTCCTGGGAAAAAAAGGAAAAAGAATTTCAGAAAATTTTTTGGCGACGCCATTTAACATTTTTTTTTCTTTTAAAATAATCATATTTTATTCACTTTTAGCGACGACATGTCGTCGCTAAAAGTCGTCATATATGTATTTCAGCGACGACAAATTGCAGAAAAAATTTGCAGCATTTGACTTTTGGCGACGACATGTCGTCGCCAATGTCGTCGCTGAAAGGTTCTGGTGCGGCATCTACCTGCTTCATTTTCCAGTTTCCGCCCGGTTTTTCGGGTAATTTTTCAGTAACCAAACCTGTGTTTAAAACCTGTTTATGTATCCTAATAAACAAACAACCACAACACATCATTTACATCTAGCTAACATCATCATCATCATAACAAAATAAACACGAAAGTTTTACAAACTAAGTTAGCGAAACTATTTTTACATACTAAAAAGTGTTTCAAAATGGCTACCATATCAAATGTACCAAACTTGAATGTTAAACAAAATTACCAATTAGTCGTCTTCCTCCTCCTCATCATCATCATCATCATCCCCGTCATCTTCAACATTAAAGGGGGAGGGGTCATATTAAGCTTCCTCCAGAGCGGGGCGGTATATGATGCCATCATCTGCTGCACCTCCTCTTCGGTATATCTTCGGCTATTTGACGAAGAGGAATCAGCTGCAAAGGCAGATTGAGGTAGCTTCTGCCCTACCCCCGGGTCCAACCACGTCGCTCTCCTAACACCTCTTGCATAATTTCATCTTCAGTCAGCGTGTTATTGGGATCATCTCTCATCTGGATCATATGGGCCTGCATGGTTACAACAAAAATATCATAAGTTCGAGTAAAAAAAATACTTACATAGTAAAAACAACAACCACTTGGTAGGCATGAAAGTAAACCAAAAATTAAATGATCTATCCTATATTGAAGGCAATTCATAAAAGTAATCAACACAAATAAGTATTCATTTACATAAAAAAAATCATAAAGAATAACAAAAATCAAACTATCAAGTGGTAAAAAACTATGTAATTAACTTACATAGTTTTGGCGAGCCTGCGGGTCTGTAAAGTCGCCATTTTGAACCCTCATTCTCCTGTAGAGCTCAATAGGGCTTACACCCCGCTGTAAATACATGCAATTAACATAAGGTTGGTGTCATTTATAAAGTTAGATCAAAATATAAAACACCTTACATTATCATAACGAATTTGCGCCAAAGTTATTTGACTTTTTCTTTATTACTTATTTATTAAAGAAAATAAAAAAAAATTTGGGACTAACTTTTGGCGACGACATGTCGTCGCTAAAAGTCGTTTGATTTTTTTGGTCAATAATAATAATTATTTAAAATGGAAATTTACTTTTTGCGACTACTTTTTGGCGATGACATGTCGTCGCTAAAAATAATTAAGTTTTTTTGCCAAAATTTAATTGATAAAGAAAATCGAAAAATATTTTGGGACGACATTGGCGACGACATTGTCGTCGCTAAAAAGAATTTGACTATTTTGGTCAAAAAAGCAAAAAAATTTGTCGTTTAGTGTGTTTTAGCGACGACATTGATGTCGTCGCCAAAAAGTTAGTCGCCAAAAATCAAATTTCTTGTAGTGCAACGACACTTTTTTGGGTCTTCCAATATACCGGCCTGCAGACTGCAGTTCCTTTCAACATATATGTTTCGTGTATCATGTCTTTAACATGTTTAATTGTACACGAAACATGTTTAACTCAAGTCTCAAACCCGGCCAAACCTATTTAATTATGACTCAAGTCGTTTCCACATCTCTTTGTCAAAAACTACTAGCCCTAGTTAGTAATTAGTAATTACCACAGCCACAACACACTTACAGTGTTTATACTAGAACTAACAATTCAACTTACAAATAAGGGTTGAAGTGCAGAAATAAAAAGTATGAGGACTGTTGATAAACATGTGGAATAATTAGGAGGACTGCATGTGCAACTCTTGGACTCTTTCAGAGTATAAGCTTCTATATATAGAGCAGATGAAAAAGTCTTGTAACAAGATTGTTCTTCAATCTCATCACTTTTTCTACGGTTTGATCGATCTTGTTCATCTAATTAATACAAACTTTGAGCATACTAAGCTCCTTCAATCGAAAAAATGTCGCATTCTCAACACACCATGCCTCCTCTTATCAAAGAACTATCAGAAAAGATGAAGGAGCCTTTAAAAACGATCAAATTACTTCAAGTTATGAATGTATTAGATGAAAAACCTTCTATCCCACCAATCATTGTTCTGGGTGAGGCGGGTGCATCCGCGGGGAGTGTTATAAGCACTTTGGTAGGCCTTAATTTGCCTTCAGATTTAGGAGTTACTTTGGTTTTGAAGTTTACAAATGACGATTCGGTTCAGTCTCGAAATATCTGGCTGACATTTTACTTTGAAGACACTTATTGTGAGAAACAAGTATCTGAAGAGCATTTGGCAAGTGAGATTGAAGAGTTAGTGAAACCAATACCAGAAAACAAAAGATCTAAAATAGGTCTCACTTTGACTGTTATTCAATCACAAGTATCTGATCTTACGATTATCCTTTTACCGGATATCAATACACACTACTCGGAGCCTGAACTTCCCTGGCAGATTAATACGCGTAAAGAGGACAAGGAAATCGAGGTTATTAGAGGTAAGAGTAATGTATAGTAGTGTTTTCTTAATTCATTATTTGTAAATATGTATATATATATGGCTAGCTTGTTTGTTGAGATTGATAATAATCTATGAACCTTATGTATACATTCAGGTGATATTCTCCGGTATACCAAGGATGATTATACATGCTTGTTTCTAAATGTCTTGTCATGTCCAACCAACATTAACTCCTATTTATACAAGAAGATCCTCAAAGGACATGATTGGTTTGGTAGGAACATTGTTACTGTTTTCACAAAACCGGATCCATCTTCTGAGTGCATGCTTACATGGTTAACTTCTAAGAACGCTATCAAAGCCCCTTTTGGTTATTTCTTTGTGGATAATACTATTAATGAAGCTGATGATCAAGAAACAGGAGAGCGTGATATGTTATCATTGAAATCGTGTGATGATGCAAGAGACGGTGACCAACGTCCCATGACTCGTGTCGTCAGCCATTGTAATAATTAAACTGGAATTCGAATATAAATAACAGGCTCAGCTACTTGTTCAAATTAAGTCCAACAATCAAAAGTAATATAAGCAAAAATAAGTAATAACCTCAAAGATCAAGCACACAATTGTAGTACAGGGTTTGAATTTCACTAAAACAAATCGAAGATGGAAGCGGCGGTGATGATGGGAAGGGGTTTCGCCTCAATCTCTCTCTCTCTCGATTGTTTCCCTTTTCTGTTTACACACAACACTACAAGAAATATGACTTTTAGCGACGACATATGTCGTCGCCAAAAGCTAGAAATGTCGTCGCCAAAGGTTTTAGCGACGACATTTGGCGACGACAAGGCTGGCCGCCAATACGTGGCATCCGAAACTTTTTAGCGACGACATTTGGCGACGATATAAGTGGGACCCACCTTCCTGGGAAAAAAAGGAAAAAGAATTTCAGAAAATTTTTTGGCGACGCCATTTAACATTTTTTTTTCTTTTAAAATAATCATATTTTATTCACTTTTAGCGACGACATGTCGTCGCTAAAAGTCGTCATATATGTATTTCAGCGACGACAAATTGCAGAAAAAATTTGCAGCATTTGACTTTTGGCGACGACATGTCGTCGCCAATGTCGTCGCTGAAAGGTTCTGGTGCGGCATCTACCTGCTTCATTTTCCAGTTTCCGCCCGGTTTTTCGGGTAATTTTTCAGTAACCAAACCTGTGTTTAAAACCTGTTTATGTATCCTAATAAACAAACAACCACAACACATCATTTACATCTAGCTAACATCATCATCATCATAACAAAATAAACACGAAAGTTTTACAAACTAAGTTAGCGAAACTATTTTTACATACTAAAAAGTGTTTCAAAATGGCTACCATATCAAATGTACCAAACTTGAATGTTAAACAAAATTACCAATTAGTCGTCTTCCTCCTCCTCATCATCATCATCATCATCCCCGTCATCTTCAACATTAAAGGGGGAGGGGTCATATTAAGCTTCCTCCAGAGCGGGGCGGTATATGATGCCATCATCTGCTGCACCTCCTCTTCGGTATATCTTCGGCTATTTGACGAAGAGGAATCAGCTGCAAAGGCAGATTGAGGTAGCTTCTGCCCTACCCCCGGGTCCAACCACGTCGCTCTCCTAACACCTCTTGCATAATTTCATCTTCAGTCAGCGTGTTATTGGGATCATCTCTCATCTGGATCATATGGGCCTGCATGGTTACAACAAAAATATCATAAGTTCGAGTAAAAAAAATACTTACATAGTAAAAACAACAACCACTTGGTAGGCATGAAAGTAAACCAAAAATTAAATGATCTATCCTATATTGAAGGCAATTCATAAAAGTAATCAACACAAATAAGTATTCATTTACATAAAAAAAATCATAAAGAATAACAAAAATCAAACTATCAAGTGGTAAAAAACTATGTAATTAACTTACATAGTTTTGGCGAGCCTGCGGGTCTGTAAAGTCGCCATTTTGAACCCTCATTCTCCTGTAGAGCTCAATAGGGCTTACACCCCGCTGTAAATACATGCAATTAACATAAGGTTGGTGTCATTTATAAAGTTAGATCAAAATATAAAACACCTTACATTATCATAACGAATTTGCGCCAAAGTTATTTGACTTTTTCTTTATTACTTATTTATTAAAGAAAATAAAAAAAAATTTGGGACTAACTTTTGGCGACGACATGTCGTCGCTAAAAGTCGTTTGATTTTTTTGGTCAATAATAATAATTATTTAAAATGGAAATTTACTTTTTGCGACTACTTTTTGGCGATGACATGTCGTCGCTAAAAATAATTAAGTTTTTTTGCCAAAATTTAATTGATAAAGAAAATCGAAAAATATTTTGGGACGACATTGGCGACGACATTGTCGTCGCTAAAAAGAATTTGACTATTTTGGTCAAAAAAGCAAAAAAATTTGTCGTTTAGTGTGTTTTAGCGACGACATTGATGTCGTCGCCAAAAAGTTAGTCGCCAAAAATCAAATTTCTTGTAGTGCAACGACACTTTTTTGGGTCTTCCAATATACCGGCCTGCAGACTGCAGTTCCTTTCAACATATATGTTTCGTGTATCATGTCTTTAACATGTTTAATTGTACACGAAACATGTTTAACTCAAGTCTCAAACCCGGCCAAACCTATTTAATTATGACTCAAGTCGTTTCCACATCTCTTTGTCAAAAACTACTAGCCCTAGTTAGTAATTAGTAATTACCACAGCCACAACACACTTACAGTGTTTATACTAGAACTAACAATTCAACTTACAAATAAGGGTTGAAGTGCAGAAATAAAAAGTATGAGGACTGTTGATAAACATGTGGAATAATTAGGAGGACTGCATGTGCAACTCTTGGACTCTTTCAGAGTATAAGCTTCTATATATAGAGCAGATGAAAAAGTCTTGTAACAAGATTGTTCTTCAATCTCATCACTTTTTCTACGGTTTGATCGATCTTGTTCATCTAATTAATACAAACTTTGAGCATACTAAGCTCCTTCAATCGAAAAAATGTCGCATTCTCAACACACCATGCCTCCTCTTATCAAAGAACTATCAGAAAAGATGAAGGAGCCTTTAAAAACGATCAAATTACTTCAAGTTATGAATGTATTAGATGAAAAACCTTCTATCCCACCAATCATTGTTCTGGGTGAGGCGGGTGCATCCGCGGGGAGTGTTATAAGCACTTTGGTAGGCCTTAATTTGCCTTCAGATTTAGGAGTTACTTTGGTTTTGAAGTTTACAAATGACGATTCGGTTCAGTCTCGAAATATCTGGCTGACATTTTACTTTGAAGACACTTATTGTGAGAAACAAGTATCTGAAGAGCATTTGGCAAGTGAGATTGAAGAGTTAGTGAAACCAATACCAGAAAACAAAAGATCTAAAATAGGTCTCACTTTGACTGTTATTCAATCACAAGTATCTGATCTTACGATTATCCTTTTACCGGATATCAATACACACTACTCGGAGCCTGAACTTCCCTGGCAGATTAATACGCGTAAAGAGGACAAGGAAATCGAGGTTATTAGAGGTAAGAGTAATGTATAGTAGTGTTTTCTTAATTCATTATTTGTAAATATGTATATATATATGGCTAGCTTGTTTGTTGAGATTGATAATAATCTATGAACCTTATGTATACATTCAGGTGATATTCTCCGGTATACCAAGGATGATTATACATGCTTGTTTCTAAATGTCTTGTCATGTCCAACCAACATTAACTCCTATTTATACAAGAAGATCCTCAAAGGACATGATTGGTTTGGTAGGAACATTGTTACTGTTTTCACAAAACCGGATCCATCTTCTGAGTGCATGCTTACATGGTTAACTTCTAAGAACGCTATCAAAGCCCCTTTTGGTTATTTCTTTGTGGATAATACTATTAATGAAGCTGATGATCAAGAAACAGGAGAGCGTGATATGTTATCATTGAAAGTTGATCAGGACTACATTGGCTTTGATGTCATTTCTAAAAATATTGTTATTGCTTTGTTGTCTCTCCTTTTTGACCCATATTCTTTAATTCTTAAAAGAATTAAGTCTGATCTAAAAGAGTCTGACCTTGAGATAAAACAAAGTCAAAAAACGTTTGATTCGGTAAGTGACGCTGCACTAGAGATTTGTTTCATTCTTAACTCGATAAACATTGTCCTCCACAAACTTTTTATGGAACAAGATTATGGAGAATATTGGAAAGATGAATATATGCATGTAGCTTCCAATATAGCACGGCAATTTCGAAGGTTCAAGATTGATCTACAAGATTTAAAGTTTGTTGCGGAAATTCCATTTTTGCAGTCTGAAATCAAGCTCATGAATTCCGGAAGTCAATACTTTGCAAAAGGTTTTTATACTCGTAGCGACATCATATCACTTCTCGATGAACAATTTTCACACGCTTCTAGTACTATCGACGCATTTGTATCAGATGTCATGAAATACATAGAGACAGTGGTGGTGAAAGTCTGCCTAGACTGTTCAAAGAACCATCGACAACTTCGTCAGCCTGTAAAAAAGGTTGGTAGAGTGTTGGTTGAAGGTGTGCAAGAGAGTTTTGAAGAAAAAGTAAAAGGGATGCTAGACGTAGAAAAGAATTTTCTCTATACATGTGACGTTGATTTTGATAGAAAAGTTAATGAAACGAAGTCACGAACAGTACTCGAGCTTGATGTTGGGAAGGAAGTTTTAGATATTGATGGTATAGGAAAAAACATTAAGGTGGACCATTTAAAGAGTTATCCGGCGGATCAAGTAGTAAAAGCTTTTGAATTGAAAATATTAATAGTTGTGTATTGGGAGTATGTTGTAAACAGATTTGTGGAGTATTGTTCTTTGAATCTTCAGTTTTTAATCCGCGAGATGACGGGTGTTAGAATTAGTGAGTTGGTGAAACAGCATTTCATAAAGGCTTCTAAAGATGAGAGTAAGTTACCAGATGTAGAGCCTATGGTGGCTTACAACAAGGTCATTTTGGAAAATCGGACTGAGTGTCTCATCGAAGTCATGAAAGACATTGAAAAATGGCAAGTGAAAGATGAAGATTTTGTTTAGACTTTAACTAATTTGTTTGATGAATTCATGCTTTATGTATTTGTATTTGCGAACCCTCTTGTTTTAACTTTGAAATGAATAAACGTTGTTTACTAACTGATCATTTGTGTTTTTAGATTTGTTTTTGATTGACCTGTCAATCATATTTGGTGCACTGCACCTTGATTGATAAGTGCATTACAAATAAACAAATAGCTGGTGTTAAGATTATGTTTATAACAAGACAATGTTACGTACTGTCAAGTTGTTGGTCCGTGCAGGTAGCATTGAGGCAAAACTCAACATCTGTGACTTTGGTGGCACGGGCCAGGTAACGAGTCAAAACGCATTTTATTGTTTTGGTAGCCAAACTATTACTATTTTCACAAAACTAAATCTATCTTCGAAACACATGATTTTACAATGCATTTGAGTATCATCTGGAAATTCATCAAACTCTTTCAAAAAACAGTTGTGAGTTTATGTTGCAGTTGTAATCTGTTTTGTTTGAGAACACATGTGTTGAGGTCTTCGTTTATAACCCCGACAAACCCACACAAGCGGTTACAAATACCAGCTAACTGAATCATAAACAGTTTTTGAGCAAGAACATGAACACCCACCATGGATTTGTCGATTTTAGAAAGCGAATGATGAGTTTTAAAGAGATCGGTTTCTTTAGCTTGTGCTTCTTCACGAGTCTCGTCTCTGAGCCGGTTTCTTACATAGATATAATCAAGTTCACTGTTACTTGTAGTCGCCCAGCTCCCTATTAACCACTAGACTAGTTTTTATATAAATTAATTTGCTAATTTTTATATTCTGTTACTGGTTAACTTGTAAGACTAAGAACAAAAAATGCGCATCCGGGGAATCGAACCCCGGTCAGTACCGTGGGAGGGTACTATGATAGCACTACACTAGATGCGCTCGGATGCTATATTATTCGTTTTGTTATTTTAAAATTAGTAATTAATGAGAGTTTTTAACCAACATTGATACGTGAGAGAAGTATTTTTATTTTCTTTGAAAATATATTAAATCGTTAAAATTTAACTTCAAAATCTTATTTATAAAATAAAAAAGCATCCCCAATGTGAAGAGCAAAGTTGACACTTACACGCTTGATTGTCAAAAAACGTTTCTCAATAGTTACAACACCAACAACAAGCAAAATAATGGTAGATTTAAGAATCAGTAGAAATGACAAGATTGATGTTTTCTTGGTTCTACCATCATTTTAGCAAAGTTGACGGTATCATTTAAGTTAGCGAATATTGTATCGTTTAGAATATTATGTAGATACGACGGTGCAAGTTAATGCTCACACACATTCTTTTTCATATTATCAAATCATATGGATAAAGTTCATTCAACCTACTCAACTTTAATGCGTCAAAGCTAGAGAAAGAGTTATGTCGTTTATTGATAGCATCAGGTACTTTAATCTAATGTTTTGTTATGCTCTTTGATTTATAGTCTCTGTATGGTATTGTTATCTCATGTCAAGTATTGAATTCGTTTAAGAAATTTAGGGTGTACGTGAAAGAATATAGTGCAGGGACCAATCTTGTAGACTTCTATTCTTAGAAGGGTTAAAGATGTAAACTTTCAATATTTGTTTGTTAGTTTGTTAAGAGTCATAATTAGCAAGTTAACGGTTGTTAACTGTGTTAGTATAAAGAGTGAGTTTGTGAGCTTGTATACATCTATCTTCTTCTTCATCACAGTCACTTGATTAAATTTCATTGTTTTGTAATCTGTATTCATCTACATTTGAATGATAGCAAGCATTCAAGATAATTGTCTCAATTGTGTGTTCATTTAAAACTGCTCGTATTGATCACTGTTTACAACAAGTGGTATCAGAGCTACAGAGGCTCTAATTGAAATCAATTCAGTCGATTGTTCTTGATCGATTGAAGGTGCCAATTGATTGAACAAATCAATAAATTGACTGAGGGAGTTGATTTCAATTAAGATCAGATTATCGATTGCTACTAATCGATAAGGGTGTCAATTGACCGATTATCTGATCTTGATCTAACAGTGGGTCAATTTGATTTGAAAATGGTGTCAACTAAGTTTGAGATTGAGAAATTTAATGGGAAAAGTGATTTTGGGTTATGGAGAATGAAGATGAGGGCTCTCCTGGTTCATCAAGGCATTGTCAATGCTTTGAAAGGTGGAGAAGCTGTGATCCCTGCCGATACTACACCAGAGAAAACTGCTGAAATTCAATCCAAATGGAAGGATATGTTGGAGAAGGCTCATAGTGCCATTATTCTTAGTTTGGGTGACAGGGTTTTAAGGGAGGTGTCAAAGGAGGCTACTGCTGCAGGGTTATGGACCAAACTTGAAGGTCTATACATGACTAAGTCACTGGCTAATAGACTATATCTCAAGAAACGTTTGTATACATTTCAACTGTCCTCTGGCAAGTCTCTTGAAGACCATATTGATGAGTTCAATAAGCTGATTTTGGATCTTGAGAACATAGAGGTGACTTTAGAAGATGAAGATCAGGCAATTATATTGCTGGCTTCTTTACCCCAACAATATGAACATTTTGTTGATACTCTAATGTATGGTAGAGAGACATTGAGTATGGATGAAGTATTGGCTGCAATCAATTCAAAAGAATTGAAAAGAAGGTCTGATGTCAAAGAAGACTCTGCTGATGGTCTGTTTGTAAGGGGTAGATCTGAGTTTAGGTCATCAAATAATAAGTCTAAGTCATTCTCTAGATCAAAATCAAAGTACAAGAGAAAATGTTACATTTGTAACTCTGATAAACATCTGAAAAAGGACTGTCCAGATAAAAGAAATAGGCAAAATGAAGGGAGTTCATCAAGAACTCAAGGGAGTATGTCTGTGGATGGTGGGTCAGATGGATATGAAAGTTCTGATGTACTCATGGTGGCCAGTGGAGGTTTAAAATCTGAGTGGATTATGGATTCAGGGTGCTCTTGGCAGATGACCCCTAATGAAGAATTTTTCACTGAAATCAAGATGATGGAAATGGGCACTGTACAACTGGGTGATGACAGGCCTTGTGTGATCAAAGGTATTGGATCTATTACTTTACATCTTGAAAGTGGTATTAAGTTCAATCTTAACAATGTCATGTATATTCCTGATCTTAAAAGAAACTTAATCTCACTTGGGTCACTTGAAAGTGATGGATACATGGTGAATTTGAAAAATGGCAAAGCCAGAGTTATTAAAGGGTCATTGGTGACATTATCAGGGTCAAGGAAGGGCAATAATATATATGTTTTAGATGGGAAAGTTCATGTAGGTAATGTAGATGTTGTACATTCACCTAAGATGAACAATGATGTCTTATGGCATAGAAGACTGGGTCACATGAGCAATCAGGGGTTAGTTGAGATGAAGAAACAACAACTCATCACAGATATTAATGATTGTGATGTGGGCTTTTGTGAGCATTGTGTGCTGGGTAAAGCTACAAGGGTAAAGTTTGGGAAAGGTGTGCATAGTACTAAAGAGGTATTGGATTATATTCACTCAGACTTATGGGGGCCTGTAAGAACTAGTTCTCTAGGTGGAGCTAAATACTTCTTCTCTATCATTGATGATCATTCTAGAAAGGTTTGGGTGTATATGTTAAAGCACAAGGATGAAACCTTTGAGAAGTTTAAAGAATGGAAGCAAATGGTTGAAGTGCAAACAGGAAAGAAGGTTAAAAAGCTTAGAACTGACAATGGGTTGGAGTTTTGCAGTGGGTTGTTCAATCAATACTGCAAGAAACATGGGATTAGAAGACATTTGACCAATCCTGGGACACCACAACAGAATGGTACTGCTGAAAGAATGAATAGAACCTTACTCAACAAAGTAAGATGTCTATTATCTAATGCAGGGATGCCTAAGGTGTTTTGGGCTGAAGCTTTGAATACAGCAGCTTATCTTGTGAATAGATCCCCTTCAACAGCTATTGGATTGAAAACTCCTATGGAGTTATGGTCAGGGTATAAACCTGATTGTAGTGACCTCAGAATTTTTGGTTCACTTGTTTACTCCCATGTTAGTCAGAATAAACTTGAACCAAGGGCACAAAAGTGCATCATGTTGGGCTATCCAGATGGTGTGAAAGCCTACAGGTTATGGAGGTTGGAAGAAGGTAGTCCCAAGATCATAGTAAGCAGAAATGTGACATTTAATGAGGATGTTATGTATAAAGATGTGATTAACAATGTAAAGGAAGTGAAAGATACATCTTCTATGCAGTTTGAGGTGGAGTTTGAGGATGATTCAGCTGGGCCACAGAATAAAAGTGAATCCACTCAACCACAGTCAAAGAAACCAACATCACATACATCACATGATGCCCCTGATCATAGCATTGCTAAAACAAGAAGCAAAAGACAAACTAATGTACCTATAAGGTACAGAGATGAAGCTGAGGTGACTGTATCCTGTGAAGATCTATCAGCTTTTGTGTTTACAGCTGCAGAAATGGAAAGCATGATAGAACCATTATCCTATAAAGAGGCCATTTCATCAAATGAAAGGGAGAAATGGATGCAGGCTATGACAGAAGAGATGGAATCCTTGTACCAAAATAAAACTTGGAGGTTGGTGGATAGACCAAAAGATAAAAGGATTGTGGACTGCAAATGGTTGTTCAAGGTGAAAGAGGGTTTGACTGAGTTTGACCCACCCAGATTTAAAGCAAGACTAGTTGCTAGGGGGTTTACTCAGTTAGCAGGTGTGGATTATCATGATATATTTTCTCCTGTGGTCAAACATTCTTCCATAAGAGTGATATTATCTTTGGTTGCCTGTCATAACATGGAATTGGAGCAATTAGATGTTAAGACAGCTTTCTTGCATGGTAGTCTGGAAGAGTCAATCTATATGAGGCAACCAATTGGGTTTGAAGAGGCAGGTAATGAAGATAAAGTGTGTCTTTTGCAAAGATCCTTATATGGTTTAAAACAGTCACCTAGGTGCTGGTATCAAAGATTTGATGATGTGATAACTTCAAATGGTTATACCAGGAGCAACTATGATAGTTGTGTGTATTTTAGGGAATATATACCACATGAGTACATCTATTTACTCTTGTATGTGGATGATATGCTGATTTGCTGTAAAGAAATGAAAGAAATTGAATTGACTAAACAATTTCTGATGAAGGAGTTTGATATGAAAAATCTTGGGGCTGCAAAGAAAATTTTAGGAATGGAGATCAAGAGAGATAGGCAACTGGGTCAGTTGTTCTTGAGTCAAAGTGCCTACACTGAGAAGGTACTGTCAAATTTTTCTATGCAGCATAGTAGAGTGGTATCAACTCCTATTGCTCAACATTTTAAACTGTCAAATAAAGACTCACCTGAATCAGATGAAGACATTGAATATATGAAAACTGTGCCTTATGCACAAGCAGTTGGGAGTCTTATGTACCTGATGGTATGCACACGACCAGACATCAGTTATGCTGTTAGCATAGTTAGTAGATACATCTCAAATCCAGGCAAGTTACATTGGTCAGCTGTTAAATGGATTATGAGATATCTTAATGGGTCAAGATCTGTTGGTTTGGTGTTTGGTCATAATTGTGATAAAGCTGTGGTGGGCTATGTTGATGCTGATTTTGCCAAAGACATGGATAAAGGCAGATCAATAACTGGATATAGTTTTAAAGTGTTGAATGGGCTGGTTAGTTGGAAGGCAACTCTTCAAAAGGTTGTTGCTTTAAGCACAACTGAGGCTGAGTATGTGGCGTTGACTGAGGCAGTCAAAGAAGCCCTTTGGTTAAAGGGTTTTGTGTTAGAACTGGGAATCAAGATTCAGAAGACAGTGGTGTTATGTGATAATCAAGGGGCTGTATGTTTGGCTAAAGACAGCAAGTATCATGAAAGGACTAAGCACATCGATGTTAAATTTCATTTCATTAGAGATGTTGTTCATGCTAAAAAGGTGTCAGTTTAGAAAGTTCACACTGAAGACAATGCAGCAGATTTTTTGACAAAGGTGGTTCCTAGTTCGAAGTTTCATAAGTGTTTGAAGATTCTTAATATTGGTTCCAAGGTTGATCTGCACTAAGGTGGAGATTGAAAGAATATAGTGCAGGGACCAATCTTGTAGACTTCTATTCTTAGAAGGGTTAAAGATGTAAACTTTCAATATTTGTTTGTTAGTTTGTTAAGAGTCATAATTAGCAAGTTAACGGTTGTTAACTGTGTTAGTATAAAGAGTGAGTTTGTGAGCTTGTATAGATCTATCTTCTTCTTCATCACAATCACTTGATTAAATTTCATTGTTTTGTAATCTGTATTCATCTACATTTGAATGATAGCAAGCATTCAAGATAATTGTCTCAATTGTGTGTTCATTTAAAACTGCTCGTATTGATCACTGTTTACAACAGTACGTATAAGTATGAGACAAACATATATATTGCATGTCTAGGATAATAGCAGATAATTAGTGTGTTGTATTTATGGGAACATATGTCAGATATTATGTAAGATCATGATGGATATGAGTATACAGTGAGCATAAGCAATGATAAAATCAAATCAAGTGGATAACATATTTCAGCATATAGTATGTCTCATATCTAGTAACACTTTTGAATATATTCACACATCCCAACGATGTTAAAACAATCAAACTTTTTAAATAACGTTGTTTGGTAACTGTGTTCATGTGTACTCAAGGTCTTGGGTTAACTTATTCTTCGATCCGTCATATTGAAAGAGTGCATGCAAGTCTGGAAGGAGTATGAGGTGAGAGCGTCAGGTACAAGTAAATTCATCGGAGCAAGCCATTGACAAGATAAAGTTAGGCGAAAGTATGAAAGGTGTTAAAATCATACATGCAAAACTCTATACTTTTATAGGAAAAGACTCTGTTTAACCAAAACACCTTTCAAGTTGTCTCAAAAACACCTTGCTCGTTATTTTGTGAAGTGTTTCCAAGCAATACAAAACTTCTTTTTGTTTACTTAATCTTGAGTTTCGTTTTACGTCATTTCAAACTCATGCAAACATTATGAATATAGTTGATCTAAATAATGACTAAGGTCTAAGCTTACACAGTTATACTTTTAGTTTATTTATATTATATGTTTTTGTTGAAAAATAGCATTTGTACCTCTTGTTGTGCAACAAGGGAAGCAACTTTTTTGTAGTCGTAAGAAAAACATAATGATTCCTGATTATGATCAATAATCATGATTCGCTAAAAACTCATAGTATTCTCTAAATATAAAAGGAAATTAATCATAAGTTTATCTAATATAAATCTCTTACTTTCATCATGTGAATCTTAGAGACTTTATGTTATATCATTACGATAAAGTGATAAAGTCTAGTTAACACATAAGACTATATGTAATGGTTAATGCCCCGAAGGGGCATTTTCCGTCATGTGGATGGAGACTAGACAATGGGCATTATACTAAAAAGTTGCGTAGTGGGATAACGCCCCTTAATCATTACCAAGAGAGAGAAATGAGATAGATTGTGTGAGAGAAGTGGAGAAGAGAGAGAGGGGTGCAAGCGTTATGGAGGAAACGCCCACACCCATAACGACCCCGGGTAGTGGTCTGCGGGGTGGTATAGGCATTTTTCGAGGGGCATAACGCCCATTACGTCTAGTCTAAGCATGTAATATTATGACAAAACGATTAGACAACATATGTTTACGCACTTTAGTGACTTTTAAAAAAGTTTTATTTTAGTAATCATAAGATTTGTAGTCTTGTAAATTTACATGGTATGTGCAATTTTATAAACTTAGTTTAAAACAAAAATCGTCTTTTCAATCCTGGTCAAAATAATAATGAAATTGACCATAACGAGTCAACGTAATTACCTCCATTTTCATTTTCAACATGCTGTTTTATGTTGTACTCAAAGCGGTCCATGTTACCTTACCCTGTAGTCACATGCACATGATAACAGCCCCTAGATTTCAGGTACAACAATAAATTTGGCTAAAAATACACTGTTACGTTTTCTTCTTCCAGAACAAGAAGCACAAATTCACACACCTTCACGATTTGGAACTGTAAAAACCACCAAATCCAAACCCTAATAAATCGATTTGGTGTCTCATTTATCAGATCCAGTTCACAATCATGGTTTCGACTTCGAAGATCAAATCTGTTGATTTCTACAGGTGCTAATTCGATTAACTTTAACTGATTTTTACTTTAATTGGAAATGATGATGCTCATATCTGTTAATGTTGCTATTGATGCTTCATTTTTTCTGAATTTTATAAGTTTGAATGTATGCGTATGTGTTCATAACTTTTGTTAGTGTCTGCTTCACTGCTTGTACTGTTTACTTCGTGTTTGATGATTGTTCGCGGTGGTTTTGTATATATGTGTAATTATGCATAGTGTAAATGATCGGTGACAGAGTACTTCATGTTTTGTTTGATGAATGTAAATGGATCCTTTTGATGTGATTGTGAATTTGTTTCTGCTGCTACTGAAGTTGTGATTTAGCGCCGATGGTTAGTTGCTTGGTTTAGATCTCGAACTGGAAATTTGGAATGATAGGTTATTTGATTCCTGTTTTTAATCGATTTGTTTACTTTGATTACAATTTGAAGATGTAGAGATGTAGCTCTTAAATTTAACCTAATTGATGTCATTTGCTGTTGGCACAAGTGATTAGATACACAAGTGTGTTTCTCAAGAAGGAGGCTTAAAATTGTTGAATTCTCTTGGTTTTTGAAAGTCAAACGAATGAAATTTACCTGAATTGGTTTCATTTGCACAAATAGTTAGTTATAAGGGTGTTTTTCTCAAGTAGGAGACTTGAAAGTGTAAAATTCCCATGGTTTTTGGAAGTCTCATGAATAAATATAGAAGATAAGATGTTTGATTGTCTTATTGTATTCTGTTATGGGGTATAACAGCATGTTAAATTGTCTTAT
The DNA here is from genome assembly GCA_030867185.1 of Tagetes erecta. NCBI lineage: Eukaryota > Viridiplantae > Streptophyta > Magnoliopsida > Asterales > Asteraceae > Tagetes > Tagetes erecta. The sequence continues at coordinate 52,963,385 of CM061486.1, read as the reverse complement.
TGTAGTGGATTTTATAATAGTACACCTATTAGAACCAGAATATCTGTACCTATCTAATCATGCTAATAAGTTTTGACAATAAGAGTCCATATTTTGACTTTGAGGGTCAAACTGTTATTTTTAATGCTGAAGTGAACACTACAGAAGTTATTAGTTATTTAATTAAAGAAAGTGGGTAATAGAAAAGGCTTGAAAATATCAGTTTGGTATAACAAAATGCATTTTGGAGTTACATAACTCAAAATGTTTGTCTTATTTCAGTTTCAAATATACTAAGAACTTTGAAAGCAAGTTGTTTTTTTATTAACTTTTTTGGCACAGAGCAAAACATAGTTTCCAGATGCTCTTTTACTTATATCTGCCATAATTCACGGTATTTCTCATCAGTCACACAAATATTCTAGACATGATTGGTCAATGTAATCTTGTTCCAAGGGGTAAAATTGAATATAATCATATATCATTCCATATCTTCTGATTTCGGGTTTGTGAGTGCACTAAAGTAGTTCCTCACTCTTGATGGATGGATCTTTGAGTTTTATTAGGTCAAACATACCTTGTTTTACATTATTTATAATATTTCTTTTTTGTATTGCAGGAAAATCCCAAGAGATTTGACAGAGGCATCACTATCAGGTGCCGGCTTGTCTATCATAGCTGCTCTTGCCATGATGTTTTTATTTGGAATGGTAGGAACTAGAGATCCCACCTTTTTTTTCGGGAACGGTAGCAATTTTATTATATGAAAATTCCAACTATTACACATCAAAATAAGCCTCTAGCTAGTGGCTAGGAATCCCATCTTTTTACCCAAGTTCTGTGGGCTTTATTTAAATAATTCCATACACACATAAAAACGTTTGTTAATTCATCGAATGTTAGCGCATCCTTATTGATTTTACATTGTAAAAACAGTCTCTATCTTCTCACATATGCTGCAGTTTTTTTATTATCTTTTAGTTCCCTGTATTTTTCTTGTCCTTTTTTATTTTTTGGCCACGGGCCATTGTTATCATCGTTTGTTTGATTGTATTATTTACCATGCATTAATTGCAGGAGCTTCATAATTATTTGAGTATAAATACAACGACTTCTATTATAGTTGACAGAAGTCCGGATGAGGATTACTTACGGATTGATTTTAATATTAGGTAGGCTGTTTATTACTTTCGTAGATTTTAGTCACTATTGAACGATAATGTGATTGCACTCCATATATCTATCATCTTAAGTAATGATGTTTGTTTTATCTATCTCTTAATAAGGAATCACATATGCCTATTTTGTTTTGTTTTGTTTTGTGGCTAACAGTGGTTAATTACTCTAATGCAGTTTTCCGGCTTTATCCTGTGAGTTTGCATCTGTGGACGTGAGTGATGTTTTGGGAACCGTAAGTTTCGTGTTTAAAACTTAGTCTTTTTTACTTTTGTATAATATGGAAATGCAGTATTTTAGTATAGTGTGTGTATCTCTCTCTCTCTCTCTCTATATATATATATATACATTTAAGATCAATAAAAAGGTTTTGACTGTCGGTAAATCGTGTAAAAGGCCTTGTAGACAAAATAAAATGAAGTGATTAATGTTTTTGATACGGCAGGCCCATGATCTAGATAACTTGATCTGGAGACTGGAAATATTGCAGATTTAAACAAAATTTCTTTGGTTTTGAAATGTTATAAGGTATTATAAAAACACTTAATATAGAAAGAATATTCAAATCATAAAGACCCGAAATAAAGAAAAGGGAACTTTCTTAGACTGTTTGGCATGTTTTAAGCTGAGAGATAATGCCACACCAGCAATTTTCTCTCATGCATGTTTTGTTAGTAATACAGTATTTTAAGTGCAATTCCATTATATATTGTTATTAATTATGTTGTTGTGTGATTTGTCGTTATAATTTATATTACAGGATTACATCTTCATTTCTGTTATCAACAGTCTTCTGTTTCTCTTATCTTCAGAACAGGTTAAACATAACTAAAACCGTGCGCAAATATTCAATTAATAAACATCTACAAACTACTGGCTCTGAGTTTGACTCTGGACCAGTTACTCATAGAGTCAAACATGATGATGAAAGTGACGAGGAGTATGGTGAAGGTTCTGTTACTCTAAATGCAGATAATTTTGATAGAATTTCTCATCAGTATGTGAATCAACAAAAATCCCAAGTTTAAACAACTTATGCTCTTAATCTGTTGGTTGACTTTAGTAGCATATTGTTTTGGTAAAAATGCAGGCATGCAATTTTGGTTGTAAATTTCTACGCCCCTTGGTGCTATTGGAGCAACCGTCTGGTATTCTTATTGCCTCTTGGTTGCATTTCTGAATCGTCAAACTAACCCTTTACATCTTTATTCGATCATGACAGACTTATAGTTAATGTTTCCTTTGTTATATTGTATCAGAAACCCTCATGGGAGAAGGCTGCCAAAATTATAAGAGAAAGGTCTATGTTATTACTTATCTATCTTGAGAACAAAGCTTATATTCAGTGAATTATAAGCCATTTCTGGTCATTGATATTAACTGCTTTTGCTCATCTTTGTGTGTTATCAGACATGATCCAGAAGTGGATGGCCGTATCATTATGGGGAAGGTTGACTGTACTGAAGAAGTTGATCTGTGTAGGAGGTAAATGTTCGGATTCTTGATTAAAAGTTTTTGTCATACTATATATATTTTGTTTTGTTTTCTACAAGTTTGTTATGGTTCCAATGGTTAAGTTCATGGCTACATATTTTTCTACTGAATTGTCTATTAATATTATTTCTACTGAATTTCAGTCACCACATACAAGGTTATCCATCTATTCGCATATTCCGTAAGGGCAGTGATGTTAGGTAAGTCACTTGTGTATACTTTTTTTATATGCTTGTCAATTTTAGTATGATTTTTTCTCCCTTCAATTGTTATATAGTCTTACACACATGGTAGAGTGTTGATTATTAAATATCCACGCACATTTGAGTACTCCACAAGCATTTTCCAAAGATGCGTTAAATTGGCTGTTCACCCTAAAATGCATTCCTGATAAAATATTTTTTACATGTAATGTAAGTGTAAAGTTTTATTTTTTATTTTACAAATCTATTTTAAGGTATTGTTAAAGAAGGTATGTTTTTATTCTTCATATATTGTAATTGTTCTTTAAATTAAAAAATTGTGTCTTATCTTTTTTCTTGTTTGAATGTACATTCTAAAAATACAAATCAAAATAATAAATATGAATATCAGGATTAGGCCCGTCTAGGACAGGTTAAAATGGCCAAGTGCAAACATAGATATTACATAAAGAAAACTTGATTTTACTTTTGGGCTAATCGGATCATGTACCGATACAATTCTATATTAGTTTCTTAACCTATATATTATATGTAATACTTCGAGTCACGTATTGTTTTTTGAATCAGGGATGAGCATGGGCACCATGAACATGAATCTTATTACGGGGACCGAGATACTGATACCTTAGTGAAGGTAAGAACAATATTTTTAATTTTCACAAAGTGTTATTCAAAAAGTATAATTGAATGCTAATTCAAGATTGTTTCCCTACAGACAATGGAGGAATTGGTTGCACCAATCGCATTGGAGTCACCGAAGCTAGCATTGGAGGATAAATCTGGCAATACAGAGAATGCAAAAAGACCTGCACCACGTGAAGCAGGATGTAGAATTGAAGGGTTTGTTAGAGTCAAAAAGGTAAACCCACTCTAGAAACAGGCCAAGCTAAGCTGGCTGGGTAACAAATGGAAACTGGTTTTAATATCACGCGTTTGCATCCTCTGAGGTGCACCATGTTGATAGGAATCGGCAAAGACCTTCTTGTACACGTCCTCGAGTATCAAACAGTATAAATTCTAACAAACAAGTCAAACCAGGGTCGGGTCATAACACATAAATTTCAGTACAGGTCAAAAAGGAGTTTGATTTTTTTGTCGACCTGCAACCATTACTCCGTTAAGTAATGTCTTCAAATATAATTTATAAAAACCATATTATTATTCATTAGAATAATGATAAATTTTGTAAAAAGCAGTTTTTGAGGTTTTGTGCATATGGGTACAATTTGAATATAAATTTCAACCATTCTTATCTATGACACAGGTTCCGGGTAATCTTGTAATTTCAGCCCGTTCAGGGGCTCACTCATTTGATTCTTCTCTGATGAACATGTCACATGTAATTTCCGATTTCTCATTTGGTAAGAAAATCACTCCAAGGGTGATGAGTGATATCAAGAGGATATTACCTTACATTGGTGCAAGTCATGCCAAATTAAATGGCAAGTCATATCTCACCGACCCAGACGATCATGCAAACGTTACTGTAAGCTCTCATAAAACGTATCTATATATTTTTAACAAGTTTTTAATAATCAAGTAGTTTTTATATAACTAAAACGGTGTAGGTAGAGCATTATCTTCAACTTGTGAAGACTGAGGTAATGAGGTCATCTCATCAACTGATTGAAGATTATGAGTTCACAGCACACAGTAGTTTGACACATGCTTTATCTGTACCTGTTGTGAAGTTTCATTATGAGCCATCTCCGATGCAGGTTTTGAAATCTGACCATATTTACTATATCGTCATTCCAATTTGTTTATTGTATTAGTTTTCTTAAACAGTTTCAACCTTATATTTTGTGGCCAGGTCTTGATTACAGAAAATCCAAGATCGTTTTCTCATTTTATCACCAATGTTTGTGCCATCATTGGTGGTGTTTTCACAGTACGTCTTTATCTCGCTCGTTTTTCTTTTTGAGTACGTGTGTGTATGTGTGATTGGATTGTGATATTACTACTTGAATTTTTGATTGAATTTATTATATTTATCAGGTTGCGGGGATACTGGATTCGATTCTGCATAACACAATGAGAATGGTGAAAAAAGTTGAATTAGGGAAGAACTTTTAGTCAATGAAAAGAATTTTAGCTTTTAGCATCTACCCTTAAAACACCACTGTTACTAAAAACATCTGAATCTTATATATTTTGTTAGATAATTTTGGAATTACATCTATCTATATGTCCAAATGCCTATGAAAAGAATTGTCTCAAATCACCATCTACATTATAGGGGTGACTGGGTGTCTGGGTGAGTGAAGTCAAGTGTCCTTGATCCAGATTTGTTACGTTTGAGAGAATTTCTGACTCAGCCTGTAACTATGGTTCTGAAAACACAAACCAAACTAGTTGGATTGGTTGGGCTAGTCGGACCAACCAAACCGTCCAAAACCTACTCAGTTTGGAGTGGACCATTTAAAATCTGTGTGCTCCAAGCTATTATTACATAGACCATGGACATTGGACAATGATCATAAATTTTTTCTATATATATATTTTTTTGTTGTAACTACAGTAATACAATCATGTTGACAACCACAACAATACACAAGGTAAACAAATCAATAACAAACTCAAATAACATACAAAACAGAAGAACCCACCAAAGCAACTATAGAATACACAAAGCTCATCACAGTTAAGCAACCGGCATTAGGGGCGGGTGTCGGGTTATTATCTTCCGTTGCTGGAGCCGGTGGAGGAGACGGAGACTCTTCACCTGCTGGAGCCGGTGGGGGGCTTGATGGCGACTGGTGGTGGTTGCTTCGATCAGCCATGACAACAATCACAACTTTCTCATTGTTCTTACAGTTTTCCACCAAGCCACTAATGAAATAATGAGGCCCAGATTGGTTAAACTTAACAACCGAGTGACCATCACTGTACTTTGCAATAGGTGATGCTGGGTTGCAGTTGTTATAATCGTCTTTGCTCACTTCAACTACTGAATCCTTCCTGGCTTCATACTTAAATACTGTAATTCATCATCAAATTCAAAATATTAAAAAATATTAGTGTGTGAATCTCTTACACGTCACAAAAACATGGCAAGGACATCATAGGATATATGCGGAATATTTGGGTTTGGGTTGAACCTGCAAACCCATTTAGCTAGATGAGTATATTCAATTCAGGTTCAAACCTACCGGGTTTATGGGTTGACCCATTCTTTTACTTATTTATATACGGAGTATGTTTTATATCATAAATTAAATTTCTTATATGTTCAATTTTAAAATTTAAAACTATTCATGACTAAAATATATATATATATATATATATATATATATATATATATATATATATATATAGGGTTCAATTGAGAACTCATTTTAAGTTGAGAACTTGAGAACTACCAAAAATACAAGGGATGGAATTTTAAAGAGGAAGGGTAAAATTGGAACTTTAAATATATAAATCTTTAAACATTTCTATCTTTTGCATACGTTAATATTATTTTAAAAAAATTACACCATTAGATCAAAAATTTCATTATCTTTCATTTGAGTATAAATAACGTCATAAAAAATATATTTTTTCTCGTTTTTTTAAATTTCATACTACATATATGTAGTATTGCGATATTGTATTTGATTATATTTTTCTTTAAACGTTACTAACTTTTTCATACGTTATTTACATTAAACAATTTTAAAAATCACATTTTGGTTTTTTTGATACTACATATATGTAGTATCAATGTACTTGATGTATTTATTAAGTGGACAAATGACTCAAGAGTCTAATAATTATTTAAAGTGTACATATGATCTCAAATAAACAATAACAAAGTTCATAAGATTTCATATTAAAAAACTTACGGCAAATGAAAAGAAAACCAATACTTATACTATGTCTAAACATAAAGATAATAATAAACTAATAAACCAATGATAAATATCATAAAAAAGTAAAAAAAACTTGAAATTCAAACTATAAGATAACAATGCATGAACATTGCATATACTGCATATATGTAGTACTTGGATACTACATATATGTAGTATACGATGCTGCATATATGCAATACTATAAAATTTAAAAGGGATAGTGAATATGGTGATGTTATGCACCTAAGTTACCCGTAAAACCATTAAAATTACGTAGCTTTGATAAATTAACTTAAATTTTTTTATTAGAAAACTTAACTCATTGATCGTTATTCAATGTTAATGGACGACTCAGTCTTCTCCTCTTAGATCATAATTTTTCTCTTTCTCATTTACTCAATAATCGTCATTCATTTTAGTAAATTATTATCCGCTCTTTAAAAATCGATCGTAACTCAATTTGGCTTCTCAATTCCAACTAACAGATTAATATAACATGACTCATATAATTGGTATTATGATATGCGCATGCTGCACATATTCATGCCACATCACATAACATAAACCAAGTTATTGCTAGCAATGTCAATACGATCATATGAGAAAATCCAAATTTGGAATTGAGGCATGACGATGTTGTTTTTTTGTGATAACGTCATCAAAATCAATGTCATTGAACTTTTGATATTTTATCAAAGTATGTAGTTTTGATGGTTTCTTGGGTAATTTAGGTTCATAACAACACCGTATTCATTTCCCCAATTTAAAAACATATGGTATCGTATATTACATATATGCAGTATCGAAAGTTAAAAAAACGAGAAAAAATTATTTTTTTATAACGTTATTTATACTCAAATGAAAGATAATGAAAATCTTGATCTAATGGTGCAAAAAAAATTTAAAAAGCTTAACGTATGCAAAAGATAGAAATGTTTAAAGATTTACATATTTAAAGTTCCAATTTTACCCCTCCTTTAAAAATTCCATCCATACCTTTTTTTTAGTTCTCTAGTTCTCAACTTAATATGGAGTTCTCTCTTGATCCCTCCCCTATATATATATATATATATATATATATATATGTATATAGGGTAGGGTTCAAGAGAGAACTCATTTTAAGTTGAGAACTAGAGAACTACCAAAATGACAAGTGATGGAATTTTAAATAGGAGGGGTAAAATTGGTACTTTAAATATAAAAATCTTAAAATATTTCTATCTTTTGCATACGTTAATATTATTTAAAAAAAATTGCACCATTAGATCAAGAATTTCTTTATCTTTCATTTGAGTATAAATAACGTTATAAAAAATATTTTTTTTCTCGTTTTTTTAATTTCCATACTGCATATATGTAATATTACGAATTTGTACTTGATTATATTTTTCTTTAAACGTTACTAACTTTTCCATACCTTATTTATATTAAAAAAAATTTAAAAATCACATTTTCGTTTTTTCGATACTACATATATGTAGTATCACTATACTTGATGCATTTTTTGAAGCGGCCAAATAGCTCGGGAGTTTAATAATTATTTAAAGTGTACATACGATTTCAAATGACCAGTAACAAAGTTCATAATATTCCATATAAAAAAACTTATTACAAATGAAAACAAAACCAATACTTATACTATGTCTAAACATAAAGATAATAATAATAAACTAATAAATTAAAGATAAATATAATAACAAATTAAAATACACCTGAAATTCAAACTATAAGATAACAATGCATCAATATTGCATATACTACATATATGTAGTATTATGATACTACATATATGTAGTATACGATACTACATATATGCAATACTATCAACTTTAAAGAAGGATAGTCAATACGGTGATGTTATGCACATAAGTTACATGTAAAACCATTAAAACTACGTAGCTTTGATAAAATAAGTTAAATTATTTTTTATTAGAAAACTAACTCATTGATCTTTATTCTATTTAATGGACGAACCGGTCTTCTCCACTTAGATCATAATTTTCTCTTTCACATTTACTCAATAATCGTCATTCATTTTAATAAAAAATTACTTGTCCTTTAAAATTCGATTGTACACCAATTTGGCTTTCCAATTCCAACAAACAGATTAACATAACATGACTCTTATAATTGGTATTGTGATATGCTCATGCTGCACATATTCATACCACATCACATAACGTGGACCAAGTATTTGCTAGCAATGTGAATACGATCATATGAGAAAAATTCAAATTTAGAATTAATGCATGACGGTGTTGTTTTTTGTTATGGTATCATCGAAATCAATATCAGGGAACTTTTGTTATTTTATCAAAGTACGTAGTTTTGATGGTTTGTCATGTAATTTAGATGCATAACAACACCATATTCACTTTCCCCAATTTAAAAACATATAATATCGTATACTACATATATGAAGTATTGAAATTAAAAAAACGAGAAATTTTTATTTTTTTATAACGTTATTTATACTCAAATGAAAGATACTGAAATTCTTGATCCAATGGTGCGAAAAAAAATTTAAAAACTTAACGTATGCAAAAGATAGAAATGTTTAAAGATTTATATATTTAAAGTTCCAAATTTGCCCCTCCACTTTAAAATTCCATCCCTTGTTTTTTGAGAGTTCTCTAGTTCTCAACTTAATATGGAGTTCTCTCTTGATCCCTCCCCTATGTATATATATATATATATGTACTATATTTAACATCCGTATGTTACACACATGTTAAATAACAATATTAAAAAAAGTTATAAGCATTATATTTATAAATTTGTAAATATTTTTTAGATGTAATATAAATCACAAATAGTTAGCTCTACCAACTTATGGTAATCACAGTTTTTTTATATCAGCTCAATAAAATTTCCACTAAGTTTTCTCTCATAATTTTTCATTTATTTACAGAACATTTTTTACTCTAAAATATAAAGCCAAAAAACATTTGATTTATTAGTTTAGATGTTCAATTATATTATTTGTTATAGAATAATAATTTTAAAACTTCATTACATGATTTTGATTATAAAAAGATAGCTCAAACAAGTCATGTTCATGTCAGCTTGTGAATTTCTTTTTCGTGTATACGGGTTCACATGTCTAAGTGTCTAACAGAACTTTCAAGTTTGAGTTCGTGTAAAATTTTGGGTTCGTGTCAAGTTAGATCTCCAACCCGCTAAAACATTCCATTTACCACCACTAAAAAACTGCTTGTTTTATCGTTGCACGCATACAACTGCCATGATTGAACATGAACATATAAAGCAAGTGTTGATATATATAAACTATGAACTTGAACTTACAAACGGTATCACCGATTTGAAAACGGCTTTTTTCGGCCCATTGATTATAGGCAGTTGATGCAAGGCTCCAATCGCCGGAACCACCAACCATGAAGTCGTATGCATTGTTGTTTTGGATCAATAACAAAAGACTTAAAAACACGGTGATGATGATCACTGGTTTAGCCATTGAAAATGAAAATGTTAAATGCTAACGATGGGAGCTAGGTTGAAAGATGTGATTTGGTATTTGTAGAAAGAAGTGAGGTACGTTTCTTGAGTGGGAGTGCAAAGAATATTTAGTTTAAGGTTAAAAAGTGTCAATGATTAGTTTTTGAGGGTTATACTTTGCTTTACCATATTTTTAAGAATATTCATGACTTGTTATCTTAGTTGTTAGAAAAAAGAGCAAATTATTTTATTATACAATATATAATTCTTAAAAAAGTTTAATCAAATTTAATTTTGAATTTGGAATTTGTATGATGATATGAAACTTATGAAATACAATTGTTAAAAAAACGTACCCTCACCCCTTACAACTCTACTCGAGTATCCTGTCAACATTTTTTGATAAATATAAAAGTTTTAGTTACTATGTTTTTAATAAAACAACACTATTTTGTGTTAGTCTTGTGTCTTTGTTGATTAGATCCACATAATCCATCGACTATATAATATTATGCGAAACTATTAGTTAAACTATATATGTAACCGTGAATGATTAATAGATGTCATAAGTAACGTGTTTTGTGTTGTTTATCTTTTTATAATAGTCTACATGTGAAAGCTTACATTTGGAGACTATAGCTTGTAACAAGGGTAACAAAATTAAACGTCTTGAATATGTGTAAAAGTTGCACAAGAGCTAGCATTCATTGTCAATGAATGTACCATTTCATACATTCATGCAATATGTATAATAATCAAATCAACTCAAATTAAGAAATCAATGCATAATTCGAGGTGATAAGCTATAAATAATTTTTGTTAAAAACTATCATTAATTATATATAGGTTTAGATGATATTTGTAAGAATTTTAATTTAAATAAGATCATATGATTAATAAATACACATTTTATTTTATATACCACTAAGATTTTTCAGTTCTCGACACGTGCCAATATTTGATAGGGCTGAGAATTTTTTTAAACATATATCGTCTGGTGTAATATTAGTTTCTGAATATAAGACGATTGATTTTTATATAAAAGACGCCAGTGTCTTTCCGAGAGACACTTTGTGAAACAGAAGCTCATCAATAACGTGTAAGTTTTTGTGAAAAAATTAATAACAAGAAACATTATGGGAATTTTTCCAAACAAACATTTTTCATGTATGTATTTAATTGGCGTATGAGGATGAAGGAACAATTAGGAGAATAATAATTAAGTAAATTAAATTAAAATGTAATCGACCGACGTGTAAGCCTTTAGACACGTCGCCTTGCTGTCTCAACAAAGTTACAAACATCAACAACATTCAACCGATTTTCATTTCATTCAATTTCTTTCGATTAGGGTTTTGTATCTTAAATCAAAACCCAATAAACCAGTGAATCGAATCGAATCGAACCAAATCCTGTGGCTGGTGTGTCAGTGTTTGTTGTTCTTCGATTGATATAAAGACAATTAAAGTCCAAATTTAGATCTGATTTGAAGAAAAAGTGATGAACATTTGCCGGAAAGATCCAGGACTATCGACTGATTCATTCTATGAAATTAGAGCTGGATGCACTGATGTTCCACCAACTAAGTTCAGGATCAAGGTAAATAATTCTATCATTAATGTTATGTTGCATTAACTAAATTCATCATCAATGTTTGCCTGATCTTAAATTTCTGATTTTTAATAAATCAAGTTTTCGATCACTTTTTTGTGTTCCAGAACATACAAAATTGATAATTATATTGTTCATTGATCTTCCTGGAAGTTTTATATAACAGGAAACATAAACACTTATAATAACTATTGGGATGTGATTTACTCTGGTTTTTGTAAATGTATTAGATTTGATTATTGTTTAAGTGTGTAAGAGTTTGTGGATGCTAAGCTCTAGGAGTAAAGCTTAATAGTGGACTAATGGGTTTAAATTCTGTATTTGTTGGTTTGTTTCTGGAGTTTGTTAAATTACTTGGAACGTCGACTTTTACTTGCTTTAATACACTATGCAAATGTTCTTAATGATATTTCGTGGCAAAACACTTTCTTCCCAATTGTCCTCTCCACTTTAAGACTTGACATGTGTTTAATGGGAACCTTTATTAATATTCAGATATGTTGTGATGATTGCCAATGCCATATAGGTGAATTTGGATTGAAATCTTACTAGAAGAAGAAATATGGAATTTTTTTTGGGACAAACTAGTGCGTTTATTGCATTTTATGAATCATTCCTTGGACTACTTTTTAGTTGTTACCAATATGAACATTTTTGTGATCGGTTTCTTGAAGTTCATAATTTCATATGCACACTGTTTCACTTATCCAGGCTGGAAAGACTCTAAGTGTGAAAAGGTGGCGGGCTGCATTTACTCCAGAAGGTTATCTTGATATAGGCAAGTGCCTTAATCGAATCTATCGTGGAGTAAGTTCTTTTTTTGTACCATATAATGTTTAATAGGTCATGGAATCGTTCATATCCGTAGTTTATTTTTGTATCCGTAATTTCAGTTTTGGTAACGTTCATTGATGATAATTAGGGAATTCATCCATCAATTAGAGGAGAAGTGTGGGAATTTCTTCTTGGTTGTTATGATCCTAAAAGCACATTTGATGAGCGGGAAAAAATACGACAAAGACGAAGGTAATAATGTGATATAAATCTTCTTATTTGGTATAGTGATGGTAATTTCAACCCATTTACTTATAAATGCATCGATTTTGGTTGTTCTTTTAAATCCCAAGCGGGCCAAATAAAAAAAAATAGTTAAATGGGAATTGGTCAAACGGGTGGGAAGCCTTCCGAACTCTATTTTTAATGCATCCAACCTCTTAAATCATGTTGTTTCAAGACTTTTGTTATGATTGCATTATATAAATATTATTTTTGTCATCATTACTAGCACATATATTGTTTAGAAAATGGACAGAAAAATGTTAATAGGTCAACCCAACCGGACATGACCATTTTTAACCCATATTATATACCTACTTGTTTCAAATGAACTCGTTACCCATCCTGCATGACCTGTTACCTACCTATTTAACCTTACCATTAGTGTTTTACATTTAGTGTGATTGCCTACATCCTATAATGAAAACTCTGCATTTTAGTGTATTAGAGATACCTACTTCTGTTCTGTGGAAGCTTGAATCTTTTAATTGGAATATTAACTTATTTGTTTGTCCAATGAGAAGTTTTACATTCTATTTGTTGTATAGCTGAGGAAAACATTTGACCGGTATCTGCAATATGCTTTGATAAAAGAAAATTAAGTAAGCTTCTTGGCTTAGATTAATGCCATCAATAATCTGATGGTAAAGTTAAATAGGTAAAATGGATTCTTTCCAAAAAAAAAATGTAAAATTGTAATGAATTTTGATGTTTTCTTCACGCCTTCAGGGATCAATATGCCGAGTTGAAAGAATCATGCAGTCGTATGTTTCCTGTTGTTGGAAGTGGCAAGTTCATCACTGCACGTGTGATCACAGCAAATGGGGATCCACTACAAGATCCAGTTGCACTGCTAGATACAACTCTTGAAAACCTTCCAACACCACAATCTCAAGAAAGTGGTAATACTCCTGCTGCTAGAGGTGGAAAGTGGGTGGGTTGGGCAGGTTGGATAGCTGGTCAAAATGCATAATTTTTCGTACGATTCAAAATGAGCCGTGTAGGCCTGCTTGTCAAATATATATTAAAAAAATTATGCTGTTTCAATAATAATCTAATTTCTTGAGTAAAAGAATTTCAAAGGCACTATGCATTAGATTATTATATATGCACTTCGGGTGATTTTTACTCGTTGGCCCATTTGGCCTGCTTCCGGTTTAGCTATTTTATATTGTACCCATTATAAAAACCCAAATTAACCCTTCATAAGTGAATTGGTTGAATTTGCCATGCTCTTGTCATTGTTGCTAGAGGTTGCAGAATGGCAGTCAAGCAGGTTAGATATTTAGTACTTTTTAAAATGAGACTTGTTGGGTATCATTTATCTCATTCTCAATAAGAATCTAATTTTTTGAATAAAATGATTTAGTAGGTTTTATGCATTAAATAATAAATATACTTTTTGGGTGTGTTTTGATCCGGTTAGAGATATTGAAACTCCAATTGGCCCATATGTAAATTACATCTCTAAATCATTGCTTATATATAATGAAGTAAGTTGGTACTTGCATTTGGTCCAATTACAGACACAGTGGATTCCCAGGAGCATAATAAGGAAATAATTCAATGGAAGCTTGCTCTACATCAAATAGGTTGATATATATAACAAAAATACTTTCTTCCCATGAATCATGTAATTATTTGGTTTTCCCTAAATTTTTTAACTGATGTGGTTCGCACGGACATGTCAGTAACTTTTAACGAGAAGCAAGTATAATAGTTCTTCATTTAATTTCTTTTTCTAAAAATAAATTAGCATGCAACTTTTGTCAGGTCTTGATGTGGTTCGCACAGACAGGTCACTAACGTTTTACGAGAAGCAAGAGAATCTTGCTAAACTTTGGGATGTTCTTGCTGTCTATGCTTGGTATGATAAAGATGTTGGTTATGGTCAAGGTAGGTAATATGTCCAAATGTTATATTTGGTAATTTTGACGTTTTTACTTACAAATGGGTCGATTTGGATTTTGTTTTATCTACAACAGATATAATCAAAATAATTTAGCTAAAAGGGGAACGTGCCTAATAGGTCATACCGGTTGAAAGCTGCTGAGAGTCTATTTTTAATGCGTACAACTGTATGATACATTTTATTAAAAGATTTTGATTTTTATTGTAATAATGTTGTTTTTATAATAATAATTGGCACATTAGTTATTTATTGAGCAAGGGACAAAAACTTGTTTGCAAGTCAATCCAACCCTGGTTATCCCACATATACTAAATGGCCTCTTTCAAGTTTCAACCCAAACCCATTTAGAAAATTATAGTTAGCTTCAAGATTCCAATTCTAAACTGAATACTCCATACAGGGATGAGTGATATTTGTTCCCCCATGATTATGCTTTTTGAACATGAAGCAGATGCATTCTGGTGTTTTGAACGCTTAATGCACAGATTGGTAGGTATATTATTTTTCATTTCTTTCATGCGTAGTTTCTTTATGGTTAAACATGTATTTACGCCCTTTAAAGAGAGGGAATTTCAGGTGTACGGGAAACTCTGTGGGAGTTGAAGCACAACTTGATATCCTAGCTAATGTAAATCAAGTTGTTAATCCTAAACTTCACCAGCATTTAGGTATTTTCAGATAACTAACTATCTTCATTGTTTTACATTTAAGTAAAAGTGGTGTTAAAAAGTGTAGAAAAATAATTTCATGTTTACATATACAAATGCAGAACACCTTGGTGGAGGCGGTTACCTATTTGCATTCCGCATGCTTATGGTATTGTTCCGGCGAGAATTTTCTTTTGGTGATTCATTGCACTTGTGGGAGGTAATAAATAGTAAAAAATATATGGTAAAATTGTTAATATTAATCTTAATTTAGTTTTAAAAATGTGCACTTTTTGTAATGCTTCTGATTATAAAAACATTGTGTTTCGAACCTAACAGATGATGTGGGCTTTAGAGTATGATCCTGAGTTGTTTTCATTATATGAGGGGGCAGAAATATACAATAAACCAACACGAAAATTCAGACGCCAATGTGGCAAGTATGAGAGACGAAACAGGAGAAATCGGGCCGGGTCAAGAAGCGGGCCTAGTGCACCATTCCCCTTATCTGTCTTTGTTGTAGCAAGTGTCCTCAAGGACAGGAGTAACAAGTTATTGAGAGAAGCTCGGGGACTAGATGATGTTGTGAAGGTTGACCTTTTGACTTTATTTGGAAAACTAGGGGTGGGGATTTGACCCTTTTACTTTAAATTGGGTTGATTTGGGTTAGATTTTGTTGTTAAATGGGTCAAGTTTAAAGCTAAATATGAGACGGGTCAAATGTGCCGAGTGGGTCCAAATGAGTTGAAAGTCACTAAAAAAGTTATTTAAATGTTTTCATCATTTGAATTGATTGATATTGTTTAAAACTGAACAAAAAAGGCTGATCAGTCAACATGACATGGCCAAATCTGTTTTTGACCCAAATTGAAACATTACCTGTTGCCCCGTTTTGCTAGACAAAAAACTTTCATCTTTTACATGATGCCTATTTAGTTAAATTCTTTTGAATTGTTTGTGTAGATACTAAACGACATTTCTGGGAATATGGATGCCAAGAAAGCTTGCAGAGGGGCTATGAAGATTCACAAACGATATCTAAAAAAGGTTTTTTTTTTCGAGTCTGTATTGATGATATTTTAGCTAAACTTAAAGGAAATAAATGTTATTTCCGTGTCATTGCAGGCAAAATCACGATAGCGTTCAGTGAATGAGCTTCCGCGACTTCTTTTAATCCCTTCAAGTTTGAGCTTTGATGATCGTTTTTGCAGTTAAAAACCGATCCATGCAGTATATGAGGCAATATATTTTTTTGTGAATTGAAGGTCTTTGACCCTTTGATTTATTTTTACAGACATATGAACAAGTCATCTTTGTATATGAATGATGTATATGTAGCTAAACGCGTGTAAAATTACAAAGGTGCTCATGTTTGTTGTGAGTAATTATGTTTATCGGCGCATGCATAAAGTGGTAACTTGTCGAACGAATTATTACCAATGTTTTTAAACCGACCGGTCGGACCGTGTTTTTTGAGAATCACGGTTCGATAAGTCTCGGTTTGATAGGTGTTTGTGAACCGCTCGAACCGGACCGTTTTGAACCGCTATCGAACCGTTTTTTCTTGGATTTTATGTTTATATCTATAATTTTTTGTGTTTTAGGTGATGAAACATATTAAAATGTTGATGAAGATGATGAATTAGTTTTACTTAATGATGAAAAATTAGATACGTGGCGTGACATTTGAACTTATAACTTATGATGATGATGATTTGGTTTTATTTTGGTGTTAAAATTTGTTTAAATTGTAACTTTTTGTAGTTCTTGATGTTAAAATCTGTTTGATTTATGACTTTTGTGTTATAATTTAATATTATTGAACTTAAGTTTTGTTTAAATTTGAATTCTTATGGTATTATTTTGATAAATGTATATTTCGTCAAACCCCGGTCCAACCACGGTCCGACCAATAAAATTAGAATTACGGTTCGATGTCCGGTCCGGTTTTCAAAACATTGATTATTACTCCTCCGTTGCTCGATCCAAAGTTGAGTCTATTGATGATCTAACATTCTAACCTAAACAATATGTAAAATAGTATCTTACAACTATATCAGCATGTTAGGCATTTGGAAACCACTACGTACCAACATGAGAGTTGAGAGTGTCAAAAGAACCACAATTAAACCATGAGGTGTACTCTTCGCATTTCAGTCCATACTTACTAGACAAATCAGTGACATATTATTACGACGCTACGGAGGTTTACCACAACTCTTTTTACCGGTCAAGTTAATTGAAGACGAAACTTATCAATCAGATAGAAAAGTTTAACCATGTCATACTTCTTTAGCTACGTTAAATATTAATTTACAAATGAATCAACTTAACTTAGGCTATTTCAGATAAATATATACTAGCTATACTAATTGTTAAATTAAAGCATACATTATAAATAACTAAGTGTCTCTTTTTTTGAAACACAAAACACCAAAACACAAAGTAATAAAACAAAATTACATTTACAAATGGCTTTGCAACGACGGACGTGTTGATATTTTTCCTCCAACCTTCAACAAATTGATTCAAGCAATTTCACACGTACACACTATGCAGTCGCTCAACCCCTCTATAAATCCACCAACTTTCATTACAAATTATATATGCATCAAACTACATACCAAACAAACACATCGATCATACGTACATATATAACTTACTAGTAATTACAATGGCAATAAGGTTTTCTCTCGTAGCAGGAGTCCTCCTCGTTGTAGCCATGGTCGCAGTGACGGAGGCATACACCACCATCACTACCACCACTTTTGAGGACAACACATCATCTGGATCCGACTGCTATCAGCGGATAATGGGTCAGGAGATGCTTAGCCATTGTGGGATGTACCTCATGAAAAATGTTCAAGGTCTCAGCATCCACTAATATACAACTTAATTAACCTAAGGGATCGATTTTAATTTTTCCACAAATGACTAAACAATAAATTAAAGAAATGTATGCTTGAGATTTTTTATGAAATCATGCATATATGCGGTGATATATATATATATATATTTTTTGATCGATCAGGAGGAGGAAGCCAGATGATGCCCCGGGGCGAAGAAGAGGATCATATGCAACTATGCTGCATGCAGCTGAGGAACGTGGGTAAGGATTGCATGTGTGAGGGCCTTAAGATGATGATGAACCAGATGCCTGCAATGATGAAGGGCCAGATGATGAGCATGGCTCAGAAACTGCCCACACAATGCAACCTCTCGTCTCAACCATGCCAAATGCGTGCCGTCTGGTTTTAAGCATTTACGCGTACCTTTGTCGAATAAATAAAACGAGATTCACTATCACACACTCACACCATCGTGTGTAGTTTCAATGTAATATATAGTCCAATGTGGGTCTCGTTATTAATAAAACCGGACTTAATATATTATCATCCCTTCAATTTATATCTTGTGTTTTATGTTTCTTTACTTTATTCAATAGTGTGCTACTGTGGACGTTATAGACTTAGTGGCATAATTAACAACACTGGGTTTTATAACCATATGTAAAATGATTACTTCTACTTTGGTCAATGTTGTGGCAACCGTCACCACCCATCCACCATGGCACCGCATCAAGTCCACCATCATGACAATCCAATGGGGACGATGCAACCAACAAAAGCAATGAAGGGCCATCACCACCATCCAAGGTTACGTCCTAATTGGCTAATTTCCGCCAAGGGTTCAACAACAACATATTTGGGCAAAGGAACTTTGTCCACCACTTTTACTTAAGTGACGAAACCAGTGATAAACCACACACTGCCAAAGGTAACCACCGAAGACGGTGTAAGAAACCGCTACCAACAACCAAAAGCAAGAAGGCGACAAGATATAAAAGATTCTCTGTGAAAAGAAAATGATATATTATCCTGTACATAGCTAAAATATAACACATAACAATAATCAAAATTGTTAATCAACAAACAACTTATTGCCAAAGTTTAAAAAAAAGTAAACTGTGAATAACACATTGTACCAAAACTGTAAATTAAACCAACAAAACTTAGTGGCAAAAGTTAAAAAGAAAAAAAGTAACTTTGGAACAAGTTTGTGTTTCAATAAATATAAATATGCACTAACTAGTTCGATCATATTAAAGGGAGTATAAGCTGGTCGAATAAGATTCAACTGGAAAGTCTAAATTTTATAAAAAATTTAAAAAGACATATGGACCATTAGATCAATATATATTAAATAAAGATTAATAGCCTAAAAATACAACTCGACATAATGATAAACAGTTAGATCTTTTAATGTTAGGCCGAATGTATATTAGTCATTGCTCAATTAAGTTCTACCATGCATCTTTTTAAAATGTCGCATATAAAAATTGATGTATAAAAAACAATTTTTTAATACCAGTGCGACATAAAATTATTTTTTAATAACAATTATACCAAAAAAACAAGCATTTTTTTTTATTTTCTAAACGCATATATATTGATGTATAAAAAACAAACTTTTTTTCACATTTCAACTCATTGTGTTATTTGTCAGGTCATTATGTTATATTATAACTTGATGTAATATTGATGTAGTACCCACACATGTCCGGACGCATTTGTAATTTAGTTAATTACACAAGTTTTTTTTTTCTTTTCTAGTCTCACTTCACTGCATTCACTACACGAACTGGAAGGACAAGTAAATTGTTGGCATAGGCTATCCTGACTATAAATTTTGCCAACCACATGCATTATATTGTCGCGATAGCCTATGCCAAAGGCCAGACATGGCCGTCCTTGGCAAATTAAAGGGACATATTTTTTCTCAGCACAAGCTAGCCCAATATATGTATACTTGTAGTGTGTTGAATAAAGAATATGTACACAAGATCTATATATATATATATAGGGAATGTATAAGTGAAAAACTCAATTTTAACAAGAAAACTCAGGAAACCCATATAAAAGGCTGAGATTAAGCCACATCACATTTTTTTACTTATTTTGTCTTTTGCCATGAAGGACATAATTGTCATTTTACTTTCTCATTCTCCCAAGATCTGACAACCTCATCTCTCCCATTTATTTACAATATCATATCTCATATTTTTTTCAAATTGAATTCAAATCAAATCTAAAGTTCTCTTCAAACAATTCAAAATCAAACAAAAAAATGTCTCTTTGAATCATTCAACTTCAACAGTGGACGAATCATAGATGATGTTTTTAGTGGACGAATCATCCTCACCAACTTTCACCATCCCTCAATCTGTGTTCAAGATGTTGCCTTTTTACAATCTTCATTTGTTAAATCTATCGTTAGAGTGTTCAATTTGTAACCGGAGAAGAAGTTGTTGTTTCTAGATCTACGAAGAGACGGTACGGTTTCGGAATCGCCATCTCCTTTACCATTGCCGTCACTGTCACCATATGTTTCGGAATCGCTGTTCAACGTCGCCGTCATCGTCAGATCTGGCGTCGGTGTTGTGTTCATCTTCTCAGGCAAACTCTGCTCCTTCATCCTTCCGCACCGGTAACCGAAACTCCCTCTCTAATCGCATCTCCAGGTACCAAATCTACAAGTTTATAAACCTAGATTTGATCGAGATTTGATCGATATTTGACTAAAAACTGTTAATATTCTGTTGTGTTATTTTTGAGGGTTATATGAGGGGTTGGTTGAAGTTGAAATAAACGCATTAAGTGAGATCGATAAGTGTAAAAAAAAGAATATAAAAGTGGTGAAAGGTCATGCAAAACAAAAGGGTTATATGGATTCTGTTGTGAAATCACGCAAAACAAAAGATCAAAGGTTGATTAAGTCAAATAGTGCTAAACGTACACTTACTTTATTAACAGCAATATATATATAATTTCGGCCTATTATAAATAAATAACCATTAAACTTGCACTTAGAGTATCTAAACCTATAAATTAATTTATGGTTGGGTATGTAAGTTGCGGATAGAGAGAAACTGGTTTGGACCAATGTCTAAATAACCATTAAACTTGCACTTAGAGTATCTAAACCTATAAAATATTTACATTTAGGTTCTTAAGTTTTAGCTACATTATTATTTGTGTTTATGAAGTTTCAATTATAGTTTTATTATTTGCAATTCTCACCCCTTTAAGTTAGATTAGTTAGATAGCCCACTAACCCAACTAACTATACTAATTAAATGGATTTTATGAAACATGATTATTTATATAAAATAAGAGTTTTTATTTTTATAAAATATGTAACACGATGTAACATAGTACCAGTTAGTTTGCTTTATTGGGTTTTATAAAATTTCAGTTATGTAACATATGTAATTTTAATTTTTTTAGATCCAACTATGTAATACGATGTCATAAAATATGTAACACCATGTAACATATGTAACTTTGCTTTTATATAATTCCTTAAAACCTCATATTTTTTAGTGTAACAATATGTAACAATCTAGTTTTGTTGTAACATTTATGGACTAACACCTTAAACCAACTAGTTTTGATTTTTTATAAGTTATGTAACACAGTGTAACTTAAGTACCAGTTAGTTTTGTTTTAATAAAATATGTAACACGATGTAACATGTCTGACTGACGCTTAACCATATAGTTTTGTTTTTAATAAAATATGTAACACAATGTAACAAATGTACTAGTTATTTTTTCAAGTGTTTTTAACCATCTAGTTTTGTTTTTACTGTTCGAGTGCTTGAAATACGTACCGGTTAGTTTTCAACAGGTTGTTCAAATTTCAGTTAAATATGTAACAATATGTAACTTATATAATTTTGTTTTTTTAAAATTTAAGTTAAATATCTAACAATATGTAACTTTGATTTTTTATTAATGTATAGGATTTTATAACAACTTTCTATAAGTAAATAGTTCCAACTAAAATATGTAACACAATGTAACATATGCAATACTATGTCAGAATTGACAAGTAATGTTTTTCAGTTTTTAATAAAATATGTAACACGATGTAACATGTTTGACTGAAGCTTAACCGTCTAGTTTTGTTTTTAATAAAATATGTAACACGATCTAATTACAAATGTACTAGTTATTTTTTCAAGTTTTTTTAACCATCTAGTTTTGTCTTTGATGTTCGAGTGCTTGACACACGTGCCGGTTAGTTTTCAACAGGTTGTTCAATTTTCAGTTAAATGTGCAACAATATGTAACTTATGTGATTTTGCTTTATTGCTTTTTTAAATTTAAGTTAAATATGTAACAATATGTAACTTTGTTTTTTTATTCAAATATGTATACGATGTAACATATTTAACTTTGATTTTTTTAAAGATCCAAATATGTAACAAGATGTAATAAAATATGTAACACGATGTAACATATGTAACTTGTCGGATTGACACTTAATCCATCTAGTTTTTTCTTTTTTGTAGCTAAAGGAACTTTTGTATCAAAGATGAAGAGATTATCAACAAACGAAGCATGTATGAAGCATGATTGAAACTGTGTAACACTATGTAACAAACGCAATCCATACAGTTTTGTTTTTTTAAAATGTATGTAACACGATGTAACAAATGTAATCCTTCAGTTTTTAATAAAATATGTATCACGTTGTAACATATGTAACATGATGTAACAAACATAACATGTCCATTCATTTTTGTTAATATGTAACAAGATGTAACAAACCTATTAACTAGTGTAACAATGTGTAACAAACGTATCAGCTAATGTCATTGAAATAAAAAAAGTAGGAGAGAGAAATTATAAAGTATGTGAGAGAAATTATATTAAATTGAAAAGTAGGAGAGAGAAATTATATTAAATAAAAAAAGTAGGAGAGAGAAATTATATAAAATTAAAAAGTAGGAGAGAGTGTGTACTTGTGGCATGAAGTCAAATGACTATAATGCCCATATGGTACTTTTTAATATTAAAAAACAATATAAAAAGTCAGATTTAATGAGAGCCATTGATCTAATAAGATCAATGGCTATGGTAAGGTTTCTAGAGTTTTCTTGATATACTTGGGTTTCCATTCTAGCCATCCCCTATATATATATATATATATATATATATATATAAAAGGGAAATTAAGCTTAATTAATCCGGTACGTTTTATTAATAATGAGAGACATGTACATAAGAGGGATATATTACATTGAACCAACATGCATGCACGTACACGATGGTGTGATAGTGAATCTCATGATCTATCTTATTGATCGGCCGGATCGTGATCACTGACGGACTTAACTAAATGTATAGGTTGCGAGATGACGTCTTTGGATTGATTGGATGGGAGGAGAGTTTGCATTGTGTGGGTAGAGTCTTAGCAATCGTCATCGCCTCATTTATCATATCACTTAGTTTAGTCCACACCGGGTCGCTCAACACCGTTATGGTGATGCCCAAACACATGCACTCTTCATCAACAACCTCCTGCAGCTTAATCAGCTCCATGCAGCACAGTTGCTTTTGTTCTTCTGCCGATTTCATTATTCTCCCACTCCCCTTGCTAATTTCTACTTCTAATTAAACACATGCAGTACATTTATATATATCACCACACGTGACGCACACATGATCATATCGATCGATGAAATAATTAGCTTCATTAATTTTACATATTAATGTACCGGCCATATATGACTTTTAATTTATCGGTTGCATGTAACTTTTCGTGTGCTCGATCGTATATATATGCTACTTTTAATTTCTAAGGTTAATTTTTGTGTAAATTAGTTAAGCCTCCATATATAGCCATGCAAGTGGATCAAGCTTAATAACTACCTAACGTTTTCTAACGGGTTGGTCTTGAATATGACTAGAATAAAAGTCAATGTTTATTTTAAAATATCAAAAAGTCGATAGTCATTTTTGTATAAACATGAGTCTAAAATGCTCATTAATTTTATGATTTTCCTATATTATATATATAAAGATTATATATGTATATTCTAGAGCATGGAAAATGCATTAAATAAAAATAATTCAGTTTTTTTATCGAAATAATAATTAAGTTAAACGTGTTACTTTCATATATGTACGTCATCCTGGCCATGAATATTCGATCATATTATGTTCGGATCATCGGATGCATGCGTCTAACATGCATGGTTTTTGAGTTTGTGTCAGGTTAGATGATCAACACGTACACGATCGAACACAACCTTGTTTTAGAACCTCAAAATTGTGATCGAATGTGTGATTTAATTAATTATCATTTGTTCGGGAAAATTAAATCTTTATATGGATGCTGACCTTTAACAGTGTCAATAAGGTATAACGCGCATTGGTTGAGTACGCCATGACGCATTACTTGCGTATAGCAGTCTCCGCTTGCTTTCTGGGGTTTCTGCTCAAAGGTGGTCGTGACGATGGTTTTTGTGGAAGCCTCCGTCAGTACCGACACCATGAGGAGAACTCCCATGACTGCAAAAACTTGAGAAAGCCTTGCCATCGTACGTAGGTATATATATATATGGTGTTTTTGATGTATGATAATATTGTGTTATGAAAGTTAATTGATGTATAAATACGTACAGCTGGTAGTTGGACATGCATGGTGATCGAGTACGTGTGAAATTGCTTGTTGAGGGATGGAGGAAAAATGTTAACACGTCATACTTGCATGCATTTTCATCAAAGCCATTTGTGATATTGTAACTTTGCTTTGTTACTTGGAGATATATGGCAGTGTTTGGTGTGTTTCTCGAGAATTAATGTACGTTGTCCCAACATATATGGTATTAAATACAAGCAGATCTATTTCTGTTTTGTGAGGGGACCGTGTGTTGATTTTTACCTAGTTAATTAAAAGGCGTGATTGTAAACGTAAACATCCTCACATCATGTTGTTGTGGTGAAGTTAACGTATCGATCACATAAAAGAAATGTATAAAGTTAACGCAACAGATTAATTTTGGAGTTTGATCTAAGTATACTTGGTTGTAAAATCTTGTTCCATACATACCCGTCTAATTTTATCAAATAATTACTCGTCAGGTATCATGCATACCATTATATAGTTTGTAAAAAATTACATGTTGCGAATTCCAATTACAAATTGCTATTATAATTATATTATATTTAAAGTATGATAACATACAAATTAATAAGTTTTATTATGCGTACGTATAAAAATATCAATGAATTTTTTTATACAATTTCATGCATATCATAACTTCAAACATAAAAAATACTATTAAATACATATTCCAAAAAAAATAATGTTCCACGTAATGAACCTACTAAAATAGAACATTATTAGAAAATGATTAACGTAAAATGAAAATAGAAACAGAAAGAAATACAAGGAATATGGTTCAAGTTGGAAGTTTTCAAAACTAATTCCATACCCATCATGCTCCAGGTATACTGGTTCTAGATAGGGCTGGCATATCATGTATATATAATATACGTATCTGTTAAGACACGAACATGAAACTTGTTATTTGTACACAACATGATAACTTATCGTATATATGTTTCTCATGCATATACATGTTTATAACAAGTATACACGATAAGACTTGATGGATTTAGTGTTTAGAAATTAGAATTTAAGAAATTAGGGTAAATAATGTTATACTATATTATATTTTTAGTTTTAAGTAAATTATAACATGTTCTAACAATTACTAACAGAGACTAATATTTACTAACAGATAGCAGGTAAGTTACCTATTTAATACACGAAAATTAACATGTAGATTCGTGTCTATCTGTTTCGTACCTGTTACCTGTTAAGGACTTACCTGTTACATGATAAAATCATGTAAGTACATGTTATGTATTCATTTTCATATATAAAATTACTAGCCCTACTCGGCTACTCCTACTTCCAATTCTAACTTCGGGCCCCAAGTTCCCTTGATTGTTCATGTTAAATAGTCGGATAATTTGTTGGGCCTGTAAAGGAGGAAAACGCCGGTAGTGATTCTACATTTGTACGGTTGGTTTGGGTTCATATAAAAAATGTTATTGTATTACTTCCTTCTTAATTTAAAAATATAAAGTTAGTCATATTAAATTATTATTTTTTTAGTGTCATTTGGCAGTAATATCCCTTAAGAATAAATATTATATTGGTCCATCATATGTACGTTTTGATAAAGCAGGATTTCGATCTACAAATCTGCAACAAACTGATATGATCAAACGAGACAATTCCACACAATATGATTCGATCTAACACAAGCACAATATACTCATAAAATTCTCTTGTATTGATCAATAGCAATTACAATACGTGATAATAGAAAAGCTCTCTTCTAAAGAGTTACAAGATGCTATTTATAGATCAACACAACTTAGCTAGAAACTATTTACATAAAAGTCCATATACTATATACAAAAGACATATTACAAAGATAAACAAACAATGCTAATCTATCTGATCTAACAATACCCCCCCTTAGATTTGCATTTGAGTTGATCTTTAATAGTCTTCTGGTTCATCTTTTACATCGAATACTCGAATAGTGGCTTTGAAGCATGTGTCTCTTCATCTTTTATGGCTCGAAGAATACATGACTTGAACTTTTCAGCGGTTTTGGCTTGAATTGGCTTTGAATCATTTGTCAGAATCTTAATCTCAACCATTCTCTTCAATGTATCCAGTGAAACACCTGCAAGATCAACATTAGCATAAAACATGTATGGTTTCTTCACTCCTTTCGCCCTGACTTCAAGAGTTCCTTTAGACGTGATTCTCATGAAATCAATGTCCTTAATTTCAATCTTTACCAAGTTAGCATACAACAGTGCTTTTCTTAGCTTGATCTTTTCTGTTACAGCACCAATCACTTCAAACATAATCTTAAAGAGTTTTCTGTCAGCATCTGCAACTTCTGACTTTAATTTCTCCAGCCTTTGACCTCGAAGATAATCGATATAGCTAAGATGCAGCAATTTTAACTCAAAGGTACCAAAAATAGTAATCATATCGTTATCCCAATCATCTAAGTCTCGAACCAGCTTCAGCTCATATGTTTCCTCGTGATAGAAAACTTTAAGAATAGGCTTCGAACTTTGTGTTCCATCAAAAACCTTCACACCCGGATATGTCACTTTGTCAAAATAAGGGTCACTGAATTCATCAAGATAAATGTCACGACTTGACACATTCTTTTTATTTTTCTTCTTCTGAGACAGGTAAGCATTGTCCTCTTGTTGACCCCTTTTTGTAGGTATTGAGGCATTCGACTAATTCCAGCATCCAACAACATTTCTAATTTTCTTCCTCTATCAGCCTTTGTATGATTAATTAGTGGAAGTTTGTGCAGTTCCTTCAAATTTTAAACTGGTAGTTTGAAAATGCTTGTGTAATAGTGATAGACATCACATATACCAATAACTCTCTTGATCTGAAAAGCATCAAGATCTCATCATACTTCCAGGTAATGATCTTGACATCTTTAGTTTTGTCAGACACAAGCATTGAGTCCAACAACTTAGCAATTGATTGTCCTTTGTTTAATAGTGAACGAACAATATCACCGTCTGTGCTTGCCTTGTTTCACACTTCTCTAGTATCCAAGGACATGTTGTAAGCCTATGTTTCACTTGGAAACATGTCAATCAGATCTTGATGTTTCTTGTGCATATCTTCAGGCGTTGATATAAGAGGAATTTCTTTCGGTTCAAGCACCCTGAACTTTTTGAAACTCCAAAGTACTTGAAGGTAACAACGGTCAATAACCAATAGTTAAAGGTGATTAAATCCAATAGTCCATTGTTAAAAGTAAAACATATATGAATAACTTACTAAGTGTCTCTTTTTTGAAACACAAAACACCAAAAGACAAAGGAATAAAACAAAATTACATTTACAAATGGCTTTGCAACGACGACGTGTTTATTATTTTTCCTCCAACCTTCAACAAAGTGATTCAAACAAATTTCACACGTACACACCATGCAGTCGCTCAACCCCTCTATAAATCCACCAACTTTCATACCAAATTATATATGCATCAAACTACATACCAAACAAACACATCGATCATACATATATAACTTACTAGTAATTACAATGGCAATTATAAGGTTTTCTCTCGTAGCAGGAGTCCTCCTCGTTGTAGCCATGGTCGCAGTGACGGAGGCTTACACCACCATCACTACCACCACTTTTGAGGACAACACATCATCTGGATCCGACTGCTATCAGCGGATAATGGGTCAGGAGATGCTTAGCCATTGTGGGATGTACCTCATGAAAAATGTTCAAGGTCTCAGCATCCACTAATATACAACTTAATTAACCAAGGGATCGATTTTAATTAATTTTTCCACAAGTAACTAAATAATAAATTAATTAAAGAAATGTATGCTTGAGATATGATTTTTTATGAAATCATGAATATATGTGATGATATATATATAATATTTTTTGATCGATCAGGAGGAGGAAGCCAGATGATGCCCCGGGGCGAAGAAGAGGATCATATGCAACTATGCTGCATGCAGCTGAGGAACGTGGGTAAGGATTGCATGTGTGAGGGCCTTAAGATGATGATGAACCAGATGCCTGCAGTGATGAAGGGGCAGATGATGAGCATGGCTCAGAAACTGCCCACACAATGCAACCTCTCGTCTCAACCATGCCAAATGCGTGCCGTCTGGTTTTAAGCATTTACGCGTACCTTTGTCGAATAAATAAAACGAGATTCACTATCACACACTCACACCATCGTGTGTAGTTTCAATGTAATATATAGTCCAACGTCGGTCTCGTTATTAATAAAACCGGACTTAATTAATTATCCCTTTTATATGATCGATCGATCTTGTGTTTCATGTTTGTGTATATATTGAAAATATATACATGTAACAAACTAATTGTCATACATAATACTAACACTTCCATTCTTCCTCTCCAAATCATTAATATGAAACATTAGTTCAAGAAATTAATTACTTGCTATTTTATGACTGAAATTTAACAGAATTGTAACATTTTTACAAAGAACTAATTACTAAATTAACATACCAATTTGTACTCAACACTTCTATGTTGTATCAACTCATAATGAACATAAAAAACGCAACAAGACTAGCCCAAAACAACCCTATTGGAGACCCGCGACTTCCACAGGAACGTCTTGGCAGTCTTTTAGGCAACGCACATTCTTCCCCGTTAAACACTACCCTAGACGGAAACCCATCACCACGCGCCACTCGTATTCTCGGTGTTTTCTTCTTCAAAAAGGATATCACTGACTGTTGCTTTCCTGGCACTGGCGGTTCCCCTTGTTTCGACCCGTTTGTTAACCCCACCAAATAGTTCAAACCAGGCAAACCTTGCATAAAAATCGTCTTGTTCACCTTTGGCAATTTCGTTCCGTTAAATGAATAAACATTTTCAAACCCAACAAAAGCTCTCTTCATACGGACCGCCATGAACCAGTCTTCAAACGGCCTTCGGTTCCAGTTAAAAAGAGTCACCCTCGCTGTCCACCCGGTTTTATAGTCACTATCAACATGCCAGTTCAAACTCACTGGACAGTTATCCGGGCACGGCAGCTTTTTAGGTAAATCAAAATGCTTGATTTTAGCCCACGCCCGGGCCTTAATTGTTCTGTTAGCAAACGGGACCAGTAGCGCTTCAGCAGGAAGTCGAAGCGCTGCTGCATCCTCATCACATTTTGCTGTATTTTCGTCCTCGCAACCACAAGCACAAGTGTTGCAGGGGACGACTGATTCAGCATAATAAGCCGAAAACGAAACGCAGCATTGAGCTGTTTTTGGTTTTGGCTTAGTTATGTTACAAGCCACCTGATATGTGGCTATTGCAGTGACCGTTGCTTCAAGGCCGCTCGGGTCAGGTGTTTCCGTCGGGTCGATCCTAACAGGCTGACCACATTTGTAATGCGGGTTAACGAAGCCTTCAATTTTCCAGTTTTGCGGTGGGTTGATTGCGGTTCGGTTTAGATCAGGAGGAAGTTTGAAAACATTCATCTGAAAAACCGATTTGTCTTTCATTGGATTCATAATTTTCGGTAGAATGCTTCCGTTTCGACAACAGTAAGGCAACTTTCCAACCTTTTCGTCATCTTTCATCGTCGGGGGGAGGTCGGAGATTATGGGTTTCTTCTGGCAGTTCATAACCTTCGAAAAATCGAAGTCTTGATAGTATTGGCCCGCAGCACTGTAAAGGCATTCGGAAGGATCTTTACGGCGAGTGAAGGCACCACGCATGTCGTATATGAACTCGTTTCGCATCCATTCAAAGGTTAAGTTCCAGTGATCAAGGCGACCGAGGGGGTGGTGGTTCTCAATGGTGACCTGAGCTTGGTAATTGCCTTTATACGCCTGTATAACGTCGTATATGATGGAGAGATCGGCTTTTTGTCGAGGGAAGAACTTGAGTGTTGTCTTCTTCTTCTTTTTGTATTTTGGATCTTTTGTGCAACATGCGTGCATTGATTCTGTTTCATCAAGAAAAACATTAGTTCTGGCCTTCTGGGTACCAATTAAGTTTCTGAAATTAGAATAAGAGGGTTGTTTGTTTGTCCCGTTACTATGTTTTTAAGTTTGTAACCATTTTAATTTGAAACAAGTAACGGGACAAGACTTTTGGACAAAAGTTCGATCATAGTGTAATATTAGTTACACGTCCTGGATAGAAGCACATACTGGCTTTTGTGGTTGCTTTGGGACACTTAAACCCTTCGTTTTCGAGCTTAATATTCTTAGGCATGACATTACCACCAAGGTTCACACCAAACATGGTCCCTTTGATCTTAACCTTAGCGGACATCTGAGTCAAATCACCAGCCGTATCAATGGCGGTCTTCATATCCGCCTGTGGATATCCTGTGAAACGCGTTCCGTTCTTCTCAACCTTCATGGGAAAACTATCACCATTAAGAACCGTTGCACCATCAACCGACACCAAGATCTCGTCATGCTGGAAACCAATCAATGCCTGCCATGATTTTAACTCAGTTGTTCCGGTGTTGACGAGTATTAGCTGTGATTTGAAAGCCCACGATTGCGCGGTGACGTTTTTTAGACGTGGGTACTCTTTTTGTCGTGAATCGAAGGTATATTGTAAGAAGATACCGTTACACGCTTCAACTTCCTTCGGTAGCCTGATTGCCTCATCCTGAGCGATAGCCATGCAAAATTGATAAAGAAACAGGAGAAGCCATGATATCCATGGCACTCTCATATCCTTATTTTGATGGTGTTTTCGATGTCTTCAAGATTAGTTATATGTTAGATTAATGCTTGTGGTGGTTCACGTGGCTGTGATGGTGTTTGTGGTGGTGGAAAGGGGATCAGCGGCGGTCTGGCGGAAGAGTGATGAAATAAGAGGGTTGCTAATAATGGAAAGTTGGGAGTGAGACCATTTCAGCTGCATTCTCTTCCCCAGTTTTAGAGCTTAAATAGGAATCAGATCTGAGACACTACATTTGCACCCATAAGATCGATTATATAACTTTGCATAATGTTTTTCTCTAGGTATTTTGTCTTAAAATATAAAACTTTCTTTTACCAAATAAACTTCACCAAGAAAATAAGTGACTTAAATATACACATTATATTTCAGAATGGGACTTAAACCTTCAACAACTTGCGAAGACCACCAAGGCAAGGACCATTTAATAATATACAGTTAACTTACTATATTATGATAATTACGATGAATCTATAGTTAATTTATTTACTTTATTACGAGCTTTGGATATAAATCTCGCAAAAAGCCAAGATAGAGCTTTGGTGAACTCAAGCTTGGCTTATTCAAATTGTATTTACAACACATACAACATAGTTATATCACTACTCAGCATATACAATCAACCTGAGTTAGGATATTCAAGTGGAAGAAAAAAATCATTTACCCATTTTTCCACCACTATTATTGTATAACTTTACCAATATATAATATTTTCAAATTCCTATGAGGGTTCATATCTGACAAGCATATAAAATCATTTTTTTCTCTCAAATACTGCAACTTCGGATGAGATTTCTAGAATCTTTTTCTAACACAAAACCAAAGTTCATGAAAGGTACACAAGTAAACTGTTCTACATGTTCTGAGTTAACTTTGGTTCCAAGGATTTATGTTTTACGTACACTGGTTCAAGCAACTGTAATTTCATCTGCAGCGCTTAAATCCTCGACAAACTGTGATTTAGGTTCCAAATCTATAAACTGGTTTGACTGGCTTGCCAGATGCGCAATGCTGACCCGACCTTCACGCTTGATATAGTCTGCAACTGCCTGCATTTCTTCATGCGAAATGTATATGTATTTTCCTCTATCGTCCATCACACCCGATAATCTCCCTGTATGAAGAAGAAACTAGTATCTAAATTTGAAAAAAAAATACTGCATATCTAAAGTTTACAGTGAACAAAACTGAAGTCCAATAATCTGATATTTTGAGTTGTAATGATGGCCACAAAAAGTTGCTATTAGTTAAAAATTTACTTTAAACAAAAATGAATGAGAGTATCAACTTATCATACCCATATCTTCCAGTGAGGTGATTCGATTGATACAGTCCTGTAGTATAAAACAAAAGTATAAGAATATCATAGAAACCACAATAGCTGGTTACCGTTGAAACAAGAGTTCAGAAATAGAGGCAGGATGATGGTGTGTAACGTGACGGTTGACCCACAATCACTTTTCATCCATTTTTTTACTTATTATTAAAAAGTTTGAAATGTTGATAATGATTAGAATACAATATAATAACAATAATAATCTTCAACCTTTGAACAAAATGGTTAATGAGGTTACATGCTTTAACTGTCAAAAATAAACTTTGGTAGCCCAAACAACCCATAAACAAGTAAATAGATCAAAAATGGCACCTTTGTTTACAACTATCAGCTCTTGCACGATCAGATATAAATAGAGACTTGAAACTTACTAGAAAGTAAAACAAAACACTTAAAAGTTGACACAAAATCATCAAAAAATGAAAGTAGCACCTGAGTCCTTAGTTTAAATTCTGCAGCAAGATCTTCCAACGGGACACATTTCTGTTTCTGCAAGTTCAAGAACAGTTAACAACCGTGACTTATGAAATCATTTTAGAATCCATTGCCATCAAGATAAAAGTCAGCATCAATTCAAATTATATTAATCACAAACGAAAGATAAACCTTAATGTACTCCACAAAATCAAAGAGCAGACCCTGGGTTCCATCTTGAACTTCATTTTCCATAGTACCTTCAGCATCTATTGAAAACTCTCCTTTCCATTTCTCAAACTCTAAAGCTGCTGCTTCCTCCTCTTTCGCTTTTCGAGCCTCAGCTTCTTCTTCCTGATTGGATAAATCTAATTATTTAAACAAGGTATTCAAAACTTTATAAAGAGAAACAACTAAAATATATGCCTAAGCGGAAAACATAAACCAACCAGCATCCGTTCCCTTGCTTCATGTTCCTCATCTTTCCTCCTGCGCATTTCTGCATAACGATCTTGTTTTGTATTTCTTGACTCCCTTGCAGCCTCTTCAGCCTTCAAGTGGATAATAAAAATTCAATTAAGAACTCTAATATACCGCTTAGTTGAAAGAACCAGTTGAGATTCTATTAAAATCATGTTTCTTGATACAATGAAAGCGTTATATTGGATTTTGTAGTTGATTTTTGGTATATTGTGCTGGCCAAAGTCAGAGATAAACCTGTCGTTGTGCTTGGCGTTCCTCTTTCTTCCTTCCTTTCTTCTTCGATGCTTTCGCATTATAATATTCCCCTTCAACACCTTCTTCATCACTTCCATCTTCAGTTTCTGCTTCAAAGTTCAATCCACATTAGTTATCAGTGAACACATATGCTGTTACTATCATTTCTTAATACACCAGATTTAATGTAACTAAACTTTAAATGCAGTAGCAAAAACCTTCTACAGTTTGTGGAGCAGAAGATGTGCTCGCAGCTGAAGTATGTCTTCTGCGCATCCGACTACGCGCACCAGCAGGTCTTACAACAGCTTCCCTCTGCTGAATCTGCTTACATCAAATATTAGCAACACACAAAACAATTGTTACTTGAAAGATCATTAATATCTAACTATCAACAGCTTTAAAATTAGAAACCCTAAACCCTAACCTGTGGTTGTTCTTCATGCATATCATCACGAGATTGCACAACCTGACGGCGTTTCCATAAGTAAAGTGGAATTAGGGCAACAAGAAGAAGCATGGAAAGGATTGCCACAATTACATCCTCCATCGTATCTGATCATATAAACAATTCAATTTCAGTCATTTCAAAGCAATAGATAATAACAGATTAACAAAGGATACATTCATCTGTATAAATCAAATGAAATCGAATCAAATAAAAAACACACGATTAACTTCAAACTATTAAGAAATTATGCATATATAAATCGATTACGTAATTAGGGATTCACCGTGCTTTAGCTTCAGCTAAAGTTGAAGATACAATTGGTTTAGGAAATAGAAGCTTTCGTCGGATTCGTGATCGCCGGTGTTATGCCGTAAAGTTGCTGATTTGCAGAGAGAGAGATCGGTGCGGTTAAGAGGTTGAGAGTTTGTAAAAGTTGAAGTTACGTGAGACTGGGGTGTGGGTATTGGGTTCAGTGGCGAGTTATTCACGGGTTAGAGCAGCGAACTTATCAGGTTTAACTGTTTAAGGTTCAAGTCTCGTCTATAATACGCAGTGTTTTGAAAACGGAACCGGACTGGTCGGGCCGACCGGTTAAACCGGGAACCGAGCATGGAACCGATTCGGTTTAGAGGTTTGAACCGCTCTAGTCGTGAACCGGCAGGTCGCAACGGTCCGACCGGTAGAAAAATAGGTTGGTCCGGAAATTTTTAAAATTTTTCTATATTTTATGTATTTATATTTAAAAATCATCCGGTCCTTTAATCCGGTTCGACCGTCCGACCAGTCGGACCGTTGGACACCGGTTTGATGTCCGGTCCGGTTTTGAAAACATTGATAATACGGATAAGTCTATGCTAATCAGTTGAGCTTAGATAAGTGTGTAATTTATCGTTTTAAAAAGTTAAATTTGTTAATGTCTTGTTTTTCCGTTATATTTGAATAGTAAAGGTGAGACTATATAATTAGGTATAATTGCACGGTTAACTCGAATCAAGAACTAGTTTGATTTTAGAATTGGTTTTTGGTGTAAAAATTAAAATTTATGTAACTGGTGCCGGTTCTTGTAAAACCGGTTTCAGTTCCTATAAAACAGGTTCCGGTTCTTAAAAGCCGGTTTTTGTCTATGAGATGGGCAGGAACACGAGGCTGCTGCAAATCTTCATTATCTATCGGTCCTTCATTTAAAGTCTATGGTCATTAATTTGTTTATATTATTTTAGACTAAATAAGTTATAACATTAACAACATTAAACATTACGAGATATATAGCTCATAAAATATTAAATAAATAACAATACTAAAACATATCGGTTTTTTTAGGAACCGATTCTTCTAGTAACCAGTTTTTCCAATGACCGGTTTTTGTAGGAACCGGTTCTGGTTCTTTTGAAACCTAAAATTTGAAAAAAATAATCGAACCTATTAAGAACTTCCGGTTCGGTTATTGTACAACCGATTCTTCTAAGAACCGGTTTTCAGTTCCGGTTTTTTTGTGCACCTCTACCTATTGGTAAGGCTTTGACATTTGGTACATATGGTTACCAATTTTGTTCTCGCAAATAGTAAGTGTTATTTTAATTTAAAAGTAAGATCAAGTAGGTTTGTCCTTAAAAATTTTTCTATACTAATAAATGAGAAAATATTCCATCATTTGTCATTCAATTAAATTATCCATCTAAACACAAAATTTGTAAAGTATTTATGCATAATAAACTATAATTATGTCTTTGTTTTAAGATTTCAACTAAATAATGAAATTAATTTAGATATTTAAACTTTTTTTTCCCTTTTGTTTTGTTTCATAATAATGTCTTTTTTTAAGACTTCAACTACATAATGATGTAGAATAAGATATTTACATTTTTTTTTGTTTTTTTGTTTAATAATGTATTTTTTAGATTTTAAGTAAATAATGAAATTGAATTAGTTATTTGTATTTTTTTTCTTTGTTTTTGTTTTGTTTCATAATAATGTCTTTTTTTAAAATTTCAAATAATTAATGAAATTAAATAAGATATTTATAATTTTTTTTGTTTTTTATTTATGGATGATTGAAATTATATTATAATTAACTTTTAATATAATAACTCCTATGCAAAGAATCAAACATTAAAACATTTATTTTATAATATGTTTTAAAAAAGCGTTATAATTATCATATCTCAATGCAAAATCATTAAAATTTAAAAACATATTGAATATAATCAAAATGCCATGTTATCTTTTTTTACCATATAACATGTCAAGTTACTAACCGTGTAACACACGAGTACTAGTCTAGTTAGAACATTGTATATTACTATTTGTTATTGTAGTTTAGGAGGAAATTATAATAAGGTAGGTATGTCCATAAAAAAACATAAAAAAGTTAGAACATTATATATTAGTTAACTGCCCGCGCTACGCTCGAAACACAATTCAAGTGATGGTTTTAAAGATGTTCATGAATGTTCCATTTAGTTTTGAGACAAAACCGTGGTAAAACGGAACACATGATATATTTTTAAAATTAGATTTTTAGTATAACAATATTATACTCAAATTAAAGAGAATAAAGTGCTTAGTTTTATGGTGTAGTTTTTTTTAAAATCATATAAAAATATTATGTATATTTATAAAACACTCAGATCTTTAATTGTATGTTATTATTAACTTTATCCATAAGTTTCATTTTTAAACCCTATCAAATATAAACCGATTCACGGACAACCCCTTGTAGTAAAGAGTTAAAAATATAAATACTCTTAAATTTTTCAGAATTCTCCAAAATATTAGAGGACCAAAAATGTAATTAGTTTTATTATAATAAATTTTATATACATATTTTAAATAAAAAATCATTATTGTGAGATTATCTTTCAAATAATACCACATAAGCTAAAAGCTATGAAAATATGACACATAGGATTTTTTTTATTTTGATATATTATATAAGGAGTGGGATTTTTTTTATGTCAATTTCAATAAAGTATATATTTCATTTTTTAATACTCGGTGTACGTCTACATGTGAATCCGAAGATATCAATGTCTGTTCCATGCCTTTATCATAGTTAATACTAGTGGTTAGAATGGATTCAAACACTTTAAATTACAAATCCAATTAAATTATTTTAAACAAAATATTAGTAATAAGTCTTTTAGTTTATAAATTAGAATAAATAACAACTGATGTGTTATTTAATATTTACAGCTGAACTAATGGTTTATAATGTGGTATATTTTCAACTATTTTCAATTATGACTGTTATTTTGTTCCTAAACTCCGGCATTATACAATAATTATTCTATGAAAACTAACTAAAACATTTTAAACTATTATAGAATCATTCCAAAAGAAGAAAAATAAATGAAAAACAGTATAAAACAAGACTCCAAATATATTTCTTAATCGAGGAATAAAAATCTTTCTAGTATGGGCTATGGCGTCAAGGAATATGCTTTTACAAAGAAGATCGAATGCTGGGACCTATAAACAGTATAAACTTTTTTTTAATGCTCCAAGGACTAAGACACATAACCTTTTCAAGATGAACCCTCTAGCCTCTAAAAAAACCAATGAGAGTCTCAAATTACATGGTATCTAGTTAAAACGAGTCCAACAAATGGTCCGACAAGACCCCAAATTTGATAATTGATCGGTTATGACAATATCAATTAGAAACGTAAATTTAAAAATTGCTTAGCGTTTAAAAAAGAATAGACAAGTAAACTTATGGAGTGCATCATTACATTTTTTTTCCCGAACGGCGACTTTCAATTTATGCAATCAGCCGGTCGCATCCTTCGCAATGGGAACCCACCACCCCACTCCGGTCAATATGTTGTCTTAACCGGGCCCATTTGACATCGGAGTTTGACTAGGCGTTCAACCGGGAAAACCAATGGGGTTTTTCCTGAAAAATCTCACAGGTAGGGGGGTTAGAACCCTGGACCACCACTGTAAAACCGGACGTTTTCAACCAGCTAGGCTGGAATCATTATCATTACATGATATGTGTTGTCACAACAAAGGCAAACAACAATTTTTAATGA
The DNA here is from genome assembly GCA_030867185.1 of Tagetes erecta. Taxonomy (NCBI): domain Eukaryota; kingdom Viridiplantae; phylum Streptophyta; class Magnoliopsida; order Asterales; family Asteraceae; genus Tagetes; species Tagetes erecta. The sequence continues at coordinate 52,924,948 of CM061486.1, read as the reverse complement.
TATGTGACTCAACAATGGCAAATAAAAAGTGACCCAATGTCGTTGTTTGAAAACATTTGGGCTAACATAAGGCTAAGTTCTCGGCTTTAATACATGGTTTAATTTTAATATTTTTCAAATTTTGTAATATGTTTTGTTTGTTTTGGTTTCTTTCTAGCTTAATAAAGTTACCTTATTGTCGATAAATTAAAAAATAAAAGAAGAAGAAGAAGAGGACAAGAGATGCATCATCGATCTTCCATTCATAACAACCCACATGAAAACAAAATGTCCACTAAAATGACATTGATTTTATTCAAATTCATGATTCTCCTAAATATTTACCCCTTCATTCAAGCATCCACAATCTCACTGGAATCAGCAGCAGCAAGGATCATCTCCGGCTGCATGTTTGCGACACTGGTTCCATCCAAAGCATTCGGTAGCCCCAACGCCTTCAATGCCAAATGAGCCGCCTTCTGTCCAGATATCATCATAGCCCCAAATGTTGGTCCCTGAACATCACAAACCATTAATCAGTTTATGCCGTACATGGATCACTTTTGGTAACAAAATTAAAAATTGAGAGCATCACTAGTCAGTCGAACTGTTAGTATGAATTATTATTAACAAATAATACCATTCTTGGAGATCCGTCAATCTCTGCAACTTCCATTCCGGTGACAATCATACCAGGAACCACCTCTCTTGTCATCTTCACAATTTCATCTTCAGCAGTGTTCATGTCAAGAGCTTTCATTCCAGGAACGCTTTCAATCATCCCAACGCTCCTCAACCGCTTCACCCCGGTGGCACCCATGGGACCATCATGACCACATGAGCTCACCACAACCTTAGCTTCCATCACATTTGGGTCCATGCACGACTGTGTGTCATGGTTCATGGACACCAAAGCCCAGTTGGTCACAACACCACCTACTCTTCCATTCTTGATGATCAAATCCTCTGCTGCAACCGCGTTGAACAGCTTCACATTTGGTCTAGCCAAAAGCTTGCTCATGATGGTTGATGTGAACAGAGCAGCGTGCTTGATGACCACGTAGTCTTCTTGCTCGTCGTACTCGATCTCGAGCTCGTCCAGGAAGTGGTGTGCTGGTTTGCGGACAACCATGGCCGAGAACAGTTGTCCTCCGAGCCATGCTCCACCACCAGGGCTCACAGACTGCTCAATGATGGCTACCTGTGATTGTTTATTGTTTAATTAGCACTAATTATGCATGTAATTTAGATAAAAAGTGCAAAATCTGCATAGTTTTTGTTTTGTATTTCTAATTTAATAAGATCTATTACAAGTGGAGATGACTGACCAACGTCAGAGTAATTGGATTATTCAACTTTTTTGTTAAAATATGATTTAAATCAATATCATATCTACGTCATCATTTACAAACAAATAACAGCTGATTGTAGATTCGATAAACAAATTAGAGCAGATAAATTCAGAATATTCATACACGATCTAAAAAGTATTAGATTGACTGATTGCGCATATACGCACACGAAATTGAAATCAATTTTTATGTCTAATCATATATATCGGATCATTATAGCCGAAATTTCATCAATATTTATAGATTGTAGCATTAAAAATGATCTAAGCATAACAAAATTAATCATAAACACACACACTCACACGAAATTGAAGGAATTTTTACATCTAATCACATATATCGGACCATAGTAACCCGAATTTCATCAAAACGATATAGCTTGCACCAAATCAAACATGCAGATGTAAAAAAAACTAGATACCTGAACGTTAGGGTTTTTGCTAAGCTCATATGCGCATGAGAGACCAGCAGAGCCAGCACCGACTACAACAACGTCAGTATCAGCGTAGGTGATCATATCAGTCATGTACCTCCTGGTCATTTCACGAGACACGATCGACTCCTTGATCGGTTGAAACGTAAACGATCCGAGGTCGTAGGAAGCAGCAGACATGGAGATCGGCATGTTCCTGTTGTTCGATTTCACAGACTGGATACGGATCGGAGAAGAAACCGGAACGCCATGGAAGGATGATTGATCGAAGAAACATGTTCTGGTTTTGGTGGAGAGTGATGATGCAAAGCTTGTAGCCATGGACGCCATTGATGAAAAGTGAAGGTTGTTGTGTAGAAGATGAAGTTGAGTGTGAGTGAGGTGTGTTGTTGAAGTGGGTGAGGGGTTGGTTATATAGGGGTGAAAAGGAAGAAATATCGGGAGGGGAGGGATAGGGTGTGAAGGGTCTAGAATAAGTTATGGTGGGATCTTTTTGCAAATTGCGTGGATTTCACTTTCATTGGTTTTAGAGATTGGACCACTGCTTTTCTTTTGTTTATTTTTCATTTGGGAAGTTGTGGTAATAGTTTTCTCATTTTCACATAAACATACTTTTATTTCAAAATATCTAAAAAGCATTATTGTAATCATCCCAACTTCAATGGTTATGAATTTATGATAAAGGCTCGGGTAGCGTGCATAAGATTTCGTTAAAATTAGAATATATAATGTTAACATAAAAATGTTTTATATTCAACTCGTATTTGTGATAAAATAACGGTTTTAGGTTCGGATATATAGTTTTACTCACGGAGAGTTTTTTATGAGGATGATCTCAGGTTTAAGACTAATAAAGACAACTAATGTGCGAGCTTTCTTCAGAGACGTACTAGTCTGGAGGCCTAAGGTTTCGTACTAAAGAGCCGAAGGTGATCAAATAAATGCAGTTAAATAAAATAGTAGAAGTTGTTAAACCAGAGAGTTACTAAACAAAGACACACTTTTATTTAATAAGTTTGACTTACAAACTTTCTCTCTGGATTACATAAATCGAAACCTACAAAAGGTTTATATAACCAAGCTATTCTAATCCTATTAGAACTAGGAAACAATAAACATAATAATATACTTAAACTAATTAGAGACGAACTCAAATACTAACTCTTAATGCTTGATAAACTCCTAATAACAATCAAACTGTTATTAGTTAATTCTCCTTCAAAACACCTCATGAGAATTACCGAACCACCCTTAATGAAGTCTAATATCGTCAAGTTTAATACTCCCTCTCGATATTAGCTTCTCTAAGACTCCCTCTCAATTGTAACTTGTCATAGCTCGTGCTTCTTTATTTTCAGTAGTCCTTTAGCTCAATAGTTTTGCTCCTTCTTGAACTTGACCAATAACAAAACTCGATCAACCGGAAGAAAGGATAACATGCAGGGGCGGATGTATGTACGGGTCAGGGGTAGCACGGGCTACGGCTGAAATTTCGTTGCGAATTGTAAAAAATATATATATTCTCCGGTTTTATGTATAAGGATACCCCTAAACAATTAAAAGGATACCCCTGAATCTTTGATTTTAAGCTATGAAAGAACAAAGAAGATAAATCTATTAGGTATTTTTATAATTTTGTGGTGATATTTTTATTAATGTATGAACGTCTGAAAAAAAAAATTCAGGCTACCCCTGAATTTTCGGGCTGGCTCCGCCACTGATAACATGCCAACTGCTTTCAACCAAATTGAATCAAAGGGTTCACCAAGATCCAATTAGGATCTTTTACCACTTCCTTTGAACGAGTCTTCTATTGTTCAGCCTACTAAACTACTCTGACACACGGAGATTTAATCATCCCGACACACGGTGATGACACAACAACACTGAAACCTTCAACGTTGAACACTAGTTTAGAGTCATTCAAACTTACCGATCTTGATAACGTAGAGAGACTTAACTAAAAGAACTTTAAAACAAGGACAACCTTCAATTTGATGAACACTGAAACTAAGTTAACACACAACTTAGCTCTTCTTCGATTATCACAAACAACCACGAACACCGACGTTCTAATCATCGGTCACTATCGTCGTCCATCACACACAACGCCGTTTCATTCTCTTGGCGACTCTATCAAGTCTCGTGCAAAACCTTTAACAAGGCTTTTCATGCCTATCCTCCGCCGACCCACGGACAGAGCCTACCTCCGATCTTTAAAACCTTCCTGTTGTTTTATCGCCATTGCAACCCCGCGAGGGGCTGCTCCCTCTTCTTAGAAATCGACTCTCAAAACCACAATACGAGCCCTAGGCTCTGATACCACTTGTTAAACCAGAGAGTTACTAAACAAAGACACACTTTTATTTAATAAGTTTGACTTACAAACTTTCTCTCTGGATTACATAAATCGAAACCTACAAAAGGTTTATATAACCAAGCTATTCTAATCCTATTAGAACTAGGAAACAATAAACATAATAATATACTTAAACTAATTAGAGACGAACTCAAATACTAACTCTTAATGCTTGATAGACTCCTAATAACAATCAAACTGTTATTAGTTAATTCTCCTTCAAAACACCTCATGAGAATTACCGAACCACCCTTAATGAAGTCTAATATCGTCAAGTTTAATAGAAGTTGGGAACCAAACAATGGATCGAAAAGTTTTTTTACAAATATAATAGGTAACAAACTTATAACCATAGATTTTAATACTGAAAAGCAATATTTTATAAGTGAGAAAATAAAGAAATTGACTTGTTAACATTAAAATAATGGGTCATTATTCGTAACCATACATACGTGAAAAACTATCTAAAGTGTACGAACAGAGTATTAAGTGTGAAATTATGTACCTGGATATAAACAATCACGTATCTTATGACATGTAATTAGTTTTAAAAGGTGTATAAATAAACCAAAGTAGTCTCTTATGAGACTACTTTTGAACGGCTTAAGACTCATTTTAAATGTTGTATAGTTAGTTTTGAATGGCTTGTAAAACATCATGTATAAGTATGAAGTTACGTACAAGGTCCATAATTATGTACCATGTACCATTAGAACCTATGGGTTCTTGGTACATGCCACTCAAAATTAAGTTAAAGTCATTCACCTTTCGAGTGCAAGTCATTCATTGTTTTGTATACGCCATTCAAAACCACAAGTCATTCATTGTTTGGTATAAGTCATTCAAGATTCAAAACTAAGTTTAAGTCGTTCACATTTCAAGCGTAAGTAATTCATTGTTTAGTGTAAGTCATTCATATTGTTTAGTGTAAGTCATTCATATTGTTTAGTGTAATCCATTTAAATTCATAACCCTTGAAAGTGATAATACCAGCTCGACTCAACCTAATATCTACTCAATAGTTATATACTCCAAACCGATCTATTTTAATTATGATTTCTAATTCATTTAGTTGTGTTTCTCTAATTTTATATCAGTCGCGCGTATAAAAAACAAAATTTATGCCGAGGTGTTAAAATGATGTGTTAATGGGTTCAGGGGGCAAGGCTCCTACATGTATTTACACTATCCCTTCCTATTTTAATCTTTAAGATCTTCATCCCCAGGTTCAAGATTCACCAAACACAAGTAAACCTACGAGCTGACTTGTTTAATTTTGTATTTTAAAAAGTTATAGTGTCATTATTTCAATCGAATTGGTTTTTTGTTCTTAAAACCGAAAGATAAATAGTAAATGATCATGTGGTTAATAACCGGGTTGAAAATATTCTATAAAGTGTATTTTCGGTACAAAGTCATGAGAATGTAATAATCAAACGAACTCTGATTGATTTCTTTTCGATGACGTTGAAACCGGCTTATCAAACTATTCCCCCAACTTCCCCACCCCAAACCTAAATCCCACAGACATCATATCCCCCCAAATCCACCCCCACCCTAAAAAACCTAAACCCCAAAAGTTAATCTGGAGTCTAAAACTAACCCATAAAAACGAAGATCATAAAGTTCGACGATACGATTTCAATGTTATCAAAACGAAACCGGTCAGAGTTCATTTGGTCGCTTTCTCACGATATCATACCTTAAATACATTTTGTGTATTGAAGTATTTCTCTAATAATATTTAAGTATTTGAAGTTTGTAGCTTGTCGTATTAAGTGACTAGGGGTCAAATGTCAAAACATTAATCGGGCCCTAAATGAATGGTGGTTGTCTAAATATGGTGTGTTAGTGCGAATCTGATGCATCTTTGTTTGGATTTACTTGGTAAAAAGGTTTCACATTTATGTTGTTTTGTACCCACTAACTAGTGACTAGGACTGTACTTCAAAATAAATATCTTCCTCTGTCATCATTTATTAGAGTAAATTAAGTAGTAGGTCCCTCTGGTTTGTTGAAATGTCACATCATCCTGTTATTTGTAAACTATTAATTTCATCAGGTCTAATATTAAGGGAACTAGGTGTATTCGTGTTTGGCCATTTTTTTGTAATTGGCAGTTAGCTTTTAATGTCCAGTTTAATGCTAATATTGTTTAATAAGAGTTTTATTTATGTAAATTGGCTCAAACAAAACTAACTGATTAGTCGTTTATGATAAAAAAAACAATTGATCAGTTGTTTTATTATTATTATTATTATAAAAAAACTCATTATAAAACTGAATCATTATAGTTGGGACATGAATTGCAAATAAAGTTTACTTATTGACCCAACTAAGAAGTTACTTATTGAGATCATAGCCATATATTTTGGGTTTTACAATATTCAACAAACCATTTCTATTTCTATTTCAAATCAACCACAATCATGTCTAACTTCATAACCGGTTGGCACCAGGCCAACATCACTCTTATCATTCTGCATTCGATTTACCAATCAAGTAAGATAAACAAAACCCAAATTCATCAAGAGGAGATTTTACCAACACAACCAACATAAGACTGAGGCTTATTAAGTATATATATGAAATGAATCAACACTTCTTGTTATTTGATAGGCATGGAAAAACAAATGAAATAAATACAAATCTCTAAAAACGAAAAAAATACATAGTCAGTTATGGTTTGGGTCTTTGTTCGGGTCATGGATCGACTCATAGTTCGATACATGGGTCAATACATGAATCATGGCATGGATCAAGACATGGGTTGAGCTATGGTTTGGGGAATGGCCGAATGGGTCATGACATTGGTTGGTTTATGGTTCAGCTCATGGATCGAGTGAGTCGGTATACAAACCGGATCATAAGTCTGTTCATGAATTGATACATGGGTTGGATCCTCGATCGGGGCATGGGTAGGTTCGGTCATGATACGAGACACATGTCAAGTCATGAGTCAGATCATGCTTTGGGACATGGTTCAGGGCATGGATCGACAAGGGTCGGGTCACAAATCGGTAGATGGCTCGGGTCATGAGTCGGTTCATGGGTAGGGTCATGGTTCGAACCATGGGTTAGAAGATGGTCGGTTCATGAGGTCTTGGGTTGGGTCAAGATTTGAGGCATGGGTCGATTCATGGTTCTTGTCATGACTTAACATGACTTAAAAAATTATTTAATTCCTTAAAAGAATGAAAAAAACATGGGGGATGGATGAAATGAAAATGAGGTCTTTTTTCATTCATTCGTAATGATCCATTCCATTGACTAACCAAACACACTATTTTACATTCCCGCGTAATGTTTATTCCATTCCACATATCATTCTCGCATACCAAACACTACCTAATAATTAGTTTGTTTCTAACGGTTTTTTTATAGTTATCATTCCCTAAATTCAATTATATATTTTCGCTTTTCCTAAACCACATATATTTATATTTACCTATTATTTTAAAGCACTTAATGATTACTATATTACCCTTAATGATCTTATTAAATTTATGTTTATATATTTTTTAATCTAAGACTATAAATTAGTTTGTTTCAACATTTTTTTATAGTTATCATTTTTATGTTGTTATTGACTAATATCGAAGCAAGCTACGGAACCTACAATCCAAAGAAGATCATTAAATCCAAACAAACTCAGTAATGCCAAAATAAAATCGTTTGAATCGATCAAAGAATTAAAAATACAAAATCCAATACCACTTGAATCATCATCCAAAAACCAGAGAAGAAGAAAAGCTATGTTGTATGCGTTCGTTTGGAGAAATTCAAAACCGAACAACACAAAAAATATGACTTTTGATTTTCAATGTGAGATTGGTTCATATGATTTGTGTAAAAGAGGCCAAGCTAGATGGGTAAATAAGTATTTTAATATGTCAAGAAATATGTGTAATTAAACTTTAGGCTTAAGTAAATATGTCATCTTAGGAATAAGAAATATGTAAAAATCTTTTAAAAAACAACTTTTTAGTCATTTTAAAAAGCTAAAAAAAGTGCTTTTAGTTTTATCATAGAGAGTAAAGTCTATGTCATTCTTAGTCGCACATTGACTAAATAAACACAAAGCATAAAACACACTAAATCTCATTCGTAGCACACTTTCGATTTTGAGGCTTCCGCAAATTATTTTCATCATGACTCCGGGTGTAATGGATAATTTTCATACGGTTCGTGTCATTTGGCTAGCAATCCTTTACCTTTTAAACGTTCATGTTTTCTTCTCTAAATGTAGTTCAAGTTTAGAGCTTGGTGGTCACGCTCATCACTCTCTTGATATCAAAAACATGTAGTCTTTTACCAACCTAGACATTGGATTTAAACGTAATAAATAGCCTTGGTTGTTTACCAGTTACCATACATCATCTCTTCTACTTAAATGTTAACTTACCATCAAGCTGGTTTTAATTTCTTCCAAATTCCAATCATGAACTCTACGGCTTAATAATAACAAAAAATGATATTTTGGAAAACTACCTAATCAAATTAGATTTGCTTTGTAGAAAGATTAGAAATTGGCTGTAAGCAAAATAAAAAACTATATACAAGTGGTTGTTCAAAACTTAACTATTTAATTTAAATGTTAAAAACACCCTTAGTTATTCTTATTATTAAAGAAATTGGAAGAGAGGAGGGTTTGAGAGTTTTACACATAACATAACAATATCAATAAAGTAAAGACAATTTTATAATCCTGTCATTACTAAACTGGTAGAAGAACTGATAAAGTCACCAAACCAAAGTTAATCACAAACCAACATAAAGCCACTAGATTTGCACATATGATGTGCTTAGAAACCATGAATCTTGATATGATCCTTCTTCACTATGCCAGCCTGCACAAAAGCAAGATAAATACTCGATTACAATAAATGAATCTACATATTAGAGGTCAGAAACACATAAATCATAAATTAGTATCGAATCCAACAAATCTTAAAGTCAAAAGTTGAGTGGCTGATATTCTTAACACATAAAACCTTTTAAATTATGTTATTATATATATATATAACATGATAAATAACAAAATATTTGTAAACTGAATTCAACCCAATTATTTTTCTAAAACAGAACATCTTGAAGAAATGCTTCTGGTCAACCCAACCCTGCCCATTTCAACACATATAAAAGACACTTGGTTTTGACCTGAACACACTTTTTACTAAGAAAGGTGTTCCCTAATGTCCATATATTCATGAATGGGCTGGCTTGGGTATGCTTAAACTTCTTAACATATAAAATGGATTGAACACGCCAAAAAGAGCCTCAAGCATACTAGTATTTGACACCCTAAACAATATTGATTTTTGAGTTAATAACTGACACTAATTATTTACAAAAAGTGACATTTTAAGAGCCTGCAACATAAAGTGTTCCAGATCAGCCCACACCCGTCCCTTAGACATGTAAAAAACGCTCAGTTTTGACCCAGGCTCGTTTTGACCTGTTTGGCACACACCATTTTTGACTCCTCTACCAGTAAGTACTACTAATGCATGTGTCCCCTAATGTCTAAGCATGGCATCATCCTAAAGTACAGAATTAATTTGTGTATGTGGACCAAGTTTGAATCTGGTGAAACAAATTGTCAAAAAGTAACCTGGGTAAGAAAGCTAGAGACGTTCTTTCTCTGATCACCTTGAAGCTGAATGACCTTTAAAAACATTAAGAAGCATGTTACTTATACACTCGAAACTAAGAATCGTGCAATTGGTGTAAGATTCACAGCAAAAACCTGGCCTAGTTCAGAGTCCTGAACAACAGTGCCATTGCAGCAGAACTCCTTCTTGAGGTCCTTCAAAATCTTATTGTAACTAAATTCTTTTTTCAAACCCTGAACAGTGGTCAAGCTTTTCCTACCATTTCGTTGCTGAATTCGAATGTGAACATAGTCTTTCGACCCAGCACCAGAGTCCTCAGCGTTACTTTCAGCAAACGGGTCTATACAAACAAAAAAATAGATATAAATAATAATGATATAACTTTCATAAATAAATTATATCAATCTAAGCAGAAGATGCTTACCAAAAGCAGACGGAATCTGGAGATCGAGTTCAGACATGTAAATAAGCTGGTAAAATGAAATGGTGACCAAAGATTTTCGTGAGAAAAACGTCGCTCAAATCTGATTAAAAAAATAAAATGTTGTAAGACAGAAAAAAATACTATCACAACCACAAGCCTAAATTTACATGGTCAAAAGCAAGTTTAAGATGCATCTCTAAAAACCAATGGTAGTTGTAACATAATGAATGGTAAAGTAAACACCACAAACTCATACAAGCCCATATTTCATCTACTTGCCATCATTAAGTTCATAAAAACTATAAGAATAAGCTCTGCTTCTAAATGCTAGTATAATTTACTTCAAGATATCCATAAACTGTTAACTAAAAAATCTCAAATGCGAGTTACATTCAAATTTTTTACCATTTTATGTAACTTCTTATAGCTGGTAAAATGTTAACATGATAGACAGAAACTGAAAATGTCATGCGTATAATGAAAAAAACGAACATTTTGTTCTTTACAAGAACTAAAAAATATATAATATACATTTAAGTGTAATAAACCCTAAAAAAAGATGTCAATTTCCTTGCAACAGTAAGCTGATCAACAGATGTAGTTTCAAGAGCAACATAATTCAATAACCCAAATAACACCTGAATAAACCATCATGATAGGCAAAACATAGAAGGCATATTTGCATTATTTCATATACATCCAACAGATCACTTAATCAGGAGAAAACAGACACATGCTGGAAGATATATAAAGATATATTAGATAGCAGATGGTTCATTAGAAAACTGGAAATAGTTAGAGAACATTAAGAATCCTTTTGAGCTGTAGAATAACTTTGATCATCGATCGGATCAGAACAAATAAGGTTTTACGAATAATTGTCATTTCTCTCCTATATATGAAACACGATTTCAGTTAATTCAGCAAAAGAACCTCCTTCTATAAGAATAATTGTCATTTCTCTCCTATATATGAAGCACTCATTTCCATAATATCTTTAAATGAAACTTTTATTACGATGCTCAATAACTATGTATGTATGTGATGAATAACTGCAAACATCAAACAAAATGTGATCGAATTAAAGAACAAAACTTCTATTATGTGAAATTATTACCTTGAATCAACTCCTGAAATCAATAGAACAGGTATTCAAACAACGAAATAAAAAACCCCTAAATTTTTTACCATTACAAAAGTACAATTCACCATGAATCAATAACACTCTTACATATCACAGAAGATACATACATAACATAAAAGTATCATACTTATACAAGTAGATCGAAAACTGCGTAATCAGAACACCTAGCATCAAATAACAGGCATAAAAACCTAAATTATTACACGATTTCGGTTAATTCAGAAAAATATCATGAGCCAGAAAACAAAAAATTGATAAACAGGAGATGAATTATGTTTTTGATGATACCTGACCGACGATTAGGGTTTTGAACGAAGATCACACGAACGGGATAGAAGAAACCCTAGAACAAACGGACAAATCAATCCAAACGATGAGTTCACCTTTATAGAATGATAAAGTACAAGAGGCCCTTAGACTATCTTATGATATTCAACTTTAGCCACCTAATTTTGTAGATATTCATATTTGGATTCAATTACTTATTTTTCAAACACCGTTTAGCTCAACGGTAAGTCTTTAGCCTACCAATACCATTACCCGACTTCAAGACTCATGTGATGAAGTTTCAACGTACGATTGATTTTCCGACACTCCAGGAACCAAAACTTAAAATTTCTTCAAGAGATACCATTTTGAGGCTAGAAGCTGAATGGGATTTGGCTTCAGCAACTAAATTCTATAAATATTTGTAGACTTGTAGTAGTTCATGCTAAATATACCATTTGTATAATCGATAGACATTGTTAATATGTTAATTTTATAATTAGTTTTAACTTGTTTATTTTTATTTGTGTAGCGATAAAAATCATATTCAAAGGGTTTCTCTAAGTCACTATACAACTTATAATCAAAGTGTTCATTTCTGTCGTGTATAAACTTATATTCAAAGTCATGTTGGGTCATATTTAATATCATTTTCTTTTTGTTTTAAAATTTGTCAGATTTAGTGTCTTTAAATTTAACTAGATTAATAGTCAGGTTGCGCGATTTGATGGCTAAGTCATGTTGATCTGGTCACTCACGTTACAAAGTGCAATGCATTAGTTTCACACGAGTTGTGCGTTGCGACAACACAAATTTGTTTGGCTTCAGAACACATGTTAACAATGTTTTCGACTTGAACAAGTGCGGCGCGAACCAGTGATAAAGAGATAGAGGTTAAAAGTGTGTATATCCAAAGTCTAAGTAAAAAATGTAAATAGGTCAAAGAAGAGATCATAGTATAACAAGTAAAAACGACAATTAAGTCAAAACCGAAGATGAAAATCGTAAGTATGTTAAGCTTAAGTATGAGGTCAAAGTTGTAAATTAGGCAAAGTTAGAAGATCAAAGTCATATATATCTTAAAATTCTAAGTGTGTCAATTTGTAAATTAGTGCAACTTTAGTGTCTAAAATACAAGTTCTCACCAACTTTGTATTTTAGTAGTTAAAGTAAATTTGATGTTCAGTGAGAAACATTAATTACTTGGGAGGATTGGGCTAATTTTAGATGTTAGTTTTTTATTGAGGCTATTTGATTTCTTGTTCTCTTGGAGTTGTTTGTTTTTTACTAGTTTTGGATTAATGGGAGCTAGATTTAAGTTTGCCGTTAAAAAAAAGGTAACTTTGATATTCCATAATGTTGATACACCATTGTGAGTTAATTGTATGCAAGTGACATATATGTTTAATTTTGAAACCTGCGCACACTAGCTAGGTAGCTAGCAGACCGATCACATTAGATCGAACAAGATTTAAAAGCGTGAAGAACGAACCTTGGAAGATCAAAATAAAAACTCAGCTCGATCATTTTATTTATATATATATTATAAAAACATAAGATGGAAGCCACGATTACACTCATATAGGTATATATCTCAAAGCCATTTATATAACCTCATCGACTAGAGATATTGCGACTCCCTTTATTTCATTCGCCGGTCTCATACTTCAAAACATCCCGTATGGGATGCTGCATTGCTGAACCTCTAACTCGCACTGGTTCGGCAAATTCTGAACCACCTGACGCACAATCTCCGTCAGATCCTCACCGAACTGCCTGCGACCTTGCTTCTGCTGTTGCCTACCACCTTGCTGCTGCTGCTGCTGCCTCATCACTTCCCTAGCAACCTCTTCAACCGCCTCGCACTGACACTCCCTTTCCAGGTTTTGGAGCTCATTGCAGCATTGTCTCAGTTCTTGCTGTTGTTCTCCTCGCCTGCTTGTTCTCATCTTAATTGTTTGTTGAGATTGAATTTGTTGTTCCACGTACCTTTTCAATTAAAACCATAGATAAAATCAGCAAATTAAATTAATATACTATCCTTATTTTTGCATGTATATGTTGTTATGATTTTTAAGTATATATATACCTCTGGCATTGGTTGACTGGCCTTTGAATTTCACTCTGGCTGCATTGCTGTGAGCCTGATCCTCTGCTCGGGCGCCACGAGGGGTTGCTCTCGGTCATGATGCTTCCGATTTGGCATTGTCTGCTTTGAAGCTGGCATTGGTTAGGTAACATCTGAGCCTTCTGTTTCAACTGTTGAGAACTGAATTGTCCCTGTTGTTGTCGCTGGACATCTTGGAGCACCTGCTTCACTGCCTCGCACTGGCACTGCTCGTCAACGTTTTGGAGCTCTTGGCAGCATTGCTGGATGAGTTGCTGCTGTTGTCCGCTTTGACGGTTGTCACTCTGCTGGAGGAACATGCGGCATTGGTTGAACCTTTTTCCCTGTAAGCGTTGGCTACATTGACTCTGGCTTGAGATTGGGTTTTCGTCTTGGATGGTGGTGGTGATGATGGTTGTGTGGGCTGTAGCAAAGGCTACAAGGGCTGCGAATGCGAGAGCGAGAGCTAGTAGCTTTGCCATTGTGAGATGAATTGTTGGTTGTTGTGTGAATTGGGGTGTGGTTATGGTGGGTATATATAGTGGATTTGAGGCGCACACGTGGAGAGGTGTGTAGAATCGGTGGCGTAATATAGTAGTTGTGGAGTAACACGTACGAGTTTTTACATAAAGATGTAGCTAGCTAGTGGAAGTATGCTTTTTTGGAGTATGTATGAGTTGTTTATTCACTTGTTGGAAGTATTTGATGAAATGGCTCCAGGTGGAATAATTGGGATCTGAAGTGTTTACAAGTACGTATAGCCAAGTGGTAGGGATTACAATTACAATTTGTAAAGAACATAATACTTCAATTTTGAATAAACATGTACAAGATTTAATGCAGAATGTACTGTTTGATTATGTTTATATCATTGTGTAATATGTACAAGTATTAACATAAAGTGTATTGCTTGGTCATGCTTATACATAATAAACACAACTTTTGTTAAAGAAAATGAAGAAGTAGAAGAAGAATGAAGAAGAATGAAAAAGATGTGGAAGAAGAAAATGAAGTTGCCAGCAACTTCAAAATTTTTTTTTATTAAGTTAACTAATAAGGGAGGGTATTTTGGTCTTTTAACACAAAGTTAACGGTAAACGTTGATGGAAGGACTAAAATGACAGTTTTTTACAAAATCAAACACAAAATTGCAAAAAAATAACATAAGGATCAAAGTGGTCGAAACGGTACAAACTCAGGAACTATTTTGGCAATTTACTCTAAATTTAAATATGAATAAATGAAACAAAACATGAATTTGGCTTTGAGTCGGACATTTAGGTTCAGGTTTTGGGGCAGATGTCACAGAGATTTCAATCTTTCATCGTATGATTTCGACAATTCAACCCATGTTCTAAGGGATTTCACATTTAATCATAAGGTGTGCCAAGCACCGATTTTAATTCATAGTTGCAAAACCATGACTAAAGCATTGATCGACCAAAGCATATGATCGCGATCAAACACTAGTTCTGTGTTTTTTAACATAGTTACGTAGCAATCAACCAATAGGTTTGCAAACAAACAAACAAGTTAATTTTGTTCAACTTCATCCCTACATTATATTTTGTTTAGTCTTTGTTTGTGATCCGTTGTTTTTTTAATCTTTAGTCTTTTAACAAAACACAACCAATCGAAAAATCTTGCTTATGAATTGAACACAACTAGTTGTATACCGTTGTCTCACGCTTTGTATTTTTTCATGTTTCTTAATCATTGTATTTCATGTTTGACCTTTAACCCACATTAAACATTATAAAAAAAAGTTCATAGTTTATGTTTTCACTTCTTAATTAGTTAAGCACATAGGCTCACATAAGATAACCGTGTTGGCTGCAAGTTTTTTTACCGCGCCAATATAGCAGTTTATACCATAGTCATCATACATTCATACCCTCATCAAATAAACACACTCGGTCCATGGGCTTAGTTTCTTATTGGAGTTATTTTGCTTTTGCCAAAGAGCAATATTATTCAAATGATAGATTCAAGAATTCACATGATCTAGGTGTCAACACTATTGACCCAACAACATATCTACCTATCTACCTATCTACCTATACTAATAAAAGACTAACTCACTGCCACATGTCAATCTCTCACTGCCTCCACATCAGATTTGCCACGTGTCACGCTCTCCTTTACTCTCAGCTATCACACGCGGATGCTCCATGGGTTACCCAGTTCAACAATTTCGGATCCTTTTAATACATAGATAACCCAATGAATCTCATATTTCCACACCAAAACCCTAATTTCTTCCCTGTGCTCTCTGCCGTTTCATCCATCATCATCTTCTTCGACCTGTCCATCTCTCACTTTTCCTTAACTCGCCCCTTTCTCTCTCAGCCGCTCTCTGATCTTCCTCCACCTCTTTCTCTCTATCGTCGTTTAATTTTTGAGATTCAATCCATCAATCAACCTGAGGTACGTATGGACGCTTATCTTGATTATTATTTTTTTCCGATTTGTTACAACTTTATTATCTCAAAACTGTTGAACGACGTATATTGATTCTATCTCCCATGTACAAACCAGATTCATGGTCGAATGTTCATCGCTTTATATTGTATTGATAACCAAGATTCAGATCTACCACAATGGCGACTTAATCAGGCTTGTACAACCTTTTCAGATTTATATTCACACACAAATTTATTTGTTCTAGATCCGATTTCAAATCTGGTTATTGATTTCAGATTCATTTTTTTTATGTTCATATTTCATATTTAAGATTCAATTATTGATTTCAAATACTTGCAGTATTATACGCTTATTGGTTTTTAAATTGTAGCTATTAAGTTTCATGGACACCAAGTGTTTCTTTTTATGCCTCAATGTAAGACGTTCCATTTCATTTTGTACAGATTTTTGATGGTTTTCTTTAGTTGGGTTTTTTTTGTAAGTAAGTTAATTCAATAATCTTTTGGTTGTTCATCATTTCTATAGGTTGTTTGATGAAGAAGAAAACATCTTGACTTTCGTTATTGGATGCGACGGTTTGATGAAGAAGGATTTTGTTGTAAGGTTGTTTGATGAAGAAGAAAATTGTTGTATGTATAACATTACAATATATATCTTAAAGGGAGTTGATTTCCCAAGCTCAAAGCATTGATTTGCAAATAAGCAATTTGTCTATTGATTTTCAAACGAAAGATGGAAAATCACGTGTATCATTTCCATTCTTTACCCGGAGTCGATTTGCACTTATAGATTCTAATGTTTTGAATCTAAAAAGGTATGTTACATTTAGTTGGTTCTTTTCTGAATCAAGAATGTTAATTCCTTTCATTTTTTGCTGAGTCGTTCTTTTTTGGAATCAGGTAATATCTTAAAAAGTGTTAGCATTACTCGCTGAATAAAGTCTTACAAGTTAATGTTGTTGCTTTTAGAACATTAAGAAGAGGCAGTTTGCGTAAATGGAATTTGAGGTACAATTTATTAAATCTGTTATCTTGCTTATTTGTTTAATACATTTTTTGTTGTAGTGAAGTTTGACGATTAGGAGATTCAACTACCAAAGTTTTCCAGTAGGGAGGATCAAGACAATGTTCCCTATGATGTTGACTTTGTGAAAGCTATAAAGGAATCAAGGTATGTGTGGACTTTTCTTTGGGGTTTAGTTTCTTTGTGTTATTGTGTAAGATTAGGCAATGGTCACTGTTTATTCTACCGTAATTGTAATCACAACGACCCAATTGCAAAGCAAATTAGTTTTGTGGCATAATTTCATGTAAGTTATTTCAACCATTTTAGTTTTTGGAGTTCCATTTTGGTACATTAGATCTCTGTAGTCGATCTTTGTTCATGGAACATAAGCACAAAATGTGAGATGTTTGAACTCTTTATAAGCACAAAATGTCAATTGTATACACTCCAAAATTAATCATTGATGACAAATTTCAATTTTTTTTTCGTTCAGATGCACTTGGAGAGAAAGGCAGAGAACCAATAAGCAGCAATGAATGTGTTTTGCCATGAAACATGGCCATCTAAATTGTTGTTTTTCTTTATGAGACTTAAAAGAGCTCTAAATTTAGGTGGGTACACTTAAATATTTTGTAATGCCTATATTATTTACACAATGGTCATGATTTGGCAATTAGGCAATATTGAATACTTGTATTATATGACATTGTATCATTTAATCATAAAAATTAACTCATGATTTTAACCCATGTGTCCAATATTTACCATCCATGTAATGCACGGGTCAAGAATTCAATTGGGGAACTTTACATTATCATCGTTTATCTCTTTAATATCTTAGTCATAAGACCGCCCATAAAACATGTTTAAATACTCTGTCAATTAACGTATTTAATCTACAAAGTCAATTGCCATGGGATGAACAAAGTTCGTTTTTAATTGTCATAAAAACTAAGATAATGCAATCGTTAGCTTCCTGTAAGGCTGTAACTTAATAAATTCTTATGCAAATTCAATTAAATAACACATTTTTTAATATAAAAAATACGTCTTTTAACCCGTGGGTATCACGGGTCACTAATCTAGTATAGCAACATAACGACCAACCTTCTCACAGACAATCGATCACCCGAGCAACATCTCTGCAAACACAAAATAGGAAACCCAACATGAACACAACAGTTTCAACATAAAATAGAAATTCATAACTGATGGATATCAAGCTCTTTGGATCATCCACCCAAAAGTTAATAAATGCCGATAATAAGATACTTTTATAAAGTAAAATCAAAATCTTGAACAAAGAAGAAAAATTAAAAAAAAGCTCCATTTAACTAACAAGCAACAATGATAATCTTAAATGGAGGACCATAAAACCCCAAATAATCAACCTACCACAAGAATGAAAAACCAAAACCAATATGTACGTACATCATTTGAACCAACAAAAAAACGCATGGTTTGTGCACATCCAAACCAACAACTAGAAAAGAACACCAAATTTTGACGAGCACCCACACAAACAACAAAATGACTTTCAAAAACACCAGCAGAAGCAACTAGCTTATCAGGCTCAGAGGGTGACTAAAACCTATAAATTTAAAGTGTGAAAACTATTGATTGAATTTGTAGGAAGTTCAAAATTAAAACGTGACAACTTCAAAGTGTTAGTCCACTTTTTGTAAAGAGATATTTTAGGTGTAGACAAACATGTACGCGATTGAGCCGAGGAGGTGTGGGGTGAAGAGGGGGGGGGGCTGTCACGAACCTACAATTTTATATTATAAGTATTGTGGAAAGTATAATAAGCTTAATGACTTTTTGTATTTTTTCGATGTCTTAATTAGACCCCACATTAAAATTATATTTTCTTGAACATTGCTTTACAAAGACTTAAAGAGAAAACGTTGGCTATGGTTATATGGGTTGAGAATAGGTAGAGGATGGCTTGTTTGTATATATTCTTGTACGCATGTGGTCGATTTTGAGAATTCATACTCGAAACATATTAATTAGTTTTGAAAGGTTTGAAGCCTTGATGTGCCATTCCCAATCATGAGACTTACAAATATGACTTGAACAACAAATTGGAAGATTCATCTACTTAATTTGTATTCAAAATATCCATAGTCACGGTTTCACCTTCAACTGACTTGTATGTAAAGCATATTAAGCTTCGATGGAAAGCGACTCATAACTTATATATGTTATATTCTGCCCTATAAGTCTCTAACACACTAGTTTACCAATATATGAAAAAATACCAGGATACATAATCTTTAACACGTATACGTTAATATGACATGACAGATCGAGTTAAACAAGTTTAGGTTTGCACTTAACATGTTTCGTGACTTAAACATGTCGACACATTAATTTATAAATGCTTAAATTTCCGTGTAAACAGGCAATTAAACACTTGCTTAACCTATTTATGACATATTTAAACATGTATATATTTTTAACTTTTTATATAACAAATTGTCCTTTTCTCGGCTTTTTTTAGCTAAACCTAGCTGTTGCCCACTAGCCCCGACTATCATGGATAATTAACTTTGGTAATCTTTTACTTTATTGTCTTACTAGATTATACATCGTGTGTTACACGGGTTGAATAACTAAAAACACGTGATGATCATCAAGCATAGTAAACAAAGAATCATATGACAAATAAGCATTATACTATAAATCATTACCATATTTAGTATGTTTTCCAACACCAATAAAGACTGAAAACTCACATAGGAAAAACTAGAATAATGCTACATGTATACTTGTTACTTATAACCTTTATTATATTGACGATGATTTATTGTTCTATTGTCTTCTCAATAAAAGTTAGCTTAATAAAAGTTTAACAATAATGCCAAGAAAACCCAGTCTAAACTATGCTAAAAAATATTTTTTTATTAAAATTATGCGATGAATTGGCTGAAAAACCTGATCCAAATAAGTTATTAAAATTTATCAACTTTTAAGTCACTTAATTGACATATTTTTTGACCGAAATGATACGTTTACTAAGAATACGGTAATTATTTTTGGGATATATATTTTGATAAATGATACGTTTACTAAGAATATAATGATTATTTTTGTAATTGATAGAGAAATATATTAGTTTGATATATGGTTGTATGTTGTCAATTATACAATAATAAAAGGATTAAATATATAATATATTAATGAGTGAGAAAATAATGTCAACAAAAGCTTCATTGCATGTCATTTGACATAAAAAATCTCTTTTTATTAGATGGTGTTGATTTATCAACTAAACAATTGATCTTAATCATGTATCACATGTCTTGGCATTATTACTATGTTTATTAGTAAATTCAAGCTAAAACAATTGATCTTAATCATGTATCACATGTCTTGGCATTATTACTATGTTTATTAGTAAATTCAAGCTACTAATTGAAGAAAATAACACGATTAACTAATGATGTCATATTGTGTTTAGACAATTTTCGCATCCATGAAAAGTTCAACAAAAGTCAACTCTATTTTGGGAAATGATTTCTGTTTATCGATCCGTTCCCATATTGGATAAACGGTTTTCGGCCAATGATTAGCATTTAATCACCACGGTTTAAATTGAATAAATTAAGTGAATTTAAACATATTGATTTTATAGTTTTAACAACTCAATTATTTATTCAAATTTGATTTTATTGAAACCTTACTACTTGTAATCATATCAACGTGGAACCATATCATCATATACTTCCAACCTCAGCTGATACAAAATTCCAAACTTCATTCCACTTGCTACATTTTCATGTAAAAACTACTCGTACGTGTTGCTCGACAAGTAACATATTATGCCACCGATTACATCCACCTCTCCACGTATACACCTCCATGCAAACAACCCAACATACTCCATGCATATATATACCCACCACCACATAACCACAATTCACACAACCACAACACCTATCATATCATATCATATTTCCCACAATGGCAAAGTTAATAGCTCTCGCTCTCGCCTTCACCGCACTTGTAGCCTTTGCTACAGCCCACACAACCATTGTCACCACCACCATCGAAGACGAAAATCCAATCTCAAGCCAGAGGCAATGTAGCCAACACTTACAGGGAAAAAGGTTCAACCAATGTCGCATGTTCCTCCAGCAGACTGACAACCGTCAAAGCGGACAACAACAAATCATGCAACAATGTTGCCAAGAGCTCCAAAACGTTGACGAGCAGTGCCAATGCGAGGCGGTAAAGCAGGTGTTCCGAGATGTTCAACGACAACACCAAATTGGACCTTTCGGTTCTCAACAGACGCAACAGTTGAAACAAAAGGCTCAGATGCTCCCTAACCAGTGCAACCTTCAAACCAGACAATGCCACATTGGAAGCATCATGACCACTACCACCACCATCACCGATGACAGCAACATCGATCTCCCCTTCTGGCGCCCTAGCAAAGGCTCAAAGCAGTGTAGTCAGTCTGAAATGCAACGCCCAGTCAACCAGTGCCAAAAGTATGTCCAAGAGCAAATCTGGTCACCAAGAGCAATTGAGATGACCACCAGCAGGCAAGGAGAACATCAACAAGAACTCAGGCAATGCTGCAATGAGCTCCAAAACCTAGAGATGGAGTGTCAGTGCGAGGCCGTTAAGGAGTTGGCTAGGGAAATGATGAAGCAGCCAATGCAGAGGCAGCAAGGTCGTCAGCAGTCTGGTGAGATGGAAATCATGAGGAGTGTCATTCAAAATATTCCGAACCAATGCGACCTGGAGGTGCAGCAATGCAACATCGGAAGCATCATGACCAAGAGCAACCCCTCATGGCGCCCTAGCAAAGGCTCACAGCAGTGCAGTCAGTCTGAAATGCAACGCCCAGTTAACCAGTGCCAAAATTATGTCCAACAACAAATCTGGTCACCAGGAGCAATTGAGATGACCACCAGCAGGCGAGGAGAACATCAACAAGAACTCAGACAATGCTGCAATGAGCTTCAAAATCTGGAGATGGAGTGTCAGTGCGAGGCCATTAAGGAGTTGGCTAGGGAAATGATGAAGCAACCAATGCAGAAGCAGCATCAGTCTGCAGGTGAGATGGAAATTATGAGGAGTGTCATTCAGAATATTCCGAACCAATGCAACTTGGAGATGCAGCAATGCAGCATCCCATACTGAAGTATGATCGAAGCAAATCTAAATAATGGAGTAATAAAGGGAGTTGCATCTCGATCAAGTCATTAATCTAAGTTTATGGCCTTGAGATGTGAGAATAGTTTCCTAAGAACGTACAATAATAATGAATGAATGTTCCTATTAGCTAGCTAGCTAGCTCATATGTAATATTAATATGGTTAATTTGAGCAATGAAACATATGAGTTGAAGACTTGAAGTGATAATTAAGTACCTTGGTACGTACCTCACCCGGCCAATGCCCTTAAAGCAGGTTTTAATGTTGAAAAGATAAACTCGTATTCTAATTTATTTATTTTATTTCTGTTCACTAAAAATTAATAGTTAAACTCTTAAAATTTCCAAACTTTACACTAAAGATTCATATGTAAAAAAAACTTAATATATAAAATACTTTTAAGTGTTTAATATACATACATTAAACACAGGCACCATGATAAAAAAATCAAGAATAAGTTAATAATCAAAATGATGACTTAATTTCTTCCTAATTAATTTCACATACTCATAATCCTTAACAATGTATAAAATAATAAAATAACTATATATATTATTCGAATTTGGAGTTGAATCGAATTGAAAATCACAAATTTGAACTCTCGATTTGAATCGAGGTATTTTTATTCAAACTATTTTTTGATGTTTTCGAATCTAATTCAAATACTAAACATGCATAATGGAAGCAGCTAACTTGTAAGTTGCAACTCTTGCCTCCTAAATGAATTTTTTTGTATGCAAATGCAGACAACCGAGAAAATTAAACATATTGGATGGTTTAAATCTTATTTATTGTTGGCAGTTACACAATGTATAATGAATGAATTTTCATAATAAGCACATGAAGAATATATATTTACAACTCAAAACCAAAGGTTTCTCAAATATGCCTAATAAACATTAACATGGTTTTCGTAAAAATATAAAATACAAAACGTAGAACCGAAAATGATGAAAAGAAAGCAACATATATAAAAATCTAAAACAAGTTTATTTAAATTACGCGAGAAGAAAATATTAAAAGGCTGATATTGTACGTGCAAAGTATGTAGCCTAATTGATATAAGATATAGACGACCGAACTTGCAGCTACATGTTGTTCTATCGAATCAATCGTCATATCTCGATGAAAAGATAAAACTACAATACTATAGTATATATAGACGAATTTGTGAAATTGTACATTAATTATTCAAGTCTCCTAGACATCTCCATTCGTGTGCATGTGAGATGGAAGAAGAGAATAAGATCAACTTGTGAGTGGAAAGTGGCAATGTTTTTTAGATATTGCTTTGAACTTTCAAACTGACGTGTTATACAGGTTCCACCACTTACCAGTTACATATTAAACCGTCAAAAATTCCGGTTTAATGAGTTTGTACTAGTGAACCGGTTTGTGCTTACCTGGTTTTGACTTTAACTTTAAGGTTTAAGGTTTATTTAACTTGTTAATTCATGTTCCAACTCTATCACGAGTTTAATTTAACCATTTAACTAAAACTTCTTATTTTAAATAGCAAGAAATGAAAATACTTATGTTTGATCTTGTTGATGATGACGACTGATAGTAAATTGTGTTTATTAAGCAATCATGAACTATTACATATTATAGACTTTCTTATAAATAACATTGCTGGAAATATGATTTTTTATTATGTATTAATTTTTGGATTATTTTTTTAGTCATAGTTTTTTTTATGTACTTATAGGTTTGACTAATAATTCCAATAAATCATATGATAATACATAGGTTTTTAAGAAGTTGGAAATGAGAGAATGCCATTTTGCTAAGTGTTTTGAAAATCAGATCAGATTGGTTGAATCGGGAACCGGGCGTTCCGGTTTAAGGGGAACGCACCGCTTTGAGTGCGACCCGGTCGGTCGGACCTGAAAGAACCGGTCGAACCGGGAGAAAAGGAGGTTGGACCGTGAATTTGTTAAAAATTTTCTATATTTTATAAGTTTATATTTAAAATATTTCTGAAATCATCCGGTCTTTAAATCCGATTCAACCGGTCCAACCGGTAAGAAGAACGGTTCGATATCCGGTCCGGTTCTAAAAACATTGTCATTTTGTGGCGATCAACATGGTCATTTCCGACATAAAAATAATTGGTGGCGATCTCTGCTCTCTACTCCGTGTGCAAATGTTCTTGTTTTGTTAGATAGCCATATTGGTTTGAAGTTTCTATTTCATTCGGGTTGGGTATGTGGAGTGGTAAAGAGGGGAAATGACATGGCCACAACCTTTTGGTTGTGCATGTGTTCAAACCTCACCCACAACAATAAATAAATTTGTCGTTAAAAAATTATAATATAAAATAAAAAAGGAATATATATTTGTTACGTTATACACTTTTAAACAAAATAAATAATATACTGGAGTATTTCGCTAGCTTGTATATATAATTGTAACTTGTAAGCTATAATTATAAATTCCAGAATTATTAAACCGGCCCCAATGTGTATTATTGATTGAAAATTAATTCAGTTAAGATTTTCTTTGTATATTAAAAAAGGTTAACACCCGTGGGTTTTTACGGGTTGAACGGTAAAAAGAAATTATATAATTTTATATTGAAATGAGTAATGAAAAAGTTAACAAATATAAAGGATATTACATGGATTTATCTAAGAGTAGTTGTGGTGTTGACAAGTGGCATAGTGTGGTGTTATTATTACTTAGCAATTTATCAGAAGACAAAATTGTAATCCTTAATTGCCACGTCCTTAATTGGCTAATTAATTGTAAACACATTGGATCCCAAGTACGTCCACTTGTAGCCATTTCATCATATATATAATTCCAACAACAGGATAGACACCTCATACATATGCCAAAAAAAACCATACTTCCACTTGTTACATCTTCATGTAAAAACTAAAAATATATCGTACGTGTTACTCCACAGCTGCCACCAATTCTATAAACCTCTCCACGTTTACACCTCCAAATCCACTATATATACCCACCATCACCACACCCCAATTCACACAACAACCAACACGTACTCTCACAATGGCAAAGTTAATAGCTCTCGCTCTCGCCTTTGCTGCCCTTGTAGCATTTGCTACAGCCCACACAACCATCGTCACCACCACCATCGAAGACCAAAACCCAATCTCAAGCCAAAGGCAATGTAGCCAACGCTTACAAGGAAAAAGGTTCAACCAATGCCGCATGTTCCTCCAGTCTCCTTACCAAGACAACACTCAAAGCCAACTCACCCAGCAATGCTGCCAAGAGCTCAAAAACGTTGACGAGCAGTGCCAGTGCGAGGCAGTGAAGCAGGTGCTCCGAGATGTCCAGCGACAACAACAACACCAAATGGGACCCTTCGGTTCTCAGCAGACCCAGCAGTTGAAACAGAAGGCTCAGATGTTACCTAACCAATGCCAGCTTCAAACCAGACAATGCCAAATCGGAAGCATCATGACCACCACCACCACCATCACCGATGACAGCAACTTCGATATCCCCTTCTGGCACCCTAGCAAAGGCTCAGGCTCAAAGCAGCAATGCAGCCAGTCTGAATTGCAAAGCCCAATCAACCAATGCCAAAGGTATATATATATATATACTCTCTCCGTATCAATTTAAGTGTCATGGGACCCTCAACACAAAGATTTAGAAAAAATGGATTATTATATTATTTTAACCTATAAAATAACAAAAATGCTATTAAAGTATTTTGTCTTTTAGTCATAAAGTAAATTTATGTTAAATAATTAGGGGTAAAATTGGAAATTATATTTTTATTTTTGGAATGGACATTTAAAATGGGACAAAAAAAAATTTGGACATTTAAAATAGGACGGAGAGAGTATTAAACAAATTTAAACAACATTCATGCAATTAAGCATGGATATGTTATATATAGCTATAGGTAGCTGATGTTTGAAATATAACAGGTATGTTGAACAACAAGTCCAATCACCATGGACTATGATGATCATGAAGAGAGGAGAACAACAACAAGGTCTACAACAATGCTGCAATGAGCTTCAATACTTGGAGAGAGAGTGTCAATGCGAGGCCGTTGAGGAGGTGGCTAGGAAAGTGATGAAGCAACAGCAAGGAAGCAGTCAGTATGGTGGTCGCCGACAGTCTGGTGGACAGAGTGAAATGCAAGTGGTGAGGAGGGTGCTTCAAAATCTGCCAAACCAGTGCGAGTTAGAGGTGCAGCAATGCAGCATCCCATTCTGAAGTATGTATGTATGATCGAGGAGTAATAAGGAAATTGCATCTCTAGCTAGTTGTTGATCTTGGTTTTTATTTGGCTTTGAGATGTGAAGATAGTTTTCTACTAATAATAATGAGACAGACTCCTCGTGCATATATGCGTAATGCATGGTGACTTTCGTTTTATGTTACTGCATGTTTATATATAATATAAATAAATTTCCCACCGTCCCGAGTTTTAATCTTCAATTCCAAGGTTCTATTCAATTCGTACTACACATCTAAAAATCAAATTAATTAAGTTAATTGAATGATCATCAAATCTTTAATTAATACAATAATAATCTCTCATGGGTCTTAACTTATATATATATAGCCGAGGAGTGGCCTCTTCATTTGAGAACCAAAAAAATGAAAAAAATTAAAAGAACCATTTTGATTGGTTCTTATACATGTGCATTAATGCACATGGGAGGTTAGTGCATATATGCAACCGTTTGTAACTGCATCAATGCACATGTGGAATAACCAATCAAAATGGTTCTCTTGGTTCTTTCTATTTTTTTAGTTCTTAAATGAAGGTACCCCTAGCTAAGGAAAAGGTCAACTTTAGATGAAATTAAAATGCATGGCTTTATGTATTTTAGTATTTTACATATAGAATTGGCCGGGTGATTCATAACTAACTAAAACTAGTTTTATACCCGTTCTGAGGTCGGATTTGTCGTTGGATTTTGTCATCTTATTAACGACCGACATGAATCTCATATTATAAGTTTTTTTTCTTTTTGAACAAAGTGCAATTTGAGTACCTGAGCTATACTCCAACTTGCACTATAAGTACCTAAGTTTTAATTTTAACCAAATGAGTATTTAACATTTCTGATTTTCGCAAGTTGAGTACCTATGATTAACAAATGTTAGTTAAGTGCTAACTCATATGGCTATTTTGGTCATTTTCAATCTAATGTTAGGGGTTAAATTAATAATTTTATTTTTTAAAAGTCTCGCTAACAATAAACAAGTAGAGCGACGTTTTTTAGACCCGAAAATCTATGTTTCACACGCTCGAACATCAAAATAGAAGCTTCAAACAAAATCAGCTTCTATCTGATTTTCGAAGCATGTGGAACATATATTTTAGGGTTTAGAAAACTTCGTTTTATTTGTTTATTGTTAGTGAGACAACAAAAACTAAAATTGCTAATTGAACCCTAACATTGTATAAGAAATGACCAGAATAACCTTATGAGTTAACATTTAACTAACATCTGTTAGTTCTATGTACTCAAATTGCGTAATTCAGAAATGTTAGGTACTCATTTGGCTAAATTAAAACTTAGGTGCTCATAGTGCAAGTTGAAGTATGGCTTAGGTACTAAAATTGCACTTTATTCTTTCTTTTTTATTATTCTTGTACATTACTATCTACAATTTTTACATATACAACCACAAATAACGAGAATAGAAAAAGTACTTATAGTTATAGTAGTCCCAAGTTTAAGTTAGTTTGCCTCTGATGGTCCATCGTTAAAAAATACTTAACTTCGTTAACTTTTTTTTTTATCTTAAACCGATGTTTTAAGAATTTTGACCGAGAGGTGGATACGAGTCAATTGATGTAAACCTTACCTTGAATTGGTGTTTCAAACGATGAAATTTTAACATTCGGTTGAATCACCATTAAGTTTAAAAACCTAATTGAAGACCGTTTCGTCGTTTAGAACATCGGTTGGAGGTAAATTTTACATTAATTGACTTGGATCCTCATCACGATCAAAAGCCATAAAATGTTGGTTTGAAATTTAAAAAAAAGTTAGCAGCAATGTTTTTAACGACGACTACTGGAGGCAAATTAACTTAAATTTAAGATTACTGGAGAAAATAAATTAAGTTAAAATTATTTTATTTTCAAGCAATAAATGTTAGTTAATATTATTCCTACTCAGTTTTTCCAATATAAAATGACGGTACGTATACATGTACGTAGATATATCATTAAAATCAGCTTATTAGAATATCTGAAATATCTGTATGTAAATATTTATATTTCAACTTGAACATATATACATGCATATATGTCATGTGAATTTTTTTACGGTCATGTGCCTGAAATTGACACATTCTTTATGCATATATATTAGTTTGACAGATTTTATGAACTCTAAGTACCATAAAACTATGTCTCATATTCAGTTTTATATACTCACTCAATATTTATTTGAGTAAATTACTATTTTGGCACTTGTGGTTAATTTAGGGCATATAACTATTTGTCCGGCTAGGCTCGATAGATTAATGATATTTTTTTTAGGGAAATTGGATTCTATTAATCCCAACTTTCACCTATTGGCCATTATTAATCTCAACTTTACTATTGGCCATTATTAATCCCAACTTTCACTTAAGTGACCACCATTGAGCCTTCCGTTAACTTTCACTAACTCTGTTAAAAAATGTTGACGTGGCATCCATGTGTCAGATGACGTGGCAACTGCCATGTAATTTTTTTATTCTTTTTTCTCATATATAAATAAATGGCAGCTGCCACGTCATCTGACACATGGATGTCACATCATCAGTTTTTAACGGAGTTAGTGAAAGTTAACGGAAGGCTCAATGGTGGCCACTTAAGTAAAAGTTGGGATTAATAATGGCCAATAGGTGAAAGTTGGGATTAATAGAATCCAATTTCCCTTTTTTTAAAGACTCAGGCTTGACTCAAGATCAATAATGCTCGACTTGTTTCAAGTATATATTTTAACAAATAACAATTTGTTCTCAAGTAGCTTGCGAGCGGCTCAACTTGTTTGCACCCATAGTAACGATGATGTGAAACTTGGCATGGTGCAAGAGCTACCTCACACTCTCAAGATCGACTGACATCCCAATGATATGTTTTGAAAGACACTGTATGCATTGAAAGTTTTAAAGTTTCCGCTGCAAAGTTTTATGTAAATATATTAGTTTAAGATCCTAGAAATAGAGCTTTACAAACCTCCTAGTACAAGAGGCCCACGAAATAAGAAAATCATAATATTGTCACTTTCTGCTGTTTGATTCCTAAAAAAGTATCAATCTATCTAATTAAAAGCTAAACCTTCCAAGGGACTTAATTGGAGGCTAAACCTTAGTCATTAGATACTTTTTTAGCCGTCAAATGATAGATGACAAAATATAATCTTTTTTAGTTACTGTGTGGATAGTTTTTAACTGGCGAATTGCAGGCTATATTTAATTAACTTATGGATCTTTAGAAAATTTAACCATTTTATAGCAAATGATCTATTCCTGTGGGCTGTAGAAGGAAGCCTTTCAAAAGTTTTGGCAGCTTGTAAACACATCGTCAGATTCAAAGTCCACATGGAGCCATTTCATCAAATATTTCAAACAAGAGAATTAACACCTCATACATACTCCAAAAAACCATACTTCCACTTGTTACATCTTCATGTAAAAACTCGTACGTGTTACTCCACAGCTACTATATCACGCCACCGATTCTATACACCTCTCAAAGTTTGCACCTCCAAATCCACTATATATACCCACCATCACCACACCCCAATTCACACAACAACCAATTAACAATCTCACAATGGCAAAGCTACTAGCTCTCGCTCTCGCATTCGCAGCCCTTGTAGCCTTTGCTACAGCCCACACAACCATCATCACCACCACCATCCAAGACGAAAACCCAATCTCAAGCCAGAGGCAATGTAGCCAACGCTTACAGGGAAAACAGTTCAACCAATGCCGCATGTTCCTCCAGCAGACTGACAACCGTCAAAGCAGACAACAGCAGCAACTCATCCAGCAATGCTGCCAAGAGCTCCAAAACGTTGACGAGCAGTGCCAATGCGAGGCAGTGAAGCAGGTGCTCCAAGATGTCCAGCGACAACAACAGGGACAATTCAGTTCTCAACAGTTGAAACAGAAGGCTCAGATGTTACCTAACCAATGCCAGCTTCAAACCAGACAATGCCAAATCGGAAGCATCATGACCGAGAGCAACCCCTCGTGGCGCCCGAGCAGAGGATCAGGCTCACAGCAATGCAGCCAGAGTGAAATTCAAAGGCCAGTCAACCAATGCCAGAGGTATATATATACTTAAAAATCATAACAACATATATATACATGCAAAAATAAGGATAGTATATTAATTTAGTTTGCTGATTTTATCTATGGTTTTAATTGAAAAGGTACGTGGAACAACAAATTCAGTCTCAACAAACAATTAAGATGAGAACAAGCAGGCGAGGAGAACAACAGCAAGAACTGAGACAATGCTGCAATGAGCTCCAAAACCTGGAAAGGGAGTGTCAGTGCGAGGCGGTTGAAGAGGTTGCTAGGGAAGTGATGAGGCAGCAGCAGCAGCAGCAAGGTGGTAGGCAACAGCAGAAGCAAGGTCGCAGGCAGTTCGGTGAGGATCTGACGGAGATTGTGCGTCAGGTGGTTCAGAATTTGCCGAACCAGTGCAACTTAGAGGTCCAACAATGCAGCATCCCGTACGGGATGTTCTGAAATGTGAGGCAAATGAAGATATGATGTAATAAATTAAGGGAGTTGCATCTCTAGTCGATCTTGGTTTTTGGCTTTGAGATGGGAACGTAGTTTCCTACACTGGCTTTCGTTTTTATCTTTTTCTATGACGTCTAAATAAAATGATGGTCCCGAGTTTTAATATTCGAAGGTTTTTCATGCTTACGGCTCTTTTTTAACTGGCTTCGTTTTCATAGTTTAGGGTAATGCATCATATACATAGAGGAAAGACAAAATGCAAAATTGATTTTGTTTAAAAAGTGTAAAAAATGACTTAAATCACATAAAAACAGGGCTCTGTTTGAGCTCATTCAAGCGGTAATGGAACTGTCTCGTCAAGCTTTATCATCTTAATTTATATGGTTTAGTTTTAAAATTTACTTTTTACCTAAAAGTTTAGCTATTAAGGTTTAGTTTTTAATTTTAGCCTTTTTTTAAGGTGGAGGTTTTAGGTTTTTAGGGGGTGGGTGGGGGTAGGGGGCTTTGGGTTTTTGGGGCCTAGGGTGGGGGGTTTAGGTCTCTGTGGTGGTGTGAGGGCGAGGGGTTTGACGACACGGTTCTAATGTTGCAAGAGTGAGTTTAATTGGAGTTCGTTTGACCCGATTTTGATGTGTCTAAATATCACTTCTTACACTTTTTAGACAAAATCTATTTTGTAGGGAAACACTCCCCTGTATACATAATACATTGGGTTTAGTGACTTTACCCTAGTTTGTAAGCGCATATATAAAAAACTGGTTTCCACGGTAAAAAATTGGTTATACTTCTAAGCTTTAACACTTTCTAACTCCAAAACGTCCCTAATCACCCGATCTTAGTGGTTACCAACCAGTTCTTGAATAACGGTTGCGGTTTCGGTTAATAAACTAACCGATTCCCATTTAATAACCTGTTCATTTTGTTCACCACTTTTTTATATAAATAGCGTGTTTTATGAAACTATAGCGGTTTTTTTGGGAAAATTAAAAATAAAATAGTTGTTCATAATGACTTGATTTCTTCAACTAGCGGAGTTTGAAATTCCATCAGAATCCGCTACTTTGATCAACGGACTCAACGAAGACTTTTTGTCTTTTTGTACACATTCAATATCTGCACTATCACATGACTTTTCTACCAGAATTCGTTTTATTAACTAGCAGAGTTTAATCACGTGATCAACCTCACTATAACGAGCCTTATTTACCCACTACTCAAGTCAATACTACTCACTAGCCTAGGTAGTAGGTAGTTCCATGAAAAAAATTACCTGTTCACCAAAACATTTTAATTAGTATTAATATTTTATAGGCCCACATATGGTTGAAGCCCACGGCCCAAGCAAAGATCAATACGACGTCGTATTCCTTCTTGTCTCGTCTTTTGTCCGACTGGAGTGTTTGTTTACTTCCATCGTTACCTGCAAATCCACTTCCTCACGACCTGAGATCCATCAGCGTTCAATATCACCGGCGCCGTTTAGGTATGTTTCACAGCTCTTTGATCTGATATCACGATTTCAAATCTCAATTATTATGCAAGTTTATATATTTCGTTCGACACTAGGTTTCATTTTGTTTGATTGTGAAAGTATTTATGTTAGACTTTGTAATTAACGAACTGAAAACTGTGTTCAGTTGCACGCTAGTTAACGAACCAACCGTAGACCTTCAATGGCTCCCGCTGTTCCGAGATCTGGTGATGCTATTTTTGCTAACGTTGAGCGAGTGGTAAGTTTTTCTATACCGGAAGTTGATTATCTGTGTGATATTTGTTTTCGATTCGTGTTTAGGTTTTGGATTTGAATTTGTATCATGATTTGTTGATTTTGATTGTTTGTAGAACGCTGAGTTGTTTACTTTGACGTATGGGGCAATAGTGCGACAATTGCTTACGGATCTGGAAGAGGTTGAGGAAGTCAATAAGCAGCTTGATCAAATGTATGTATTTTATTGTATGAAAATATGAAATCTTTGTACTTTCAATTTCATGTCTAAAGATGATTGCATTGTTATGATGGTGTTTATGTTCATTTTTGTTGTTTGACCAGGGGTTACAATATTGGAATCAGGCTAATTGATGAGTTTCTGGCAAAGTCTAATGTCACGAGATGTGTTGATTTTAGGGAAACTGCTGAAGTCATTGCCAAGGTATTGCTATCTTCTTCAATGACCTGTTTAATCTTTGTTCATGTATGTGTGAGTATGTATAATATATGTGTGTGATCTATTAACTATAGTTGTCAAGGCGCAAAGGTGCACTCAAGGTGCAAAGGGTGAGCCTTTGGGCCTAGGCAAAAGGCGCTTAAAAAGTGAGGGCTTTTTTAAGCGAGGCGCATGGTATAAAAATACCATTGTTTGGAGTTTTAGACAAGTTTTGGGCTAGTTTAGGTTTCTTTCAGGCTTGTTTAGGGCTAGTGTAAGTGTTTCAGACATGTTCAAGTGATCTTTGGTCTAAATTTGGCCTGAAATTGCACTTGAGCGTCTGAAATGGGCTTTTGAAGGAGGCGATAAGGCTGCATTTGGTTGTGCTTGAGGGCCTATATGTGTCCACCTTATGGGTTTTGACAACAAAGCTATCAACATTGTTTCAGTTGTTGGAAGATACAATGTGTATCAATATGTATCTGCTTTGCGTGTTCTTTGATTCCCATTTTTCTGTTCTTGATTGATGCCCCCAAACAGGTTGGGTTCAAGATGTTTTTAGGGGTAACTGCGTCTGTGACTAACTGGGACACAGAGGGAACTTCTTGCAGTCTCATTTTGGATGATAACCCGCTTGTAGACTTTGTTGAGCTTCCTGACACCTGCCAAGGTTTATATTACTGCAACATTTTAAGTGGAGTTGTTAGGGGAGCTCTAGAGATGGTATGTTTTATCTGACACATAACGTTTTTCTCACATTAAACCTGGAAAGAAGTTTTTTTTAACATTTTTTTTTCACATTTGCAGGTTTCCATGAAGACTGAGGTCACGTGGATCAGGGATATGCTTAGAGGAGATGATGCATTCGAGTTACAGGTGAAGCTTCTTAAACAAGTTCCGGAGGAGTATCCATACAAAGATGACGAGTAAAGTGTTTTCTATAATCTTCATTGATGTATATACGATATGGTCTTTGCATTTCTGTTTTGGCTTGTAATAAATTAAGATTACAACTTAGTACTTTGTCCTAAGTTTTATTATGCTAGAAGAATATGTTTTGTTTCCTTCACCTGGGATGTTACTGTAATTTGAGGATTTGGATACAACAATTATTATTACTATTATAAGATTGTTGATCCAAAATGTGAACAGATGGAGATCATCCCTTTAGTTTACTCGTAGGAATGGCAAGGAGTTGAATTTTTGTGCGCCTAGCTGGCTAGCTTTTGTTGTCATGCATCAAGGGTCACAAAAACAAGGACAAGAGAAACGGGGGGGAATTCTCGAATCTTGATCTGCTTTAACTTAAAGAGGTATGAAAAAAGCTATCAACATTGCCTTGCATATGGTTTCTAATTATGTTGTAGTTCTAATTATGTATTGGCATTGCTTATATGCTATTACAGATTAGCACATTGTATGCTTTCAACTAGTAAATCATTTTGTAGGTTTTAAAAAATATTACCTAAGTAAAAATATATATTTGGGTGTAGACGGATGGTCGTTGGTAGACAAACATATATGGGATAGCCTAACGATGCACAACTGGTTGAGTGCCCACTGCCCAGACTGATAAGGCCTGGTATAATTAGGCATAGTCTTAGACTTGATTAATTCTTTTAGGTCGTAGTTGAAAGAACATTCGGCCCTAGGTAAAGCTTGGTAATATGCCCGATCTGATGATCTCCAGTCCTGCGGGTGAGGTCCGAAATTTATATTTTCATGTAATGTAGATGCATTTTTGTTACTTTTGTAGTACTATTTGAATCTTTTTGTTATTCAAATATTTTAACAGGTAATGCAATGCAATTTATATTATATTTGGGCTATAAAAACTGATACGCCATTTTTTGGAAATCATTTTTCCTTATAAAATCTGTTTAACTCAGACTATCGGGTCTTTATGACCTTTATAGACTCTGACCACGCCTGATAAGGAACAGGTCTTGTGTGCTTGCGTGGAATACTACAAAAATGAGTCGGGATATATACAGGGCAGAAACTATTTCCTGATGAGCGTTTTGTTAAATCACTTTAGTGAGCCATTTGATTTAAACAAATTATTTGTTCCGTGGAACTATATAATATAAGGTTTCTATGATACAACTCTATTTAGTTAAAGGTGCGAAGCATATTCAGAGTGTAAAGGGCTACTTGTCTAGCTTAGGTTGGTTTAGGGCTTTAGGCCAAGTTTTGGCTGGTTCAGAGCGACCAAAACTTGTTTTGCATTTCATCATGGAGCTTGCTTTGCCTGTATTTGAGGCGCCTAGGCTGCACCTCCCCTCATCTATGCATCTAGGCACGTGCCTCGTGTGCTTTTGACTACATTGGTACAATTAGCATTACTGCATTACCTTTGTTGAATCAAAAAGTATAAAAAAACAAGTTGGTCAAATGGTATTATTGTGACATTAACCAGGTAGTTGTACACACATGTTTCTTACAGAACCTGGGCATAAAACTACAATATTACCTCTGTATTATTTCCCCTGATTTGCATATCTACAACTTTACCTCTTCATACCCTTCAAAATTACCAAAGTTAATTAACCAGAGTGTTTTATTGCCTGGAAGGCGAGTTACCACCCTGCATCCTCACAAGATTCCAGTAAACTCCACCGGTTACAGATAGAAGATCAGAATGACACCCTTGCTCCGCCACCTTCCCATCATTAATCACAGCAATAGAATCTGAGTTTTTTATTGTCGATAGACGGTGGGCCACCACAATACACGTTCGCCCGTTCATCATTTTCACCAAGGCTTCTTGAACTAAGCTTTCTGACAAGGTATCAAGAGCACTAGTTGCTTCATCTAACAGTAGAATAGCAGGGTTCTTTATAATGGCTCGAGCCAAGGCTATTCTTTGTTTCTGACCGCCCGATAGTTGCACACCTCGTTCGCCACAATAGGTTTCGTACCCGTCCTTCATTCCACTGCATCCACAATAAAGAGAGCTTGATTAGTATACTGGATGATTTAGAAGTATCTCACTGTAATGTTGAATGAAATACTTGTTTAAGATGTCAATTTTAACGTCGATAAAACTGATTAACCAACTTGCTAACTTGACTAATAGTTGATGTTGACTGTTTAAGCTGTTTTGACTTTGACTGTTTGTCTTCAGCTGATTTAACCAACTTTCAACCTTAACTTTTACTGTATTAGAGGTGCAAACAAGCCGGCTCGAGCCGAGCTAGGTTGGGCTTAGGCTCGGGCTCAAAGGTATCGAGCTCGGCTCGAGCTGGCTCGTTTTTTTAACGAGCTTGAATTTTGGGCTCGAGCTCGGCTCATAGCTCATCGAGCCAACTTGATTTTTTTTCTTACACATAATTAGAACATTCATTATATTAAAAATTACAAAGGAAATAATCATTACCTGCTACAGAAGTAGTTGCTTAAAAAGATAATGAAAAAGAAATTATGTTTTGAACTTTAAAAGTTGAAACTTGATGTGAAAGATTAGAACATGCGACAATTAGGAGGGGTGTAGTGACTGAAATATTAAATTGTTGAAAATGTAAAAGGATTATGACAACAAGTCTTTTATTTTGTTTAATTTTAGTATTGAATTATTAATAAAAATGAAGTAATGAGTTATGATCTATATTTAAATAAATGGTAATATAAATATATGTATCTATCTTTTATCTATATATATGTATATTATATGAAGCCACGAGTCGAGCCATGAGCTGAGCCAACGAGCCGAGCCCTGAGCGAGCCACGAGCCGAACCTAACCTGGCTCAGGCTCGGCTCATTTAGATGTCGAGCCGAGCGCTCGACTCATTTAGATACGAGCTTTTTCCGAGCCGAACATTTTCCGAGCTTTTTCAAGCAAACCTCGAGCGAGCCATGGGCTTTTTAAACACCCCTAGTTTGTACCTTATGAATTCATGAGCATTGGCAAGCGTTGCAGCATTTCTGATCTCGGATTCTGTAGCGTTCAGCTTCCCGTAAGCAATGTTTTCAAGAATGGTACCTGAAAAAAGTGTGGGTTCTTGACTCACTAATGCAATCTGTGACCTTAGCTCTCTCAAGTTATACTCCTTAATATCTATATCATCTATAAAAACCGACCCTTTTAGCGGGTCATAAAACCTCTCTATCAACCCAATGACAGTAGATTTACCCGACCCGCTCGGGCCGACAAGAGCCACTGTGCTTCCTTGTCTTATCTTGAGGTTCAATCCCCTAAACACCATATGATCTGGTCTAGACGGGTACGAAAAAAACACATTTCTTAACTCCACTCGACCCCTAACGTTCTTTTTTATGGAATCCCGTCCCCGTGAACTATCCGGGTCGATCTCGGTCTTACGATCAAGAATTCCGAATACTAAACTAACAGCATCACTTCCTCTAGATATATCTTTCGTCATTCTAGCTGCATCAGCTATTGTATATGCTGTTAATAACAACACCAAAAACGCTTGAAAAAGCCTCTCAGGGGCGATTTGTTTTTGTATTAGTAACCGGCCTCCATACCAAAATGCCAAAGTAGTTGAAGCTGTTGTTAGAAACTGGGTTAGAAAAAGGCCGACCGCTGAATAATATGATTGTCGTATACTCTCTTCTTTCGGGCCTTGTAACGTGTCCTTAAAAAGACTAACCACCCTTCGTTGTGATGAAAATGCGGTTACCGTTCTATGGTTGATAACAGCTTCACTTGCAAGTTGGCTTCCTTCCATTTGAGCCTTTTGAGATTTTCCCGATAAACTCTTCATCAAAACCCGTCTAGTGTACAAACTTCCGATCAAAAACGGTTGTGCGGTTAACAACACGAGTGTCAACCTCCATGAGAGTACTAACCCTAAACCATAAGCAAACACCGCACTGAAAACCGCTTGTGTTAGTAGTGACAAACGGTCTCCAACTAGTGACCGAACCATGTTAGCTTCAGATGATAACATTGCACAAATGGCTGCACTTGTGTTCTCGTCTCGATCAAACCACCCAATCTCAAACGTCAAAATTTTCTCAAGAAGTTTCTCACGCACGCGTGTGGTCAACTTTTCGCCCATTATAGCAAAGTTGTAGTACTGAATGACGCATGCAAAAAAGCTGAAAACACCAACAGCTAAGAACACAAATGAGTACCTTCTTGCATGTTCTACCATTGTGGATTTATCAATCTGAAAGAATATATTGATCACAGCACCTACGCAATACGCGTTAATGGGTTGCACTGCACCTGACACTATAGCACCTAGGCATCCCCGTAGAGCTGGTACCCACTCGGGTGCATTCATTTTCAACAAACGGAACTGTGAAGAACCTGTGTGAGATGATATCTTCATGGTATCATCATAGTCGTCATAAGAAGCATCGAACTTAACCGAATATGGTGAACCCATGGAAAATGCCGGGCTGAACACGTTCAACAATGGTGTGCTCTGTGCACTCAGTCTCACGCTTGCTGGACTGGCTGCAACTGGTCTCCAACCCGGGCTTTGCATCTCGGTTCCATGACCCGATTGTTGCAACTGCACCATTTTGAAGTATTGACCGTCATTTATTTTCATGAGCTCATCATGCGAGCCAGATTCAACTACCTTCCCTGACTGAACAACATGGACCAGACTGGCTTGCCTTATTGTTGAGAGACGGTGTGCAATCACGATACTGGTTCTCCCAACAGACACCTGGTCAATGGCTTTTTGCACCACTCGTTCCGACTCAGAGTCGAGTGCACTAGTTGCTTCATCAAGAAGCAAGATTTTAGGGTCTCTTATTAGTGCTCGAGCGATTGCAACTCGCTGCTTTTGCCCTCCTGATAGTTGAATTCCGAATTGCCCAACCTGTTTTAGACATCAAATGTTTACTTGGAATTTTTAAACCGGGTTTTGTGTCATATCAGCTTAATACCAATATGTAAAACAAGCATATATAAGTAGAGAAAGAAAAAACTTACATTAGTTTCATACCCATCAGGAAACTTGAGAATGAAGTCATGAGCATTTGCATCCTTAGCTGCTGCTACAACATCATCAAAAGATGCTCCTTCCTTCCCAAACAATATGTTCTCTTTGATTGATGTTGCAAAGAGAATTGGTTCTTGATTAACCAAGCCCATTTGTGATCTCAACCATTTGAGATGAAGTTTGTCTATCTTATGTCCATCCAAAAGAATCTCACCCTCTATGGGATCATAAAACCTTTGAATTAGCGACACAATTGTCGATTTACCCGAACCACTACCTCCGACAAGACCAACGGTTTTACCAGCAGGGATTGTGAGACTTAAACCTTGTAGGATTGGTGTGTCGGGCCTCGACGGGTAGCTGAAGTAGACCCCTTTGAATTCGATTTCGCCTCTCACATATGATAAAGCCTTTCCTTTCTTATCTTCGTAACTGATAGCTGGTTTTTTGTTTATCATTTCATTGATTCGAGTGGTAGCACCTTTCGACTCCAAAATGGCCGTAATATTTGGGAGTGCAATTAGGACATACCTGTCAAATTTACAATAGTCTTGAGTTAGAAACACATCTGTCTATTGTCAATAACTATTTTTTTAGAACGGCATTGTACTCAGACGAAATGCGATGTGATAAAAATGGTCAAAAAGCTTACACTCCTCCCATGAGAACATTAAATCCAGCTACAAAAACATCACCACCCTTTTCACCATGTTTAGTGATAAGAATTGATCCAAACCAAGCTTGAAATGCCCAATTAATATAAATAATACTCATGGTTCCAAGCATTATTCCTCTAGCAAGACCTTGTTTTATTCCGAGTTTCATGGTCGTCTGAAGTGCTTTGCTAAACATACAGGCTGTACGATGTTCTCCGACATATGAATACACAGTTCTTATGGACGAGACCGCTTGCTCAGCGATACTGCCAGCTGCACCGTATGATTTAGTCATTGCCATACCTAAGTCCATCAAGTGCTTGCTAAATCCGAGTGCCGGTACTAGGAACGCTATGGAGAATGGAATGGCGGATAATGTAAGTTTCCATGATAATGTAAGCGCGAACACGTGGCAAAAGATGATGGATGACAAGTTGGCTATAGTGTCTGGTATCTGTTTTTAACACATTTCGATTAAAACAAAGATTCACGAAATCTGGTTGTTAAATGCGGTCATTTCGATCATTTTAGTTACAAATGTGTCAAGTGTATGTATAACATGTCTAACCCATGTTGACCCATACCAAAGGGTTGCATATTGTGAATATGTTTTGACATATTTGTAACTTATTGTTTATATTAGACTATTATTAGAGTTTAAATGAAAACCTTTTCACCAATGGTGACATGGATTGCATTAGAATCAGCAGTGATAGTTGAAACAACTTCATAAGTTGTGGAAGAACCAGCATCTTGGGTGTCGAAGAAACTAACGTCTTGTTTAAGGACAGATTTGAGATACTCGAGTCTCATACGTGAAGTTTGTCTCTCTGCAGTTCTTGCCCAACAAAGTCCTTCTGTAAACACAAACACACGCGAGCCGGCCTATGAGTCAATAATCAATCTAAGTAATTAAAGTAAGGTTAAGTCGTGTGTAAACGTACCAACAAAGGCGGAGAGCCCGACTGAAATCGCAACATACATCAGCCTGAGTGAATACTGCAACAAAAACAAATCTATTGTCATGTCGTGTGCAACAACATAAGATTTTGACATTAACAAGGCTAGATATAATTTATTTTAGATACAACTCAATTTTAAATAAAATTTTATTCTGAAACGTAGACCGATCGTGCATTTAGTTTATTTAGTTATTGGAGAAAAATAAATGATGTGTTAGATAAAAATTAAAAAGATGATATTAAAAGTTCTTTTACTAAATTAAGACGCTACTATATAAATACATCTATGTTTTATTCTTTTCAAACTAGATCTAATACCCGTGTGTTACATACGGGCTAATTATAATATTTTTAAAGAAATTATAAATATTATGTTTATGGATTTATAAATATTAATATTTAAGTTAGCTCATCAACTTATGCATGGTTAAAATTTCACTTAATTTTCCATTCAAAGTTTCCTATTATAAAACAAAAAATTTCCCCCAAAAAATGTCTCCCTAAAACCTTGATTTATTAGGTAGATTTAAAGTCATGTAGTAGCAAATATATAACCTATGATTAGCTTCATTTTAAAAGTTCTTGAATCATGGGTTGGTTCAAAATACATCTTACTAATAAACCATCCGAGTAATGAACAACCCTACTAACATAAATGATTCTTAATTTGTGTTAGAAATATATTACCCGATTGACGGTAGAAAAGGTGACCTTGGCATGTGGGTCTCCGTAATCGTTGATTATGCCGCTAAGAACATACATGGTTAACGGGACTTGTAATCCATCTCCGATGCTTCCGAGTATTCCCCAAAACATTAAAAACTTGTCAACGCCTTCTGCGAACCTAAAGATTCCATCCTTTTTCTCGTTTTTCATTTCAATTTCAATTCCAATTCCAATTCCAATTCTAATGCCAGCCTGACGGTTGGTTAATTAGTTAGTTACTAACACTTTTTGTAGTCAACGTAGTGAAATAACGAAGCAATGCAATTACCACTTATATGCAAACGGCATGCAAGATGCTGAATATCTCTATTCCCGTCATTTAGTGCTCCTAAGTCTACAAGAAATTACATTAACTATCGTTATATATATATAGTGTTAGCCTTTTGACTTATTATGATAGGCTTAACATTAAATATGATAACATCTAGAAAATAAGATTTTCAAATATTTTATAATGATTTAGTCAACTCAAACGTGTCATTTAGGAAATTTGGTTTAAAGAGTTTGTTATTAATAATGAATAAATATTTAAAGTATTAGTTTTTTTTACAGCGAAACGAATAAAGTCCGGCTATCTGGGGTAACCCAATGACGAAAGGCAACCCCAAACGCTCTGCGAACACAGACAGCGCTGGGTAGCCGAAACTCACCTATTAACCCGACTCTAATTCGGAGGAAACCCACTAACCCGTCCGCCCGTAGGCACGACGACAAGCTAGTGGTAAAACCCGTTTGGCTCAGAAGATCGAACTTGTATTGCCACAAATCTCCCTTCGTTACCCCTTCCAAAGTGGTGCTAGTGAGAATAAAACTTGGGTAGAATCTAAGCCGATTAAAGTATTAGTTAACACGCTTAGTTTGATAATGAAATGATTTACCCTCGAATGCCTTTAAATAAAAGAATTTAACACGGAATATGAAGTTAATTTTGTATCTATGTTATGTCGTTTTATTGTTTGATACCTATTCCGACAAGATTTAGGCCTTTTATATCACATTTATTTAAATGGATTAATCTTTAAAAACATAGATATAAAACAAAAACAACAGTCCTAAATAACTGAAAGTTAGATATGAAAGGACAACTTTTTGGTTTTGAATGTTTTACTCCGTCCTTTCAAAATGAAACGATGCAATTTATAAGAGATGCTACTATATACATCTCATTTTCTAACTTTTTTACTTGTTACATCTTCTATTTAAAGTTTTAAAAAAATATAATTTCAATAAATTTCTTACAAAACTATATTTTCTTCTTAAATTAAGATTTCATTTGTTATAATGTTATATTAAACTATTGCTTTTAGTTGGTGAGTATCGACTAGAGGCGTTCAAACAAACTGAAAACTAAAAATAATCGAATAAATCATATCCAATTTAGGGGTGTCAATCGTGTCGGGTTGGCGGGTTAGCGGGTTGAAAGACCGCGGGTTGGCGGGTTGACGGGTTGAATTATGCAACCCTAACCCGACCCATATTTCTATTCGTGTCAAAAATGTCAACCTTAACCTGGATAATATAAATTCGGGTCAACCCATATATGACCCGTTTAACCCATTTATCAAAATAAACGTAACAATTTGAGTTATAAGTGAGTTGTTGTGTAAGTCGGTTAAGAGTAACATGTTTAATATGTGAGTTTACGTATAACAATTAGGTATATTAGGTTTTAAGTAAAAAATATTATAAGTAACCATATATTTATTATAAGTAATCATATATCTACTTAAAATCATAAAACACATTATTCAAATCAAATTTATTTATAGTAAACAAAAATAATAAATACTTATCTTTGAAAATGTAAAGGTAGAAACTTAAATAGTAATGAATTTTTTTTATTATGAGTACTAATATTAAAGATAAAAGTAACTTAACACTCATTTTTAGAAAAGAAAAAAAATAGATGAACTAATTTTTAAACCTAAACGGGTTGGCGGGTCAACCCGTTTTTTAAATGTTTCAACCCGAAAACGACCCGTTTTTATACGGGTCAACCCTAACCCGACCCGTATTTCTAAACGGGTTATATTTGCCAACCCAAAACCTGATTATTTTCGTGTCGTGTTCGGGTCGTGTTTCGTGTCGAGAATTGACACCCCTAATATCCATAACCTAAAAAACGAACCGAATTGCAAATTTGGTTTTCGGTTCGGTTACTAACCGTATCCGAATTGTGAATTCGGTTATCGGTTACAAAAAATATGGTTTATTCGGTACGTTATTCTGAATAAACCGTATAATAATCGGTTTAATCAGATAAACGCACCGAATAAACCTGCTAAAGCGGTTAAATTCTATTCAGTTAGGCCAAATTAAAAGATTTCACGACTGAATAAATCTACTTAAGCAGTTGAATTCAGTTAGATCAAGCCAAAAAATTGATTTTACGACCGAACAAAAAGATTTTAAAACCGAATAAACCGCACCGATCAAACCGTTAACCGAACCATTGAATACTCACACAAACATTTTTTATGTACGCATGTTATTACTTTCGTTTTGGAACACTTTATTTTTAACGAATAAGGATAATAAAAGTTTAGGGATACTTTTTGACAAATTTCAAAATAAAAATTAAGGGGAGAGGGTGTGACAAGTATGTAAGGGGGGTGTGTATAGACAACTTTTTGGTTGTGCATTATTACGAAGAGACAACTTTTTGGTTGTGAATCTTTAATTTCATACCGAACAACCCGAAATAATTATTTATTTCATTCCTATGAAGCTACCTGATGTACTCTCATGCCCAAGGTCGTTAGACTTAAATGGCTAGTGTTAACGCACGTAACACCATGCCGGTAGGGGGCGTCAAGGGGGGTTATGGGTTGTGCGTTAGGGAATTAATGCGTTAAGGGGCAAATTTTGCTTAATTGCTTAAAACTTAGGCTTATGATATTTTTATTTAACGAGTGCTTGATTTTGAGTTGAAAATGAGTTTTTTTAATGGAGCTTGTTTTAGAGTATTTTTATAAGTTCTTAGAGAAGAAGAAGAAGTCGGGGCC
This sequence comes from Tagetes erecta, assembly GCA_030867185.1. Taxonomy (NCBI): domain Eukaryota; kingdom Viridiplantae; phylum Streptophyta; class Magnoliopsida; order Asterales; family Asteraceae; genus Tagetes; species Tagetes erecta. Next base: position 52,880,544 of record CM061486.1, on the reverse strand, counting down.
GTCGACTTTGGAGTGGTAGTTTTAGTGTTGGCAACTTTAGTCTCTTAAAAGATTATTATTTCATTTTAAGCCCTTCAGTTCTTGAAAAGTTAGCTTATACTTTTGATTTAATTGTTTTTTTTTTCATTTTTATTTCGTTTTCAAATGTGTAAAAAAGATATATACTTATGAAAATGGTTTAATAAATAAAAGTGGGTGGAGTTAAAAGATAAATTAAGGGAGAGTTGGTGGTTAAACCATTTACATAAAATGACGTGGAGTTAAACTGAAAAAGTGAGTGATAAGAAGTTAATATGACGTTTATATATTAAAAGAAGGTTAAAGTAGATCTTAAAGGTAACTAAACAAAACAATGTACTAAACTCCTCCATTCATTTGTGCCCCAAGGGATTAGGAAGTGTTTGACACATTTTTTACGATATATAAATCAAACATTAAAACATGAAGTTTTAATCTATCTAATAATTCTAAGTTTTTTAAGGGGGCAATTGTTGGGGGGGAAATATTTGATTATAATAGGAAGTTTGGGTGGGAAATTAAGTGAAAGTTTCACCATGTATGCATAAGTTGATAGACTAAAATTTTAAGCATTTAATATTTACAAATTGTTAAACATAATGATTATAATTTCTTTATAAATATTATTATCTAACCCGTGTGTAACACACGGGAATTAAACCTAGTCTATTTAATAAATTAAAGTTTTAGGGGGCAATGTTTTGGGGGGGAAATATTATGGGAGGGAAAATTTAGTGCAATTTTTAATCATGCAAGTTGATGGAGCCAAATCCATAAATGTTATATATTTACAAATCGTTAAATATAATGTTTATAATTTCTTTATAAATATTACTATTTAACCCGTGTGTAACACACGTGTATTAAACCTAGTCTATCTAATAAATCAAAGTTTTAGGGGGGGCAATTTTTAGGGGGAATTTTTCTAAAAAAGAAAACTTGAGAGGGAAAACTAAGTAAAGTTTTTCACCATGCATAAGGTGATTGAGATAAATTCTTAAATATTAAATATTTATAGATCCTTAAACATAATGGTTATAATTTTTGTATAAATATTATTACTTAACCCGTGTGTATCACACGGGTGTTAAAGCTAGTATGTGATAAAATTGATCATGGTTGACCTGTCATCTTGTTTCATGTTTTTAGATTTATATAAATCAAATAATATGTTAAATACAATATACATAGATGATGGATTTATAAATTATAAATAACACAAAAATGTTAGGAGAAAAAAAACAAATAAACGGAAAAACGATGATGATTTGTCTCTATTTAGTGTCTAATGATTCCAGCTTACCTTGTTGAAGACACTCGGTTTACAGTGGTGGTTCAGAATTCTAACCTTGCCTGTGAGATTTTTCAGAAAAAACCCTATTGGTTTTTCCGGTTAAATGCCTAGCCAAACTCCTATGTCAAATGGACCCGGTTAAGACAACATATTGACTGGAGTGAGGTGATGGGTTTCCCATTGCGAGGGATGCGACCGGCTAGTTGTATAAATTGAAAGTAACCGTTCAAAAAAAATTTGTCTCTAGTTAGTGTTTTGTGTTGATATGACAAATCACTTTAGCATTTTTAGTTTGAGCAACAATGTTTTGAGCTGGCGGCGTATCTTAGAATCTTTGTCGATGCCCACGATATAATATACGACAAACTGTCTAAATCAGTTATGAATATTTCAATGCAATTAGTTTTTTCTTGTTAGTTTTTTTTTTTTTTTTTGAACGGCAATATTTATTAATCAAAACCCGGTCACTAGCAAGACGCTAGGACTCGAAAGCGAACAACAACCTTACACCAGAGGGTTACAGTACCAGTTATGCCAACCTATGTTTAAAAGCCTACTTCTATATTTCAATCAGACAAAGGAGTTTACTTTGATTTTCTCCACAACTCCTTCCACCGATGGTGTCAACAAACTAAAGATCAACCCATTTCTTGCCAACCAAATAAACCACACTGTGGCCATTAAAATAGTTGACATCATTTCCTTTAAGTGTGTTGACCCGTTAACCCCCGCATGTCCATCGATACAATCTCTAATAGAGTCAAATTGAGGCATGGACCAACCACACCACCTGGCAATCCTATCCCAGACTGCTGCCGCAAAGCAACAATTAAGTAGAAGGTGATCACATGTTTCCTGATTTCCAAAACATAACGAACATTCGACGCCGCCTACTTGCACACCACGGGAACATAAGGCACTCTTGCTGGGAATTTTATTTAGTCTCACCTTCCATACAAAGCTTCGGACTTTAAGAGGAACCCCTTTCGACCAAACCATTGGATTGAGATCAACCGGAGTTCTATTTAACTCGAGCAACCTTCGCATGCTTTTGACTGAGAACTCCCCGTCTTTATCGCCTTCCCACGACCATTTGTCAGCCAAGTTTGCGCATTGAAACGCCTGTAATACCACAGACAAAGACTGAAACTGGGCGGTTTCCACCCCAAGAGCCGGAGTTCGAACCCAACTCCATCTCCAATCTATTGCGCCATTGGACCTATCTATCTTATCACCCACTGTACAACTTTTGTTTCTTTCTAACAAAAATAAATCAGGAAATTGGTAAAACAAGGGGGCCTCCCCTACCCACCAATCAAACCAAAAAAGAGCCGACGAGACCGAACCCGGCGCGACCTTCATGAGTTTATTGACATCAATATTCTCTTTTACCAAATCATTCTCGACTCCAATAATCTGCTTCCATGGGCCATTGTAAGCTTTGTTGCAAGGATATGGTTTATGTTTTCTTGGTTGACGGTGTATGCCAAAGATCACTTTTGCCCATAAAGAACTAGATTTAACTTTATACATCCATTTCCATTTACTCAAGAGAGCCCAATTCAAGTCTCTAATACTACCCACGCCTAGACCTCCAACATCTTTAGGAGCCATTACATGATCCCATTTAACCCAAGGAATGTTATATTTCTCCGCCTCGCCCCCCCATAGAAATCTCCTTCTAATACTTTCCAAATTATTGATTACCGACATTGGAGCTTTGAAGATAGATAAATAATAAATTGGAAGGCTCCCAAGCACACTTTTTACCAATGTCACCCTCCCCCCGAACGATAAAGAGTTTGCCTTCCATTTGGATAACTTACTTTTAAACTTTTCAACAATAGGTGACCAACTACTGACTCTGGCCATATTTTGGCCAACCGGGATTCCAAGATGAACGAACGGAGGCTTACCTTTTCTACAGTGTAGAATATTTGCCACCAAATCTTCCTCGATATCAGACGTACCAATGCCAAATAAAATACTCTTGTCAAAATTCACCCTTAGCCCTGACGCCATGTAAAAACAATGCAAAATCCTAGCCATATTCTTGGCATTCACCATCGACCATGAGCCCATGAACAGTGCATCATCTGCGTACAGACAGTGCGAAATGCAAGGTCCGTCATTAGGTAGTTGAATCCCATGAGACAACCCAATACAGTTGGCCGACCTAACAGAGACGCTGAGAGCTTCCATTACCAAAGTGAAGAGAAACGGGGACAAGGGGTCTCCTTGTCGCAACCCTCTCGTGGCTAAGAACTCACCCGTTGGTGACCCGTTAACTAACACAGAGGATCTAGCCGACGAAACACACCGAGCAATCCACCCTCTCCATATATCCGGGAAGCCCATTTGTTCCATAATCGAATCCAAAAATCCCCAACTCACCATGTCATAAGCTTTTTCAAAATCCACTTTGAAAAACATAGCTTTTATTTTGTTTTTCTTAAGCCATCCAAGAGTTTCGTTAACAATAAGAGGACCTTCCAAAATATTTCTACCAGCAATAAACGCTGTTTGCTCCGGACCGACAACAAACGGGATCGCCTTTTTAAGTCGGTTAGCTAACACCTTTGAGTATATCTTGTACAAACAACCAATCAAGCTGATCGGCCTATATTCCACTATTAGTGCCGGGTCTAAAACCTTAGGGATCAAAGCAATAAAGGCTGCATTACAACCTATGCTTATCTCTCCGCCTTCATGATAATAATCCAAAACACTCTTCACATCATTAGCGAGTAAGTACCAAAATTTCCTTATAAAGTTGAAATTAAAACCATCCGGACCCGGCGATTTATCACCCCCACAGTCCCACACCGCCCTCTTAATTTCCTCCGTTGAAAACACTGCTATCAATTCACTAATTTGATCCGGTGGAAGCTGTTTGAAACTGTTGCTGCTGAAAGAAGGTCTACTAATATTTGCATCACTGAATCGCCCTTTGAAATGCTCAAAAAAAGCTTGTTTTACCGTTCCCGGCTCGCTGCACCATTCCCCATTTATATTCAAGCCTTGAATTCTTGCATTTTTTATATTCTGATTGATAGACCCGTGAAAAAATCTTGAATTTTCGTCTCCGTCTTTGATCCACTTAACTCGCGCCTTTTGTTGCAAGTCTCTAATTCTTTCCTCTTCAATTTCCATTAAATCTTTTTTCAAACCCAATCTCACAACTAGCTCCTCTTCGGACAACTGCCGCTCTTCTGCTACATTCTCCAATTCTTCTAGTTGCCTATTTAAGTCTCTATATCTCCCCATATCTGTTTCCTTGATTTGATTTCTCCAACCCTTAATGGTAACTTTTACAGCCTTTAGCTTCATCATGAATCTTTTATCGGGTGGTCCCTCCCCGATAGTTTCTGAATAAGCCTTAGAAACCGCCTCTGCAAAACCCGGTTTACTAAACCAAGACTCAAAGCACTTGAATGGAACCGGGCCATAATCCGGAGCCAAACATTTTAAAACAAGGGGCCTGTGGTCCGAGTATCTTCTTGGCAATGCCGTGACCAACGCCTCTGGCCAGAGCTGGATAAAATCTGCATTCACAAAAAACCTATCAATTTTACTTAAGTTAGAACCATCTGAGGCCATATAGGTAAACTTTCCTCCTCCCATATTCAATTCAATTAAGTCCGCCTCGGAAATAAAAGCATTAAATCGTCTCGCATTAGCTGCATGGAAAGATGAATTAAATCTATCTGACGCCACCCTTACTTCATTAAAATCGCCTGCTACTATCCACACACCGGGCCTACCCTGAATTTCATGTGCTATTTTATCCCATAATATCATCTTAGCCCTCTGATCTTGAGGGGCGTATACGTTCATAACCATGACGTTGGCGTCCAAACCGAGAACCTTGCCCACCAAGAGAAGAAAATTCCGATCTTTTATCTTGTGATTGACGTGAAATATCGACGTATCCCACATAGAGGCTAGACCACCTGATAACCCGACCGACGGCACAAACTCGAAATTCATAGAACTCCTACCCCAAAAACCAACCACATCTTTGAAAGTGACATTTTCTACCATGGTTTCCTGCAACATAATACAACCCAAGTTATGATGTTTTCTAAAATCTTGCACCCACGTCTTCTTAGCGCTGCCCCTGATCCCCCTAACGTTAAAAGAAAAACAATTCATTGAGAACCCGATGTCTTCCCCTCACCGACAATAATCCTTCTGGCCTGTTGTTCGTGTCCTGATAAATTGTACCCCATCATGCTCCCTACCTTAATCAAATTTTGAATCTCTTCTTGAACCATTGAATTTCCTTGAGATGCAGAAACCCCATCCTTTTCGCCTGCACCCTTAAGACTGCAACCAGATCCCCCTTTTGATCCAATCTGAACTTGTTGAGCTTTATTTCTACCACCCCATAATCTATCTTTCATCTTCATAGAAATTGAACTCGGAATAGCCTTATTGCTTTGCGTCACTCGATTACCTGTAACTCGGAATAGCCTTATTGCTTTGCGTCACTCGATTACTTGTTAGTTAGTTTAACTTATGGGAAAGATTGACAAAGTTTGTCTGTCCCAAGTTATCTCGCAAGAAAGATTTGTATGAAATAATGAAATTATCTAGCAAGCAATGATGTAATTATCACGCATAGGATATATATTTCTTAAAGCTTTCTATGAAAACAAGATTTTTTGTATGCTAAATTAACTTATTCTTTTGGCTTCTAACAACAACGCATGGTAGTTCGATCAATTGAGTATTTGTACGTACATAATTTGATTATAGGAGCTAAATTCCATAAACCACATCCAAATTCTAGCATGTTGTTTAGAATGGAACTCAAAACATGTTTTATGGGAAAAACCAATTGAGAGATCGATGACGTGTTTTTAATCAAGACAAATCTCACATCACTTGCCCACATTATACTATATATAAAAGAGAAGTGTATTGAATAGAAACATTTATGAATTGTAAGTTTGGCCACATTTGTTAGTTTCTTTTGCACTTTACTCTTAAGCTTTAAGATTGTTGTTGTTTGGTGGAATTTTGTGGATTGTACGTTTGGCCACAAGTGTTAGGTTTCTTTTACATTTTACCCCCTCATGCCTTTAGTTTTAACTTTGTTTACATGTGGTTGTTGTTGTTTTGTGTAATATTTTTGTTTTATTGTTTTGTAATTAGAGTAGTTTTGTGTTTATGATGCTTTTTTTGTAGTTTGTGTGGTAATTGTTGCTGTTATTGTGGTTCCCGGGGCTCAAGGCCCGTTTTTGCGCATTTTTTTTGTTTTAGTGATTTAGACGTGTCTTTTATTATATATGTGTTTTTGTTTCAAATATGTTCTCATTATTCGCTTTTGCACATTTTTTTATTTGTAACTAATACACGCCGCCTCCTTTTGTATATACACTTCTCGCGCAACGCGCGAGAGATTGTCTCCACCTAGTTAGAGATAATGAGTCATTAAAAGGCTGTTTGGTAGCATCTGAATAACCTCAAAATACCCAGTAAGAATCTACATTTTAATGGTTTAAAAATTCATTATGTTATGTTTTAAAAATATGATGAATTAAGTGAGGTTTTACCATTCAAAAGCTACCTCTTAACCATTCAGCATCTTTTTATCACTTAATGGTTCAAAGAAGAATTACGTACTTCGGATACTAATAAAAGTGTGCACGCACTCAACGATAATGATAAACCTCTATGAGTTGAGGATTACACAATCAATGTCCACAAAGGGCCGTCTGAGCGAATTATTGCTTCATATAAGGTGAACAAGGCCAAGGTGGAGTTCAACATGGGCGTCTAAAGTCAAACGAAACCGTGAGGCAATTAAATTAATAAGCTATCGAGACATCTCTAATATAATATAGCAAAACGAAATTTGCTTATGTGGCATCTGTAGAGGACAACTTTGTTTATGTGACATCATTTGAAAGTTTTTATCACAATAATAATTTTTTATTTAAAGTATGTATATAAAATATATTATAATAACATTAATTACAAATTAATCCTCTAATATTTAGGAAAAATTTAAAAATTTTAATATTAGTTACATTTTAAACCCTCTACTACTAGGGTGTATGTGAGTCGGGTTATATTTGATATGGTATAAAATTGAAACTTATGGATAAAGTGATAATATCCTTAAAAACATCATTTGAATGTTGTGCTCTCAAACGTAGCGCGAGCACTAAACTAGTTCTAACTAAAAGTTGTAGTTGGTGTGTGTCAACTCAGTTTTAATGAAAATATGAAAATACTCGTCGTGAATACAAGACATGTGGATCCATAAGATTAGCAATCAAAAGACTTTGGTGACAAAATTAAAAAGAAACATAAGACTATTAACTTATGTAACATTTATTCATGTGGTTTTTAATCTTTATATAATATAACAAAACAAAAAAAGCTTATGTGACATATTTTTAAAGTTTCTGACTTATGTGGCATAATTTGAGAGTTTATCTCACAATAATGATTTTTTATTTAAAATATGTATATAAAATATATTATAATAAAACTAATTACATTTTTAATCCCCTAATAATTTGGAGAATTCTAAAAAATTTAAGAGTATTTATATATTTAACCCTCTACTACAAGGGGTGTACATTGGTCGGTTTATATTTGATAGGGTTTAAAAATGAAACTTATGGAGTTAATAATAACATACAAATAAAGACCCAGTGTTTTATAAATATACATAACATTTGTATACGACTTTTTTTAAAAAATAAACCACACCATAAAACTGAGCACTTTATGGTGTAGTAAATTTGAGTATAATATTGCTATACTAAAAGTCTAATTTTTAAAAGTATATACTGTGTTCCGGTTTACCATATTTTTGTCTCAAAACTGATTGGAACATTCATGAATATCCTTAAAAGCATCACTTGAATGTTGTACTCCCGAGTGTAGCGCGGGCACTAACCTAGTTTATTATAAATTTGAACTTATGTAAACTTTAATTTAGATAGCTTTAATTTTATCATTAGGGTGGTGGTTCAGTGGTAGAAATTTTGCCTCTACGAATATTATTTTTGGGATGTCTCAAGTTTAAACTTAGACATGTACATATTTATGTGTAATTTAAGAGTATGGCAATTTGTTGTTATAAATAAAATAGCTTTAATTTTATATAACTTTTAATTCTTATAGTTTTTTTAATAAACTTGGTTTTTCATTAATAAAAAGTTAACAAAGTAGTGTAATAGACAAATATTTGGTGATTGGTTTTTTTGTTCTAAATGAAGAAGACTATTAAAAAAGTCAGACGCTAACATTGGAACCACCTAACAGCAACACACATTACACTCGAAAGTTTGATGCAACACTAGAGAGAAAACATTAAACACATGTTATTAAAACACGAGAGTGAAAATATGATAAAGACACATGTGTTTTTGGATTTTTATCATTGAATATAGTTTAAACACCATGTAATTTTAAAACTAAAAATCAAATATAGAGTTGATAATTATAAACGATGCAATACACTAAGAATGCTGTACAAAACAAATCTAAGAGAATTTAACCTCTTAACCAATTTATAATTTGCATAACTAGTTTAAGTAAATATTTTAAACGGGTTCATACCTGGATATAACATGTTTATTAAACAACTAGGTTAGAACCCGTGGGTACCCACGAGATGAAGCGATAAAATGTATTATTTGTTGTACTATTGAAAATAGAATGAACCTAAACAATGCGACGTAAGTATGGGAATATGAAAAAACTGGGAAAACAATATGCTAACATGAAAACAGTGAAAACGATGAGAATAGACCCATTTACTAAATAGTATGATAGCATTAACAATGTTGAACTACAAAGAATCATATAACGTTTAAACACTCAAAATGAAAGAAAATAAGCAGAATGTATGGGCTACATGTCTAAATTACAAACTTGTAAAAACCTATGATGTTGCTTACCGAGTAAAGAGCACAATGTAAGGCATTGGTTAACTTTTGAGGTCAAACACATTAAACTTGGTAGACTTTTTAGTTCAAACAAAAAAAACATCCCATACAGAATCTTTGAGCTTCTTTTTATCATACAGAATCTTTGAGCTTCTTTTTATCATGAATGTGCAAAAGAAATATTAGTATGTGATCATCTTGCATTCAACTTGCATTCAACTTGAACTGAAACAATGTGCAAAAAGCAAAAAAAGAAAGCTATGAGAAACATACTTTATTTGAAAATTGCATACAAATATCAAACAAACAAATCAACCAATTTGACATGTTTAGCTAAATTATAGTATGCATTAAAAGGACTATTGGCCACTTTCAACTCATTTGACCCGTTTAGCAGCAAGTTTATTACCTTTGATCCAAAATATTTTTATTTCAACTTAACAGACACAAGATGTCAATTCAATTAGAGATAACCTGTTCCATAATAACCCAATATCGATCTAGTACTTCAATGCTCAAATTATAAAAGTAAATTACCTAACTCTACTACCACAAAATCTGTTCCATTGACATTGCAAATACTACTGAAGGTATATAAACCCATTTTAATAGATAAATCATAAATCAAGTTTAGTTTTGATTCTAACATAACGATAATCAAAACTAACATATAATAAATGACAGCAATTACATATACCTTCTTAAATGATTGCTCTGCCGATTTTTGTAGCATGTCATTTATGCTAATGACTTTAATTAGTCACCGATAAATCCCTTCCTCTCGACATATTTTTATAGTGTCCTGCTCAATTTGAACTTTAGCCACAACATAATTTTGAAGAGTTATATGCTGAAATAGAACCGCTAATAATTGATTTGAAATGTACTTCGTAATAGAGATTGATGAAGTCATAATACCCACACTTGAGCTGCAATTTATCACATGTAAAAATATATCAATTAGATAGTTGATCGTATTGAAGGGAAGGATTTATAGAGAATGAATTTCATTCTCTACAAAGTAAATGGAACAACTTTGGTGGATTGCAACTACTATAATATATACATCTTAATCAAAATAAAATAAAAAGAGGTAAAGGACCAACATGTACACCAACATATGAAATCGTTACCTGTAAGAACTTGAACGACCGGATAGACAATGTCAATTAAAATTGCTTGAGCCACTACTTCAATTGGGAATTTAATAAGCAACAATACACAAATGAAACAAAAACCATCAAATAATGGTAATCGATGATGAATCGAATCAAAAGCAACAACACAAATTTGGAAGAACATGTCAAAGATTTGAACATAAAAACAAATCAAATATATCTTCAATCAATGTAACTTGCTTTCAAAACTATCAAGATTATGTTCTGAATAATAAAACCTACAATGTAACTTGCTTTCAAAACTACGGCTACATGCTTAGTATGAACAACCCTACCCAATGGCCGTTACCGGATAAGAAGCCATGCAATCGGAATGAGTTCTTGAAGAAGAAGAAGAAGAAGAAGAAACGAATCAGATCAGCGAATAAGAATGATATCGCAGATCGACAAACCCTAAAAAACGCAAACATATGAACAAAAAAATTAGTATGTAAATTGTTCAAGAATATAAGTTCAAAATCTGAAAATGTAAATCAAACGAAATGAAGATGACGAAGGTTTGGCAGAGATTAACAACAGAAAATTTTAGAACTTTGAATCAATAACATCAACAAATGAAGATAAACTTACCTAAATCAAAAGTGGAGGATCATTCATGAGTTGGATAGATGGTTAATAACATCAACAGGGAGATTGGGAACAAATGGAAGAACAATCGATGGTGTAGCGATGGAGAGAAAGTGAAAGAATTAGGGTTTAGGAGAATTGAAACTGAAGATAGAATACGGGATAAAACCCGACAAAAATGAATAACCCGCTTTAGATCCGTGAATTAGCTAAGAAGGAATGTGGTGGCGACAAATGACTTAATGTGAAGAGATGGGTTAGCAATTTATTATAAGAGAGATGTAGTTTTATAATCTTACTAGGTTTAATACCCGTGTGTTACACACGGGTTAAATAGTAATATTTATAAAGAAATTATAACCATTATATTTAACAATTTGTAAATATATAACATTTAAGGAGTTGGCTCCATCAACTTGCATGGTGAAAAATTTAGCTAAATTTTACCTCCTAAACTTCTTATTATAGAAAAAAAATCTCTCCAAAATTTGCCCCCTAAAAGTTTGATTTATTAGATAGATACGAATTTTATCATGTTATTTCTCAATTCCCAAACTATACTTATAAATTCATCAATTGTATAAAACATGTTTAAAGTCGTGTGAATGATCTTATTAAACATGTGAAATGCTTTATGTTGTTACCTTCTTATCAATATCTAGTTATTATTTAAACAAATAACACGTTTAACAAATAACCCGTAGTTAAATCCAATAAGCACGTTAAAGATATCATTCTAAATACAGCTTGTTTAACACAACATAACACATTTTGCAAAATCTAATCAAGCACTAATCTTGTAATTGTAGTGTTTGCAACTTCTTGTTACAACATTAATCAAAATATATAAGGATGTGTTATGTAACAATTCAAACTAAAAGTGTATTAGTAGTAACATTGAAGAAATTAGAAACCAGGTTTTAATACTTTTGTTCACTCGCCTGATTTTTCCCTTTCGCCGTCGTACTCAACAACCACGCACGCCGGTCACCGGAAACAATGGCGAAGATCATGTTAGGTTGCGAACCAGTTGTCGGATCATTAACTCCGTCAAAGAAGAGAGATTACAGAGTCACCAACAGGTTACAAGAAGGCAAGCGTCCAATTTACGCCGTCGTCTTCAACTTCATCGATTCTCGTTACTACAATGTTTTCGCCACTGTTGGTGGCAATCGCGTAAGAAATTATCTTCCTTTTTTTTCTGTTATCGTTGAGTTACATGTGAACATGTCTATTAGGTTGTGATTTAATGAGTTTTGATTTGAAATTATGCTTGATTTGCTATTATCTGGTCAATTAGGGTTTTTCTTTTGTGTTTGAATAAATGAGATGTTGGTTGATGTTTGTAGGTTACTGTATACCAATGTCTTGAAGGTGGTGTTATTGCTGTACTTCAGTCCTATATTGATGATGATGTAAGATTATATATTTAATTTAGGGGTGAGCTTTCGATTTTCTCAGTGGGAGAAACATAGATGATAAACATATATGAACAAAATTTGCATATCTATGTACATTGTAGATCAGAAGGATGAGTCATTTTATACTGTCAGCTGGGCTTGTGATGCTGACGGGACACCTTTGCTAGTAGCTGGAGGAAAGGATGGTATAATCCGCGTCATTGATGCGGGCAATGAGAAGATACACAAGGTTAACTTTGTGTTTTTTTTTTGTTTTTTTTTTTCGGAAAAGCCTCAAGGTTAACTTTTTTTTGTGGTTTAGTTGTTTGCACCATTGTGATAGTAAGAGGACTGCATTTTGGTAATGTAGCAATCGTATGACAGTAATGAACGTATATTGTTTTCTAAACAACCGCTGATCTCTGTTAGTTCTTAGTACATTTTTCAAATTTGGCCAAAACCTGTTACCCAGCCCGTCCGACTGTTTGTTTTTCCACTTTTTGTTATCTGTTTTATAGCCCTCAAGGAAAGTTATTTACTGCAGAGTTTTGTTGGTCATGGGGACTCGGTAAATGAAATCAGAACACAAGCACTAAGACCCTCTCTAGTGCTTTCTGCAAGTAAAGTAAGTTTTGTTTCAAGCTTATTATTTGAGTGCCTTTTAATTTATGTGTATATATATACGTGTATGTGTGTATTATAAAATATACATGTTTGTGTGGAATAGGATGAATCTGTTCGCTTGTGGAATGTTCAAACTGGAATTTGCATTTTGATCTTTGCTGGTGCTGGCGGTCATCGCAATGAAGTATTGAGTGTGGTTAGTGTGAACTGCAATGAGACCTTTTGATGGTTCATTCTTATTTAGTTAACACTTCAAATCTTTTGCACTTTTTTATTATTATTTTTGTTTATATTTTAAAGGTAGAACTGGGTTGAATTTGTTTAACCTTTTTTCAGGATTTCCATCCTTCTGATATATATCGTATTGCCAGTTGTGGTATGGATAACACTGTAAAGATCTGGTCAATGAAAGGTACAATCTGTTACTAAATCAGTCGTTATTAGCTATAGGTGGTAAAATGGGTGGGGGCTGTGTAATGGTTTAGTTTTTCATTAGGGTTTGAAACAGGCATCGCCAGGTTGACACACATACATAATTTGTCCACTTTTATGAATGCTTAACACCTTAACTACTTTGGAAAAATCATATTATATTACATCTGAGTCTTTGAATGAAAATAGTTAAATATGCATTCTCTAACAATAGACTTTAGACAACTTTGAAGAATGTTTGAGGTTAAGCATAATTCAAATAGAGACATTCATACATAAATGTATTGAAATATCCACCTCTAGTATTATTGTTACAAACCTTCATGGCATCATGTCATGCTTGTTGGTTTTTTGACTCGTTACCTGATGTTATCTTATATCTTCTAGAAAAAAACTTGATAAATATGTCAAACATATGAACACAGTTATATCTAGAAAAAAAAAAGTTGTCTTCTGTTATCATCGTTGCGCTTTTTGCAGAGTTTTGGACGTACGTTGAGAGATCTTTTACATGGGAGGGACTCCCTTCGCAATTTCCTACAAAATATGTGCAGTTTCCGGTTAGAACTGTTTTATCTTCATATCTACTAATGTAGTTGTCTTTTCTTTCTTTTTAAATGGGTATTTGTTCCTGTTCTATTTTGAACTCAACTTGTTCAGGTATTAATTGCTTCAATCCATACGAATTATGTCGACTGCAATAGGTGGCTTGGTGATTTCATACTATCTAAGGTGAATCATACAGTTTTTATACAATATTGCACCGCTAAACAATTTTTATTGCATATAAGTCCTCATTGTGGTTTTCTCTAACACACTTGACAGATAAAATATCTGTTGTTACACTTTCTATCGAGCCTTTGCAATGTTTAAGTGTTCTTTCTTTTGATGGCTTGCTTAAATTACACATTTTTTACTAGTTAATCTATCATTATTTTTGTTATGATTCTAATTCTATGGTTAGTCAATTACTCTTCTGTTCTCGTTCTTTTTTTTTTTTTTGCAAAGGGGAACATACCAATATACGATGTATCTTGCCTTTTCGACTATCTGCAAGTCTGTCTGCAGTTTTGAAGTATATTTAACTTTAAGTAACGATGAAAATAGCATGTTCACAATAGAATTCTTATTATAATTAAGTTTTATTTCAATTTTCAGAGTGTTGACAATGAGTTCGTATTGTGGGAGCCAAAGATGAAAGAGCAGTCTCCAGGAGAGGTTTGATATTCCTATTTATTAGTTTTAAGTAGTTTATTTTACAAAGCCATATATGTTTACCTGTATATGACTATATGCTATGTCACCTTATTAATGGTTAGATTAAACCATTCTTTGGCATGGCTTGATAGTTATACAGTCTTATAGAACAACCTTTTCTTTTCAGGGCACAGTGGATATTCTTCAGAAATATCCTGTCCCCGATTGTGACATCTGGTTTATAAAGCTTTCTTGTGATTTTCATTACAATGCAGCAGCTATAGGTATGAGTGTGTGCCACTTTGCTTACTGCATTAGTGTTATTGATTGTATAATCCAAATAGAGCTTTGGTTTGTGTATATCTGCCTTATTAAATTGAAATGCCTGATCACGTTTTTGAAATCCTTAACAAACTAAAGATTGGGCTTTGGTGCAGACAACCACTTCAATTGTTATATTAAATAACTTAGTTGCAACTGCCAGAATATACCTGCTGTTATATGTTTTTGATGTATTGTTTATTTAATAGAGTTAAAGCCAGACAATTGCTTACCTACTTTTACTTTCGTTCCAAGACGGCACCCCTATACGAGTAGTATATAAACTTTCAAAGTTTAAATTATTCTAAAAGGACATCAATGACACTAAACCGAAAGGATGGTGTGGGCGGCTGAACGATTTGGGGACATACTAAGTCTGTCAGTGGTTTTGATTTTTTGATCTTTAGTTTTGTTGACATGCCAACAATAAAAAAATGTTGTGTGCACGTCATTTGTATGGCACATCACCACTTGTCAAGTTTATGAGGTAGTTTCATAGTAGCACATCCAAACGATAGTCTATGTAATGTACCATAACTATACTGGATATAAAGTTGTATGAGTAGGTTGCTGTTGTTTGACTTTAACCCTGCTTGTAAAAGATATAAAAATAAACAAAAAATGCTGATAATGGCATTATGCATACCAGGGAACCGGGAAGGAAAAATCTATGTGTGGGAGTTGCAGACTAGCCCACCTTCTCTAATTGCAAGGTTTGTTTACTCTTTAGTTATTTAAGATTTATCCTCTTTGTGTGAAATCACTCGGGTTGTTTTGATCACGCACTTTGTGTCAGGTTATCTCATGTTCAGTCCAAATCTCCAATCAGGCAAACTGCTATGTCATTTGATGGAAGGTACATCTGTTTGACCCTCTTTTCAATGCGTAAAACCAATGAAATTGCTTTCTAATGGAACATTATAGATCAATCATTGTAACAATTTAGTTCTGTAATCATATTTAAGGTGTTAGTTATTTATAAAATAAAATAAAATTGTTTGCAGGTCAACTAGTACTTAAAGTTTAGTTATTTATAAAATAAAATAAAATCAATCTTTGTTTGTTTCTTGAACGCTTTTAGAAAAATGTATTTCAGCACAATTCTTAGTTGCTGTGAAGACGGAACCATCTGGCGGTGGGATACGGTTGCAACTGCCTAGTTTGGGTTGAGAACAGCCATGTTGTACCTTGTATAGTTCTTAATTAAGCAATGTTGTTTGTTTTGAGATTACTAGACGTTATAATTTATTATGTTTTTTTTATTAAGGATTTATGCATGTAGCAAGTGACTTTATAGATGCAATTGCAACTTGATATCTGTTTGTTTCTTTTTATTTTTATTTTTCCGTCGTGCTAACGCAACCCTAAGCTGAACATTATTTGCTTAACTATATGTGTCACATGTTAACAAACATGTTTAATAAGCGAATTAGATGAAATGTTAACTTGAGGCTTATTTTCTTCTTAAATTAAAATTTAAACACCTGGTGGCTCTATAGTATTAAATGTAACTGCAACTTCATATCCATTTGTTGCTTTCTTTTGTATTTGTCATGCTGACGCCTAAATACATAGTTGGCATCAGAGTGGCAAGATGGATCTTATAAGATGACATATTTGGCACGCTTGTTGATTTGTACATCATGCTAAAATGTTTCACTGGTTCAACAATGTGTTACATAACACATGTTTAACATAACTATTGACACGAGTAATGACAAGCTTAAACACTCAACTGAAATTAATAAACAGATCTTTAAACTTAAATAGTTATGAAGTTAGAAGACTGTTTTTTAATAAACAGATCTTTAAACTTAAATAGTCAAACGTGTCATGCTGGCCTTTCAATCCGTTTAACACAATTATTTAGGGACGTTCCTTTAAATAGTGAACAGTGAAGACACACACGTTATGTCATATGTGGCATAAGCGGTTAAACCATTTGAGCTTAAGTTATGTTTTGATTGTCATCGTATCAACCAGTTTATAAACCGTGTCACTCCATAAGCGGTTAAACCATTTGAACTTGGATATGTTTTGATTGTCATCATGTCAATAAGTTTATAAACCAAATCAGTTACCCCACGCTTGTTTAACTTAGTGTTGAGTCATGTCATGCTAGCGAGTCGTCATATAATGGCATCTCTGGTTGGCATTTGTTTTTGCCTAAAACCCGAGTGCAGAAACTATATATAAATTTTACAAAATTCAACGTTCACACAAAACTTCCGACCTGCCAACATGGCACTTACACTAGTAAATATGTGTATTTATGTTCACTATATACATTAAAGAATGCATACGAAATAGGAACCATACTATCACCAAATTGTACAACCTTATCATAGTAGGCAAGGATATAAGAATTAAGTTATACCCGATCCTGCAACTTTGATAACAATTTCTGCATACTCTCCAGTTTCTGGGCAAGTTGTTCTACACTATGAAGGTATTGTTTTGAAGATTCAGAACTACTTAACTCGGTCACAAGAGCTGCACAGTTCGTTTGCGAATCTAATAATGCAGCCTCAAGTGAATTCAATGTTGGATCTAGTGAAGAAGAATGTTGTCTATTTGAAGCCAAAAGGGAAGAGGGAATCAAACTGACACTAGAACCGTTACTATCTCTGTGTGAGAAGATATTGTCAAACCCTTCACTTCCTGCAAATTTCAAATTTTCAGTTGTATGAGCGAACACTTTCACATAGAGGTGATAATTTAGACCCGTTGCCTAAAGCAGCTTGATTTGGGTTGTAGTTTATTTTTTTTCCGGTCACACTGGTAAAATTTTATATACTTAGCTTATTTAATACATTGTTTCTTCATAAAGTTTTTAAAAAATGGATAAATGGGCTGTCTATGGACAGCCCAATGTGGTTGTCCTGCTTAGACCTGTACCAAAAAATTACCTGTTACTCTTGTGATCTGGTTCTTAAACTTGAAGGGCATTTTTTCAAGAAATCTTGCTTATTATATGCTCTTGGTGAATATATTTCACGAGCGTCTATGTTGCTTGTATGAAAAAAGAGAAAAATAAATAATTACCGAGGTTGCTTAGTTGATCCATTGTTGTCTGACCAACTGATCCTTCTAACTTTAACACACGCAAAACCCCAGCAGTTATTCGCCCCATGGAATCCACTTCTGACTTACATAGTTGAGCAACATGTTGTAGTTCATCCTTGGTTACAATTGCCTCAACCTACATCGTAGCAATTATCAGTATCTCCACTAATTTTGTATAAAATAAGCAATTAAAACAAATAGGGGCAATTTTGGATCCATTTACTTACTAATGGGAGTAAGGGGTCAAATTGGATTGTGTTTATCAGAAAGGGTCAAATACGAAATATAGAAAATTCCACTGAAATTGTTTGTAGGCCAAATACCATTACCGTTTAGAACTGAAAAATTCAACGAAATGGACAAACAAAAGTGTTTGTAGGCCAATCCGACCCCAGCCCATTTTGACCGGTGATACGTATGATCCATTTCAGCACGAACCTCTTTTGTCCCGTTACCTAACCGGGCCATCTTTCCTATTCTAAGTAGAACATACATGCAAGTTTAGATGTAATTACCGGATGTTTCACAGAAAACTTTAAACTTTCCATTTCCCATTTGATTGCCCCATCATCTTCATTTAAAACTATGCCAGCTTGAAGATCAATCCCACCAGGTGACTCAACAGTTTGCATGTGCCCGTTTTGGGGTGCAGTTCCTTTTTGCTTCTGGGGTTTCAATGTCTTCAAGCCTTCAACACCGACCTACAAGAACATTAAAGTAAAGTAACTTCTTCACGTTATGCACATTATGCATGTTTCATTTCAGCAGAAAGAAAGATTGACAATCAAATTAAGGTGCATAACAAATATTAAGAAAAATATAGATATTAAATCACAAGATAGTGACATAAAATTGCATAATAAGGTAACAAAGTTGTCAAATTTCTTTCTAGGTAGTCAACTTTTTAGATCAGAATAACCCGTCAAAGTTTCAAAATGATGCAAGGTAGCTTAATCCAGTAACCGGTCAACAAGATGATGTGCCAGTAACTTTTTTTTTACCATTCTAACCTTTTTCCCAATAATGTGCTATGTGGCTTTAACGTGGCACCTAAAAACAATTTAACCTATGTAACTACCTTAGAAAAGTTATATTGAGAGATCAACAGTTTTTCTAGCCTAAAATAAGTTGGTCACCCAAAACAAAAGTCAAACTTATGTCTGTTAACAAATTCATATTCATGTAGTTTTATGTGCTTTTAGTGTATATCAACACTAATATATTAATATTCATGAATAAACAAAGCTAAATTAATGAATCAAATGCCCACCATAACTAATTCAACAGGATACTTCAACGCTCCAGGCAATAGCTTTTTGACATTAACCGGGTGTTTTTTCCCGCTGTTTGCTTTAACTTTAAAACTGTCAAAAGTTGTGTGCCAGCACCTCTCTTCTCTGTAAGAATCTTCTGAATTATAGAACCACCATTTTTCTGCCATCTCAGCACCCTCCAATGCAAATAACCAGTCCTTCAATTCTAGTGATACATCCACATCATCTGGTGGACCCAACTGTAAGTAACCATTATGCTTCTCTTCCTCTATGCTTTCACCTGAAAATAAAATAAATGAAAAATATTGTAAGAGTAACTTCTGTGACAACTGAAATTAGATGAATGTATCAAAATCAAAGCTAGAAGGAGCAAGATGGGTGGGTTGTGTAATGGGTCAAAAGGAGACGAGCCAGCTTTTTTATTCCGTTTTAAAAATTATAATATTACAATTACAATAATAAACTAGATCATTATTCATTGGCTGACTTCAACCCATTTAATCCTTTCTCCTTTCGCTAAACACAACTCAAAGCAACCCATTTACACACATCGACCCATTAGGCCATAAATAAATCAGTGGGTTGAAATTGTAACCAGTAATGGAAACCATGGTTAGTAGGCAGCTTACCGTTACTCTCCCTGACCTCCTCCGCAAGCAGAGGTGATGCTTTGAAAAGCTTTGACAATGGGCCGGATGATAAATGCTCCAAACCCTTAGAAAGCCCAGCCCCTGGTCCACCATCTGGTCCTAGAATTCCAAACCGGTGGAGCAAGGCTTCGGCATAGTTCATTCCACCTGCAAGACGTACACCAGCTATACAAGCCGACACACTTAAACTATGACATTCTGTATCCCGTGCATTATAAGGAATAACATGTACCATCCGTAAATCCAAAAATGGAAAATTCCTTCCACTTTGCACCCAAAACACAGCTCTCAATTTATGATGGTCATTTGGCATTACATCATTTGCGTTTATTGAGTTTCCTTCGGTCTCTGTACAGTCCACCTGGACCCGGTCCCACCTTAAGTTTGATGAGATGGCCATGGCCCCACCCAAGGTCCTATGAGTAACTTCCATGAACAAATCATCACCTACAAATTGAACTAAAGGCATTCCTTGAATATCCAAAGAAGAAGATTCTAGAAATGTTAGCTTTAGGTCCTTAACTGATAAGCTAACAGCAGTATCACCAGGAACTTTTTCAATCAAACTTCCATCAGATAACTCACGTTTTACCAACTTTTTTTGTTTATTTTTTCCAACCTTCGTCATTTTATTGCTAACTGTACCAAAATACGTATAAAGATCCAACACAAAGAATAATTGCTCAACAGAGGTGTTGGAGAGATATTGTTCACAAGCAACTCCAACCCTAACAACACCTCCTGGGGGAGGAACTTCTGTTAACGGGCTTCCGTCGGCTGTTACCATTGCTACCTGAATGCAAACACCTTTTATCTCTACACACCTCCATAATTCTGAAGAGTGTGAACGGGACCCATTAACCTTTTTTGAGTTATTATATGTTTCTAGAGACAAATTTATAAGAGAAGCGCCACTTGTCCATTTCTTTTGGCTGGAATCAATGGGCTGGCCTTTCCAAAGACAGAAGCATGCTGGATCTTTTTCAAGATTGAGTAGTTTGAGCCTTAGAGAAGGGGAGTCTTGAAAGTACAGGTTCTCAATATGGAGCCTTGCTCCAGTGAAGGAGCTCTCATTTACCAAGGGAACAGTTAAATCTAATCCTTTGACTTTAAACTCTACTGAGTTGACAGAGAAATCTGGTGAAACGTCACCATGATTGACCAAAATTCCATCAGCTAGTAAGGATGATATTCTTAGACAAGATTCTTCTTGAAGATGTATCTGGAAATGAATGGTGGTATTTCAGAATTGTACGGTATATTGAATGTTATTTTCCTTTTTTTAATTTGAGGTGGCATGTTGGGTGTGTCATGCGGGTTATAGAACAGGTCAAAAAAGGTTTATGCTGAAACAGGCCATTTTCTAGTACGGGACAAAATGAGTCAAGACGGTTTGGGCTGACCCGCAAACCCTTTCTTATCCTTTACTTAAACCATGTTTATGAATGGTAGCGTTAACTACAAAAACAAATTTATTGGAAAAAATAACTCACCTTTGAATAAAAATGACTTAGCATTAGTACGTGTTAAAAATAGACTTCAGGTGAATTTCATCATGTATTGACACCTTTTCACTCATTTGAGATTAAAAAAAAGAGGCCCATTCCTGAGTAAGTGACTCAACATTGTCATTTATAACTTAACTGTAACGAAATAAAATGCAGTACCATAAGAGGCTGGCAGTCAATGACAGTTTGTGAAGAGAAGGATGGAGGGGTAGGCGAGGGAATATACTGAAGACTATGGAGAGATATGAGTGGAGCATGGTCATTCAATTTCCATTGCTGATCTCCTAAAGGATATATTGGAGGACAGAAATTCTTTCCTGGAAAATAATTATAAGTTGAATAAATAAATAAATAAATCCTTTTTAGCAAGCTAGGAAGCTCTATGCATTTTAATAGCTAATACGATTTGGAGTCAAATCATACCAAAATCTGGAATGTGAAGGGGCTCCTCTGCAGCATCCTGCATTGATGGTTGCACTAATGCACATGGTGGACTGGAGAAAGTATCCCTGAATTTTATAAACATGAAATCCCATTATAAAGCTACTATTTTGACAAGAATATTAAAATATCAATCAAAAAACAAAGGATAGCACACACACATAGAGAGAGAGAGAGAGAAGGGTTCAATACAAAATCACAAATAATGCAAGAACCATTTAAGACCCTCAAACTAATCTATAACCGATCAATTGTTTAAATCAATAATGACATCTAAATTTAAGGAGATTTAAACAATTGAGCTAAGGGTAGCATCGGTATTTTAATACCACCCATTCATTAACCATACCCCATTTCTCACCCAATATTATCCCAAATCTTCTCTTTATCAGTAAAACTTTATCAAGGTTTGCAACTCAGCCGTTGATGAACTCAGTAAGCAATTATCAAGCTCAAGGGAGCTTTATGCTCATTAGGATGTCACGCCAAAGAGAGGAAAGGGGCATTCTTCACTCCTTCGTGACGCCTCTATGTACTACTACATAAAAGACGCAAAGGTGGAAATTTTGAACTTTTGCCGCATTCAGTAATGAGTTGGTCGATTTGGGTTACGTGTGATCTCTAACACATAAAACGGGAAACTCAAAGAATTCAATTACAACGGGGAAAGTGAGAAATGGTGTGGATGACTCAAATTCTACCAAAGTGCACTTTAATACAAACTCCTATATCACTTTATTAAAATCACCATATTAAAATATACTACTATACCTTTTTATCATATATACTAACTATTTTAAAGAAAACATACAGACTGTTTAAGATCAACCCATCCATAACTCAGCCATATTGATCAGTAACCCAACCTGTTCAACCCGCCAATTTGCCACATGTAGCGCAAATATGCAAAAGACGCATAACATCTAAAAGAATCACTAATGATTTATAGTAATTAACATCATATTAGCATGAGGATACAAATTATACATGGAGAGGATTTAAGTGAATGCAGCATACCGCAGAAATAGACCACCTATCATCACCCGAGTTAAGCATTTGGTGATTTCTCCATCAGAAATGCTTGCCTGAAAAGGCCAAATTCAATAATCATCTGAATCTAGAAGAAAAGATTTATTCCATGTATGCAGGCTAAAATGTAACAAGGGTGGACAGCAAGGAAGTCTAGGAGGGATATAAACAAACAGAAAAAAATTTAGTGTCCCGGAAACCTACCCGAGAAAAGTTAAGTGACTGCATCAGAAGTTCTAGCCGGAAATCTGCAAGTACAATTAGAATCTTAGTGGCAATTGATTATTAAATCTGCCTTTTTCTATTTGAATGATAACTAATTACAATAGAAGTATCAATCTTGACCGATTTACTTATGCATCGATTCGGTATAAGTGTGATCTCCGTTTATTTAAATGGGTAATAAAGCCAAAAAAACTGGTCAAATGAAAGGGAAGGCATCCAAAGTGAATTTTTAATGCATAAAACCTCTTAAATCGTTCATTCACAAAATAAGACTATAACAAAAATGGTACAGTTTCTGTAAATCATATTTGACACGCTATATATTGAAAAAATTGTACATGTCACCAAAAAAGTATTGTAGGTCAATCCAACACCATTCACTTTGACTGAAACACATTTTGACCCATTCACTTCAACCGGTCAACCCACCCAATTTGCCACTGCTCTTATATCCATCTAATGGAGGACCAGAAACACCACCATTCCTATATTTGCATGATAGAAAACTAAAAAATCCCCAAGCCAACAGACCAATTACATAAATTATAAAAAGTCACAAACCTGTATCCTTAATGCAAAAGAATATATGGTCCACCATAATAGAGACCATCGTACGTCCTGCAGCTTCTGCTGATCGCTGTCAGAAGAGTGAGTTGCTTACAGCTAGCAAGTATAATAGTTCTCCAAAACAATTCTAAAACTGAGTGACAACAATGAAAGGAAAAAAACCTCTTGAGCATTTGGATTCACATCTCCTCTATTTAGACAGACATACAATCCCGTAAAGAAGCGAAGAAGAGCCCGTAATCCTGCTCATATTAAGTTATTTTAATGCAAAAGTTCAAAAAGCAGTAACTAAATAGCAACAAGTACAATCAAGAAACCGTATACGGACCTGGTTCACTCAAAGCTGGGCACACTGCTTCAGTAATATGTAATTGGAGCTCCAAACCTAGTGGACTATTAAGCTCTGTTCTTTGTATGGTAATCTGATTATAGAATAAAAGGGTAGTAATATGCAATTAAGTTGGTTATAAGCTACCTCAAAGATGCCAGATAAATAACTAAGAGTATTAAGTTTGTATTACATAAGCTTCTCCAGATATTCCTTCAAGAAACCGCTCCCCACCAAAAAATACCCGCTTAGCACCATCATCATCCTTAAATGCACCTTCAGCAAATGCTGCAAACATATCAGGATGTGGCAGGAGGTCAATGGAGAGATGTTCCCATTCAAGCTTCTGGTTACCACAAAGTAAATACTATAAGTAACATATAGGTTATCTAGCCGACAAAAAACAATATTAGTAAAACCATACTATAGAGAAGGTAATGATGGAAACTTACTTTGAACACGTAGATAAAGTTCTTGTCATTTGAGAAATCCCTTGCTTCTTTAAGGTTTACAACCTGAAACAGGTGACCTCTAATTAGTAATTTGATGTATAAAACCAATGGACCTAAAATAAGTATAAATCAATGAGCTGTGTACAGGTTTACAAGGTAACCTGCCAGCTCTCATTTGTGGTATAAAGCAAGAGATTGCGAATAGTAATTGATGCCATTGGTGATGCCCTGTCAGCAAAAACAAATAAAGATAAATCATAAACTGTGTAAAGGTTTATAAGATAACCTGCCAGTTCTCATTAGTGATGTAAGCAAGATATTGCAAGTAGTAACAGATGCCATTGGGATGCCCTGTGAGCAAGAGCAAATAACTCATAAACTATTAGAGGGTGTTTGGGGTTATGTTATGGTTAAACCACTTAGATATAACACAGTTTTTGAAGAGGATGTAAACACAGGAAATGTTATGCAAAAACAAACCCAAACAGCCCTTAATATATACCATCAGATTAATGTACACAAATGCTGCAAGCATGTATCACGGGGATAGATTGACCAAAAATCAAAATTGACAAAACAGAAGTAACTAAAAGAAATGCGAATGGGTTGAATGCAGCAAAAATGTACCAAGTGGCTCCTCCACGACGCCTAGCACCTCCGTGAGTCTCAAGTAACAGATTAACAGTCCGTACCTCCAATGTCATTCCATCTGCAATCTGATAAAATTTAAAACTTCAGTGGTGGAATCCAAAAAGGTCTTAAAGAAGAGTTAAAAGAAAGCCAAAGACCCTACACAAATGAAACCCACTTACAACTATCATCAAACCTCATAGAATCCATAAGTTACTACATTCCTAGTTTTAATCATGTAAAACTAGTAGAAAATGAAAAAGGATGTGATAGACTTCAATATTTCAGTAATAGCACACAAAAGCACACGTACAATTCGCTACCAGCTAGAAGAAAGTAGCATCCTACATGAATGGGCTCTGCAAACCAACCACTTAAACCAAAAACCCCATAACCATGTTAGAAATAAGAAATGTAAGTTTCATGAAATAGTGGTCGTAAGTTTTTATCAATGATTTTAAAATATTAACATTCACAAATCACAACATACGATATTTTGTGCAGCTTCATGCAACTAAAACTTTATTTCCTTATACTTGTGGTCACTTAACTTTCTCTAACGAAATTAATACTCCAACACCTTGACTTCTTCACACTGGAAAAATAAATAACACAATTTTATTGCTCCAGTGAGGTGACATACTGCCCACTGTTTTTTTTTTTGCTTCGTTAATTTCAATTGTATACAGATAATCTCTTCCCTCTATTAACTATCCATCTTCTATAAAAGCCTTTGTTTGAGATCATGCTTATGGAGTCTATTAATACACCAATTACGACTATCTGAAAGAGAAAGACAATATACGACCAACCACATTAAAGAGCCCAAAACAGCTCATAGAAAGAGACTAACCTTGTCAGCAAACCCATATCCACTGCCTTTTGCAGGACTGGATGGTGTTTGGGCACTTCAAGAAATAAACATAGAGAATATTAAATTAGGAAAATGATAGTGTTGCTTTATTAAACAATCTATTCACTGTTTAAATCATAAGTTCATATCATATAAACTGTTACCTGTCTGTACTCCCATATGTATCCAAATCATCATTTTCCTCTAACACCAAATCGAGTTTATCTATTTGCACAACAATCGGCTCCACTTGGACATTGCTGAAATAAGGGAGCTTAAAAAACACAGCAACCAGACTTCAATTAGATACATGTATGTACGTATAGAAACAAAATCGGATGTTAAATTATAGAATTTAACTTAAACAACAGGCTACTTACTATAATCTCTAACTTCCCAACTTTAGCAGTAGTCACATTCAAAGCAGGAGGCAATCCGAGACTCGCATGCAAAGCATCACCGTTTATATCTATCAAAATCAAATTCACCACTTCAATCATACAAAATTCTATGCATCTAAGCACCAATTCACCAAAACTGGTAACAAAACACCGAATCCTTATATCAAACTACTAAAACCACTAATCCAATACAGAATTCTCAAATCGAAGCATCAAAAATTCAAAACTATCAACAGTTCAATACAACTTTTGCACGTTTGCATCAAAATGAAGCAAGTTAACAAAATTTTGAAATGATCTGAACTGTGCGTCCTTGTAACTCGAACTGATCTGTAGTGAATGATTTAAGCAGTACTTGAGAGTGTACTCCTAATCCTTAGATCGAAGTACTAAAACTACTAATCGAATACATAATTCTCAAATCAAACCACCAAAACTTCAAAACTATCGACAATTCAACACAACTTCTACACATTTACGTCCAAATCAAGCAAGTTATTGAAAAATTGAAATGCTAACCTAAATTAGAGAGCTGAACTGTGCGTCCTTGTAACTTGAACTGATCTCTAGTGAACGATTTAAGCCAGTACTTGAGAGTGTACTCCAACGCCCTTGCCAATATCGACTCCATAGTTTTGTGTAAAAAAGCTACCGGAGGTAGACGGAGACGCCGGTGACGCCACCGGAGATATAGAGCGTCGGAAGTGATCACCGGCGACGTGGAAATTGAAGTGGATCTGATTGAATTGAGAAGGAATGAAATGAAAATGAAGGGTTTGTTTAATAGTTATGAGTTATGGATCTCGTGTGTGTCGTCAGCAGCTGGTTTTGAGTTTTGACTGCCAGGATATGATCTGGATCTGTCTGCGGTTTAAGTATCGTGGAGTCAATATAAAGTAAAAGTTATTCCTTTTATACTGCTTTTTCTTTTATTTAAAATACAATATATTCATAATTTTGCGAGCCAGCTTCTTTAACCTTTACGTAAATCATGAATTAAGCATCAAATACGCTATATAGTATTTTTAACCGTAAGTTTTTCCTCTTAAAAGAGTTACATACGAGAGAGATATACTTTAATAGTGTCAACATGTTCAAATTGCTCTATTTGTGAATAAACTGATATTAACAGAATATATGAGATTTATTTAAATGGTCTAAGTTGATATATCTAAACTATTTACAATTAGACGTATCATGTTAAAGCTGTATTAAAGTTAAATATATTGACTATTTGATGGCATTTAGTCTAAATATGTTAGAGATTTATTTAAGTTTAAATAAATTGTAATAAAAGGTGAAAATATAACTTTAAGTACATCTAGTTGTTTAACACGTTCACATGCCATCAATCAACTTACAATTTGGCTTAGAATACCCCAACTTGTCTGACGCATTTAGATGTAAGGATTCATGGATTACACGAGTCATGTTAAGGTGAATTATTATAATTGTATCTAACTAATACCGAAATCATACTAAATCTTAATTATTTCATAACTCATTCTGTCTCACGTCACCACACAATCACTCATACCTAGTTAGAGAATTCACATTATAATCGCTATCTATATCTTTATAATTACACAAAAAATCACTATATTTTATCTAACATTTTCAATTATATAATAATTTTTTTTATATCTTTATCATTACTTTTTCATTCTCCTCCACTCACAATATTTTTTAAAACATTTATAAAAACAACGGAAATAAATAGTATTTTACCAAATATAGAAATAAACAGTTTTTCAGTTATATAATACGGACTTACGGAGTACTTTTTTTTACCTTTATCTACCGGTTAGTCGGTTACGAATAAAAGAGACCTGTTATCTGGATGTATAAAGTTTCATTACGGCCCAATAACATAAAATTAACGGCCCAGCCCAAAAACTAATTTCAAGATCCAATCAGATTGACTTTTTGCGCCAGTTTAGTTACGGTGATGGCGCGCTTGCTTGCTATCGACGCCATTTTAATCGAACGATGCAACAGGTAACGCTGCAGTTTTTGTTCTGAAATGCATTACACATTTGATTTCAATTCGTTTTCGGTCATCTTGTTTTGTTAATTTCAGTGTTACAATCGACAGAAACGAAGGAAATTGTACCGCCATTTTCAGATCTTCGAGCTATGTTGTCGCGATTAGCAAAGGTAGGAACTAGGTTTTCAGTTTTATGTGCTTTGCAGCTAGGATCTGTGAGAGGAACGATTCATGTCCATTTGTATAGTGTAAAGTCTTGGAATATACAAATTTTGTTTTTCTAGACTCTATCACTTTTTTTGTAGAATGTGAATCAAACAAGAACAAGAAAAACAATCACTACCGTCGTTTAAAACAATAATTTTTCTTCATATTATGCTTTATGTTGAATCATTTTTGGTGTGGGCGTTCAATGTCTAACATTTTTAGGTTTTTCCTAGGAATTGAAGTTGTAACCGACACACTATTGGTTTTGTTTTTGTGATCAAAACAAAAATGATGTGTCCTATTGATGTTTCCTTTGTTAACTTCAAACTGATACCAAACAATTTTCCTAGTAATTGTTCTTTTTAAGTGAAGTTGATGTCTTGCTTGCCATTTATCCCCAATTTTCACAATGGAAACTGCTATCTTTGACGGTGCGAAAACGATTTTCAAGTTCATCTATTCAAGAGTTAAAACATGTTCAAAATATGAAGAAAATGTTCGTGAACTCCGGGAAGAGATTGCAAACCTAACAAACAAAAAGATGGAGATTGAAGAATATATCACCTTAGCTAAACTGGAAGAACAAGAACCAAAACCGCAAGTAAAGGAATGGTTGATGAAGGTTTCTCGAGCAGAAGATGATGTGAGACCACTGCTAGAGATGGCTGATGGCAGAGGCTCCAAGATGATGCAGTGCTTGACAGTGGTGAAGAAACTTCAGCTGGTGAAAGAGTTATATTCTATCAATTTTGAAACAGTGGCATGTGAAAGAAGCTCTCCGATAAAATCAGTGGTGGAAATGGCAGTGCCACCTCTTGTGGGTCAAGGGGCGGTATCGGATATGAAGCAGCTTCTGGAAATCTTGAACATGGATGATATCAGAAGAATTGCTGTCTGGGGGAAGGGTGGGATAGGGAAGACAACTTTGGTCAAGAACTTAAACAATGAGCTTAATGGTTCCTTTCCAAATTGTTTTGATCTTGTCATATGGGTTCAAGTTTCAAGATCTTTGGATTTAAGCACAATTCAGTCTCAGATTGCCAAGAGAATTCATTTAAAAGTGGAAGCGGATGACACGACACACCGTATAGCTAGCAGAATTCTTCGTAGACTGAAGCTGAGAAGGAAGATCCTTCTGATTCTTGATGATGTTTGGGAACAGATTGATCTTGATGCTGTGGGGATTCCGTTTAGGGATCCCTTCTGCAAGATCCTTTTAACCACTCGATCTCGGGAAGTATGCAGACACATGGCTGTTGATTATTCTTTTCAGTTAAATCTTATGAGTGAAGAAGATGCTTGGAATCTTTTTGTTCACAGTGCTGGACCCGTGCTTGATTTAAATGGTATAGAATCTCCAGCAAGGAAAATTGTTGCAGGGTTCAATGGGCTGCCATTAGCAATCAAGACTCTTGGAAACTCAATGAGGGACAGACCACAGATTGAACTGTGGCGAAATGCTTATCTTAGGTGGCGGTGCTCTTCACCCTTGTTCAAGAACATTGAAAGAGAGATCTTTGGGACTTTAGCAACAAGTTACTTTTCCTTACCAAGTAAGATTCTAAAGCAATGTTTTCTGTATTGTTCTTTATACCCAGCAAGCTTTTCGATAGACATTGGTGAACTCATCCAATGTTGGGTGTCTGATGGTTTAATCAATGAGAACCAAAGTGTTGAGGAAGCATACAATTACGGGGTTGCTTTGATTGAACACCTCAAGGACTCGTGCCTACTTGATCAAGATTCAGAAGGAACTGTGAAGATGCACGACATTTTTCGTGACTTAGCCATACTTCTGTCCCAGAGTCAAGAACTGGTATATGGGTTTCACACCCAGTCTGGCCTTCCGTTCAATCTAATGCCAAACGATTCTTTCAAAAGAGTTTCTTTCATGCGTTGCAGGATCAAAAGCTTGGCAGAATTTCCTGTATATTCCCAGTTGACTGTCCTTTTTCTCCAAGGTAATCCTATACAGAAAATCGCAAATGAGTTCTTTCAGAATCTTATCTCTTTAAGAGTACTGAATTTGAGCGAAACCCGAATCACTTCTTTGCCCCCATCTTTTCTCTGTCTGTGTGAACTACGTTGTCTCTTTCTGAAAAACTGTTCTATAGAAAAGCTACCTTCTCTTAAATCTCTTTGTAAACTCCTAGTTCTTGACCTTTCTAGCACCAGAATAAAAGCTCTTCCTGATGGGTTTGGAAGTTTACACAGTTTAAGAGAATTAAACCTGTCAAACACGCCCTTTTTGAATAAAATAGTAGCCAGAAGCATATCAGGGTTATCAAGTCTCGAGACTCTAGATATATCTTTTAGCTCTTATAACTGGAACCCAAAGACGGGTGCAAATCAAAAAGCAACGTTTGATGAGTTATTAACACTGGAACACTTATCAGTCCTTCAAATAAGACTGGACTCGGTCAAGTGTCTTGAATCTGCATCTTTTTGGCTCAAGAAATTAAAAGGATTTGACATCCAGATTAGTCCACAGAGCCATGACTCAAACCATCATGTTGCCAAACACAATGAAAAACGATTGGTTCTTAGAGGTGTTGATCTCCTGCAAGAAGACCTTCAAGACCTTCTCCACAACACAAGTTCTCTGGACGTGCTAACGTGTGTGGGGATGACTCGTAGACACTTACTTAGCCTATCATCATTGGTATCACTCACTATATCAAACTGCAATGATATTACACGTTTAATAAGCAAGGAAAGAAGTTCCAGAGAAATGTTTCCAAATCTACAACACTTGGTTCTCGATCATTTAAGAAGTTTAGAGACCATTGTTGAGGGGATAATCCCGAGAGGCAAATGCCTTAGAAATCTGACAACAATTCAGGTTTTGGATTGTCCAATGTTAAAAGGAGCGGTGTCGTATTCAATGCTTCGTCATGTTAAGAAACTTGAAGAAATTAAGGTAAGTGGTTGTGACAATCTGTCTTGCATCATTGAATCTGGGGAGCATGAAGAAACTTTGCCTAATTTAAGGGTGTTAGAGATAAGCAACATGGTCAATTTGAGGTCAATCTGTGATGGTACGTCAGTTTGCCCAGTGTTGCAGCAGATTAAAGTTTCTCATTGCTTCAGGTTAAAGAACCTTCCTCTTTCAATCTCCGGTTCATGCAGCCTGAAAAAGATTGAAGGTGATATCAAGTGGTGGAGTGGTTTGAGATGGGATAATGATGAAGCTAAGAACTTCTTTCAGCAACACTTTCAAGCATACCCTAATGAGAACTGCTCAAGAAAGAGAAAATATAAGTAAGAATATATTATTTAGAGCCTTGTCTTTGCTTATTTGTTAATTTTCTTAAAACTCTGTACTCTTGGCATTGATTTGAGAATATTCAGAAAAACATTAATAAGACAGATCTCTTTTATATTTCGGTTTCATATACCAAATGCGTACAAACACCTTGTCAAGATAGGTTCAGTTGAAACAAGTTATTTTCAAGTACAAGTTGGAACGGGAGATACTAGTAGGGTTGACCTAAAAACACCTTTTTGTCCTGTTTCTATAATTTTTGTTCAGATGATGAATGCGTTAATTATGATTACAAAGCAATTTTCTTATAGTAATAATCTAACATTTGAATAAAATTATTGAGGAGTTTGTATGCTAACAAAACATGGGTGACTTTTCACCATTTTGACTTGATCCATTTTAGATACTTTATCTCATTTGACCCTTTTTGAAATAAAAGACAATCCTAGTCATGGCCCGCTTTTAAGTTGGTGGAAATTGCTATAACTTTATATAAGACTAAAGCACCTTAGTAAATAAGGTCATGTGTAGCTTATCAACCCATTCCTTAGAAATTGGGTTGAAATAGATAATGGTGCTAAGAACATGTCATGCAACACTTTCAACTTTCAAGCATGCACTAGGGTGAAACCTGAAGACTAGATTATGTCTTGTTTGGACTTTTTTGTTTTAATTCTATTTTGGGTTGTATATAAGCACTGATGGTTCTAACAGGGCAAACTAAAAACAGGTAAAAAGTGGGACGGGTCAGGATGGGCTACATGAAGGAATTCAATGAGTAGTGGGTAAAACGAAGTGCATTGACTGTTGTAGGCTACAATTGGAGGTGTCGTGAGAACCACAATTAGAGGGAACAGTGGTAACCCCAACACCAACGTGAAAACGGAGGTGGTGCTCGGAAAGAAACCAGTGGAATGCCGACCACCCAGTCTAATCCGGTGTATTAACGTACCAGACCAAGTCTTTCTCAATCTGTGAAGTGATTTGCCCATTTGGGTTTGGATGGACGGAAATAATTTGAATAAAGTCCAAATGAAACCAATCTAGCCATTTGTGAAGTAATGGTCAAGGTTCATTTTCTGGTTCATCGATTTCTTCTCTGGTGAAGCTTGATGACACCTAGTCGGCGAGTCTTACAGACACAGGTTCCATATATTGGTGTCAAAAGTGGAGTGAAGAATCGATACGATTTGGGCTCTCCAAATTCAAAAGAAAGCTTTGTTTCATGCACTTTTTCAGTCAGATGCATACAGGTTTGTTGCTTCAATTTAGTCCCTGCATTCATGTATGATCATTTGTGACCTCCCACAGCTTTCCATCAATTTTTTTGTTAATTTATGTCGTTTTTAAGTTAAATCCGTTATAGATTCTTGCTTTCACTTTTCGTTTCATGGTTACTGAATGGTTTTTGAATTAAACATTGGAGTATTTCAGCAAAGTTCTTAAAAACCCAAGTTGGTACAGCCATGAGACATTTTAGTGATCTTTTAGTAATATATTGAAGGGTGCCACAAAGTAAAAAATGCATGATTGATACATTCCTTAAAGAAGATGAAAGGTAGCTCAATTTGTTAAACTGTTGTCGTGAGTCCTGACCCGTTCTCAGTTTTGTCAAAACTCAATCTGACCCAAACCAAAATG
Source organism: Tagetes erecta (assembly GCA_030867185.1). Taxonomy (NCBI): domain Eukaryota; kingdom Viridiplantae; phylum Streptophyta; class Magnoliopsida; order Asterales; family Asteraceae; genus Tagetes; species Tagetes erecta. The sequence continues at coordinate 52,847,076 of CM061486.1, read as the reverse complement.
CACATGCTTTTCATACAACATGTTCCGACCCGAACCCGTCTAAATCTATTAACATGTCCAACCTGATCCACTCTTTTTGCCAGGCATACCATCAACTTATTCATATAGTAAACATGTTAAATCTGACACCTTTAGGGTTAAAACATGTGAAATTCTCTTCTCCAGGGTGTTGGAAATTTGTTAGTTTTGTGAGCGTTGACATGATTCAGCTGTAAATAAAATTCATATCAAACATAGGAAAAAATAAGACACCACAATGGTATTTTGAAATGTTGTAAAAGTAAAAGAAACCAAATTTTGACTCACCTCGGTTATTAAAATTTATACCAGTTTGTAGATAAATAAAACACGTATAACGATGTTATGGTCTTAAGTAAAATTAAGTAAAAAAAAATAAAGAATTAAAATCTAAATTATTAAAGGTTATATAATATTTATGAGAGTAGAGTTGGAACAAGAGATACGTATGCATCGGACTGCTTTTCTTTGTCGTAATGCTCTACTGGTAGAGCTAAGTTGTTCGCTGTTAATGGTGTAAACAAGCCGAGATAAGTCAATGTTTATCTTTTTTTAGACGAACAATAATATTACAAACTAGCAAGAAGCTAGGAACAATACATCTAAGGAATAAACTGAAAATTACACCGTTAGAACCATCCGACCTTGATCCCTTTACCCATGTTACTAATCCAAATAAGGCTTAAGACCATAACATCATTAAACACATCACTCAAAAGTTTATGCTTCCCCGAGAAGACCCAATCGTTTCACACCTTCCGGAGGCACCACAGCGTAGTCACCATGATCGCATGTAGAGTCTCCCGCCGAGCTTGCACCATGGACCAAGAATCATGCATGATAAAAACCTCCTTCACGGTTGAAAACCCGTCTTTCGGAGCGTTACACCACCCAAGAATTTACGCCAAACCAAATTAGCATATTTACAAGAGACCAGAGGATGGTCCATCGTCTCCACACTATTACCATATAGATCACAACTCAATGAGACTAGAATCCCCCGACGAGCCAAGTTTGATTTAGACGCTATCTGATCCGTCCCGCACACCATACAAAAAGTTTACCTTCAAGGGAAACTCTCTTCGACCATGAAATACTAAATTCTTCCTTATCAAAGATGGCTATCTCCAGGAGCGGATCTATGTACATCTTAGGGGTAGCCCAGGCTACGGCTTAAATTTTATTGCGTGGTGTAAATTTTTTTAGATTTTTATCATTTTATGTATAAAATAATGCTGAACAGTTATATGTGAGAAGAAACATATGTAAGATGAAAAGAAGAAGACAACTAACTTAATCTGAAGCTTCATGTTAGGTGGCTAACCTGCATAACAATGGTAGAAAAAGTGATAAAAGGGAAGAAGATAACCTAAAATGTATTATATGTATATGAGATGTTGGGCTTCAGCCCAATATGTAGCTAAATGTCCAAAATTTTCTTGTCTGTCAATATTATTAATAGAGTAATATAAAAGTGAAGCTAAACAAAAATTTATATCTAATCTGAAGAAACAAATTTTATCGTCTGTTTACCTTTTATGAATTTAATTTAACTTAATACGAATAACCTATAACATCTTTGTATTATTTAATTTTTTAATTTGTTAATTTATCATTTTAGTTAGTTTATTGTTTTTTTATATTTTTTAAAAGCTTAGTATCATTCTATAAAAAGAAATACAAATGATCATAAAAAAATACGGACCCTCCATGTAAAATTTCATGGTTCCATCATTGGATATTGCTAATTATATGCAAAATAATGATGATTATCATGAAAAATAAGACGTTTTGTTAGAAGATGGTTTGATGCATATCAGTACTTAGAGTTTAGTACTAAAGTAGACAGAGAAATATTCATTATTGTATGACTACATGACAATTTTTTTTCATCTAACTTATAAAATATATGGCAATTTTTTTGAGATACTCCTTAATTTTTTGGCTAGATCCATCACTGGCTATCTCAATATATCTTCTAATGCTTTTCACATTCATCTCCCCATCACTCCATGACCAACTTTCATTATTATTAGAATAATGAATCAAAGGGAGTTGAATTAATGCAAACTTGTAATTGATCCAACCCAACTTGATAAACCCCTTCCAATCCCATTGAAACTGCAGCTCCGAGTTAATAACTTTCACACCAAAGAACAAAGCTTGACTTTCTCTAACTTGAAAAGAGACGAAAAAATCTCTTTAAGGGGTCCTAAACCCGACCAATTATCGAACCAAAACAGAGCTTGTTTATCATTGCACGTGTTACATTTGAGCTCATTCATAACCTCAATCCCCATGACTTTTAAGTCATCAACTACTTTAACAATACCTTTCCAAGGACCCGAGCCAAATCTTTTGCACTGAATACACGGCCACACTCTCTTGCTACTATGCACCGCTCCAATTACCTTAGCCCATATTAATTAGGCTAAGTTTATCGGGTGAAGCGGTTGGAGTGAGACTTAAAATTCTTAGGGACCCAAGTTCGATCAAATATCACCCTCTACTCATTTGGTATGCAGCATGACAATGAAGCTTAAACTTAAGGTAACCTAGGTTCGAGTCAGAGCCGAAGAATTTTACATAAAAAAGGTTAAAGGTTCACGCCATGATTTTCTCCACGAAACGGTTGGTTGATGAGTCTTCGATTCTGACCAACTTGGTCCGAAAGGAGGGATTGAGGTGAGTCTCTATTATGAGGGAGCCCCGAAAGCCCCGCTCTTAAGTGTCTACTAAACGAAGCAGGTCGGAGCTTCGAACTCGATCATCACACATTACCTGAGCAGAATGGCCTTTCTGTTGTGCCTATCGTCGTTAAAAAACGTGATATATTAAAATGATATTCTAACCGAAAACTTCTTACAATTTTAAATTTTTATATGAAATTTAAGTTTATATGAAATCATGTGAAATGAAATATATGTGAATAAATTATACATGGAGTAGAAGTAGAATAACACGTTTTTAGCATTTAGAATGTTTTGGCAACGACTGAAAGCACTTCGATCATATACCCTTTTCTAAAACATTTCATTTTAAATACCCTCTTTCTAAATTAAAAGCGACATAAATATGTATCACAATTTATAGTAATTAATGTAATTGTGATAGTCCCACTGGAACAATATTCCACGACTAATTAATTGATAGTCAACATATAAAATGAAGTGTCGTTTTCCTAGTTAGAAGAGATGTTACCTCAACCGGAAGTAGAATAACACATGTTAGCATTTTGTATATTTTGTCACAAATAACTTGAAAGCCAAATCATCACCAAACATCACACTTTCATTCTTTTATATTTATACGTGACATCACTTTTAAATATTATATCAAAAAAAGTTATACGATTCACAAGTATGAAGATAAATAATTTATTTTACACTTTTACACTTTTAATCATAAAGAAAAAATATATAAATGTAATGGTTATTATTTTTCCTTCATCTCTTTTGAAATTCAAAAAAATAAAATTAAAAAAATAATAAAAGAATTAAAGTTAGCCTTATTGTCAGGGAGAAACACACACCCACTTTAATATACTTCTAAATCTACATCACTTATTCATTCATGACGGAACTAGAAATTTATATAAACTACACATGTATAGATAAAAATACACGATTAAAACATATATGAAGAAATTATTTTGATGGTTTATATATGCTAATGTTCAGGCTCCCTTTCCTCCTTATGCTCCCCATTATAAGCCTACTACACTATCAAAACTATTTATTTTAATTCTATTTACGATGAAATAAAATTAAAATAGATGAAAGAAATTGCGCAGTAAGGTATAAGTATACCAAAAAGAAAGCGAAAAAAGATCTATCAAGTAGTATACCGTCTTTCCCTTAAGCGAAACTTCTATGTTAGAGCAAGAACTAGCATGACAGCCGAGTAACTAACGCAATATGAAAAGTATAAAACGATTTAGATTTGTATATTTTTTCTAACAATGTTTTCTGATTCTCATCTCTATACATTAAACAATTTTACTGTTACATTGAGTTTTATAATCAAGATGATGAATATATATTTCTTTAACTTTAATCTTAATCTCTTAATTTGTTAACTATTCTTTGTTTTGGTTATGTCTTAAGGTTTTGTTGTAGCTTGGTTTCTGTTCAACTTCTTGTTTTCAATATGAAAGTGACATATATATATAAAAGATATAAGAAAGAAAAAGAGTACTAAAGCTTAAGCAAGGTAAAGGTTAGGTGCAAGATGGGAAACCCTCAACAACATTGAACATAGCTAGGCATAAGGCATGCATAGCACCCCTCCACAACACCTTCATTCCTATCACCACAAAATATATTCAACTGATTCATTGAACCGATAGCCCGAACCAAAAGCTAGCTAGGTGTTTCTTTCCAACCCATTGAAGCTCGAGGCCAGGCTAGCTCGGTTTCTTGTATCAGTGAGTTTTATCAAAATGCAGTTACATATATCTCCAAGTTTACGGCATGTTACGGTGATGACAGGAAAAGGAGTGAGGGAGTTCATAAAAGTTAAAGTCGGGTCTCGAAAATTGTCTTACAAGACACTTTTCTATTCACTTTTGTTATTCACTTTTCTTATACGATTCATGTTTGTTATAAGTTCAGCCGATACCATTGATGATCAAACAAAATGCTCCACTGTCGGTACGTTTGTTCCTTTTCCAATAAACCGCATTTCCGGCCTCTTAATTAATTAAACTCGCTAAGCCTGTGATTTCTTGATATCTTGCAGGTTGCTTACGGAAGAAGTTATCACCCAGTGTACTAAGGGGAAGGAACATTCACTCAGCTTCAGATGTAATATGCTAAACACGTACTCAATGTTTTTGTCATGAGAGTTGGGAAAGTTTAGGGACTAAAATGTTCATTTGGTTTCTGCAAGGTACCACAAGTAATATATCAAATCTTGGAGGAGCCATCCAGCCAAGATGAAATAGTTGGAGGACCAAACATCCCTCAAACTTTAGAAGAGTTTGTTAGCAGTATCAAAGGCAGCAATAGACCAGATGCAAAAACATTTGCCATCAAGCTTAAAAACATGGTATTTTCTAAGCCTTGTAAAACGGGTCAGGCCCGACTGGACAATTGTCGATCAACACGTTTTTAAAAAAATTCGATTTGGGTCAAAACGGGTCATTTTAAAAAAAATATCAAATTGGGATCGATACTAGTCCAACAAATGGTTAACCCTCGAACATCGGGTAGGCCCTAGTTTCGGTCCTAGGCCTGGTTAAGCTAAATTACATGGTGTCAACTGTCAAATACTCAAATCTTTCTTTCTTCTAACAAGCATGTTTTCATTTCTTTACTTAGATATCACTTCTTGAACAAAGAACTAGAACAGCTAAAATCCAAGAATATCTCTACCGCCATGTGGCATCCAGTAGCATACCCAAAAACCTCCACTGCCTTGCCCTGCGGTTAGCCCACGAGCACGCTACAAATGCTGCAGCCCGCCTCCAACTCCCGGTGCCCGAGCTTGTCCCGACCCTCGTTAACAACTCCTACTTCCACTTTGTTCTTGCATCAGATAACATCCTTGCAGCGTCGGTTGTAGCAACGTCTCTTGTGTACAACTCGTTAAGGCCTGAAATGGTGGTTATTCATATAATCACTGATAGAAAAACTTACTCTCCAATGCAAGCATGGTTCTCTTTGCACCGTTTAGCACCTGCAGTGATTGAGGTCAAGGCGTTGCACCATTTTGATTGGTTTGCAAAGGGAAAGGTCCCAGTTTTGGAGGCTATGGAGAAGGATCAAAAGGTTCGGGCTCAGTTTAGAGGCGGGTCATCGGCCATTGTGGCTAATAACACCGAGAAACCGCATGTCATTGCTGCTAAGCTACAAGCTATGAGTCCTAAGTACAACTCGCTTATGAATCATGTTCGTATATATCTCCCACAGGTCAGTCAGATAAATACGATTTATTATATGACCATTATACCATTCTATTTCTCCTGACAATTATCTTTGCAGATGTTTCCGAGTCTTAACAAGGTCGTGTTCCTAGATGACGACCTTGTGGTTCAGTCGGATTTATCACCTCTATGGGAGATTGATATGAACGGGAAAGTGAACGGAGCCGTTGAAACATGTAAAGGGGGTGATAAATTCGTGATGTCGAAGCGGTTCAAGAGCTACTTAAACTTTTCTCACCCATTAATATCAAAGAACTTTGATCCAAATGAATGTGCATGGGCTTATGGCATGAACATATTTGACCTTGAAGCTTGGAGAAAGACCAACATAAGTGACAATTACCATTACTGGCTTGAAGAGGTCAGTGATTTAATACAAAATACACAGAACACACATAAGATTTTGACCATCTGTTTTTTGATGCAGAACTTGAAATCAGATCTAAGTTTATGGCAGCTAGGAACATTACCTCCTGGTTTGATAGCTTTTCATGGTCATGTGCATGTCATCGACCCGTTTTGGCATATGTTGGGGCTCGGGTACCAAGAGAATACAAGTGCAGCAGATGTTGAACGAGCTGCGGTTATTCATTTTAATGGTCGAGCAAAACCATGGTTAGATATTGCGTTTCCGCAGCTCAAGAAACTGTGGACAAAGTATGTCAATTTCTCAGATAAGTTTATCAAGTCATGTCACATTACAGCATCTTAGAGAGGTTATTACAGTCACAATACATTTTTTTTGGTACATTACTATTTGTATTATATATCATAAGGTTTTGTATGTTGGTGACTGATATACACAAAACAAATGAAAAAAAAAATGATTCTTTCATGGTCTTTCTCACATTCTTGAATTCTTTCGTACAAGAACCGGTTCGGTTCTAGAACCGGTTTTTGGTAAAAAAAAACTAGAACCTAGTAACCGGTTCCGGTTTCCAAAGAACCGGTTCAGGTTCTTAAAAAAAGCAGTTTTTTTCTATGATATGGGCCGGAACGCTAGACTGCTGCAAATCATCACCCTTCATTGGACTTTCATTTAGAGTCTATGGTCATAAACTTGTTATATTATTTTTTACTAAATAAGTAGTAACATTAAAAACTTTAAATATTACAAGATATATAGCTTTTAAAACATTAAATAAGTAACAACACTAAAACATACCGGTTTTTTCAGGAACCGGTTCTTCCAGGAACCGGTATTTTCAAGAACCGGTTTTTTGTAGGAACCGGTTCCGGTTCTTTTGGAACCTATAATTTGGAAAAAATAGTATAATCTATTCAGAACCTACGGTTCAGTTCGTTCCGGTTCGGTTCTTGTAGAACCGGTTCTTAGAAGAACCGATTTTCGGTTATTTTATCGGTTCCGGTTCCAGGTTTTTTTTGCACCTCTAGTGTATAGGTTGACATGTGCAATCTATTTAACTAAACTGAGGAACCCATCGAACTGTTTAAAATATATAATGTTTCATAAGGCAAATCCTGAAATCCATTTAACTCATTTATCACTTACACTAATTTAAGTGTGTCCTATTCATGGTTGATGTCTTTAACACGGATATATATGTGTTCGGGTTCATTGATTCACCCATCACTGATACCAACCCTGATATAAATCAAAACTCTATCTATGGATTCTCCGATATTAGTGGATGTATAATGGCCATGACGTTCAACCAGATTCGACAACAATTAGGGTGGGATTCTGCCTTTATTGGGCACTTCAGTAAGTGCAGAATAGGGCAATAGTATTAGTCTATAAGCATCTAAACTGTAGAACCTTTTTCTTGTAAGGGCATTTGATCGAACACTTGGGGTGCAAGTTGTAAAATTCATTTCAATCAATCATGCCAAGAGATAAAAAAGCTAAAATTTAACATGTATGAGTATTTGACTAGCATAAACACAAGTCATGAAATGCCACATCCAAAATAACTAAGAAAATCACACATTAACAGTTAGTTTAACTTGGTAAACATGCCACAAGTATAACATGGAGAGTATAATACCAAATGATCATAGTTATACAAACACAACCCTAACAGAGGCATAGATTAATGACAAACCGCATACACATCCAGCGATCACTGAATTAAGCGACTGGAGGATGGAGCACGTGATCCTGTGAGGTGTCGACCGCAGCAGGTGGCATGAACTGCCACATGGCCATTCCCATTCCTGGGTAACTGATGACTGGAACCAACTTATTTCCCACTTGGCCTTGGGCTGCAGCAGTAGCGTAAGCAGCAGGGATTGCGGGTGGAGGAGCCATGAAAGTAGGTTGTGGGTTCATAGAGTTAACTTGTTGCTCAAGTTTCTCTTTCTCCATCTTCAGTCTTTGTTTCTCATCACGGAGTTCGATTTTCTCAGCCTAGCACAAGTCAAGACCAAAAGCAACATAAAAACAGTGGAAATTCTTGTGTTTCTCCAAAAATGGGACAGATTTGGACTTGTATCTCAAAAGGGTATAATAAAAAAACTAGTTTAAAAGGAAACGAGTCAAACGTGTTGAAATTTTTCATAAAACCTACAAACTCATTTTACTCCGATAATATTATCTTTTGAAAAACAAAACAGCGTTGTGATCATATTTGACAGTGATTATTTCCTGGAGTACTATACTGTACACGTCGAGCAAAAGGTTTTTGATGCCGGGGGTCTCCCTGAGAGTAGGTGGGATTGTACAGGGTATGTTTGTTTGTTATTTGACAGTGTATAGGATGCCCAAGCATGTATTCATTTATATTCATACCAATTCAGGTGAAAAACATAATGTATGACAAAAAAACCCTTGAAATTTTTGACTGATCAATTACTGCATGTTTATGCTAAACTTGGTGATGTTCAATTTAATGCTAAGAAAGCTGAAAAGTCGTGTGGCCTCCGCCTAATTGTTGCAAAAAAATGTTTAACTTTTAGACAAATCGTGTTTTGGGTTAACACAACCCAGCGCCCACACTACCCATGTTGGCATGTTAACCGACCCACCCATTTTGCCACTTCTAGATACAAGAAAGGATTACCTTCAGCTCCTTAATTTTTTCCTGAAGATCTGAACTAGAGTCTTTCAGCTTCTGGGCTTCTTTTCTTAATTGAGTTACTACACGGACAGCATCAACCAAAATAGCAGCTTTATCAATTTTAGGGGGCCTTCCTGGATCAAGTATTGAAGCCAGTTCAACAAACCTGAACACAAGGCATAATAGTAACTGTTGTAACATAAAAAAGAACATATATAAAATATAAAAAAAAAACTTGTAACTAATAATAGCATACTTGTCATTTAGTTTATCCCTCCTCAATTTCTCTCGGCATGCTTTGCTACTTGTACCGCTGCAAGATTCAGCCCTTCCCCTGTTGTACACAAGTCAAATAGCCAAGATAACTTCATACATAACGCTACAAAACAATCTTAATCACGCATTAACCAAAAACACATGCTTTCACAACCATCTACATAGACACACCATACACACGAATAAAAACTTAACAAGGGAGAAGTAATTACCGTTTCTTTGATTTAGAATCATTATGTCCATCTGAGTCCACAATTGAGCCATCAAGATCAGCACTAAAACCAAATTACAATTAGTCAAACACAATCAATCCAAATTCAGACCTATTCTATAACCATTTACAAAAACTTTTAACAAACACCCATGCTTAAATGTCTTATAATCAGTCCCATAAATTGCATCCACCAACTGGCAAAATCCAATTTCATGGTAACAACTAACAACTGTACTCTTGCAAGAGTACACATTCAGTCAATTACATTCTTTGTTTTAAAAAGTGTGCCAAGGCCCTGCGCTTTTGCTAACATAAGGCGAGTTGTGTACAAGAAGCGCACGCTGAGGCGCGCTTCATGTACATAAGGTGTTTTTGTGCTTCAGTGTCATGTACATGTAGCTAAAAAGGTCATAACGTGTAAGGATGCTAAAAAGCTATGGGATATATATAATAAAAAGTTATATAACCAGCTTACGCCTCGCAAATCGCCTAGGTCTCATTAAAGGCAGCTGTACAAATTCATCAATCTATAAACCCTAAACTAACTTATATAATCAATAACCATCCTCCTTCCATTTCCCCCAAATTTTCCAACTTGTTCTTTACTTGTCTCAACTCCATACCATACATCAAACAATAAAAACGTAAACTTGATCAACAATCAGAGCTTTTGTAACAAAAAAAGGCGATTCTGAGAACAAGTTCATGAAAGAAGAGAGTTGATGAAAGAGTACCTAGGGTTAGAAGATGAAGCATTGAAGGTGGTTTGAATGGGCCAATTGAATCCAGAAGTATGAACGGTGAAATTAGCAGCATCAGTAATTGAAATATCTTCGATCAAACCGTATTCATAGATCCAATTGGTGTTGTTCTCAGGCGAAACCATTGCTGGGAAATGAAGAATTGGTGGAGACAAGTGGGAATTTGTTATTGTTATTGTTATTGTGTGTGGTGATAGATGAAAAAAGAAAGATTGGTGAATCAAAGGGGATGATAATTGGGGGATGGGATGGATTTGTTTATTCGTCCACTATGGCGAGTGGCTCATCGTCACCGAGCATAGCTTCCTTCACGTTGACGTGTTCTTTTGGGGTTAAACTGTCCAATCACCTCAGGGGAAACGTGGGAAAAATGTACCCTTCTCTTTTTACATGTTTTTTTTTCTCTTTTCAACCCACTGTTTTTAAAAAAAAAATTAGAAAATGGACATGGCATACAAAGTTTGGGTCTTATAAGGAAGGCTATGTGATTTTGTGTTGTTTCATTTTGTGTTGGGTTGAAACATTATTTAAAATAAAAATAAAAAACCCTCAACAATCTGTTGGTATAAAATTGGGTAACACTAATCCAATCTTCTAATTCTATTAATAATTTCTTCCGGGTTTCATGATTGAGACGGTTTATTTTTTTTTTTTTGGGTCATTGCAATTTTGATTGGGATAGATTAGATTTCTAAATTTTTTATTCATTAATGGCAATCGTGTGTCTAAAAGCCGTTAAAATAATAGTCTGTCTTATAAAAGAGAGTGTCTAAACACACCTCTCTATGGCCCTATATACTTGTTATTTCCCCTTAAATTCTTTTTAAAATTTATCAAAATTTCTCCCTAAACTTTGTTTGCCATTGTTTGTTATAAAATTATGTTTCTAAATGAAAATAATAATATTATGCGTACATAAAAAATGTTTGAGGTAGGTATTCATCGGTTCGGTTAACGGGTTTGTTTGGTTCAGTTCATTTGGTTATGAAATCTTTTTATTCGGTCGTGAATTCTTTATTTTTTGTCTAACCTAACCGAATTCAACCGCTTTAATAGGTTTATTCGGTTATGAAATCTTTTTATTCGGTCGTGAACTCTTTATTTTTTGCCTAACCTAACCGAATTCAACCACTTTAATAGATTTATTTGGTTATATATGGAAAATAATGGTCTAACCGAACCAAATTCAACCACTTTAGAAAGTTTGTTCGGTCCGGTTATCCGATTAAACCAACTATTATACGTATTAATCAGATAACCGAACCGAATAAACCATATTTTCTGTAACTGAAAACCTAATTCACAATTCGGATACTGTTAGTAACAGAACGAAAACCAAATTTGCAATTCGGTTTGTTTTTCGGTTACGGATACCATGTATTCCGATTCATTTTGGTTTTCGGCTTGTTTGAACACACCTAATCGATACCACCAACTAAATTCAATAGTTTAATACAACATTTTAAGAAATGAAATATTAATTTAAAAGAAAATTACACTTTTGTAAAAGAAATTGCTAAAATTGTATTTTACAAAAATTATAAAGAAAGTGTGTAACAAGTAAAAATATTTTCTTTAATAACACAATGAAAAAATATTTTCTTAAAAAAATAGTTATTCTAAAAAATGATTGAGCTACTTGCAAATTTTATCTTTAAACTATTTTATCTACAAAAATGATTCGTCATCTTTGTATATTAAATTTAGGCTCTTTATGTAAAAAAAAAATTTGTTTAGAGATTTTGATTTGTAACTAAATACTAATTATGTCACTTTTTTTTTGGTATTAGGATATATCACATTCATAAGATCATTTATTACGTATTTACCAACTCATTAAATTCAATTACATATTTACATATTTCCCCTTCTTAAACCACATATATTACATATTTATCTAATTTTTTTAAAATAACATTTTGATTTACTATTTTATCCTTAATAATTGATAGACTTAAGAAGGGAAATAAGTAATTTATTATGTCAAAGGGGATATATGTAATTAAACTTTAGGCTTGGGTAAATATGTAATTGATAGACTTAAGAAAGGAAAATATGTAAAAAAACCCTTTTTTTTTAAATGCAATATATTTAGAAGGAAAAATATGTAAAAAAACCATTTTTTTCTAATTTACCAGAAAATAAAGCCAAAACACCTCAAAAGTGTGAGGTTAAAGAACCATCCTCCTAGAAGAGCAAAATCCGAGACAAAATTCACTGAGTTACCAACCAAACAAGGATCTATAACTATCAAGTATCATGAAATGAACAAGTACAAATCTAGCAAACGACTAATGCTATCATATCATTCATTACTGTTACAAACCATGTAAGATTCTTTCGGCTATACACTGTTACACGCAGACTGTTCACAACATAGTCTCGCCTTTGGTTCTATGTTAATAATTACCAACCATAATCCTCTCTGATTCACTTAACCATAGCTCAATCGTGGCTCCATATATCTCATCGTAGTTTGACGTCTAGGGATGCTGATCTCACAAGCATTCACTCTAGCAGCAAACCGTAGAGAACAAAGTGACTCGTTCACTGAAGACGGTGCCGGAGAAACGTTGACCACCATTAACGTCTTTGAATCGCCACCTAAGCAAGGCTGGTTTTCACCATGGAAGACGATCAACATGTTTCAGATGAAAACAAAGATACATACTATAGAGTTTTATTTAGAGGTGTAAACGAAACATGCTCGTTTATACCCATAGTTTATATTGGTTAATAATATACCTGAAGAAGATATGTGAGCTTTGAATTTCTGTAAGGTATGTGCTCTTCCTTCTTTGCCAATGCAAATATAACATCAGTTAATGATGATAAACTCTTGTTGATGGCCTGGTTTTAATCATAGTTTCAAGTTAGTAAAATTTGATAAACGAACCCGAATGTGCAACCAATTCCATCTCGAACCATAATGTGAGCTATATACCTGAGTTTCTCTTAGTCGATCCCCGGTGGACCCACTCTTGGAAAGGCGCTCACTACCAGCAAGATCTATAAGGTTGAGAACACCCTGTACTTGTTGCTCCAAAACCTACAAAGTCAAACCCAGAGGTCAACATCAGCATACATATTTTCAACCGCACATACACCAATCCACCATAAGGCCAAAACTACAGGTGGTAGAAACTAGATTTGAGCTGCCCGTTTAAATGTGTTCGGGTCAAACTAGGCTAATCTGAAACATATCAAATTGTTATTTGATCGGTTCATATCAATATTTGGTAATGGGTCGGGTCGGGTTGGTTTTGTTAGATGATTTTGGAGGCTTTATGCTTTAAAAATACACTTCGGTTGACTTTCAACCCATTTGACTCATTCCCCTCGTTCCCTTTCCAACTCTTTTGATTACCTCATTAACACCTGATATCCGTAGAGTGAAGACGAAGTGACTTCTTGAAGACTGCTCGTTCATTTGAGTCTTTCCAACAGACCTAAATTCAAAAAGAAAAATAACCCATAACAACCCATTTTAATTTCTAGATTCTTGCATAAAGTGTATCATTTTTTCATAAATTTGTAAATAAATACCTGCTTTGTGCAGCACGGTTTAACAGAAACGAGACTTCTTTACTACTACGGACATCAACAATGGCCAAATCTGAAACATGGGTGTTGCCATTTGAATCATGTTTGATTGTATATTGTTGTTTATTACCACTACCCTCTATAGCGGAAGATTTGTTTGATGATAACAAATCTCGTATTGTCTCGTTGTATATTTCCAACATTGAAACCTACAAAAGTACATAAACTGCTCAAAAAAACATGTCATGCTCTGAAAAAAGAAAAAAAGATTGTGAAAAACTACAAACCTGCATTTCATACTTCCATCCTTGCTCTTTAAGCCTTTCACGAGCCTCGAATATTTGTTCAAGTGAACGCGGTATTAGTCCTTTATCATCATAGCTTCCTGGTGTTCCCATCATTGTATGTGTTTTACCAGATCCAGTTTGACCATATGCAAAGATGCAAACCTGCAGAAGATATTAAAGTTGATTAATAAGCTGGTAATGCTTTGACTTTTGAGGTCAAAGACACTACATTTCCACTTTAGACTGAAATATGTTAGAAGTGGTAGTTTAACTTATTTCCAATTGTATCTGTTTGATAATTGGCCAGATTGGTATAATATAGAAAAATAGCTGAAAATAAAGGTGTCAAAAGCTTACAGTGTACTAAATTCTTGTTTGAGTTTGTTTTTTAATCATATTAAATAAATACATTAGTTACTTAAAAACTACAAGAAGTGGATAAATAAGTGCTAGTGGGACGATAACCGTTTCATGAGTAACTAAAATGAATCCATATCTATTGACTTTTCAAACCATCTTACATGATGTTTACTTTTTACTTGCAAACTAACTTATCATATCTGCAAAAATAGAGGAAAAAAAGACTATACATGTAAACACAAAAGCAACCATCATAGTTGGCAATTTTTTGTGCCAAATTACTCATACATGCAAGGATAGTGTGCATTTTTACAAGAATGATGATCCTTTTATCCAATGAAAAAACAAGTGATATGGACCAAATAGTTGACATACTAAACATTTTACATCCGATTATCAAACTTTATAGGGTAATTATGTAATGAAATTCGGAATGCAACTATTAAATGGTAAAAGATTCAAACACAACAAAGAAAATATTAAAATCACCTTATAACCGTCAAGTGCACTTTGTACAAGCTGTGATATCTCTTCAAACACCTCCTCTTGTGATGCTTGAGGCATAAACACCTTATCAAACATAAAAGGATGGGTTTGACCTATTCAACAATTTAACACAGTAGTGGTAAGAACAGTCAGCAACACGATGAAAAAAAAGTCAAATAAGTAGTTATAAACAAGTTAAATATACCTTGTTGCACAACTTCTATGCCTCGGCCAAGAGCCTCAGTTGTTGTGGGAAAAGAAATGGTTTTTGTCCCATTTTCCACACCTTCATCCAACAAAAGGGGCCGGACTCTACAGAAAACTCGTATGTTACCTTTTAATTCCTGTCACAAAATAATTTTTTTGGTAAAAACTTGTATGCTAATTATAGGTTTTATAAAACAGAGAACTTTGACCCATTTAATTACAAATGGTCCGATTTAGAGGCCAAAGAGATAAAGCTAAAACATTAGCTAAAAATGATTGTTAACATTTTACCACCTCTAAATTAACCTATTATATCTAAAATTACTTGTGATCATAATTAACACACAACTTGTTAATAAAAAGTTGTGAGAAGTAAGGAAAATGTGTTTCGGGTCAACCCAACCAACCCATTTGACCCGTACCCATAGATTACTCATTTTGGCACGAACCAAAATTGGCCCGACCATCACATATTAGCAACTCTGAGGGAAACAAATGATATTTATACCAATATTGTATTATGCAACTTCTTTCTCAAGGCTTCTCCTTCAATAACTTTCAATTCGGCTTCTGCCAAACGAATTGTTAACTCAGAATTAAGTTTTTTCTGTTCTTTGTATCCTTCTCTTGTCTCAATTGCTGATAAATCAGATAGCTACAACAGTAAAAAATATATATATAAGAATAAAATTGGACCAACAAGTATATGAACAAAAGTGGTCCCAAAATCTAATATACCTCCAATTTCTTCTCTGCAGTAGCAATTTGTTCCTGCAATCGTTTTATTGTGTCGGTTTGTAACGTACACGTTGCCTAAAAAACAAATTAAAAAAATGTAGCATAAGTTACTAGATACATACAAACATGGCAATTTAGATTTATTTACTTGTAAATAGATCGATTAGGATATGTTTTTTTGGGACAGCAGGTTTCTGTTTTATGAGTAATGGGTTGAAAGTCGCCCAAAATGTATACAAGTATATTTCATCAGTATTAAATACAAAATTACTACTGAAATAGCGAGCCCTTTTTTTAAAACTCACAACACATTTATGATGGAAAGAAGAGTTTGGTGACATCCCAATTTGACCCATTTTCACACACATTCATTTTTACTTATTACACGGCTCGTCTGTTTAGACCCATACAAAAGGTTTACCCATTTGGCCATTTTTACTAGGACCCATTTTGGCTTGTTACCCAACAAGTCCATTTAGAAAATTACAAATACATAAAAGAAATCTATGGGATTTAATAACCTCGAGCTCTATTGATCTTGAAGTTAGGGTACCCAACTCAACCGCCGATTTCCCAGTACATTCTTTATATTGCTCCACTTCAGCTGTTAAATCTTGAACAAGAACCAACTGTCGATCACGATCCTCTCTAACTTGTTGCAAATCCCCTCTCAAACAAACGACTTCACTAGCTAAAGAATCTTTTAGCTTCATTGATTCTTCTAAACTCGCCTAAAGTAAATCAACAGTTTAGCAAATGTTGATTAAAACAAGCAAAAGATTGTGAAATTGCACACGCGTATGAAAAAAAACCTTGGTAGAAGCTAACTGCTCCTGCTGAGACTCATGGTAGCCTTTTAAGTTGCTTAAATTCTCCATTAAAGCAGCTTTTTCACGTTCCACTCTGCTCAGGGTCTCACTGGTTTGATTAAGCTCTGTTTGAAGCTTACTATTATATTGTTGTAAACTCGTGTTATATTCTTGTAATCTTTTGTACATGTCATTGACTGATACTATCTGGTAAACTAATAATATGTTAGATTTTATTACTTCAACATAATATATATATGTATATAAGAAAATGATGCATTTTTATTCCAAAATTTAAAGATTTAGATCCAATCTTATAACCTTCTGATTCGCCGTTAAACATTCTTTTTGAGCTTTTTCAAGATCATCAGTGAGTGAAGCTTGTGAACTTTCTGCTGTCATTCTAGCATTTTTTTCTGTCATCAATGCTTCAACTGCAGCCTGAAATCAGATCAACATTTCAACAATCAGCTATCAACAATCAGTTTTTCGATAATTTCTTGAATCATACCAGTTTTTCGGATTCTTCTTTGATGAATTTCTCCTGTAAAACCGAGTAATTCGCTCGCAATTCCTCGATTATTGCATTTAGTTCTTCTTCCTTTGCATTCATTAGCAATTCTATAACCCAATTGATAAATTAAAACATAAATAAATTTGGGGAAATCATACATCATTACATCAAGATTCAAGAACAGTTACATAACTAAATTTTTACCCATTTCATTCGATTTCTTTTCGGCTGATTCAAACAGCTTTTTAAGCTTCTCATGCTCAAATGAAAGCAACCCTTCTGAATCTTGAAACCATTTTACACACACCCTAAGTTTCTTTATATACTCCATCATCAACTCACATTTTTCCTGCAAATCCCCAAAATCAACATTACATATGCTTCAACAACAAGAAATAACAAAAAATAGTAAATTAAAAAATAAAAATAAAACCTTGAGATTGAATTTATCTTTTGCTTTGATCTTCACATTCAACAATGCATCAACATCTTCTCTAGTAAACTGCACCGCTCCACAACCCGACCCAGTAATGCTTCCGGGTCCGGTCCTTAGACCCGGATCTTGACCACCATTAACAACTGAAAAAGCTTGCCTTGGTGTAACCGGTGTTTTACCACCGTTAGCCGTACCCACCATTGTTTTCAGATCTTTAACACACTTTCATCAAAACCCAACAAAATCTTTAGATCTTCTTTCTTCTTGCTTCCTAAACACCTACAAATTATTCAAGAAAAACCCCAGATCAAGAATAATAGGGTCTTGTAACTCAGATTGATTTGTGAAAATTTGAATATGCAGAGGTTGTGATGTAGAAGATGATGATGATGATGATGATGATGATGGTGATAATGTGACTAACATCTGGGAGAAAAGTGTTTTATGAATGAATTTATTGATGACCAAAATTAGATTTGTAATGAAATCCAAGAAAAAAATATTAGTTTATTTGTTAAAAAAATAGAAATTGTATAATAAAGAAGTGAAATTTTAACCTTTTGCTGTGATGGGTAATGGAGGTGTTAGGTGTTGGTCTTGACTATGAAGGTGAAATTGAAGGTGAAGAGCGTTGGAATTTGGTTAAAGTTTTTTTTTAGGTGCATTTGATATACCCACCGTACCATGAATATATAAAAATAAATAATATAATTTAAAATAATTTATTTTATATAATATTAATATAGTACGGTATAATTTTTTTCTATTTTTATGTGTTTTTCTATTATAAAATTGGTTTTAGCATGCGTCTTCCTAAAAGAGGTCTATCTCATAAACAAGTTGTGTTACGCGCTTTTCTTTTAATACAACGGCTGGTGTAATGACCATATGACTGATATCTTTAAAGGTGTAATAACTGAGATTGAAACCACACCTCTAACACTAATATGTTTTTTCGTCGTCATTGGGGATCACCACAACCCTCCTTTACTGTGAACGCAGCGGAGGCTCACCACAACCAACGGTCCTAAGGAAACCAGAGAGTAACCTTTAACTATTCCACATAAACCCTAAGGCTCAGACACGAAGTCGGGTGATAGTCGGGACGAGCTTCATTGCTATAATCCACCAAAAGTAAAACTAGTATGAATGAACTTGTGCCTCATATGAAGAACTTAAATCATCTTACCACTATATCATAAGTAGACATTAGAGATCTCCATCATTTGTTTTCAAATTTCATTAAATTCATTATTAGCTACATTTTAATTTTTATAAGATTTATAGATGTTGAAAACTTTTGATGTAAATCCAAAAACGTTAATATCTTTTGATTTAATAGTGATACATAAAAAAACATTTGTGTAAGTGTTATGCCACTCATTTTTACCTTTTCTTATGTTTGTTAAGCATTGCATACACATGTTTCTTAATAATCTCTATCTCAAATAGTAAACACTATGAAATACGAGTAATATGTTAGCTTATATTTTCTCATGAGCATTGAATTTTTTTGTAATTCCATACTTTTAACCAAATCATTAGTGTTGGAGTAGGGTATATATTTGCCGTTAAAAAACATATTCAACTTTCGGCTTATTTTACATTTGCATACAATATTATTATGTCTAATTAAGAAACATAAAATATTGAATAGAGTTGGGTAGGGTAGGGTTGTTTTTGAAAATTTAAACAGGAATATGGCGGTATTGCAGTTACATTATTAAAAACATCCGTTAAGGAGTGAGTATATAATCATTGTGATTGTGAAGCCCATCCCCATACAAACTAACACATACATGATACACCCTTCATTAGGGATGAGATCGGGACGGGTACCGGTACCGTACCGCCTAGTACCGGTATTGAGTTTTAAGAAAAGTGGGTATCGGTACCGAGTTTTAAGAAAAGTGGGTACCGGTACCGAATTTAGCGGGACGGTACCGGTATTTCAGTACTGGTACCACGTTGGTACCGGTTTCATATTTTATTTTATTTTTTATAAAATTTATTCGCTTATTTCGGTTTAATTTTATACTTTTTTATATAATTATACTATAATATACTTGAATATAAGAAATAAAAATAAAATATGCTATAAATTAATTAAAAATCATATCAACTTCATTAAATTTAAAAGTTAATAATCTAAAAAATATTATAAAATGACTCAAAGTCGTAAAGAAAACACTTTATAACATTAAGCAAGTAATACACAACATTCATAACATCTCAAATTATATAAAATATGCTAAAAAAAACTAGTTTTTTCTTAACAGGTCCCAACGTGGTACCAACGTGGTACTAACCGGGAAAGTACCGGTATCGGTACGGTACCGGGACGGTACCGGTACTCGGTACCAAAAGCTCATCCCTACCCTTCATCTTTGCAATTAAAAACAACACCTCTCAATCTGCTCATTACAGGTAAACGAGTTAGTGGCTCATTAGTAACACATTTATATTACTAGCATTAAATTAGAGTTTAGTATTGTTGGCAACAGGTCTATTTCTCCTTTAAAATTAAGATGTTAACATTAAAAAAAATATATGATTTGAGACTAGTGTCAATACTCAATACCATTACTACTTGTTTTGTGATGAGTGTAGACCATTGTTGTTATTTGTCATCATCCTTGTCGTCACATTCTAGTGTTGCCCCAATGTCATACACCATTACCTTTTCCACCGTCTTCATTGCTACTAACGTATCCTCCAATATCCTCCACCATTGTCTTCGATTTGTCAAGAAATCGTTCTCACTACCCGACCTGACTCTTCATTTCAAACAAAACACGTACCATGGTATGATTATACTTATGTTTTAGGTTGTAGTCGGATCAGATTGTACGTAAATCAATCCGACAAATTGTTTAAAACTAAAATAAAAAAGTTAAAATAAATATTAAATGAGTTTATCATGTCTAACTCATTTAGCTTTAGTGTAACTCTAAACTTTATTATAACTTATTAACCTACTTTTGACCCATCAACTCATTTAACCGGTTTATATAATCATTGGATCATACTTTAATCACGTAATTTTAAGTTTGTTTGCGTCGGTTGGTAATTTGATATATGAATTATGTATAATAGGGTTCATGGGTCATCCCATCAATCCACAAACCCCACAAACAATTGTATCCTCTACTATTTCATCTATTTTTTTGCTATTATTTTCGCTAATGTGTCCAAACACAGTCGCACATGCCTCTTACGAGTATTTAATTATATCCACGAATCTAATACCATATTTAATCATCACCTTTTCAATAATTACTTTTGTCTTGACATTGTTTTTCATTGCCCTTTTTTTATCAACTTTATAACCTCAAACCGTAGAAATTGTTAAAAAGATACGTTTGGGTCGTTAGATCATTTGGTTGTAGAACGAATGAGGAAAAATTTACGACCATCGATATATATGCTAGCCGTCCAATTAAAGAAAATTAAATAGATATTAATAACTTAAACTATTAAATATTCCAATATTAATCTTAAGTAATAATCTAAGTGGTGACAATCTCAACTTTTATTTTTGTTGCTAATAACAGCCACATTATAAATTTTTCGTTAATAATGTAAACTTTAGCTTAATATATAGCTTCATAATAACCATAGTCTGATAGACTGATCTATCCGTAGACAGATTTTTTAAGGGGTCATATCCCCCACCCCCACCCTCGGTTAATAATGTAAGTTTTAGGCACAACCGCTTACAAAATTATCCAATAACTTAAAATTTTGAATTAGTTATGGTCTTGCCTCATATTTTAATTTCTAATATTTTTTATCCCTCACCGTTTGAATGTTTAAGTTCCACCACTAAAAATATCATTAACTTTGATTATTTATGATGATGTGACATATCGTGAAATCGAACACTACTATTTAAACAAAAAATAAAATAAAATAACAAATGTAGATCAAAACATAAGCTATTAACAAACTCCATTGAAAATGTCCAACTTATTGTCATGTAAAGCCATTTCACACAAAACGTTATTAGAAATAAACATAGTTAAAGATCTACCTGACTTGAATGTTATTAACAAGAAAACTGAGTTTGAATTGGTAAAATTATTAGCATAGATAAATTTCACTAATTTTTTGTAATTTGCAATAATAAAATCTAGTTTTCTTTTAAAACATCATATAAAGGATAAAAACTGTACAAAATGTGAAGAATACACAATAGTACAAAACAGACATAATTAAGGGTAAAAAATGTATAACTCATAATGTAAATCAAATTTCAAAAAATGTTCTGGAGACTTTGTTCCCTTTGCCGTGCTCCCTAATAATAATAAACGAATTTTTTTTTTAAAATTAATGTTTCATTGTGGTTTTGACACGAATAACACGATGAAGGTAAAAAAGACACGATGAAAACATTATTTTTTTAATTTTCGTTTTTATTAGGATCTGGTAAGAACAAGATCTCAAAACCATTTTTTTACATTTGATTTCCATTGTAAGTTACAGTTTTTTTTATTTGTCATTATGTATTTTTTTATCATTGTGTCTTATAACACCTTGTACCAAAAACATATTTTGTATGTGTTGGCGGATCTTGCATTTTTGTAGGTAGGGGTGATTCGTAACATATTTTTCCTAAGATTATGTTTTGGGTTATATTTTTTGGGTTGGCGATTCGGTTCGAGACGGGTCAAACACTCTAAATATCTATTTTTTCTTCATTTAATGATCAATTGACTATTTTTGCACATAAAAACCTAGATAAATTTTTAATAAACAAAGACTTAAAATATATTAAATACATGTAATATATGTGATTTTGTTCATATGAGCAAACTTAAAACATACAATAAATATATTTTTTTTTTCACGAGGACGAGCTCAGCATATGGATATAAAAAATTATAATATATGTATTGGAGTAAAATCAATCCTACTAATGGAAAAAACGAAATTATGTTACATCCGAATGGCAAACCCAAATGGTCCGAGGTCAAGTAGTAATAGAACTTAAAAAAATTTTAGTGTTATTGAATTTTTATAAGAGTTTCATATATAAATACTTAAAGTGACCTTAGTGTACATTTCTTTTTTATTTTTTATGTTACACACGAACATATATTAGTTAATACAAACCCCTCGCATGGGTCACTGTGCATAAACTTAATATGAAATACTAAGTATATGAAAATGTGTCGATTAGAGCAAAAGAAAATTGAAAAAAAAAACAGAACTATATAATCGAAGTTGAAAACAAACATTATAATGTATACATAAATTTGTTTGTTTGTTATACACTCATTAAGATACAAAATCTACAGACGAGTAAATCTTCATGATATAAATATATGATAATTAACATCATGTTTTTTTCTTTCTAAACAATGGTCTAAGGATCAATAAAACAAACTAGCAATAGACTAAACCCATGTACAAAACAGAAATGACAATAACATAACAAAATATATCATAAGAAATTAAAAGTGGACGAACTTTTCCAGTCGATATTATGACTCTATGACCTGCTTTTTACCTATGGGTATGAGATTGATTTTATGCACCCCACAGTGACATCAACCATGAGAATATGAGAGTTAATCGCCATAGCATATAAAAATGCCGTATACATGTTCAAATGACCAATGTTTTGAAAACCAGACCGGACACTGAACCGATATTTAATTTTATTGGTCGGACCGGGGTCGAATAAAATATATATTTATCAAAGTAATATCATAAAAACTCTAGTTTAAACACAACATAAGTTCAATAATATTAAGTTATACCACAAAGTAATAATTAAAACAAGTTTTAACGTCAAGAATTACCAAAAAATCATAATTTAAACAAGTTTTAAAACAAAAAAAAGTTAATCATCTTCATCACTTAAAACATCTTCATTGCAAAAAACAAAAAAAATAAATAGATGTAAACATAAACTCCAAGAAAATCAAAGACAAAAATATATATTTTAATGCTAATTCGTTTCGAACCTGGTTCAACTACGGACCGGTTCCGGTTCGACCGGACCGGTTTGAGCGGTTCAATCCGGTTCATATACACGTATCACACCGTGTCTAGGTGATCCAAGATTTTTAAAAAAGTGACCGCGGTCAGACTAGCTAGTTTAAATAATAATACTGCAAATGACTAGCTTGAAGTTAATTGCAATCATTTATTGATTTGCAGGTATCATTTAAATTTTTTTGAAAATTCTACAATCAAGTAATCAACCCTCACATAACTGTTTTGGAACATCTATAATCAACAACCATCACATAATTGTTTTGAAAAATCTACAATAAAAAACCGTCACATTATAATTTATGAATGTTATTAATGTGAAACATTAAAAATTGTTAAAGCATATATAGTGTACAAGAGTACAAGTTGTAGTATAGAGCATTTGTTAAAAGAATGTAAATTACTTAAAGAATAATTGTACCAGGTTTTATAGAGTTTATAAAACCATAAAGCCCTATATATCGTTCATATGTAGTGGAGATGAGCATTATAGGAACGATATACTCATAAAACCGTCACGGTATACCGCTGCAACTTCCAATGTGGTGTAGTGGTAAGAGACTTGGATTCTCCAAAAGAGACCCAAGTTCTAGTCCCATTACCACCACTTTGGAGGAGCAAATGGGGCAATGAAGGGAGACTTGTGGCCAACATAAGTTCGATCTCTGAGCCAAACGGGTTTTACCGCTAGCTTGTTGTCGTGCCTACGGGCGGACGGGCTAGTGGGTTTCCCCCGAATTGGGGTTGGTTTAATAGGTGGGCTTCGGCTACCCAACGCTGTCTGTGTTCGCAGAGCGTTTGGGGTCGTCTTTCGCCATTGGGTTACCTCGGGTAGCCGGGCTTTATTCGTTTCGCTGTCAAAAAAAGTAGTATACCGCCTGTAAAACCTGCAAAAGCTGACAAATGAAAATGCGAAGGGGACGTTATCCCTGTACCAATACACATTCAATCAAATGATAAAATATATGATTGAATGTGTACTATAACTTTTCATAAAACGAGAAAACCAAAACACTTAAAGAAGGTGGCTCACGTCAAAATATTGATAGATATATGTTTGTCATAATGAAAAAAAACGTTAAAAAAACAACCTTGGAAAAAATAAACACTTCGAAAATTTAAAATTTGGATTTTATTAAACATCATAAATTAATTGTTTATAACATTGAATCCATGGAGCACCTTTGACGGGTTATAAGTTTAGGCTTCGATGACTTATATATATATCATGATGGACAATTGGACACCCATGATTATAACAAAATTTGCACCAAAACGGAAATAAAAATAAACATGTTGTAGATAGGAAATTTTATAACATTATCTCAAAAAAAACACACTAAGAAAACAAATATTAGTAAACAAAAAAATAAATAGATAAGTATATAGCATAAAAGGTAGGTACAACTAAACTTGAGCTTTTCAATAAAAAAAAAAATAAACTAGAGTAGTTGAGCCAGTCAAACTATAAGTTTGTGAGGTGAAAGTATATATAACTTTAATTTAATTTGACAAGGTGATAGATATTATCCAGACACTCTCAAGAGTACTCTCACGTCTAAAACGTGAGAACTGAGGTGGCCTATCGATCGAGCATGAAAATTTGAAGATGGGTTCGTCTACACAATTAAAACTTACATTTATATGTTTACCTTTAATATATATATATATGTTTTATAAAAACTAAGGGGCATTAAGTGAGTGACGTTAGTAAAAGAGAGTGAAATGAGTAATATTACGCCTATATAGTGAAGGAGCGTGAGAGTACACGTCTCGCACCCCATGGTCTTACACCATCACCAACTTTAAGTATATGTATAAATTATGTTGTTAGAATATTATTTACATGTGGTAAAAATTTTAACTCTTTAAACTTTTGGAGAGGGGTACATTTGAGAGAAAAAAACTGAAATTGTAAACGGTTATTAATTAATTGAGGAATAATCGGTTGAAGTTTTTTTAACCGTAGGTTCGTAACCAGTTAATATATTTTCTATAAATAATTGGATTTTTTACTGATTCACAGGTTAACTAAAAATAACAAGATATTAAAAACCTGTTATTAATTAATCAAATCGTTTAAAATATATAACCGAATTAAAAAAAACCTGGTTACTAACAAAACGATGTTCTCAATAATCGAAAATAACCGATTAAATAATTTATGCACCTCTAGCTAGGTACATTAGCTTTAGTCTTTAAAACTTGGTTGAGGGGAATAACAACAAATTTTATTAATACCTATTGTGTATAATGTATATCTTATTAGTTGCCAATGTCAACGGTGACTTACATTTTTTAAATTTTTAATTAGTTTTTTTCTCTTTTTATCTTTCTAAAATTTAATAGTCTTTCTTTCTATTATTTCTTACGTCTTTAAACCACAATGTTTGAGACATTATAATCTTTTTTATCTATGTCTAACAACGTTAATGTCATGAACTGATGAAAGTAACGAGTTTGACAAGTAAAAAACATATGATGTACATAATGCGTGAATATTACACGTAAATGTTATCATCGTAACACGTGTAATGATCAAGTCACAAATGTAATGTTGCCTTCGCATTAGAGGTCAAAAGTCTCGTCGTTATATATACCACAAGTTACCTTTGAAAGGTATACGGTTATAGTCTTCTAGATAGTTAGATACAATCATACAAAGAAGTAAACACTAAAAACACAACAATTATAAATAAATCAGGCTTGAGTATGAAGAAGCTTTATACTTTTTGTTTTTACCGAAAACTAAGAGATTTTGACTTTGACTTTTAATTGAAAGGTGGTGTTCTTTTCTATTTATAACGTACCATTAATATTTTATATTACAATATTACGCCTCATGCTTTTGTAGTATATCTTAACGATACAAACCATATATACATAAAGTTAATGATGTCTTCATCACATCTTTATTGATGGAAAATTTGTTTCTTTTTCTTTAACAGGTTGAAAATTTTACCTAATTATTGATTTTGGTGCAAATATATTTTCTATTTAAAGTATCTTCATTGGTCTGATATTGGCGTAAAGATGACCCAATGAATAAATAAAGATGATGACTTTGTTGACAAGCATTCACAAGTGCTTTTTCAGTGTTCCATACAAGTGAAAAGATGATCATCACTAACCAATTATTCTTAAATCCATTTCCAAATCATTAATTAATATGATTTACTTGTTAATATAGCAATGTTAATTAGTTGTTTAATAACAAACTATCGAACCTTTGTATGTTGTTTATTTGATAACATTAAGAGTTAAGACCATCATGTATGGTCTTGCCGCCAGTGGCGAATCTAGAAAAAAAGTTTAGGGGTTGCGAAAAAATTGAATTTTTGAATATAAAGGTATATCAATACATAAAAGGAATAGAAAAATTAAATTTTTACACTAGTTTTACACTTTGCCGGAAAGTTGAGGGGTAGCGGCCCGCTTCTACTCTAGATCCGTCCCTGCTTAATTGCCGCATATGTTGGCATGAGTGACGTGGATAAGGCCTAGAGGAGAGCTGTGGGAATATCCTGTCTCTTCAAAATTAGTACTATTTGATAGAAACTTAGTTAATTTGTGTATATTAGATCATAAGTATAAAATAGATAAAAATAAGGATGGTTTATGTTCTAATATAAAATTAGCATGACTTGTAAACGAAAAAGGCATATGAGAAGGCCTTATAAGTTTAAACGAAGTTTTATAAACAAAAAGTGTTTATACAATAAAGTCTTACCTATATAAATAAAGTCAATGTAAAGGAAAGTAAAAATGTTTAAACAACTTTTACGGTAATGAAGAAATATATTCAAGATGGGCGTATCTAAACACACTTTTATTTCTACATATATTGATCACTCTTTTTGTTTTATAATTAGTATTAATGAGTCAAGATTCATGTCGTTTGATTCATGACACATCAGAAATTCACATCACTAAAGACGTTTAAATTAAGCCCCGCGTAAAGAAGGCAAAACATAATTTGTTAGTTGAGTCCCACTAACAAAGTGAAGACATGGACAAACAAGTCACATCAAGAAGATTAAAATAGGTCTTGGAGATGATTTCAAAGTGGCTTCATCATGAGGAAAACATTTTGAATTCTGATTTTAATTCCATCATTCAAAGCCTTTTAAGAGCTTTGATGTAGTCATGGCCCCATCCAGGAGTTGTGGGGAGAGTGTTTATTTGTTTATTGGTGTCCACTTTTGATCGATGATGGTTGTTGGTGGTTAATGTGGCTAGTTGTAGATTTGAGTAAGAGTGCTTAATTAGTTAATTGATCTTTATAGGGTGTTAATGTAGACAACGTTTGCTTAACGTCTATATGGGTAGAGATTATACTATTGCTTAACCTCTGTGAGTGATGTATTGTCACACCAGTCGCCTTTGTATCTTTCAAATATATCATATGGCTTGTATGATAAAAAACCTCATAAAACTCGAATAATTCATGTTAGCACAGGTCACATACGCCCGTGTATAACAACACACACACACACACACCTTATATGGGCAAAACAACTCCTCATACAACCCGTCAAAAAAATCCGTATATGTGTATAACATGTTAGTCATGTATTTCATAAAAAAAACTTTTAAATTTTAAAGCCATGTTAGTAATCAATTTCAAGTTTAGATTTCGGGGTTTGAATTAAAATTGATTGTTTTAAAGTAAAATTGTTACGGTATTTACATTCGGATTGAGATTTTAGGTTCTAAAATGCATTTGGTTATTTTTTTCAATGTGTACATAACCTAATGTAAACCTTAAGTAAATTACATGTCATCACACATCTAGCTGATCCGTTGGTTAGGACTTAGAAGACTAGTTTTTCCTTAGGGTTTTTATTCTGTGATGGTTTTGGGTTAGAGTCTCAATAATGCCAAACTAATAATAAGTTCTCGAAATATGTTTAATGACAACCTAACAAGAAAATAAAAACTAGAACTTTGTCCTTGTGGTCGATCCTAAGTCCTAACCGACGACAACTTCAGTTCTTCTTCATCCTTTTTATCAAATGGGCTTATATGAGAACCTCTCATACCTTACTCATCTTTCGTCAATATTTCTAAATCATCATACTTGTACTTTTTAGGGTTTGAAGTCAAAATCAAAATCATAAAACTAGACAATAATTTTGCCAATAGGATTAACACTGTCACTTGAAAAAGTCATTTGTATATTTAACTTATTATATTTAGTGGATGATATAGTTAGTGACGTGCAAACCACTTTTTTGATTTATTTATATACTCCGTATCAATTTTCAACCATGTATTGCATCATAATTTAATTGTCTTATTTTTTTTCTTGTTACAAACATTTTATTATTTGAGTGAAGGGGCATATAACCTGAAACCCCAGGGGTCTAGAGGGTATCATGTGCATGAACACCGGTGTAAAGCGGGTGCCACTCCCCTCTTAGTGTTTTTACCATTAAATAGTGAAATGGCCCTTGCAATAAAATAATAATAATAATAATAATAATAATAATAATAATAATAATAACAATAATAATAATTCTATAAATTAATAACATACAACCCACTCATTTGTACACAAATCAATTTATTACACTCTTAACACAATGAGACACCATCTAAGACTCATATCATTTTCTTCATCATCAATGTACAATTTATCCAAGAATGCAATATCAATGGAGTTCGAGATGGATCTTTGTAATGATGAAGTTGTTGACGATAATATTCTTATGAAGTTGTGGATCAACACAACATAAGCTTCAATGGGATCTTGTGGAACCCATTGAAAACCTATCAAACTTAAATATATCGAATTCGGATGACAAGTATAGTTAAATTGAACATTTAAATGTATTATTTCATGAGTATTTAGCTTATTTTTTGTATTTTATATTTAATTGATGCAAATGTTGTTTTATATTATCTTATTATTTTTATTAATTTTAATGTAAGAAAATGGTTTGTGGCTAGGGTGGTTTTTTTACGAGTTCCCTCTCCGGCCTTTTAAGAAGTTTGAGTAAATTTAAGGTGACACATTATGATTGGATGATAGCAAAAGTAGATTATGGTACTTTTTGGTTGCACATCTTTCGCTCTTATATTCAAAGGAGAGTGAAAATCAGCGAGTTTTCAATATGACTCCTAAACTTTTCAAGTTAATTATCTTCTCAAATCATACCTAGGAAGCATTTTACATTAAGCACTGGAATTTTGTGCTTAGGGTATGTACGTAACTTTCCAAGTTTAAATGGAAATATAAAAAACTTGTGCATTGGAAATATATGTAATTCTTCAAGTTTAAAAAGGTTAAAAGTCATTCTTATAAACTAAAAGGGGTTAAGTAAAAAGCCTTCGGCTGAGTAGTACCCAAGCGTGTAAGTCGATACTACTTACATTTAAGTCGTTACTACTTAATATAAGGTTGAGATTTTGAGTCGTGTCCGTATGTGTCTCCTTACGAAACATAAATACATAAGTAATGCTATGTCGTAATACTTAATGTGTACTTTATGGCCATTAAAAGCAACTACGGCTAAGGTGTGGCCTTATTGTTTTCCCCCCATATTTAAACAAAGAAGAGGTGGCATTAAATTCAATTGTAATTGTTTTTGTCTTGTATATTAACGATTGTTTATAGAAATATGATAAAGCTTTCATATATTTTCATCAAGATACAATATTATGTTTGGATAGTTTTTATCTTACCGACAAATATACCCGACCCGGAATTAGTTGTTTCAACAAGTGGTTGATACGATCGTGCCCGACTTCCTTATTGCTTGTAGACATAAAAACACATATATATGGACTATGGAGATGGAACAATATTATGAGGTTTTGTTATTCATATCGTTATAAAACTTATAATGTATAAGAAACTTATTGTTCCTTAGTGCAAATGGTGTTATATTAGAGGTAGATGAGATTGTAAAAGAAAATATACAACTACATAAGTACATATAAAATAGTATTTGTGTTTTGTAAGAACCTAAAATTGGGACAATGAGGTTATGTTCTAACATAATAAAAGTTGTTAGAACATAATTTTGTTTATTTTATACCTTGTATTTCTTCAACAAACATTTAGGGTGTGTGCATCGATATTTGTATCCTTCTCAGCAATGAAACAATTTGAGTTCATCAATGGGTCACAAAACTCACAATCGTTGAAGATGTCACTGAAATTTCTTTAATTTCAAGGACTACATACTTTTCGATATGTTTATAGTTTCACTAAAAAAACACACAAGCTTCTTTTTGAGTGTGTGCATCACATACATATTTCAAGATTAATTCATAAGATGGTTTCATGTAAGGCTTCATTAAAATAGAACGTCAGATATCAAGTCCGACCTGAAACATAAAGACGTTTCAAGATTGGGTCAGAGAGTCAAGGCTGAAGCGTCAAAATAATTGAAAACAGTTCTTTCGCGCGAAAAATAAAAACTTATTGTTTAAAATGGAGATGCGGGGTATCGATCCCCGTACCTCTCGCATGCTAAGCGAGCGCTCTACCATCTGAGCTACATCCCCTCTTATGTTGGTTTTTGTACTAACATATTTTATATTATATATAGTAAGAATATTGCAAATGAACAAGTAGCTATTGGTGTTATTACATGCAAAACTCACTTGCTGCTAATTTCACCCATCATATATCTTTCTGTACCGTTCTTTTTTGTCAACAAGCTTCATCAGCTTCATGGCTCTTAGATGTCAAGTTGCTAGCTATTTGAACGAAAAATAGTATGATAATCCTTTTCATATTAAAATGCACAATCATGTGTTCATCATATACTTGTTAAAAAACAAAAACCTTAGTGTCAAGTGTCGATAATCATGTGTTTATATCACGCGCTAGCAGATGCATAATCTTTGACCACCCGTCCGTTTCCTGCAGGAGTATCACATTCAGCTGAAGTTTTTGGAAGTCTAATGTCCAAAATGGTGTCATTGTTCACAAACGCCTCGATTTTCTTCCAATCTACATTTTCTGGCAATTCTAGCCTCCTTACGAAGCCACGTTCCCACCATTTGTCACTTCGCCAGTCGGTTGTTCTTGAGTCGCCTTTGTGGTTCCATAGCCCACTAATCTCCATAACCTTCCCATTCTCAACATATACTCTAATGCTGCTTTTTTCTATTTCTGTTGTTGTAAAAGGAGCTAAGTCAATTCATTTTTGTCTAAAACAGCACTTATAAAATATTAAAATATCAAGTTAGTTTGCTTATTAGCGTGTCAATTCAGGTTATATTTTATTTCTTGACAATTCAATCAAGCGTAATAAAAAAGCTAGCTTATAAATAAACGAATCAGTGGAGTTAAACCGATAGATAGGGAGTTAGGGACATGGTCTTCAAGAGGTTATGACAATTCAATCAAGCGTAATAAAAAAACCAGCATGACCCGGCACCATATCATGTTCAATATCTACAAAAACACTAGTTTTGACCCGAATCCATTTTGACCCGCCCATATATTACTTCTAACTAATAGCATCTCTAAACATGTAAGCGTCAAAAGTAATACTAAACTATTTGGTTGTTGATCATCTGCATAATCAGTTAACATGTTCTTGTGAACAAATGGAACATGATGCTAGAGATAACATAAAGACTAACTACCTGGTAGCTCGGTTTTTAGAACATAACACACTTCAGTTTGAAACCAATCCACACACGCGTTTTGTGGATCAGACAACAACACACCCGGTTCAAATTCCCAAAGTGGAAACGCGTCTGATGGATCAAAGAACTTTTTAAACAATAATGGTCCAAACAATGATTTATCACCAAAAGCCTTATGCACAAATGGACCTCCTTTCGTCATGAACGCACCAAAAACGTCTTCTTTTAAAGGCACACGCCATTTATGTGGAGACTGATCTTCTGATACAACCACAACTCGTATGCTACCCATTGGCCTAGGCAAATTTAAACTTTTGTTTAACACTTCTTATACTTTAAAAGTTGCACAAAAAGCAAAAAGAATATATTCGTCTCGAATATATGGAAGAGTGTAAAGTTTCGCACGAATATTTCGTTTTTGAGATGTTTATGGAGAAATATAAAAAATTTGTCTTGACTCAGAAGTTACATTGTGATCGCGTGATTCGTATCGCTTTTATTTTTTATTCGTAACCTTTTATGGTCAAGAATTCAAAGGAACATGTTTATGATAGAAGAAAGATGATGCAAAAAGAATATTGGAAGGTGTTGTCATGTTGCATTACATTAGTGGCCTTAACTTTAGCTCTAGGGACAAAAAGGGACTTGATTTTTAGGACAATTGACTTGTAAATGTAATGTATGGTGGCATCTGTATTATGGGATTTTAGTGGAGCCTTTAAAGGAGTGATTTTACTGTGTTGGTGTTAAGCTGTATAGGTTCTTTTTTTCAAGTGGAGTATGATATATATTCTTCATCAATGGTGGAGGATATGTGCATTTATCAGTACGGCACAAAATCTATTCATGGAATAAGTGTGCGGATTAATATAAGCATGTTAAAAGGTTAAGAAGTTATTAATAAGTACCGGATTTAAGCATTAGCATTAGAAATTTTAAGATGGATCAATGGGTAGATAAGAGTAGGGAAAAGATGGCATATGCATAAAAACACATGAGGATTGTGATGTAACAAAATAATTAAATGTTTAGAGGACACGTGTCATGTCATCATGTATCTGAGTTGAATCCTCATAAATAGAGTAGTATAAATAGTGTTATAATAGACTTGCCGCGAAGTACAACATCCGAATCCTACACCGACTAATATAATAAGAGCCAGGCTTGACACTACTACAAAACTGAGCTTTTGTTACTGTAATTTTGGTGACAAAGCGGTGGCAAATAGGTATTTGTCACTGCTTTGTCACCGAAACCGCATGTAATACAAGTGGCAAAAATAGCCACCGGTTTGCCACCACAATTTTGCCACCAGTTTACAACTGTAATTTTGCCACCGAATTGTTACCGTAACTTTGCAACAACCTTGCCACCATTTTGAGAATAATTTAACATATGAAACCTGGTTATTTACCAATTAGCATGAATCAGTTGTATTTAACTTTTTTTTTTGTTTTGAGAATAAAGTATTCATTTCCTAAATATAGTAGCAATGCTTTCTTTATGCAATAGCATAAGAGGTCGGCCCCAAGAATTTTAAGGTCCTAATGAGTTAGAAACAAAGCTCTATTTTTCTTAAAGTTAGCTTATTTGTTTTGTCATAAAAACTTTTAAATATATTTTTAAACTTCAGGCCCGGAAGATCACCGGGCCCTAGACTAGTGGCTAGACGAATGTCCAGACGCCCGACCCTAACGACTCTCTTGAATACCATGTTTGTAGTTTACATGCGCATTCATTTACATGACCTTTACTTAACTGAACAAATATGTATTAATTATTTATCTTTTGTTGGACTAATAATTTTAACCGTCTTTTAAAGTGTCATGAGTTTAAGTCTCATTTGATAGAATTTGTTTCAAGTATGTAGTAGTTTTATCACAATAGGCCTTAAAACGATAAGTTCCTCTTAAATAACAAACAGACAGGGTCATGGCTAGTCCCATGAATGTTTAAGAATCTCTTGGCTCGGGGCGATTATAAGACTATAATCATTATTAGTGTTAACTTCTAATTCTAAAAATATATAATTAATGAAAAAATTAATAAATAATTTTTAGCGTGGCAATACTTCGACGCTAAAAAGTTAATAAAGCCGCTAAAAATAATATTTTTTTAAAATTTCGGATCCCAGGCAACCTTCCACCAATATGGGCCGGTCCGAGGACTTAGTGTGGCATTTCGCCTTAGAAAAAATCCTACATTTCTTTTGTTTGTGTTTTTGGATGTTTTTTAATATTAAAATAAACTTTGTAACTTATAATTGGTAAATGATATACTGTATGTAACCGTTTTGATGTTGCGTACGAAGATGATTTCATAACAATGTTGATGATAGAATTGTTTGTTTTCTGCATGATTAATCCGTGAAATAGTTCAACCATTTGCTTCATTGTGACGTTCAAGAATCATTTTTTCATACAATCAATGCGTGAAGATACATATATACATTCATCAAAACATCGGCAAAATCCGAACTTTTATTCTGAATATCCAACCATAGTAAAAGAAATTCATATTTATCTGCATTCAAAATGCAATCTTGTATTCATATTGCTCATCAATCCTTTTAATTTCAAGTAGTTCTCTTATTTGATTTGAAAATTTGGTTTTTATCGTATCGTATAAAGGGGAATTAGAAACCTAGAATTAGACAATTCTTCTGTAATTATCAATTGTTGACCAACGATTGAATGTTGGTCGACGATGATCGTTAAAATCTGGTGATTTTGGGATAAATGGTTTCATCCTATGGGCGCCAAAGGGATGATTTCATTCATAGCAATTGCTGTTCTACTTTTCCCTTTGGCAGCTGCAATGGTTTCAGAAATTCACAATCATGGCCAACAACTGCCACTTCATAATCTCAGCAATTTGAAAGAGATGATGAATGAGGAAAAGGTACAACTCTGTTCTTGCTCATTGTAGTTTAATTGTTGGTTTGGTTTGGTTTGGTTTGGTTTACATTCATGCCCACCAAGTGTTTGATGTTATGCCTAACTCATAATTCTGCAGGCTGGACAATTATTGTACAGTTGTGGATCAGAGGGTACTCATTCAGTGGAAGCTTTTGAAGATCTTCAATCTAGTGGCATTGATCAAGATTTAACAGATTGTTTGAGGGATGAACATATTAGAAGGCCTAATGCTGTTCCTATAAGACGCAAGTTGGCTGAAATAAATGATGAAGAGCATGATCAATCTTCTTCGGTGGAAGATATAGATCCAATTCCATTTAGTGTTTCTAAAGCAGATACGGGTGGTGGCGGTATTGATAGTACAACAATTATTATTGTTGTTGTTTCTACTGCACTTATAACGTTTTCTCTTGCTACCCTCCTGTTTTGTTGGTATACTAGGACTTACGGTGGGGTACCAAATGACGAAAAGTCTTTTTTGAGCTTAAGTATGAGTGAGTTCTTGAATGGTGTTTTTAAACAGATTATTGCATTAAAAAGTGACCATATTTGGTGTGATATCTGGTTTGTGTTCCTTGGAAAAACCATTAAACTTTGAAAAGATTGATAAATACTCTCAAACTGTCAAGATTTTCGATTTCAGGCGACCATTTATTCTTAAGTTTGTTCATGTTAGTTTTCTAACTTGTTGCCTAAATGCTGTCGAATTGAAAATTACCTTGAAGTTTGAGGCTTTTGATGGGAAAAAAAGACACAGATTAATCTTTCACACCAAATAAAAATGATATGAAAGCTTAACTTTGCATTTTGGATATCTTGATGTGGATTCGATATCAATCTTTCAGGTTCTTCACAGAAACCTTCATATAGTGTGCAAAACTCTGTTAAAGATCCTGGAAAAACTGGTGATCAGTTGTTAGGTACCACCAGTTTACACCTACAAAAAAATATATCATCTGTGAGTTCAAGTGTATCATTAGGTATCCCATTAGAGCCGTCGTCTGAAATTTTAAGCGCTTCTGGAATACCTCCTCTAAAGCCGCCACCTGGCAGGCCCGAATTGGCTCTAAAGACTCCAACTGGAAGGAAAGATCCATCTGTAAACTCTCCATCTGTCAATACACATTCTCCGCCTAACCAATCACCAGTAGATGCAGCTCCGCCTGTTCGAGTTCCATCAGCAAGACGACCACCATCTGCTGCACCACCACCACCTCCTCCACCTCCATCTGGAAAAGCACCACCACCGCCACCGCCATTAAAGAAAGGTCCAGCCCCACCACCTCCACCAAGTGGCGGTAGACCACCACCTAAACCACCTGGTGCAGGGCTTAAATTTTCTCGCCCTTCATCTGAACCAAGTGATCCAGACAGTGATGATATTAACAAAGCTAAGCTAAAGCCGTTTTTCTGGGATAAGGTTAATATGGCCAACCCTGATCAAGCAATGGTTTGGAGTCAGATTCGAGCGGGATCATTCCAGTAAGTTTTGTTTCTTAAGTTTTTATATAGAAATAAGCTTCCAAAACATGATATGTTTCTTAATTAACAGGTTTAATGAAGAAATGATTGAAAATTTGTTTGGATATAATAAAGCTACTGAGAAAAATAAGGGGGGAAGCAACAAGAAGAGTTCTTCACAAGATCCAACTTCGAATTTAGTTCAAATTATT
The DNA here is from genome assembly GCA_030867185.1 of Tagetes erecta. Taxonomy (NCBI): domain Eukaryota; kingdom Viridiplantae; phylum Streptophyta; class Magnoliopsida; order Asterales; family Asteraceae; genus Tagetes; species Tagetes erecta. The sequence goes on along the minus strand of CM061486.1, from coordinate 52,810,277 downwards.
GATCCAAAGAAGGCCCAAAATTTGTCTATTCTTCTAAAAGCACTGAATGTGACAACAAATGAAGTTTCTGATGCACTTAAAGAAGGTAATGATTCAATCATAATTAAGTATATAAGTCCCACCTCATCTCATTGTGTTGTAATTGTTATTACACTCACTATAAGAAATATATAAAATAATTAGCCGTGGTAACTTATAACTTCACAATCTCTAAAATGATTCATTTAAGAGCTTGTGTTTTATATTTATATCATTTGTGTTTTCTAAAGACAATTTGATAGAGCTTCAGTTATAGATGAAAATTGTTATCACTACTAATCCATATGAGCTCAATTAGGAAACGAGCTACCCATAGAACTTATTCAAACTCTGCTAAAAATGGCACCAACTGGAGAAGAGGAATTGAAGCTAAGGTTGTACAACGGGGATATGTCTCGCCTTGGAACTGCAGAACGATTTTTAAAAAGATTGGTGGAAATACCATTTGCTTTTAGAAGACTCGAGTCTTTGCTTTTCATGTGCACACTTCAAGAGGAACAAGATATAATGAAGGAGTCCTTCCAAACATTAGAGGTGAAACTTTAGTTCTAGATGAAACACTAATTTTGGCTTTTATTGTTTCGATATTTGGGTTAATTGTATAAGAAAGGTAACCAAATTTCAAGTACCCAGATTTCTTTTCTCACCACTAAACTTTTAAGAATTTAAAGACAAACCATTTAACCTTCCAGGTTGAAACTTGAAGTTTACTTTGAATCTTAAATCTTGAAAGTTTGATGCTATTTGAGACCAAAAAATATTGTCCTCTGAAATTGACGCCTTAGCAAAGTTACCTTTTTATTTAGTTTGCCTTTTTTTACTGTGATTTTATGGAACTTTTGGGTTGCTTGTACAGGCTGCTTGTATACAACTTAAGAAAAGCCGGTTATTCCTTAAACTTCTGGAAGCAGTTTTAAAAACTGGGAATCGTATGAATGATGGAACATTCCGTGGGAGTGCACAAGCATTCAAACTTGACACACTCTTGAAACTTTCAGATGTAAAAGGTGTTGATGGAAAAACAACTCTTTTGCATTTTGTGGTACTTGAAATCATTCGGGCAGAAGGTGTAAGAGCTGCCAAAGCTGCCCAAGAGACCAAAAAATTCTCCACCTTTAGTTCTGATGAACTTCTAGAAGAATCTGCTAATAATTCTCAAGATTCAGATGAATATTATCGCAATCTTGGCCTTGAAGTTGTTTCCAGTTTGAGCAGTGAGCTTGATGATGTAAAAAAAGCAGCCATTCTTGATGCTGAAGGGTTGACTGGTACAGTTTCCAAATTTGGCCACGCACTTATAAAAGCTCGTGAGTTTTTGAATACAGATCTGAAAAACTTAAATCAAGAAAAAGGTGATGGTGATGATGAGGATGAGGATGAGTTTGCAGTGATTTTGTCTAGATTTGTGCAAGATGCTGAGAAGGATGTTATGTGGATGCTTGAGGAAGAAAAGAGAATAATGGCGCTTGTGAAGGATACAGCGGATTATTTCCATGGACAGGCGGGGAAGGATGAAGGATTGAGATTGTTTGTGATTGTTCGTGATTTTTTAATTATATTGGATAAAGTGTGTAAAGAGATTAAAAACAATCCTCAAGTTAGACCAATTAGGCTGACAGTGAAAAAAGATGGTTCACCAGCTAAGCTGACTGAAAAGAAAGACATTTCGTCACCTGAGACAAAAGATGTTTCAGAACATGAGAAGCAGAAAACTGATGATACAAAACATGAGATAGCGGAAGATAATGATTTACAACCTAGAACTGAGAAAGATGATGATTCACAACATAAGAAACATGGAAATGATGATTCTAGTACACAAAAAACTGATGATTCAAAACATGAGACACGTGAAGATGATGATTTACAACCTAGGACAGAAGAAGACGATGAATCACGACGTAAGACACAGGAAACTAATGCTTCTAGTACACAAAAAACTGATGGTTCAAGACATGAGGCACATGAAGATAATGATTTACAACCTAGGACAAAGGAAGATGATGATTCACAACATAAGACACAGGAAACTAATGTTTCTAGTACACAGAAAGCTGATGATTCAAAACATGAGGCGCGTGAAGATAATGATTTACAACCTAGGACAAAGGAAGATGACGCTTCACAACATAAGACACAGGAAACTAATGTTTCTAGTACACAAAAAACTGATGATTCAAAACATGAGGCACATGTAGATAATGATTTACAACCTAGGACAGAGGAAGATGATGATTCACAGCATACGACACAGGAAACAGATGATTCACAACCTGAAAATCGAAAGAAAGACGTTGAGGAAACGAGTGGAAGAGCTTCAGAAACCACCCACAAGGCCCCATTTCGTGTTCCACATGAACGGCTTCTTCCCGCCATTGCAATGAGACGCGTGGATAGTTTTAGTTCTAACTCAAGTTCAGATGAAGACTAATGCATAGTTCTTTTTTCCCTGATATACAAGGTATCTCCTTTTTACACTTACAAAAACATAAATTTTTGTTATGATCGTCCTATCACCCGGAGGCTTTGGAGCCGGATATCCCCCAGAAAAGGGGTAAGGTTTGCCTACGTCCCACCCTCCCCAAACGCAGTCAATAGCTTTGCTATAGATGGGTTTGGTTATGGTTATTGTTTGGTATTTCACTGGTTGCACTACACTGATTATTGCTGATAATTTGTTACTTGTGATTAGGAAAAGGAGAGGCTAACAGGTCCCTTGGCATTTGTTGAGAGTAAAAAAGAAGATAATGAATGAGTCATGTTGGTATATGGGTATGTAAATTGTTGTAAATCAGAAATACAAACCCACTGTTGAGTGGAAGATAAAAGGTTGAAAAGATAGTAGATAGTGAAGTGCAAGGGAAGCTTTAATAGGCTAGTGAATGTTATCTGTTATGCAAGAATTGTTGATGGGAAATATAGAGGAGTTGTATATTAGATCGAACGTTAGTAATGTTATCTAAATCAAAACTTTTTAGGCTTGTTACATTTCTCAAAAGCAAACAAGCATTTTTTTTATTGTTTGGATGAAGATAAGGTGACTTAACGGTTCTCTATTATATGGATCATATATATTCTAACTTTATACATGTCCCTCATTCGTTTGCAAACTTCAACTTGTACCTTTATTGACATAATATATGTTTGACTTATAAACGAATGAGTTGACAAACCATTTTTTATCAACGTGTGTGATTAAGTCGCAAACATAATATCTCGCCCCCTCTGTCGCGGCAACTCTCGACATGTGTTGAAGTCGAAACGTAACAACTAAGACATGGCCGCTGCAACGCACGACCTTGTTTCATATTTAGTTGGAATTATAATTAAACTAAATTATTTTAAATTGATTTCTTTTGTAAATGAAGCATGTTAATCAAAAAGATTAAAATCTTCCTCTTTATCCATCATATCTCAACTACCAATCATCATTCTACAATTAACTTTGTTAGAGTAAAACAGAACTATAAAAACACTTGTTTATTTTAGATCATAATTATTTCACAAGAAATGCAATTAGTTATGGGCTTGAGATCTAAGTGGTCTTGTTCGACTTAAGTTACATTGATTGAACCTCACTTATATAATATAATTCAAACACAACATGTGCAACTCGTTTATCTAAACATATAACCAAGTCAAAACAAAACAACTAAGCGTATTATAATGTTTGTTTGAAACGGATTAGGTGTGTTATAAATACCTAGAAACGAGATAAACACGCTTAAATGGTTTGAACTTATAAATTATTGTGTCTTTAATCAGGTTGTTGGGTATAATTATATAGTTTTAGGTATACTGGTTTTTAACCGTGTCAATTATTATATGTTGGTTTTCACCGGTCTCAATCTCAACTATTATCACTTTGGCAGCCAGCAAACCGCCGTTAAATTTATTTTAACGGCGTTAATTTTTTTTCGAATTTCAAACCAACGTTCTATGGTTTTTTATCGGAAAAAGAATACGAGTCGATTGATGCATAAGTTACCTCGAAACGACACTTCGAATAACGAAACGGTGCTTTAATCGGGTGCTTAAACATAACGGTGCTTCAATCGATGTAAAAACTTTGCCGTTTTGGGATAACTTTTACACCAATCGACTCGTATTTAGTATTCTTCTAATGAAAAGCCCTAAAACATTGGTCTTGAATTCGAAAAAAACTTAATGTCGTTAAAATTTTTTTAACAATGGCATGTTGGTTGTCAAAGTAATAATAGTTGGTACCGTTAGCATAACCAGTTTAATAGTTGAGACTGGTATAAACTAAAAGATGATAATTAGGACTGTTTCAGTCTGTTTGAAACCAGAACGGCTAGAAGAAGTCAATCCAAATATGCTATTATACGGGCAAAACTAAAAACGCAGTATACAGGGTTGTCTCAAGTTTTTTGGGGGCCTCAATCGGACATAAAAATTGAGGCCCTTATCGCGAGTTATTTATTTTTTGCTTCGATCTTATTTTATGCCTAAAAATTATTAAAACCCAAAAACTAAGTCTCAAATAGTATACTAGATGTCTATAAGAGCTTGATCTCCAAATAAAATAGCTTGATGAGTTTATTTCTTCTAAAATCGTGACCTTTCTTTGCAAACGATGACCAACAAAATATGATTATTGGTTGAGATTTGAGATCGCTAATTGTTATTGAAAAGGGCAAGCTTTAGTGTTTTGAGTTCTATCAACTACCAACACTTTTCACATTGTTCCTAAGGGACAAACCGAATCATCTAATAGGATAGTTAGTACAGTTGCTCATCAGGGCCCAAATAACATTACAGTACAAGTTAAATTTGGGGGCCCTAATCAGGTGGGGGCCTAAAACTCTAACATTACTTCACATAACTGTTGAGACGGCCCTGACAGTATATATAATATTGCATTGATCGAATTCATATTTTGTTACGTGATGTCGGCCATCATTAGATATAACACATACGAAAAGATTGATATTAGAGAATTTTGCACCCTTGGTTATGTCTTTAATTTTGAGGTAATTCTAAATTTATAACAACAAAAAATCTTTATTGTTATTTTAAACATAATTTGAAGATTGATATTAGACAATTTCTGTGTTCGATAAGGGGCTTCGAGAGGCGATTGAGGATATCGTAGTTTGTGGGGGGCCCTTTTTTGGGGATCTTCAGTGGCGGCTGGCATCTCTTCCGACTCGTTTTGGGGGGCTTGGTCTATGTTCTGCTGAGGATGTATCCACTTATGCTTTTGTGGCCTCTAGGGCTCAATCGTGGGCTTTGCAAGACCATGTTCTTCGCGAATGTGGTTTGGACGGCTTAGATTCTGATTATGGGCATGCGTTAGAATGCTTACAAACTTCTCTTCCAGATTTTGATATCAACGGGTTCTCTAAAAAGGACACCGCCCCCCTAAAGCCCAACATGTTTTGACGAGTGTTTTATTTAGTAGGATCGCTCAAAGTTTGGAAGTGAGGTTTGATTTATCACCCCGTCAGAAAGCCGTGGTTGCATGTCTCCAAGCTCCTCGGGCTCAAGATTTCTTGACCGTCATCCCCATTGAAGGACTAGGGCAACATATGTCGCCATTGGAATACCGGGCTATCCTTAAGTACCGGTTAATGATTCCTTTGTTTCCAATTGATGAGCCTTGTCCCGTATGCCGCAAGGTTTGCTTAGATGCTTTTGGTGATCATGCGGTCCATTGCAAGGAGTTACCCGGATTCAAATACAGGCATGATTTGGTTAGGGATGTCCTATGTGATATCCTTAAGCGAGCAGACATTTCTGCTAAAAAGGAGGCCCCTGTGAACTTTCTGACAGATCCGCTTGAGGGGAGGTCTACTTTAAGACCAGCTGATATTCTAGTCTTTGGTTGGACGGGGGCAAACACGCTTGTGTGGACCTTACGGGAGTATCCCCCTTGGTTGCACTTCGGGGCAATGGATTTGTTGCAGGGCAGGCAACGTCAAGGGCGGAATCATGCAAGATTGCTAAACACGAGAAAGCATGCCTTGACAATCAGCATGTTTTTATTCCATTAGCCTTTAATACATTTGGTTTCCTAGCAACGGGGGCGGTGAACTTCTTGACCAGGGTTCAACGGGTCATTCACAGCAATGTGTCGACCCCTAAAGGCCAAGGGTTTGTTTTCAGCAGGATAGGGTTTGCTATTCAAAAGGGGGTTGCGGCGCAACTTGTTGCTCGTTTACCTGCCACGCTATTGTAAATTCCAATGGATTGTTTAAATGAATCTATTACATGTGTTTTATGAAAAAAAAAATTCTGGCTATATGTTAAGTGTTGTGAAATAAATTATAACATTAGAAAAGGTGACGTTATAGTGACAAATTTATTTCATACCATAATGAATTTTGTTCATTTTCTTCTTCGGTAGCCCACAAATGGTTGACTAGGCAAAATATATGAAGAGAATTATTTTATGGACCAGTCAGAAAAGATTACAAAATACAAAATAATAATACAACTTGATTGATGTACTTTTGAAGTATTTATAAGATTGATGATGATTCAAAGATTTAAAAACACATTTCGTTTGACTATTATAATAGAAACCAAATTAAGTAAATATATAATTAGTTAATTACATGTGAAATTGTAATGATGGACAAAATCTATAAAGTTTTTTGGACTTTTCTCTAGACCATAGAATTTTTAGAAAGATTTCAAAATCTTTGAAAGTTTTAGAGAAATCAAACAAGTTAAAAATAGTCGAGTTCAAAATTCTTTTGCTTTCTCAGCATTGACAGGTTTATATTTGAGCTTGACTATTAAGTTCTACAAAGACATTCGTAAAATGTAATATATGTTCAAGGTTAAACCTTTGCATTATAAATAATATGGAATAATTTAAGAGTAAGCTAGTTTATTGTTAAGAAAATTTATAAAAAAAATATTATTTATAACCATAATTTTTTTTTACCTTTTTATGTTTGCTTAGCTTGATTTTATTTGGAAATAGAATTGAAATAAATTTAAGAAATCTTTTTTAATAAAGTTTAACTAACGATAATGTTTTAGTTTTATAAAATGGTAAACTGACTAGTCTTTTTTTTTAAATGATGATGACAATTCGAGCTGAACGACATGTCTCTTCATAGCCCAGGTATGTACATAACTACATACCTCATATGAGATTCCATCCGTCAATCGTGAGATACGAAGTGTAACTTTAATGATAACTCATGTTAATAGTTGCAATGTTTATCACTGATGGGATTCAAACTTGTAACTTTAAGGTCATAAAGTTCTTCAATCTTCACCATATTACCGAAGAACCAAATGGGCACTAGCAGTAAAAAAGATCTCAGTTAATCCCCTCCTTTAATATAATATAATTTTAGTTTTTTTCCCCATAAGAACTTAACAACTCTTTAAATTTTAAACACTCCATGCAATACGATTATATCCATAAACGATTGGATATAAATTTTATTCAAAACCAAACTAAGTGTAATATCATAGAACCAAACTTGATAAAATATAATAGTTCTATATATAATTTTCACAACAATTAATGTTTTATTTTTTAACTTTTACATACCTGAAAATACATGTGTAATATATAATTAATAAAAACAAAAAGATAATAATAATGAAATGGATGGGGGCGTGGGGCACGAATTAGGTTCAAATACAAAGTCTAAATTTCCTAGAAAGTCTAAGAAGGAATTTTGACCATTAGATCTAATATTAAATGAAGATCAATGGCTTATAAACACAAGGTGGCATAATGGTAAATAGTTAGAACTTTAAATGGTAGGCCAAGGGTATATTAGTCTTGTCCCATTTTCAAATTCCACCCTTTTTTTTAAACGTCCATAACTTTTACATACGACAATACTTTTTAATAAAAATTACACCAAAAAAACGAGCGTTTTTTTATCTTCAAAACGCATATAATATTGATATATAAAAAACGAAATTTTTTTTTGAAGTTTCAGCTCATTGTGTTATATTCGTTAGGTCATTGTGTTATATTTTTCAGCTCATTGTGTTATATTAGTCAAGACATTGTGTTATATTTTCAGATTGTGTTATATCCGTCAGGTCATTGTGTTATATTCGTCAGGTCATTGTGTTATATTTTCATCAGGTCGTTGTGTTATATTTTCATCAGGTCGTTGTGTTAAATTTTCATCAGGTCGTTGTGTTATATTTTCATCAGGTCGTTGTGTTATATTTTCATCAGGTCGTTGTGTTATATTTTCATCAGGTTGTTGTGTTAAATTTTCGTCAGGTCGTTGTGTTATATTTTCATCAGGTCATTGTGTTATATTTTCATCAGGTAATTGTGTTATATTTTCATCAGGTCGTTGTGTTATATTTTCATCAGGTCGTTGTGTTAAATTTTCATCAGGTCGTTGTGTTATATTTTCATCAGGTCGTTGTGTTATATTTTCATCAGGTCGTTGTGTTATATTTTCATCAGGTCGTTGTGTTAAATTTTCATCAGGTCGTTGTGTTATATTTTCATCAGGTCGTTGTGTTATATTTTCATCAGGTCGTTGTGTTATATTTTCGTCAGGTCGTTGTGTTATATTTCATCAGGTCATTGTGTTATATTTTCATCAGGTAATTGTGTTATATTTTCATCAGGTCATTGTGTTATTTCAGATCATTGTGTTATTTCATTAGGTTATTGTGTTATAACACAATGACATGAATAAATAACACAATGACTTGACAAATAACACAACGAGCTAAAAAACGTGAATTTTTTTTTGTTTTTTATATATGAATATTATACGCGTTTTAAAGATAAGAAAATGCTCGTTTTTATGGTGTAATTTTTTTAAAAAAATAATATCGTATGTAAAAGTTATGGACGTTTAAAAAAATGGGGTGAAACTTAAAATATAGAGACATTACCATCTTTACCCTTCCTTCTAATTTTAAGGGAGTGCCACATGTCATCATCTCATGGCTTCTTAGACTTTCTAGGAAAATTAGACTTTGTAGTATAACTCCACTCCGTGGGGCACATGGAAAATATAAGTTGTGTGAAGTCAAGTTTGTAAATCTTCAAACAAAAGAATTAAATAGTATACCCCAAAAGCGGGCTTTCATACTTTGATAGTTATACTCAATTTATGGAATCAAAATTCCCTTTTGCTTTCAATTCAATTCAGATGTATGTATGTATATAACACATAATAAAAAGTTTCAAACCCACACATCTCTATCTCATCATCAATTCCTATCACCAACAGTTATTATTGTTAGTTAACTAACATATACACGTTTGTTGATCAAAGAATGGATATTAAACATACTAAAATATAAAAATCGGATTTGATCATGTACAAATTTTATGAGAAAGCAATAGTAAGATTAAATATAATTAAATAAATAATGAGAAAACAGTACAAATTGCAATATTATGTTTTATTTTATTTTCTATATAAAGAGTACTAGAAAACAAACAATGAGAATAAATATAAGCTAGTAGGTGAAACTCGTGCGTTGTAGCTTGGTGTTAACGTTTGTAACACTTGATTTTGATGACCTATAAACTACCATTCACCCCGCAAAAAATCACATTGAAACGTAGATAATAATAAGCATGTTGCAACGAAAATACCACATATTTTAAAGATTGTAAGAGAAAAGAAAAAAAAATGTTAAAAAGTGAAGCATCTAAACAACTTTGACGACTTGTACATGTGTGCTTTATGACTTGTACTTTATAATGCACAACTCGGTTTTGAATGCAACTTATACCGAAACATAGATAATTTATTAAGATATATATATATTAAACATCAAAGAATTTACAATAAAGTGGCAGGTAAATGGGCAACAAGTTGTGCTGCCACCCCCTTTTGAATAGCAAAACCTAGCCTACTGAAGACAAAACCTTGGCCCTTAGGTGTCGAAACATTGTTAAGAATGACTTGCTGAACCCTGGTCAAGAAGTTTACTGCCTAAGTGGCTAGGAAGCCAAATGTGTCAAATGCCAATGGAATAAAAACATGTTGATTATCCAAGCAGGCTTTCTCGTGTTTGACGATCTTGCATGATTCCGCTTTTGACGCTGTCTGTCGTGCAACAAATCCGTTGTCCCGACAATATGGTACAAATTTGATAGGACATCTTATTTGCCAAAAGTTGATTGGAAAAAACAAAATGCATAATTTTAGAAATCAATATTAGCATCACATAAAATTTTACAATGTATATAATTAGAACACTTCGGTCAAATTAGTAACAAAATAAACATGATAATCTAGAAAATCCATTATCAGTACCTAATAAAAGTTGAGCTGAATAAGTAAAAATAATAATAAATGAGTGATCTGTGTATGAACAAATATCATAACTAGTAGATTTACAACTAACTAAATGTGTTTACAAATGCTTCAGAAAAATAGATCTGTGTATGAACAAATATCTTCAACTTAAACTTTAGCAATCATTAATAACGTTAGAATCGTAAGATGAATAGTAATATGAAGCAATGTGTCACAATCTCATTAAGCACATAAATAATTCAATTACGTGAAAGTGTGTGTATATATTTCCTTGTTTTTTACAAGTTTTTGATATGTAAGATATATTATTTAATTTTTGAGTTAATTACATAAATGGGGCCTATGGTTTATCTAAAATAACAATTTTGGGTACTAAGGTTTTTTTGTTGCAAGTTTGGGTATTGGTGTTTTAAATTATAACGAGTTTGGGTACTAGCACTAACAAACGTTAGTTGTTCTGTTAACTTCAAAGGCTTTTAATATTTTCATATTAGAAGGGCTATTTATGAAATTTATTATTTGTAATTTACATAAAACATTATAAGATAAAAATATAAAAAATAAAATATTCATTTTCTTACCATGTATATATTTCCTACATGATAAAGTGGGTGCCGAGTGGTGAGGGAAATAATGCGGGGTTGACGATGATGAAGTGATCTCTAGATAATATAACTCTTAATAGCCTCTCGTCAAATTAAGTTACTTATGTCAAAAAGTTGTGAAAAAATATAAGGTGGTGCTAGCCGATGTCTTATGAATATATTGGTGGTGCTACCTAGTGGTTCGAAAAGATATCACGGAAAAAAATGAGTGTTTTGTTTTAAATTTTATCGTATAATATTTCATGTAAGTTACAAAACAAGTTCATCAATCATAAATTAATTACATAAATAGCCCTTCTAATGTGAAAACATTAAAATGACATTGAAGTTAACTATAAAACTAACATTTGTTAGTGTTAATACCCAAACTTGTTACAAATTAAAAGACCAATACCCAATCCTGTAACAAAAAAAACTTAATACCCAAACTTGTTACTTTGGGTAAACCACAGGCACCATTTGTATAATTAACTCTTAATTTTTTTTGACCGACAATCACACTAGAAAAATTAAGCATTCTAGAAAATCGAGTTCATCTTAAATAGGGCATAACTGAACCATAAAATACAAATCTCTTTAACCATAAGTCTAGATAAAAATTTAAATCAAGGACTTATAAAGCTCCGAGTTTTATATGTCCCTAGTCTCGACCCCATTAAACAGGAGGCATGGTGAAATAAGTGAACAACGGTTGTTAAAAAAAATTAAATCTAGCTACATCAATCTCTAAATAGTGTTATATAGTCTGTCTCACGATCCCATCTAATTACGTAATGTGTATTTCAATATATTCTAACTAATTATTTGAATAATCCTAATTATTTGAAAATTAAAGGTCTCAGGTTTAAGTGTTAACATAATAATTTGCTCTTTATGGGTGTTATTGAGTGAATCAGTCCGTCTCGGTTGATATCTCATCTTATAAAGACTCACTTGCTTTAAAAAATTATGTGCATGATCTTATAGTTTTCTTAAAACCATTAATATTATGTTTTTCTAACGGCCAGGCTATTTACACCGGTGAATTTTAACAAAAAACTGTTTTATACGCCGCGTATAGTCCTATACGCGGCGTATAAGAGCGTTATTTTCAGACATAATAAGACAAAAGGATATATCCGTGGCGTTGGGTGCTCTACGCCGCGTATTGGTTGGTTTTTTTTGTTAATTTGTTTTTATTATTAAAAAAAGGTTTATTATGGTTATTACATGTTTTGCCACTACCACACAAACGAATTAACATTTAATATAAATGAGATAAAACAACACTATATAAAATGTAAATAAATGCATAACCAAACTATATAAATTGTCGATAAATACATATTTTTAATATTATTACAAGTTATTTTGACCTATTGAAACGTCTCGGATGTGCCCATTAGCCGTGTACTTGCCGTTAGGTGCAAGCGAAGTAACAATTGAAAGATACTCCCACTTCATCTTTCAGTTTGAAAAATTTAGCTAACCCGTTCTACTAGATATGAATGGTGTATGGTGGGCATCCATTTGTACCATTCCAGCACATGAGAGGGTTAACTATGTTGAATGATCTCTAAGTCCATAAAACTTTCACTTCATTTTTCGGTTTGAAACTTGAAGATTGACCTAGTGAAATCTCTCTGGTATAATAATACCTGCTTGTTTGGTTTAAGTCATCATAAGTAGCAGTGAAAGGAGGTGGTTCTCCATGAACCTTTCAACTACATCTTTCAGTGTACATCTTTTGGTGTTTACCAAACCGAGCTAACCCGTACTGCTAGATATGAACCGCGTGTTAAACACATTAGTTCAGATAGCCTTGTGGTTGCTGTAGTGGTGGGGTTAACTATGTTAAAGAAATAAATCTTTTGACCTGGTGAAATGTCTCCGGTTTATTATATGCATGAATATTTTTTGCTTTAACACCGGTGTTACAAATAACAGATGTCTCTGTTTTTATATTATAAACCATAAAACGTGAATAAAAATATAATTTTGCAGTTGATTATAAATTATTAGACCTACTAAAATGTCTCTGGTTTCAATACTCAGTTTTATCTTAAACGAGTATGGAAACCGGAGACATTTCACTAGGTCAAATAATTTGTAACATACTCCAAAATTATATTATTTTTCACTATTTATGGTTTATAATGAAAAAGAGGAGACATTTGTAATTTGTAACACCGGTGATATAGTTATAAAAATCATTTAAAACCATTACAAATTAACATAAGTTTTATATTTATTACTTCTAATGGGATACCACAATCAGAATCATAACCCCGGTTTCATCAGTCATCCTTTTATTAGGAGACGGATGATACCGAAGCTATGATATTGCGGTATACCATGCGAAGTAACAAGTATAAAACTTATGTTAATTTGTAAAGGTTTGTTAAGCTGTTCGGACGGTGTAAATAAGCGATTGTGGATTGAAAATCGGGATTGTGAATTGTGAAGTGAGCGACAAAGTGTTTGTGAGTTGTATGTGAACGTATGGATGTCTTAAGTAGGGGAGGTTTTAGAATTAATGTGCCGCGTATAGAGCTATTGTCGCGTTTAGGATAAGTCATGTGCGGCGTATAAGACTATGTGTGGCGTATAAGGCGCTTGTCACGATGTTTTTTCTGACAAAGTACCTTCTACGCGGCGTAAAGGCCTCGAACGTATTTCGAACGTTGTCTGGTCCGGAGTTTAAATCGTACGAGACAAATGTGCTGTAATTAGATGCTTCAGCAGAATAAACGGATGTCGGCTGCGTACCGTAATACGGGTCTTCTACAGGAATGTGGTAAGATGGCCCACTCTCGTGAAAATAATATTCCTAAATCAACATAACAATTAAATATACGAATAACGACATATATTTAAAGAAAAATAATATATTTTACCAGTTGTTCGTGAAATTCCGGTGTCGGGGTCTCGTTCAAATCAAACGTCGGTTTTATCTCTTCCTCGTTTACGTCTTGAAACGTTGGTTGTTTTCCGAAATTTTGACTCAATGCCGGTTGTTTGAAATTCCGGTGTCGGCATCTCGTTCAAATTAAAAGTTGGTTCTTCATCCTCTGCGGATCGAAAAAATTCCACCAAGACATTTTTCTTACAAAGTTTGTGTGAACACAAGTATCGTGAAATTATGTTTGTGAAAATAGCCTGGCCGTTGTGAAATTGTTGGGATTGTTTAAGTAATAATTCACACAGGACAAATACGCCGCGTATATACCTGAACCTCGTACAAAAAAACCTGCCACAGGTCATTCCTTCTGAACCTCGTACCCATGCGCAACGTATAGCGCTATACGCCACAGATGGGGTGGTTTTGTCGTATTATGTTTGTACGTTATACGCCGCGGATAACGTACAAACATAATACGACAAAACCACCCCATCTGTGACGTATAGCGCTATACGTTGTAGATATGGTGGTTTTTTGTTTTTAACCCACCTGTGTAAATAGCACAACCCTTTTCTAAAGGATTTACTTTAGTTCTTTAATTCATACATACCGTGTAACGAGTTTTGTCAATATTAGTCAACATATTGTACTTGTTACACGTGGAATCTTTGTTTGTTAATTTCCAGCTGCTTTCCTAAAATAAATATGTAAGTGCAATGTTTTCTGGATCGGATCGGACAGTGAATCGGTCGCCTTACTGGTTCACTGGTTGAACCGGTCGGACCGGTCGAACCGGTTGGATCGGTTTTGAACCATATAAATAATAAATAATTATATATGTTTTTCTAAAGTATTAATATAACTTAAAATATAAGTCAGATACTCAGAAAAAACTTTTTAAGTTCTAAACTTCAACACTGAGACAATATTATCTAAAGTTTAAAGGTTAAACCTTAACCAAACTTAATTTAAATAAAAAATATCACAAATTTAACCAAATAAAGTCAAATTTTTTAAAAAAAATTAATTTTCCGAACAGATCCGAACCGGTCCGAACTGGCCGAATCCCGGTTCAACCGGTTGACCGGTTCGAACCGGCCGATCCTTTGTACTAAAAACGAACCTATACGGTTCGGCCCGGTCCACCCTCCGAATCCCGGTCCGACCGGTTCGACCGGCCGAACCGATCCGAGCCTGACAACATTGTGTAAGTGTACAAATTAGTTTCGCTTCACCCATTAAGTTTAATCTTATCACCCTCCGATCCACCAATACGTCATACCACCAGCTTCACACCACCTATTTTTTCTCCTTTAACTTCACTTTAAAAGTAGAAATAGTTCCACCACCTTCACCTCTTTCACTTCACATAACCGTCATGAATTTTTCTGTATGCAACAAACCAAAGTCGCTCTCTAGCATCGTATCTTTGTTGAAAATATGAGTTGGCTCTCTTAACGGCTTCAACAATGCATAAAAACATTGGTGGTTGCATTCGAAAACGACGCCTAAAAATGTCGAGTGGATACGTTGGGTCAATGTGTCTGAAGTAGTCGTGAACAAGCATCTCATGTGTGCGGTGACGGTCACGGTTTTTCGGGTTAGTGGACGAGATAGTGGGCTTTGTAATAACATTTGGGCGGCAGAAACAGCCGTGCTGAAAAACAACTCATCGGCGGCATTGGAGTCAAAGGACGAGGAAGAAGAGGAGGATGACGAAGATGAAATATTTAACATTTTGGTGGAAATTGAGAGTGTACAGTGTGTGTAAATATATATTAATTAAATTTTTTTTAAAAACCCAACGGCTAGTCAACCAGCCCATCACCCACTTCCTCTTCTTTTTCACGTGTGATTCCTACCAGAGGTGTTCATGAACCATCTTATATTTAATAGGGTATAATAATGAAACTTATGAATAAGGTTGTTAAAATGAAAAATAAATAGGCATTAGTGACCCATTTAGACGTAGCCTTTTAATATAGCCGATAATACGGCTACTAAACAACTCTTAACATAACAAAAGGCTAATATTCTATGTTTTTTTGTTTTTTAGTCCCGTTATAACGAACTTTTAGGTGATATATTCTTTATCTAAAAAAACTAGCATAAAATCAAAGATCTTTTATTTTTACACCGATACATATTATAATCTTTTTAGATTAGTTAAGATTTCTAGAATAATCAAACATGCGTGCGTCGACCTCACTGAAGTATCCCCATTGGTGGGGCTGAGAGATAGTGGTTTCGTTTCGAGACAAGCAGTTTTGAGGGCAGAATCTAAGAAGGTGGCTAAGCATGAGACAACATGTTTAGAGAACCAGCACGTGTTCATTCCATTTGCCTTCGACACTTTTGGATCCCTAGCCCCCGAGGCGGTACGCTTTTTGGAGCGGGTGCAGAAGGTGGTCCACAGCGACTCGCAGAGCCCGAGAAACCAAGGATTTGTATTTAGTAGAATATGTTTTGCGATTCAAAAGGGGATAGCGGCGCAGCTTGTTGCTCGCTTACCCATTATCCGGATGTAGTTTGGTTTGTTATCTAATATAAAATTGTGTCTTATATAAGAATAATCAAACTCTAAATTTTAAACAACTTTTTTTAAAACGCCATCAAACCAATATCACAACACTATATCCAAATAAAATGCATCCGAACTGATACAACACCGCATCAATCCGTATAAAAACATGCCAAAATAGTCTATTCCACTACATAAAACTTCAATATCTACATGTACGCTACACCCCTACAACCTAAAAATACGTGACACTATTGTTTTTCATTTGACTCAAACACAAAAATCGTACAACATTGTTGTATACTTTACAAACCGAACGTGTAGAACGTTCTACGTGGTCGCACTGCTGGAGTACAATACAATTTCAATAGTAATAATATGAAACAGGCAAAATGTCTTTTTGTTAGTGCTATGGTCGGCGTTGTTCCGTTACATCGCTGTTAACCATTGTACCTTCCTACAACGCTATCATTAACGTCGCGTCTAACGGCTCCGTTATCTTCCGTTATTTCCCCACCTCTATATACCTTGTATATATAACATCCTCATCAGCTCTGGTAATTGGAAACTAATCTTTCTTCTTGTTGAAGGTACGTACATGAATCTTAATTCTAAAATTTTAATCTTGATTGAGGCTTTGTAGCTTTTGTTTCTTGAAATTGCATTAGGGTTTCGTTTTCTTTGTTGAAAAGATTTGGTTTTTGATTCGTTTGTGTATTGAATTGTTTAGGAGGAGAAGTTTAAGGTGATTGAAAGTTGTTTTCTGCTATTATAATTGGGTTTTTTTTGTTCTTGAAAAGATGAAGTTCAAGTTTTGCATATAACGTGTTTGTTGAAATGCCTGAGAGAAGAAAGTTATGTTAATTGAGTTAAAGAGTTAGATTTTTACATGGATTTGGTTGGTGGGCTGAATTTTTTAATTCAAGTTTTGATCATATGTACGCACCTTAATTTATAATTTCTGATAAAGAATTGATCTTTACAATGAACTTTTTTGGTTGTAGTATGATTTTTTATTTATCCGGTTCTTGTTTTTTCTTACCATATACGGGTTTTAATTGCTTGTTAATTAATTCAGATTAATTAGCTTGATTCTTTTCTGATTCTTTATGAGAGTATTTTTTTGATAATTCATTCTGAAATTTGTATTGTTTAAATGTCAATTGACATACAATTGAAGTTGTCCTGTTGTTCGGACGGTTGTTTGATCAATAAAGTATATAACAATATCCACTTATATTGATCATTTCATTGAACTTTTTATTTATTTCAGGCTTGTTAATTTGTTAATTTCTGAAGTCAGACAGATACAACCAAAGACCCTGCAGTTGTTCTTGACTTCGTTCTCGAACTAATCAAACCCAACTCTAAAAACAAGCAAATGATGTGCAACATCTAATGCTTGTTCTATAGCATGGGCTCAGAACAATTTTATGGTTATAGATTGCCTGGTCAACCCTCTCCTAACCAAAAACTTCCTGCTGGTTCCACGTTACTCGAATTCCTAAAGTTCGAGGCACGAAGCTCCCCCAACTGTCCTTTTTCAACCCCTTTTGATTCAGAAACATTGAGCTCAGGTGCTAGTCCTTCTTCCTTCGACATTTGTAGCTCTCTTAACCAATCAGACGGTGTTCATTACATGAAAAATGCACTCCAGAATATAGAAACGACTCTTATGGCTCCAGACGAGGAAGTATCCATGCCCATGAACCTGTCCCCTGCTCAAACCAGGTGGCCACAACAGTGGACCCATGAACCCACCAGTTCAAACATGGTCCACCCCCGGGCGGTATATAGCCCAAGATATGGTCTATCTGATGATAGTAATAGTAATAATAATCTAAAACAGTTGCTTGTTGCATGTGCAAATGCTCTAGCCGGGAACAGGATTAATGAGTTTGAAATTTTAGTCGAACGGGCACGTGCTTTGGT
Organism: Tagetes erecta; assembly: GCA_030867185.1. Classification (NCBI taxonomy): domain Eukaryota; kingdom Viridiplantae; phylum Streptophyta; class Magnoliopsida; order Asterales; family Asteraceae; genus Tagetes; species Tagetes erecta. Next base: position 52,792,052 of record CM061486.1, on the reverse strand, counting down.
TTCCATTAGTGGTGACCCGATTCAGAGGCTAGGTGCTTATATGGTAGAAGGACTGGTGGCGAGGAGGGAGTTATCAGGTACTAATATCTATCGGGCTTTAAAATGCCACGTGCCCGAAGGAAAAGATTTACTTTCTTACATGCATATTTTGTACGATATGTCCCCATATTTGAAATTCGGGTATATGCTTGCAAACGGTGCTATAGCCGAAGCTTGCAGAAATGAAGACCGGATCCATATCATTGATTTCCAAATATGTCAAGGGAGTCAATGGTTGACTCTTTTACAAGCCCTTGCTGCTCGACCTGGAGGCCCGCCACATGTTCGGATCACAGGAATCGATGACCCGGTCTCGAAATACGCACGTGGTGATAGTCTTGAGTTAGTTGGAAAATGGTTAGAGTCTGTTTCACAAAAATTCAAAATCCCAATCGAGTTTCATTCGCTTCCAGCCTATGCCCCATTTGTGATGAAAGAAATGCTGAATGTTAAGCCAGGTGAAGCCGTGGCGGTTAATTTTCCGCTTCAACTCCACCACTTGCCTGATGAAAGTGTTGATGTGAACAACCCTCGAGACGGTCTGTTAAGAATGGTGAAGTCGCTTTCACCAAAGGTGGTCACGTTAATCGAACAAGAATCGAACACAAACACAACCGCTTTCTTTCCAAGATTCTTGGAAACTTTGGATTTTTACTCTGCAATATTTGAGTCGATGGATGCAACTCTAGCGAGGGATAGAAAAGACAGGATAAACGTGGAACAACATTGTTTGGCTCGAGATATAGTGAATGTTATCGCATGTGAGGGTAAGGAGCGGGTGGAAAGGCACGAGCTGTTTAGAAAATGGAGGTCGAGGTTAACCATGGCGGGGTTCAGCCAACGGCCGTTGAGCGGTTATGTGAATTCGGTTATCAGGAATTTGCTAAGGTGTTATTGTGAGCATTATCATTTGGTGGAGAAAGATGGGGCAATGTTGTTGGGATGGAAAGACAGGGATCTTATCTCAGCATCTGCTTGGCATTAATTAGTTAATAGGTTCAATGAATATGTATTTGTTTATTGTTGGTAGCTAGACTTGTATGATGTAGAGTTCAGTTAATGTTCTTTTGTTTTTCTTTTTGTTTTCGTGTCATGACACATATATTGGAATGGATAACTTATATCGTAAACATACTTCTAAATATACATATGGCGAGGGTCGTCTTAAGGTTTTTAAGGGTCTTAATCGAACTATAAAAAATAATGGTTAAATCTCTCCTTTTTTCTGTATTTGGGATCGACAATAATAAAGTATATTGTCTATCCGCAATATAAGAAATTGGAAAACAATTGAAGCTTTTAATATAATTTAGAATATTAACCGAATTCTATCTTACTCTATAGAATAAATCAACCATTTTCTTTCATATTGTTTTCCATTCGGCAACGTTTGCATATAATGAGAAGTGTATTTTTTTTTAATATTTATCTTTTGGAAACTCATAATTATAAATTTTAACCGGACCCTTTTGTACAATTAAGTCTCTTAAATAATTACTAATATTATTTCATTGATTTGGATCAACTAAATTTGGAGGTTCTTTCACTTGAATTTAGTTTCATGTACATTTGTAGTTTCATTTAGATTTGTAGTTTCATCTTCATCTAAATTGTTAGTTTCATCTTTATTCTAATTGGTAGTTTCATCTTCATCTACATTTATATTAGAGGAAAGTGAATACGTGGCTGTCACACGTGTAACTTACACGTGAAACTCATCAAAACGACGTGGTTTTGATTAGAACAATTCTAAATTTAAAAGATATTATCTATTATGTGGCCGGATATTATCAAACATGATTGCAAATTCTGGATTATAAAAATTATAATCCATGGTTTTATGAAAGCTCACTGAAATGAACTCATTCTTTTTAATTCATAATTTTCAGTTGAATCTTTGAAGATGCTCATTTCATTTGGATTCCATTAAAACATGTATAACATCCTTTGAGTATAAATTGAATTTACAATCATAAATGGTTGGATGATATACATGTTAGTTTTCTGCAAATATGATGAATTCGTTTTTTATGTTTTTTTATGCATGTCGATTTCTTTTGCATTTGATTTGATGAATCGGCTACTGGGAGAATGTTTGATTCTGGGGATGAGGACGAAAGAAACATGGTTTCTTTAAATTTAGAATTGATTTTTTAATCAAAACTACATCGTTTTGATAAGTTTCACGTGTAAGTTGCACGTGTGACAGCCACGTATTCACTTTCCCCTTTATATTAAATCTATATGCTCATTATATTTCACCAAGGTTTTCATCAATAGTTGTATTACTTCTACTTGTTTTTATAAATTTTAATAGTCTTTTTTAGTGATTTTTCTGAAGCTATTCTTTTTGCCTTATTTATGTCTTTTGATGAACCACAAGCCTATTTTCAAATATGGGTTGATATGTCTAAGGGCTGTTTGGCAAAATCTGAATTATTAAGTGCTGAACAGTTAAGAGGTCTGAATCATTAAGAGGCTCTATCAATAGGAGGGATATTGAGGTAGAACTTCAAGTGATGGTAAGTTTGGTATATGCTTTTAATCTCTTAACCATTCAGCACTTAACTGAACAATTCAGAGGTTTTTTTTATGAAACAAACGCTCTGAATGTTGAATCTGAATGATTAAGCACTGAACTGAACCATTAAAAGGTGAAACAAACAGCCCCTAAAAATATAATCACAAGATTACTGATCCAGTAAAAATACTAATGAGCATAGCGCACCTAAATTCTATTTTCAAATAAGAAATTCCTAATTCTTATCCCTAAAACCTAAAATTGATTACAAATACAAACTAAGGCCATGTTTGGGATTGCTTATTAACTTCTCCTTATCTCCTTCTCAATCTCCTTTTCTTCTTTTTTAAGAATTCACTCCCCCCTAACTTCTCATTTTCTCATTTTTTATGCACCAAAACTCCTTTTCAACTCACTTGCCAAACACTATTTTTTTAACTTATTAACTTCTCAATAAGTTATAAGTTAAAAGGAGGTGCAAATAAGCAATCTCAAACATACACTAAAAGGGAGTGAAATCAACACCAAATAAGAAAGAGAACAAAAAGATAGAAAAGCTTAAAAGTTAAAAACATAACATACATGATCAATGGTGATCTGTACGCACCAGACATTAAATGCAATCAACAGTTCAACAACAATGCAATGCAACGACATTTCCTATTAAACCACCAGGCACCGGCAAAATCAATTGGTAGTTTCAACGGTTCAACACAGGCCAACAAAATCAACCCCAATATGCAACAACTATAGCGAGTACGATTTCAACAATCAACTGCAGCAATTAGATTTCAACTCAGCACTGCTACAGTCTACACATTCTGATTTCAAGTTCCAATTGCAATAACAAGTTTAGGGCTCAAGAAGGTTTAGCCGTTTAGGGCTCAATCACTCATCTACCTTCAATTAGTGGTTCCAAGAAAATGCTATACTTCGCTACTTCAAGTAGCAGATCATATGCTTGATTCAAACCTGTATGTAGTTCACGAGAATAAACTTGAAATAACAACACCCTGGATTCGTTACTTAAAGTAGTGAAATCTGACTTTTTTCTTGAATATACGATAAACAACTTTCTTTTGATTTTTGCATCGAAAACCACAACAAATTCTTAAAACATACTTTCTCCGTCCCAATTTAAATATTATGAGACCCACAACATAAAGATTAAGAAAAAATAAATTATTATATTATTTTAACTTATAAAATGACAAAAATACCATTAAAGTATTTTGTCTTTTAGTCATAAAATAGATTTTATATTAAATAATTAGGGGTAAAATTGGAAATTATATTTTTATTTTTAGAATGGACATTTAAATTGGGACAACCAAAAAGGAAATTTGAACATTTAAAATGGAACGGAAGGAGTACTATTTTTTCAAAATATCTGATTCAGTGTGATGTTTCATTAAACTTAACTAGCAAATAATGAAATCTTTCTTATTTGAGTTTTAATCCAATCCGCCCAACTAATGTTGCATTTTCTCTTCCTATTAACAAGCCAGGAAATAAATAAAAAACAATATGAAATCATTAATAGTATCCTTAGACTCAATACCTTAGAGGTGCACAAATCGGTTAATTTCGGTTAACCGGTTATTTAATACCTTAACCAGTTATTTTAGGTTATTGAGAAAATCGGTTATTCGCTTAAATCAGTTCGGTTACTAACCATTATTTTCCCAAAATTTTCGGACATTTTACTTTAACGGTTCGTTTATTTTCGGTTAATTAACCGGGTTTTCTAATATTTTATTGTTTTTTTTGGGTTTTTCCCCGGTTAACCAGTGGATCGGTTAAAATTCGGTTTTAAAAAAACCGGTTAATAACTAGTTATTCATAGAAAATCTCTAATCGGTTACGAACCTACAGTTAAAAAATACCCTAACCAGTTATTTCTCAATCGGTTAATAACCAATTACGCTAAATAACCGGTTTCAGTTATTGAACCGGTTATTTTGTGCACCCCTAACCTCATCCAACCCATTAGATAGGTTAAGTGGCGTAACAACCATTTTTTACAGCCCATGAAATGTTTAACGGGCCATTAGATAGGTTAAGTGTGTTACGTCCCATAAAGGTATATATATAGACCGTAATGAACGTTATGGTTTGGTCAATTAGATGTTGTGTTATGCCCTTATATAGTCCGTAAAGGGCTTTACAACTTATAAAAACCGTAGGGATATATAAATCAAGGGCATTATTAATTATTCCATAGAATTAATTAATAATAGAATGTTATGTTTAAGACAATTTTGCGTTTTTAAAAAATTTACAAGCAAAACATCTTATAAAATCACATCAATCGTTCTTAAAAACCAATTTACACCCACACCCGATTCAATTCCAATTTCTTCGATCATATTTTAAAGTATTTTTAGTTCATTTAAAAAAAAACACATCAACCACAAACCCAATCACACATATTAAATTAATTGTTAGCTAGATCAATTAATCATTATTGACTCGATCTATATATAATGTTGATCGAAATCCATCCAAACAAAAAGTTGGTACCAAACAAAATTACATATTTTCAAAAACCGACATGTTACGTATTAGCATGCTCTCTAGGCACGTAACGTTTTTGTCATTTACATATACAATATATGTGAGCAAGTTGTTGATATTTTTTTGTCATGTCCCTATTATATATAATTGAACTTCATTCACTCATGAACCAACTTGGCTTCCTCAATGACATCCCATAAACAAAAGTTGGATGATAATCTCCAATCACCTCTCCTCCTTCCGGTGGAAACAAACACCGGTGAGGAACACGTGCAACCTCCACTCGAGATGCTCTCCGTCGACCAAATGCTAACCAAATATTGTGGTGAGTTTGGGTTCTGGCAATTCAAGCATTTCGTTCTCACGTGTATGGCATGGGCACTTGATGCCATACACACAATGGTTATGATCTTTGCTGACCGTGAACCAGCTTGGACATGCCAACCTGGTTCTAGTTGCAAGGGTTCAGAAAAGACCGTTTGCGAGCTTCAACCAGGTTCGTGGCAATGGGACGATAGCAAAGGGTGGTCAACAATGGCTGAGTGGGGATTGGTGTGTGGACAAAAGTATAAGGTTGGTTTGGTCCAGGCTTTGTTCTTCTGTGGTAGCATGATAGGTAACTTAATTAATTTCCATATATATATATATATATATAGTTGTGTTTAGCTGCTAATAACACGACTGAGCTTAGCCAATTTGACTCGATAATATTGTTAGTTTACCTAAAAACTGAAATGTCTTTGATTCAAGGCGACTCAAGGCTAAACTAGTTAACACTTAATTCTTTTTTACTAAATCTTGATTTTATTAATTAATTTTAGGTTTTACTTAAATTAACTTACCACACTTAATGTTTACACTCGTAATTAATATTCGAAGTTGATCATATCAATCAATTCTCGTGGGCCTTTTGTGTGTGTCAAAATTTTCTCTTAATTTTTTTGTTCTTATATATATTTTTCCTTCTAATTATATTGATCAACTTCTTATTTTCGGCAATATGGAGTGTTAAACCAAAGGTTAGTTTACAAGTGAATCAAATTAAAGTGAATTGCACATTAAAAATTACTGTAATACTTAGACATATATACGTACAAGTACGTACTATGCTAGCTTCTGCATGCATGCCGGGCTAGTCTGCTATGAAGTTATATCACAAAATAAACTTATTAAACTAAAGACACACTTTGATTGAAAAACTTGACTAACAAGAATTAATTAATTAATTAATTAATGTACTGGACGAATGAAAACAAATTACAAACCGACTCATACGTACTCAAATATATAGGAAATTAATATATCGATCACACTAATAAACATATTATATTATGAATCTACTAACCGCGCGATCGACTCAAACATAAAATTAAACTAATTTTAATTTATTATTGAGTTTTGATATGATCTCCTTTAAAGTCACCCCATGAAATCACCTACGCCACAAATAATATCGCCACTTTACTCCTTTAGTATGGTGTGTCGGCCCGTTAAATAATTAGCACCATTATTGTAATTAGTCAAAAAGACTTGTCAATTAAAGTATATATGAATAATACATAAACCTTTTTGGAAAATATGTACATTAATTTAAATCCAAAAATTCCAGCCACAACCATATATATGGATATATATACACATAAATGTAAAAATTCTTTTCACAAAGATGGTTTAGGAGGATTTATCTCTATATTGAAAAATGGATTTAGTCATTGAATTTAAAAGACTCCAACGAGAGTAATGTTAGGCCAAGTGCCCATGTGTTACGTACCATAACATATTGATGAAGGGTTTGAGGGAGGCTAATTGACTATATGTCATGTAGGCATCACGTAGACAAAGGCTAGCTAACGAGTAAACACGTGTTATAGGGGTTAACCATCAAGTAATGAGAGGCTTGACCATCTAGTTTTATGTATTCTCATGGTGAGTGGGCCGTGACAATCGCGACTAGGGTGGTCAAATCCTTGGTCAAGCCCCATATGGCTTTAATTTATAACTAATGTTTAAAAATCTTCAAAAATAGAACAAGATTATATAAAGACGGGATATACGACCTTGTCGATTGATTAGCTGTAAAGTTTAGATTGACATTTTCTTTTATGTATATATTGGTTTCTACCGGTCTTAACTATTACTTTTGTTTTTTTACCGGTCCCAACACTATCGAATTGGTTGGTAATGGTCCAAACTTTTATTACTTTGGCAACTAACATGCCGTCATTATTTTTTTTAACGCCATTAAGTTTTCTTCGAATTCAAGACCGATGTTTTAAGCTTTTTGATCGGAAGGAGAATATACTACATAACAAGTTTGGGATTAATTTATAGTTTTAATAATATGAAACATAACATATTGTTAGTCTAAGGGGCTGTTTGGCAAAATCTGAATAATTAAGTGTTAAATGGTTAAGATGTCTGAACATTAAGATGCTCTATCAATGAGAGAGATGCTGAGGTAGAAATGCAGATGAGAGTAAAGCTGTTAAAAAAAATTAACGACGGTTTGTTGGTTTTCAAAGTGATAAAAGTTATGACCGTTATCAGCCAATTTCATAGTTGGGACTTGTATAAACCAAAAGTTGATATTTGCGAATGTTTAAAACCAATATACCTTAATAAAATACACTATGATTCTTCTCAAAAGAAACTTATAGACAAGAAAAATTGGATTTTAAAAATCTAAATTTCTATATATTGACCGGAAAATCTCAACTGAAAAAATTCTCGATGGTGATCTCAATTTTCATACGAATTTTTTTAAAGAACCCTGTTAAAAAGCACCTAACACCATTATGCTTTTTTTCGAATTTCAAGCTAATGTTTTAGGGCTTAAAACATTAGCTTGAAATTAGAAAAAAATCTTAATGGCGTTAAGTGTTTTGACACAGAGCCTCTTAAAACTTTTTTATTATAACTTCTGTTTTAATAAATTTATAAAACTTTTGTAATTCGTATCTTTTTTCTTCTGAGTAAAGCTCTAATAATATTATCCTTTTTATAGAAATTTGATGTTTTTGAACGGTAAAATCAAGTGGGCCACCTACGTGTCAAGTTGTCATTTGTTGTTTTTTTTGCTTTTCCTAGAGATTAGCGTTGTTTTTACATGATTGTGTTTAAGTCATGATATGTTTGTGGGGTTAATTTGATGAATTGGTAAATTGCATGTGTGTGTATTGTGGTGCTTGGGTTCGTTCCTCTTTTTTTCTTATGGGTTTTGTTTTATTAAATTGATGAATCGTAGTAAATATTTAGTTTTATTAAGTTTGAGACGTAAACCTTTAATCTCGTTTTATTAAAACTTTTGTTTTAATAAATTTATTTTTAACAAATACCATACCTGCAGGCTCCTAAAACTGTAAAACACAAAGTGACATGTTACACGATATTATATGTTTTGAATTGTTTGTATTTTGAGTGATAAAATATTTGATTAAAACTTATGTTTTAATAAATTTATCTTTAACAAATAGTTGATCTTATATATTTGCAGGTGGTGGAATATTTGGTCATCTATCTGATTCAAAATTTGGAAGAAAACGATCACTCATGATAGTATGCATCATGAGCATGACTTTTAGCCTATTGACATCCATCTCCCCAACTTACTGGACCTATGTCCTCCTCCGTCTACTCACCGGTTTCAGCACCGGTGGGATCGGCGTTTGCGCATTCGTGCTCGCCACTGAACCGATAGGTCCAACCAAGCGTGGTACCGTGGGTATGTCCAGCTTTTACTTTTACTCAATTGGGATAGCTCTTGTCTCAGGCATAGCTTACATATTTCAATCATGGAGATTTTTGTACATTGCTTCTTCCATACCCTCTATCATCTTTCTTGTTTTCATGCTCCCGTTCATCTCCGAGTCCCCTCGTTGGTACCTCGTCCGTGGTAGAACCAATGAAGCCATGAAGATCATGCACAATATCGCCAAATTAAATGGAAAACACCTCCCTCAAAATGTGTACCTTGTCCTAGACAAGGAACCCAAGAGTTGTTGTGATCAAGAGAATATAGAAATTACTGAAACGAAAGAAATTGTAGTAGCTGGGTCGATAATAAACGTGATCAAGTCACCTACAACAAGAACGCGTTTGTTTCTTCTCATGGGAATCAACTTTACAACATGGGTAGTGTACTATGGACTAAACTTAAATGCAACAAATATTACAACAAACATCTACCTCGGTGTGCTACTGAATTCCTTAGCAGAGATGCCAGCGTACCTCGTGACTGCAATCTTAATAGAGAGGTTTGGGAGGAAGCCGTTAGGAGTCGGAACACAATGGTTCAGTGCCATCTTTTGCATTATAGGCAGTTGCTTTATGGGAAGCCATGGGAATTGGATTAAGGTATTATGTAGTGTTTTAGGAGTATTTGGGATGGCCGGGACTTATAATTTAATTTATGTATACGCGGCTGAGTTGTTTCCAACAGTGATTAGAAACACTGCGATTGGATGTGCAAGACAAGCTGGACAAGCAGGAGCGATACTGGTACCTTTCGTGGTAGTTATGATTAATGCTGGTCATTCGTTTATGGTGTTTGGGGCATGTGGAATTGTAGGTGGTATCCTTGTGTTCTTTCTACCGGAAACATTAAACAAGCCGTTATACGACACTATGAATTAATGGAATAATAGAAGAAGATGAAGCAAAATGATCGAGATTGTGCTCCTGCCGGCCCATATATATATGTTGATGTTTATGTTTATGTTTCAAATGTTAGATTGCAATCTTAATTCCAAGAATATATCATTGTAAACTTCGATCATATATATGTGTGATATATAATTATTTGATATACATGCATCCTTTGTTCAGCCAATAAGTTTCCTAGCCCATAATTAATTAGTTTTATCAATGGCATCTTCTACCTTTGTGGCTTTATATGAATAAAAGTGTACTCTATTATTTATTTATTTATTTATTTATAATAATTAAGGGTGAAGTTAGAGAGGCCGCGGTGAGGTGGTGGATGAGGATAGTAGCTCTTGTTGCCCACCTTATCTATGGCTCTCCTACAGCTGAGTTTTCGATGACTAGAGGGCTTCGCCAGGGAGATCCGATCTCTCCGTTTTTGTTCATTCTAGTCATGGAAGCTTTTAATATTGCGCTGAATTCAGCAGGTAAAGAAGGTTTAGTTACGGGCATCCGACTGCCAAACAATGGCCCGGTTGTTTCTCAAGTTTTATTCGCCGATGACGCGCTTTTAATGGGTGAATGGTCTCTTTCTAATTGTATTAATTTGGTGAGACTATTGCGTTGCTTCAACCTTGCATCTGGCTTAAAAATTAACTTCTTCAAAAGTAGAATTTATGGTATTGGTTTGGATGCTTTTGAATTGGACATGGGTGCTGTTCTATTCAGATGTCAAAAGGGTGTTTTCCCTTTTTATCATTTAGGTGTCCCTATATGTGCTAACATGAATAAGGCAAGTAGTTGGAACCCTATTTTAGAGAAGTTCAAACGCAGACTTTCAGGATGGAAAGAACGAACCTTGTCGTTTGGTGGCCGTTTAACACTTATCAAATCGGTATTGGGTAACTTACCTACTTATTTCCTATCCATGTTTAAAGCCCCTGTGAAAGTGGTGAAGGAGATGGAAAGCATAAGGCGAAGGTTTCTTTGGGGTGGCTCAAGCAACGGGAAAGGTATCTCTTGGGTCAAATGGAAAGACGTCGTAGCTCCTAAATCTTTGGGAGGTTGCGGTGTGGGTAGCATAAGTGATACAAACTTGGCGCTCCTTGCAAAGTGGTGTTGGCGTTTCAAGCTTAACGATCAAGCGTTATGGGCTAGAGTGATAAGGGCTATTCATTTTCAACCAAGAAAATTTTTATCTATTCCAGTTAATTCAAATATTGGTGGTGTTTGGAAAGGGATCATAGCTGGTGAGAAGGAACTATTAAAACAAAACATTGCCCTGGACAATTTCATGAAAGCATCAGTAGGTAACGGTGTTAAGGTGCGTTTTTGGCTCGATAGTTGGATCGGTGGGGCTCCTTTTAAGATGTTGTATCCCGATCTATTTAGACTTGAAAAAAACAAATGGTGCTTGGTTGCAGACAGGTGCAAGTTCGATGGTTCGGGGGTCAGGTGGGTGTGGAATTGGATCCGGCGTCCAAACGATGACCCATTTAGGTCCCAGTATGATCAACTACTGCAGTCATTACATAATCATCATCCAAGTCAAAGAGTGGATTCATGGAGTTGGGCGGGGGACGCGTCAGGTGAGTTTTCGGTTCACTCCTTACGAAATATTCTTGAGCATAATCGGGTTCCGGTGGATTTTTCACCTTTCTCTTGGCTCCCTTGGATCCCTCTTAAAGTTAGATGTTTAGGTTGGCGTGTGTCTCTCGATAAAATTGCTTCAAAACATGCTTTGATACGTCGCGGGGTGAAGATAAACTCCTCTAAATGCTCGCTTTGTTTCGGGTCCGAAGAAACTAACTCTCATATTCTCAAGGAGTGCCCTTTCGCTAAGCAAATTTGGAGTCATGTGTTCAATTGGATCGGGTATTCAGTGGACCTTGCTATGCCCTTTAAGGAGTTTATGGAGGCAATTGATCAAATGGGAGTTTCAAAAAATTTAAACTTTGCCATTTTCTCAATCTTCATGGCGGCTTTTTGGTTAATTTGGACAGCGCGTAACGAGTTTATATTCAGTGCTAAGCCTCTGTCGGTGTCAAGAGTGGTGGACAAGATTAAGGTTCACACCTATGGTTGGATGAAAAATCGGGCGAAATTAGACGATCTAGCTTGGCATTCTTGGTGTAATTTTTCGTTTAGTAGATTTCCTTTGTAATTTAGTCCTAGCATCTTGCTAGTGACTATTTGGTTTCTTTTAATATAACGTGCCGTTCAAAAAAAAAGAAGATGTTAGGGGTGAGTTCAGGGACTCTCGTCTTCCTTACAATGCACGTTGACGTATCGGCCTCTCGTCTGATGAGCAAGGTACATATAGAGCCAATAGCTCATTTGACTTCCTCATCGCGCTCCATGTGCCTTGTGATGTATACAAAATAAATCCTGTAAGCGCTAGAGATTGAATTTATTCTGTTAGGAGCAGTCTTATCATTTTCCTCATTTTTCATTAAACTTGTCCATTTGCCTCTTTTTTTTCTCTTAAACATACCATTTGAATTTATCCTGTATATGAAAAAATTCTTTGAATCTCCTTGAGTCGATGACATTTGATACAGTGTCATTTGAGGAGTTGCTATAGGTCATTGTAACCAGATTTATAAGAAAAATTAGAGTGATATCGTTATGATTGAAGATAGGCTTTTCGCTTTCTGCAATTTGGTTATGTGAATTCGGTTATTAGGAATTTGCTAAGGTGTTACTGTGAGCATTATCATTTGTTGGAGAAAGATGGAGCAATGTTGTTGGGATGGAAAGACAAGGATCTTATCTCAGCATCTGCTTGGCATTAGTTAATAGGTAAAAACTCAAAACTAAGTGGTTGTTTGGGATTGCTTATTTACAATAACTTATAACTTAATAACTTTTAAAAAGTTAAAAATAAGGTTAAAAGGTGTTTGGCAAAATATAAGTTGTGAGGGAAAAAGTTAATAAGTCAGTAGCTCCTGACTTATTAGCTTCTACCAGAAGTCAAAAGAAGAAAAAAAAGCAATCCCAAACACCCCCTAAGACATTCCCTCAATTTGCCTGGCGCCAAGATTCGAGAGTTTAGGTTTGAAATAATAATCCAAGTTAGCAGAGTAATTTTAATTAGTTTAATTGATTGTGTTAGTTATACCGTTGGATTTTGTGATGTTATTTCTAGGCAAAGAGGGGATTTGGAGATCCTAATGACGATGAAGATGATGAGTTTGGCTCCTAACAGGTTTGTTTTAACTATTGTTGAAAGATGAATGTTGCTAAAAATGGTGTTGAATGAGATGTATCAAACTGTTAATTAATTCATAAATTCACATCTACTATTCAACTTTTAACACTAAAACCAGTAATGAATGGTTATTGTTGTATTGAACTGCCGTAGGAGGAACCAATTTGTTACTATTCAGCATACTATCAATAAATATAATCTAGTTTTACCAGTTATCACATAAGTTGAAGTTTCTTCATTGGAGTTAAATACTTAAAAAATACATAGAAGGAAATGGTAGATGAGTTGAAATTTCATAAAAGCTAATATCATTCTTCTTTGGTCAATGTTGTTTTAGGTGAGTGTTGATTATTTGTTAATGCTAGATTCTATATACGTTTATGCATACAAGCAATAATGTCATGATGCACTTTAGATTCATTGCCTATCTCTTGTGAAGCGATGCACATCTAATTATATCACTTATGTGTTGTCTATTTTACTTTTTGATAATTAATTGGCTTTGTTTTTGCACCTAATGTGACTAGTAATGATATTCTGACATTGAAAACATATATACCTCTTTATAAATGATGTCACTACCTGTGGGTTAAACTTTTCAATTATGATTTTATATTATTATGACTTTGTTTCTCTCTTTAGTTAATTGGTTTTATGTTTAGCTTCCCATAGTTTCTCACTGTGTTACTAGCTTATTGTTAAATATAATTGTTGATTAGCTTGGGTTATGGTTGTAGGCAAAAGAAGCTAGCATTGGTTATGTGTATATTGCATTAGAAGATGCTTAATTTACTACAATAAGCAACAGAAAGCTAAAAATAATACTTTTGGAGCAATGTTTATGAACGATTCTATCAAATACGAAGACTTTCATTCCGGCCAGACTGCGATTCATATGTAAGTGCCTCGAGTCTCTTTTGATGCTATATATTGGTTGTATCGGTAAAGGATTTGCATGTGTTCAAACAACAAAGTTTTAGGATTATAAATAAAATAAAATTTATAAGGGCCCCAATTGCCTTGAACTAGATTTAAGACCGGGTCGTGCGTTACAGTTTGATAACAAAAAAATCTCATGTCCCGCACGTCACGGCGCAAAACCGTAATGTGTCATATATTAACAAACGATGAAATATCCAAAGTTAGAGGTCAAAACGATAACAATATTGAAGTCGTAGTATATGTCAAAGTAGAGTAAGAGATCAAAGTCGGAAACTCATCAGTGGCTAAAATGACAATTAGTCAGAAATTAAAACCGTAAATACTTCAAAAGTCTGGGATTAAAACCATAAATATGTCAAAGTAAAAAAGTTAAATCGACACATGACGTTACACGACAAGCTAGTGTAAAGTTAGCACCGACCTTGTCAAAACGTGATAGGCCGGTGCAAATTAAGTTAATTTGCACTGACCTTGTCAAATAAGAAGTTATACCATACAATAGAATATATGTGAGCAAGTTGTTGATATTTTTTTGTCATTAATTTAATTTCCCTATATATTGTTATATAATTAAACTTCATTCACTCATGAACCAACTTGACTTCTTCAATGACATCCCATAAACAAAAGTTGGATGATAATCTGCGATCACCTCTCCTCCTTCCGGTGGAAACAAACACCGGTGAGGAACACGTGCAACCTCCACTCGAGATGCTCTCCGTCGACCAAATGTTAACCAAATATTGTGGTGAGTTTGGGTTCTGGCAATTCAAGCATTTCGTTCTCACGTGTATGGCATGGGCACTTGATGCCATACACACAATGGTTATGATCTTTGCTGACCGTGAACCAGCTTGGACATGCCAACCTGGTTCTAGTTGCAAGGGTTCAGAAAAGAGCGTTTGCGAGCTTCAACCAGGTTCGTGGCAATGGGACGATAGCGAAGGGTGGTCAACAATGGCTGAGTGGGGATTGGTGTGTGGACAAAAGTATAAGGTTGGTTTGGTCCAGGCTTTGTTCTTCTGTGGTAGCATGATAGGTAACTTAATTACCCTATATATATATATATACGTAGTTATATATATTCGGGATACATATACTTACTATTGTCGAGTTAACAGTAGTAACTTGTGTTTAGCTACTAATAACACAACTGAGCTCAACTGGTTTGACTCGATATGTTAGTTTACCTAAAAAGTGAACTGTCTTTGGTTCAAGCTGGCTCGTGGCTAAACGAGTTTAACTCTTTTTTGTTACTAAAACTTGATTATCTTTTATGCTTTATTATTCTAATTAACTGACCACTAGCTTAATGTTTTGACTCTTAATATTCGAAGTCATATCAAACAATTATCGTGGGCCTTAATTTTATGTGTGTCACAGCTGCTAGTTTTGAATTTATTTGTTCTTATATATATTTTTCCTTCTAATTGACGGTAACATGGTGTGGCCCGTTATATAATTACCATCATTATTGTTAGGAGTAATAATGTAGACAAAAAAGGCTTGTCAAAATATCAATAATACGTAAATCTTTTTGGAAGAATGCCAAGGTTCAGACTAAACACCTATTTATCGATCCATTAAGTTTTTACCGAACCGTTATACTACACGGACAGTTAAATTGGAGTTTAAAAAATTATTATTATTTTTTATTAAAAATAACTCTATTTTGTAAAACAAATATATGTATCATTTAGATTATTTAGTTAAAACATATGAGAAACTCACACATATCCTTAAATATATAAGAAATATATACTTATATAATGCATGTATTTCTGTATGCTAAACAAAAGGTATCAGGAAGTTGAACAAACGTATAATATAATTAGATGAAGTTTTGATAAAAAATTTGTCGAGAATAATGAATACTTTATAATTTTTTTGAACAAGAGAAAAGACAAATACAAAGAAACTCAAATATACTCAAATATGTCTCAAAGTAAATATACTCAAAGAGCTACTTTTAATTTATTTTTATTTTTATAACCTTATAATCACATATGATTATCATAAGTTTGTTCTTTTTAGTTTTGAAACACCAAGTAATCGTCGCACAAAATTTATAGGGTGATTGTTGTTTGCTTTATGAAAACAAGTTTCAATAATGTCATTTTAATTTCTAATTATTGCAAATTTCACATTATAACTTGTTAGAAACTTTTAAATTATTTGATATCATAACAATAGTACGTATGAGTTAGTTGTCAAAATGATCTTGCTAAAAGCTTAATGTACCGTTATAATACACATGCAGTCATAAAAAATTAAAATTAACAAAAAAAAAGTAATAAAAAGCCTAACGACCATTAAGTACTTGACTGACAGCTCAAAGATGGATGCATAGACAAGTTGGGTGTGTGAATAGATAGTCTTTTGAAAATATATACATTTAAATACATAAATGCCAGCCACAACCATATGGATATATATGCACATAAATGTTAAAGTCTTCTCACAAAGATGGTTTAGGAGGAGTTATCTATACATAGAAAAAAGATTTAGTCATTGAATTTAAAAGATTCCAAAAGAAGTAATGTTTGATTGTTAGGCCATGTTCCCATGTGTTACCATCACTAAAAAAAAGCTTGGCATAAATAGATAAAGCAAGGTTAAAATTAAAGTTTTCCAAGAGCTAGCTTTACAATTGATCCAACGTTAGTTCTTAATTTATTATCCACTGCAGTTACACTACACAAATGGTCCGTATGATTTGATAAATATAACAAGTTTGAAGTGTAATACATAATTAAATTAAGTTTGGGATATATAGTTATTAATAATATGAAACGTACATAGCATATAACATATTGTTAGTCTAACTCTACCTAATTTTCTAAAAAGGATCTATATATTAATTAAGTGGAGATTAAATTATGAATTTAGTTTACTCCTTTCGATCTGTCTTTGAATTTTGAAGTAACGTGTTTGATAAGATGTTATTATCAATGAATGATCCAGACGTAGACCTAATCTGATCATACAAAATATATAGTTTCTTAATTTTAAGTAATTTTTTAATTAATAAAATACGCTATGATTTTTCTCAAAAGATACTTACATACAATTACATATATATTTACATGCCAACTCGATCTTTAAGAAAATGATGTCTTACCATATGAAATATACTTGGTATATATTGTTAGAAAAGTAGAAAACATAAAAAAGTTATTTTTAATTACTTAATTTAGCATTAAATTTTAAGCAAAAACATCAAATTAATTAGTTATATATATCACATAGGATTAACTAATAATATTTGATTAAAACTTTTGTATATAATAATTTTTTCTTTAACAATTAAATACCAGGCTCCTAAAAACAATTTGACATTTTGTATTTAATTTGAGTGAGAAAATTATGACCTCTTTGTTACTTCAAAACCCATATCTCATAATTTATATTGTTCACAAAGAGTTGTTTAATTAACCTAGCTAGCTAGCTAGCTATATTTTGATTATTATTGATTGAAATATATGTATATATATAGCTGATCTTATTTTTGCAGGTTGTGGATTATTTGGTCATCTATCTGATTCCAAATTGGGAAGAAAACGATCATTAATGATTGTATGCATTATGAGCATCACTTTCAGTCTATTGACATCCATCTCCCCAACTTACTGGACCTATGTCCTCCTCCGTCTATTAACCGGGTTCAGCACCGGTGGGATCGGCGTTTGCGCCTTCGTGCTCGCCACTGAACCGATAGGTCCAACCAAGCGTGGTACCGCGGGTATGTCCACCTTCTACTTTTTCTCAATTGGGCTAGCTCTTGTCTCGGCCATAGCTTACATGTTTCAATCGTGGCGATTTTTGTACGTTGCTTCTTCCATACCCTCTATCATCTTTCTTGTTTTCATGCTCCCGTTTATCTCCGAGTCCCCTCGTTGGTACCTCGTTCGTGGTAAAACCGATGAAGCCATGAAGATCATGCACAATATAGCCAAATCAAATGGAAAACATCTCCCTAAAAATGTGTACCTTGTCCTAGATAAAGAACCCAATTCGAGTTGTGGTGGCGTTAAAAGTAGGACGAAAGAAAGCGTCACAGGTTCAGTGATAGACGTGATCAAATCACCGATAACTAGAAGCCGTTTGTTTATTCTTATGGGGATCAACTTTACAACCTCAGTAGTGTACTATGGACTAAACATAAACGCCACAAACCTTAAAACCAATATTTATCTTGGTGTGTTACTCAATTCCGCAGCAGAGATGCCAGCGTACCTTTTGACCGCAATTTTAATAGATACGTTCGGAAGGAAGCCGTTAGGAGTTGGGACACAATGGTTTAGCGCGATGTTTTGCCTTGTAGGCAGCTTGATTGGAAGCCAAGGGAAATGGAAGGTGGTTAGAATGTTGTGTGGAGTTTTGGGAATATTTGGGATGGCTGGGACTTATAACTTGTTATATGTATACGCGATGGAGTTGTTTCCAACGGTAGTTAGAAACACCGCGATTGGATGTGCAAGACAAGTTGGACAAATAGGAGCGGTACTAGTACCTTTCGTGGTGGTTATGAACGGTGGTCATTCGTTTATGGTGTTTGGGGCATGTGGAATTGTGGGTGGTTTTCTTATATTTTTTCTACCGGAAACGTTAAACAAACCGCTATATGACACCATGAATGGAATGGATCGAGGATGAAGCAAATAAGTTGTAGAACGAAAACTTTGCGTCACGTACATATATATGTTTATGCCAAAGATCATATCGTTGATTATATATGTTTTAAACTAATTAAGATTGTAATCTTGATTCCTAGAATAATTGTACGTAATTAAAGTCTGATTGACGTTTAATTAATATTAATAACTGATCAAACATGTACGTAGACGCAACTTAAAATTATTGTTTTGATCGAGTAACTATGAATCATATATAACAAACTATACAAAGGAGACACGCGCTCGCATAAGTGATAAGTGAATGCATGTTCATGTAAGATCTAAGTTATGTAACAAAGGAGACATGCATGCACCAACTCCACAGTTTTAAATATATACGCAAATCTTTTCTCTTCGATTCGATCATTTCCGGGTAAATGATTATGCAAGGATACATGATTATGCAACTAATTAATCCTATAATTAAGCACTACATATTTAATTTACATATACATGTATCACAAATATCTCTAGGTAGCTAATTCTTACACGGAATAGATATAGGTGAATGCAAGCTCATAGGCCGGTTGTAAATCAACCAAACGAACATATATAAACTTTCGTTTGGTTATGTTTTCAAAACCTAGATACTTTGAAATACGGTGATGGGACGCAACCACTATATCCTCTGTTTGATTTTATGTGAAAATTGTTAATTTTTACAAAAAGTAATTAGTTTTTTTTTTATGAAATTACAAATATACTACATAAAATTAGAACTTTGAGCTGGAGCTTAAATGACTAATTAAACATCTTAGACCAATATGTCATGGTTACCAAGGAAAAAAGCAATTGAAACAAACACAAGAAATATGAGTTTTGGCGACCAATTTTTTTGCGACGACATCAATGTCGTCGCCAAAGGCCCACAAAACGACAAAAGTTTTTGCTTTTTTGACTAAAAAAGTCAGATTATTTTTGGCGACGACAATGTCGTCGCTAATGTCGTCCAAAACCAATTTCGATTTTCTTTACCAATTAAATTTCGGTCAAAAAATAGAATTACTTTTAGCGACGACATGTCGTCGCCAAATGTCGTCGTCAAATAATTTTCCATTTTCTTTTATGGTTATATTTTGACGAAAAAAGTCAAAATTGTTTTAGCGACGACATGTCGTCGCCAAATATCGTCGCGAAATAATTCTCATTTTCTTTAAAAAACTATATTTTGATCCAAAAAAGTCAAACAATATTTAGCGACGACATGTCGTCGCAAACCGTCGTCGCGAAAAGTCTTAAAAAAAATTGGCAAATTTTTGTATTTTTTTCCCGCTTTTGTTGAAAAAACTCCCTCCATTTTATTGGTGGCGATTTTGGCGACGACATGTCGTCGCCAAAAGATAGATCGCAATTTATTTGTTTATCACTATTTATTTATTTATTTATTAAATTTTATTTTATTACATGTCATATTGTGCCTAGTATACATACATATATACATTCATACATAGTATTGGGACTACGTAAGATAACAAAGAATGGTTAAAGCTGAATAGACTATCAAACTATTGAACCGACTCTAATTGAGTCTATTATGTACATATGCTTATTATACATACACATACATACATACATACATACATACATACATACATACATACATACATACATACATACATACATACATACATACATACATACATACATACATACATACATACATACATACATACATACATACATACATACATACATACATACATACATACATACATACATACATACATACATACATACATACATACATACATACATACATACATACATACATACATACATACATACATACATACATACATACATACATACATACATACATACATACATACATACATACATACATACATACATACATACATACATACATACATACATACATACATACATACATACATACATACATACATACATACATACATACATACATACATACATACATACATACATACATACATACATACATACATACATACATACATACATACATACATACATACATACTTACTTATGGATGAATCATGTTAGGTTCAATAACCTATCGAACAGTTAAACTAATTGGGCTTATAATGTACATATTGGGCCTATTATATACTTATTGGGCCTATTATATACATGTTATTAAGGTTGATTAGGCTACAAAAGTTATTGTTGTTGTTGAAATTAGGGTTAGTTAGGCTAGAAAAATTATTGTTGATGTTGTTTTTGTATTGTATACTTGTATTCTTTTTTATAGATGTCAGTCTATTCTACCTCTCATCGTTATTGACCTTGCCATTGTCATTACTATCGTCACCACTATAGTCTGCCACAGACACGATATATACTAATCTTCGTAATTGTCTGAGTATGCAAAATAATTATCACTCTCGTTTTCACCACCGAATAAATAGTTAATATCCCAAGTAGCTGTATTAGATACAAGAACAAATTCGTTCGTTTTGAATATCAAATTCAATCGAGCGGTCACTTATATTTGAATTTCAAACAAATATTACGCTGTGTCAAATATTTATTAGGCTTTTTAACATTCATACGTACGAATGATTTTATCAACACATCTGACATACGGGGCATAAATCCTTTTTTTCAACGTAGATAGACGAACTTACATAAGACCCAATCATTTGGTCTGGCTGTTGCATAATGTGACCGAGTCTTAAATCTAGTTTAAACGATGACTTAACGTTCAACCACTTTTGAAGTAAAAGTTTTTATTAAATATTCATCGATCGATGATATGCTATTTAATTATCTTTATTTGTTTTGTTGAATTTGCAGACGGGAAAAGAAAGTGTCCACATGATATTGGACCAAATAAAAAAAGTGGGCACAGATATTAATTTGCGAACGATCTATGAATACTTAAAAAGGAAAGTCATGTTACTACATAATCGGCTACTAGGCACTAGCCAACGTGATAATTAACTGTCAATCAGATCAAACTAGTTTTATACATGTCCAGAGGATGAGTTTCGACACATGTTATCAATGGTTGAAAATGAGTCTCACATACAACGTTTTTCTTTTCTGATTATTCTAACATAATATTTCCAAATAACAATTGGGCCTATTATATACTTATTGGGCCTATTATATACATGTTATTAAGGTTGATTAGGCTACAAAAGTTATTGTTGTTGTTGAAATTAGGGTTAGTTAGGCTAGAAAAATTATTGTTGATCTTGTTTTTGTATTGTATACTTGTATTCTTTTTTATAGATGTCAGTCTATTCTACCTCTCATGGGGGGGACTGTGGAGGTGATCCTCCCGAGGGCGATTGGAACCATACGTTTGGGTGTCAAGGGAGCGGTATGACAAACTTATGATTTAAATACTTGTATTTTCTTGATTTACTTCTTTGAAAATAATTACTTTTATTTTTTATTTGCTTACTTGAATTTGTAGGGGGGACTCCAGGGCGTCACCAAAAGAACAAAAATCAAGCTTTAAAGAATGTTTTCAAGAAGAACTCCAAAAAACTATTGGAGGTGGCGTTTGAGAAAGGGGACAGGGGGACGTACACAACTGTTGGTCCTAACAGCGCTAATTTTAATTCTCTTGTGGGGACAATAATTTCAAAGATACCCTACCATTACCCTACATGGAAACAAGTCCCGGCGGATCATACGAGCACCATTTATGACGAGCTGCAGGTTAAATGTTTTTAGTTCAATGTTGTATTTGTGAAAGTCTCTAATAATTACTTATATATTGCAGGAGTATTTTGACGTGCAGCGTCATTTAGATGGGCCGGGGGGTCATACCATTAAGAGTGGACTAAACTCGTACTTTGCAAAAATCTACAAAAGCCAAAAGTGCAAGTTTGGTAGAGAACATTTTATAAATAGGGGAGGGATCAACAATGCTGAGGCGCTTAGGGAACAGCCTCCGAGTAATTATGGGCTTGAAGACTGGCATAAATTTGTAGACTTTAGGTGTGGAGAGAGTTTTCAGAAACGCTCCGAAGCGAACAAAGGGTGCCGGGCTAAACAAGAGACTATGGTCCGCCATGGTCGGAAAAACCTGGCACAAATTCGTTATGATAATGTAAGGTGTTTTATATTTTGATCTGACATTATAAATGACACCAACCTTATGTTAGTTGCATGTATTTACAACGGGGTGTAAGCCCCATTGAGCTCTACAGGAGAATGAGGGTTCTAAATGGAGACTTTACAGACCCGGAGGCTCGCCAAAACTATGTAAGTTAATTACTTAGTTTTTTACCCACTTGATCGTTTGATTTTTGTTATTCTTCATGATTTTTTTTATGTAAATTGATACTTATTTGTGTTGATTACTTTTATGAATTGCCTTCAATATAGGACAGATCATTTAATTTTTGGTTTAATTCATGCCTACCAAGTGGTTGTTGTTTTTACTAAGTATTTTTTTTACTTGAACTTATGTTATTTTTGTTGTAACCATGCAGGCCCATATGATCCAGATGAGAGATGATCCCAATAACACGCTGACTGAGATGAAATTATGCAAGAGGTGTTAGGAGAGCGACGTGGTTGGACCCGGGGGGTAGGGCAGAAGCTATCTCAATCTGCCTTTGCAGCTGATTCCTCTTCGTCAAATAGCCGAAGATATACCGAAGAGGAGGTGCAGCAGATGATGGCATCATATACCGCCCCGCTCTGGAGGAAGCTTAATATGACCCCTCCCCCCTTTAATGTTGAAGATGACGGGGATGATGATGATGAGGAGGAGGAGCAGGACGACGACTAATTGGTAGTTTTGTTTAACATTTACCTTTGATACATTTGATATGTTAGCTATTTTGGTAAACTTTGGTACATTTTTTAGTATGTAAAAATTACTTTCGCTAACTAATGTTTGTAAAACTTTTGTGTTTATAATTGTTATGATGTTGATGATGTTGATGATGCTAGATGTTGTTGATGATGTGTTATGGTTGTTTATTAGGATACATAAACAGGTTTAGTTACTAAAAAATTACCCGGAAAAACTAGGCGGAAACTGGAAAATGCAGCAGCTATATGCTGCATCAGTAACCTTCAGCGACGACATTGGCGACGACATGTCGTCGCCAAAGGTAAAAAATAAAATTTTATTAAAAAAGAAATATTTTTAAAATAAAATTTTAATAAAAAAAGAAATACTTTTAGCGACGACATGTCGTCGCAAAACAATTTTGCCATTTCTTTTTCCTTTTCTTTTCCAGAAGGTGGGGCCCACATTTGTCGTCGCCAAAAGATAACGGATACCAGGTTTTGGCGGCCATGCCTGTCGTCGCCAAATGTCGTCGCTAAAACTTTTGGCGACGACTTTCTTAGCTATTGGCGACGACATGTGTCAAGAATAATCAAGTGTTTGTTTTCTGGAGCATATGACACTCCGTTAAAAGGCAAGTTTTCACGTAATGTCTCAAAAAAGCTATCGTCGAAGATCTGTATGTACGTTTTTTCACGTTGAAGTAATTCTTTACATTTCTTTTTGATGTACGACCACATCTTTTTGGGCATTCCTAAAGCGACTATCGTTATTGACCTTGCCATTGTCATTACTATCGTCACCACTATAGTCTGCCACAGACACGATATATACTAATCTTCGTAATTGTCTGAGTATGCAAAATAATTATCACTCTCGTTTTCACCACCGAATAAATAGTTAATATCCCAAGTAGCTGTATTAGATACAAGAACAAATTCGTTCGTTTTGAATATCAAATTCAATCGAGCGGTCACTTATATTTGAATTTCAAACAAATATTACGTTGTGTCAAATATTTATTAGGCTTTTTAACATTCATACGTACGAATGATTTTATCAACACATCTGACATACGGGGCATAAATCCTTTTTTTCAACGTATCTGACGAACTTACATAAGACCAATCATTTGGTCTGGCTGTTGCATAATGTGACCGAGTCTTAAATCTAGTTTAAATGATGACTTAACGTTCAACCACTTTTGAAGTAAAAGTTTTTATTAAATATTCATCGATCGATGATATGCTATTTAATTATCTTTATTTGTTTTGTTGAATTTGCAGACGGGAAAAGAAAGTGTCCACATGATATTGGACCAAATAAAAAAAGTGGGCACAGATATTAATTTGCGAACGATCTATGAATACTTAAAAAGGAAAGTCATGTTACTACATAATCGGCTACTAGGCACTAGCCAACGTGATAATTAACTGTCAATCAGATCAAACTAGTTTTATACATGTCCAGAGGATGAGTTTCGACACATGTTATCAATGGTTGAAGATGAGTCTCACATACAACGTTTTTCTTTTCTGATTATTCTAACATAATATTTCCAAATAACAATTTTTAATCACAAACATAAATAAACTTAAATGTAATAAAATCTTATGTAAGAATGATATTACATCTAAACAAAATTAAATCATACAAAGATAACATTCTAAACAAAATTGATTATGTTATCTCGTACGTAAATTTCAAATTAAAAACTTTAGCTAAAAGGACAACATATCAAGGGGTGAAACTTGAAAGGGATCTCAAGTAAACCATGCAACATTCCAATATTTACTCATCTGGGTGACTAATATTAAAAGAATACGGTGTCAGTTGTCATCTAACCGTTGTAAGAGCAACAAACATGAGGTTCTTTATGCGCGCGACTTGATTAGGGTTATGAATGAAGTTCTTTTGAGTGGCAGGGCGGATGTAAATGGAGAGGTTATCAAACGTGGGTATATTATATATACCCTTTTCTATCGGCAAAGATTAAAAAAATAGATCCAGTGCAACCCTGAAACAACAGTAAAGCATAAATGTAGTCCTAAAGTGGAGATGGTTCACTACTAGAAAACTTAGCAATAGCGACGGCCATTTCGGTCGCAAAACGGTCTCAAAAGGCTATTTGAGACCGCTTTGCAACCGAAAAGTCAGTTAGAAAAACGCTCGTCTCTAATGCCCTATAGCAACCATTTTGCGACCGCTTTTATATTGCGACCAGAACTTCAATCGCAATTCTTGCGACCGCTAATTTCGTCGCAAATCTTGCGACCGCTACTTCCGTCGCAAATCTTGCGACCGCTACTTCCGTCGCAAATCTTGCGACTGTTTTTTTGGCTACTACGACCACATTTTGTTACTGGTCTTTGTTGCCACAATTTGCAACCGTCACTAAGAAGATTATGGTCACCATTTAGGTATTTACTAAATATTGAAATAAGTTACTAATGCTCATATTATTTATAATTAACCATTTATTGAATATTGAAAGTTATATTAAACGCTACACTTAAAATACAAAATAAAATACCAAACATTCAACATAAATTGTTTTTAGCATAACTTAATGGCTTCGTTTTCCATCACCAACACCTCATCCTTTCTTTTTTTCATCTTTGTCTTTAACGTGCTCCTTTAAAAGAAATTGCTCATTTTCCGTCACCAACTCCTTAATAAGACTGATTATTTAAACATCAAAACACTAATTAGACTTGATCAGGTACACAAATATAGCAGTCATGAACCAAGTAACCACTAATACACTAATGTAATAAAGTCTATTACTTTCAACTGTATCTATAGCTTAAGAGATAGTCTTGTTAACAGGTCAAAAGCAATATGTTTGCAATGTTTAGAAACCTCCTAAATTTATAGTAGAATTTATTACTTAAAAAAGTAATGTTTTATTAAAAAGTTAAAAGTAAAGACAAAAGAGTGTTTCAAATGACATTCACACTCATCTCGTACCCTCCCCAAGAAACCAAGAAATTCACCTGCAATGCACTTCAAGAAGTATGTATGAATTTATTACTAACCATGCTTTAAAACTACAAGTTTTTTGAAGCAAACATCTAAATACCATGACTACCCTTACTCTTTAACTTAATTAAAGTTCTATTTCAGTTTTAGCCTTATAAATTTAGAAATAAAAGTGTAAGTATCAAGTATGGTGGCCATCTATATGAAATATATAAAGTGGTGGCCAAATCATACTTCAAATCCTAAATTTATATTACTGAAGCAATGCCCCTATTATTCTACAAAGATCAAAATATGAAAGTACAAAAAAATTTTAGAAGTGAAGTACAACTACCTGGACAACTACCTTGCCCAACACCTCTGTCACCACTTCAACCACCCATTTGACCACCACCTAGACCAATACCTCGACCATCACCTGCATATTCAAAAGAAACTGAAACAAAGCAAAACAAGCAGGAAAAAAAACATCGTTAACATGTAATCCAAACCCACCTAAGAACTCATGTTCAGCTTAGAATCATATTCTTTTGCATTGATTGTTTGATGCATTTTGGTTGCAAACATCAGCATTGTAGCTAAAATGTAATAAGGGATCTTTGATGTACGGGACATAACAATCTTGGCCAATGTCAAAGCAAGTGAAATTAAGGCAAAATCCACCAAAATTTTGCATTTATCAATAAACCGTACTATAAAAGTAATCTATAGATTAAATTAATAGTGAATATACAAATGATAAATATCAAGTTAAAATCAATGCAAGCACCTTCATAAGATTTTCAATGATGAGCCTGTTGTTTACAGCAACAAGTACCACTATGCAGAAGATAAATAGACCTACATGACTCTGCATCAATATTGTTCTAATTAGAAAATTTATTTATAAGAAGTATTTATTCATGACAACAACAATATAATAAAATAGTGGTTCAATATCAGGGAACCATGTCTTTCTTTCAATAGGGTTCCTATTTTCCACCACCTATCAACCATAAAAAATAAAGAAAAGAACATTGCATGATATTAGTCAGAAGGAACAAAAAATTGACCAGATATCACTCAGCACTAAGCATCTTCAAAAATGCCACAAGTGTCTGAAAGTTAGAGTGATCATCTCCAGAAAATGTTACAAAAGTCCATAAGACATCATTGCCACATAAAAGTTCAGGTTCTTTCTGTGGTACAAGTCAAAATGACAAATCATTAATTAAAATAATCAAGAGCTGAAATATTAGATAAGATAGACACCTAAGCCCATCCACAGTTTACTAACCTTGTAGATTTCACTAACAATCTCTAGTAGAGAGACAAAATTTGGGGGTAGACTCTGCATTCTACTGAGAATGTGTGTTTCATTAAGAGCATTATCATGTGAATCAGATATTTTTTATGGACTAAGAGAGCTCATGGTTTTCTCCTTTGTTTCCTTCACCTAACAACCATGTAAAAACATTATCCCAAGAGCAGCAATGAAATGTAAAACAAGACAGTTTCTATTTTCTTATTACAGCCTGCACAACTGTTTTATTTTGTTTCTTTGACTTCTATAATGTCTATATATATTATTGATCTAAAAGTATGTAGAAAGTAGACTCATAGAGCTTTACATCCGTATATAATATGTCCCAAACAGAGTAGTAGCTTGTTTTATGTTAATTTTAGAAAACCGGTCAAATCTAAGTAATTGCTGAAATCAGCAACTAACCCATTTGACCCATTGGTTTATCACCTCTTTGTTAAGTGTCAAGATTCCAAAACACCATCAAACAATTTGTCATTGATTAGATAAAACCTCTTTCTTAACTTATGTTAAATTTGATTTCTTGACACATATTATGTGTTCATCTTTAACCAAGACATTTAGCATGATAATAACATTTTATATTTCTATCATACACTATTTTGTACTAGTAGTAATAGAACTTCTTACCTCGTAAGTCTTAAGTCTTCATGATCCAGTTTTCATCTTGCTCCATGTGGACCATGTCATCAGTTTTAACTATTAAGATACTATGGCAACAATTGTGTTTACAAACATAGATACAGGTTAGTTCTTATGCATCAATGTTTATAACATTCAAGGACTTTCAAACCCATCTAGGCTTGTTTAAATGATCATGATTCAATCATATAATATTAGGACGAATAACATTCACATCTACACTTGATCCATTAAATCAACTATAAGCATTTCAATTCTTATTTCGTCAAAACAGGTCCAATAAAACAACTAATTCATTTAAAAGTAAGTTGTTACTAAATAACAAATTTTCCAGGACACGACTTGTTACAATCATTCATTTAAATCTAAAAATCTTTCATTCAATATAGTATATTAAAGCATAATCCTTTCCATGCTTTCATTAAGATCAATTGGTTAGTCTAAGTGACCTTCAATATGTTATAAATCATCAGTTTAAGTCAACTTTTCTTCTTTAAGGCATTTCATCGAACAACTATAAGGCATCATATATGTCTACCTGATAATGACCATTCTAATTTGACATAATCCATCAAAGTTCATGCATCATTACTCAAATCATGAAATGGTTCCTTAAGTGTTGATAATCCTTCATTAACATTATACTTCACATGCCTACACTAAAAACTCAGTATCAAAGGCAAATTTCACATAATTCAGCAACAAATAAGTAAAGACAAGATAATAAATCCATCGATGCTTACCTGACATGAACCTGAATATGGTTGGAAAACACAACATCTGTGAGCGTGAGGAGTAGTTGTGATAGGAGGACAACACAAAAGCTCTATTTTAACGTTTATTCATGTGAGCGTGAGAGGAGTGAAGACGAACGGCGAATTTGGAACAAAAATCATACGAAACTTGAAACAAAGTACCAGTAATTTGAAGTTTAAACACCAATACGAACTTGAGTCTAGTTGAGCGACGATCTTCAGACTTGAGCGAGGAGAGTTTGATAGAGAGAAATTGAATGATTGAAACGGCTGCTTCTTCGATCTACGATCTCAATTGTTCGAGTAAGGGGACGCTGAAGATAGGTTTGATGAGAGAAGAAAGATAGAGATGAAGAGGCGAAGATGTCAACTGTTATGTGTTTAGGGTTTGTGATTTAGGTTGAATGAAATTGGGTGTGCGGCGATGGTGGAAGATTTTTTTAAAATGAAACAAAAAGATATCTGTTATGTCAACTGTTACATGATACGTATTTTATTAATTTTTTTTATCAATTTGACTATAGATATTGCAATTATTCTTAATATTTTTATAAGATTTTTCCGATTAATTTGAGACCAAAGCAGTGGTCGCAAATTTTGCAATCGTTTTGCTACCGTATTGCTGAAATTGCTACCATTAACCTTTCAGTCGGAAGTCGGTCTCTAATTTTGCGACCGTTTGTTTTCCGTTGCAAATTTTGGTAGCAATTGCTCAATTTTCTAGTAGTGGTTGTTAACAACAAAAAGCTTAACAAAGTGGAAAACAAAAAACCATGAGTTAGACCTTCAAAGTGGAAAACAAAGTCGTTTTGCAGCTAATTTTTTATACGGTGCTATAGGCATATGGCTTCAATTTAGTCCCAAATATCTTCATAATAAAGTAACATACCTCTATTGGGTGGTTATAAGCCATCAATGCTTCATCTTTAAATGAAAAAATAACAACAAAGTCAGCAACTTTAAAAAAAATCATCAATATTTGCAATCTTTTATGATAATTAAGTCACAAGTGTGAGATATAGGAACTTTTTATCCACAAACACTACAAACAAAAGATTTTATTATTTATGAACACGTAGAGTCCAATTTTCATGAAACTTTATAGTTAGGAATTCTTAAAAATAATTAAGAGTACTGTCAAATATCTTCATAATTAAGTAATTTATTAATTTAAAACAAGACAACTGAACAAAGTTCATCTTGGTAGGGGATATGTCTTTCTCCATTACACGGAAAGATACTTCTTCAGATAAATTTTTCCTAGTTGCATTAAGACTCAGAAATTTTACATGATCATATATAATAAACATGATACAATCACCTAAAGCTTGGTAAAAATTAAGTGTGATCCGAGCATAATATTACTAAATAAGCATAAATAAATGCAAAAAGGCACCGCATATATAATATAAAATGTTAAGTTAACATGTATAAATATTTTTTGGCGGGACTTTGAAGGTCTAACTTATGGTTTGTAACGTTGGAGATGGTTGTTAATAACAAAAAGCTTGATTTTCCTATTGTTTTCCACTTTTCCCCTCACACTAAAAGCATAAGGATAATAAAATCTTGAGTTAAAATCTTATCATACTGTTGTAGTTAAATCTTACCTTAAGTTCAAATTGACCATCTTTGTAATTGATTTTGAGGGCTTGGTTAAGTTTACAAAAGGGGTGTATGAAGTCGGGTCAAGTGATGAGTCCGAATGCGTTATTCCAGAAATGATGAAAGGTTGTAGTGCGTATTTTACGACGAAAGTCTCGATCCCTAAATCTTCAAAACTTATAAAATCCCCAAATCCTCACAAGTGTCACCAATGATAAATCTAATTCACCGTACGTTCCTTCATCTTCATCCCTGTTCACCTGCGTCAATGGCTGCTTCAATCTAATGAACAGAACCTGCAACCAACAAACATGAACCCACACCGGTGACTACCAGATTTGGTTTACAAGTAAAAAAACCAAAAATCTTCACTTTGTTTGAAAGAACATTAGAGAGATTTTTAATGGTTTTCGGAGATGGTGGTGACTGGATTAATCGATTGTCGTTACAATAACGATTATGGTTGACCGTGGTTGTGATGGATTGGGTTGATGGCAGTTGCGGTGGTGGTGCGTTGCTGTTGGAAGTTGGATCTGTTTCAGGTGACAATTTTGTAGATGTTGACCCATGAATTGTTTTTGGAACCCGGTATTTAGAGTAGTGATGGAGGTTACCAGAGAAGGAGGGAAGAACCATCATTGAACTGCAAATTAACTATCCGAAAAATACTCAACTGCAAATTAACTATCCGAAAAATACTCAACTGTGGGGTTTGTAAAGCCTGGATTTTGTTTCATACTTGATGGATGACTCAAATTAAATTTTTCGATGGTTAGACTCACCTGAAGAAATATAATATAAACTATATATAATGGGCTAAATTAAGGTGTTAGGCGGGCCCAAGGTGAAACAGGAAATGCAACTAAAAGTCTAAAAGGGTCATCGAGTTATCGTTAAAAAAAATGATAAGAGCATGTGTAGTCAAGAATTTCTTTGAGGGATGACACTGATAGCATCCTTACAAACAAAGGGATTTCATGGAAAAAATACATTGCGAAAGAAGCTTTTAAAGTCTCTACTACTAATTATATAATTATTGTTTTTTCTTAATTTTGTTCATCAACGGTTGAATTTGTTGATCATTGTGCCAAAATGAGCACTATGCTCAAAACGCCCAAGGATAATCTAGCATCCATCACAAGGGTGGGAGATGAAGCGTTATAGGGGATTTGTGGGACTTTATAACGCCATACTAAGCGAGGTCTAACCGCATCAAATGGGTATATTTGGACGGTAACAGTAGGATCACAGAGAATAGGGGCCACAACCCTTTGATGCTACACGTGAATCAAGGAATCATTGTTCAAAGTTTTCATTTAAAGATGTGGTTGGTTAGTTGTTTTTCTGATCACAATTGAGTGTAAGTTTTCGCTATGTTGCTGCCTATGCACTTGTATTCAACTTGATTTATAAACTTTGTTAAGAATTTTTATATGTTTTATTGTTTTATTATTAAATATATCATCATCCATTTTATTATTTTATTGTTTATTAGTATTTAATGAATGCTGATTCCTTATAAATTATTACGTACTTAGAGAATTTACAGTATAGGAATCATCTATATATCTTTAAATTTATATTAAAAATCATTATATTTTCTTTTTCTTTCTATCTAAATAATAATATTTTTATACATTTGTCATTACAGTTTCTCTCTCATCCACTCATAACACTTTAAAAAATATTAAAAAATTATACGGGGTGAACAGTAGCTTTTCAAATATAGAGTTTCTCTCTCATCCACCATCAAATTTTATCTCTCTTTCACTCACAACAACTCACAACCGCTCACACTTAGGGGTGTAAACGAGCCGAGCCGAGCCCGAGCTTGTTAGGGCTCGAGCTCGACTCGTTTTAGTTCTAACAAAGCTCGAGCTCGACTCCTTTCGAGCTTTAATTTCAAAGCTCGAGCTCGGCTCGTCAGAAAATTTTCAAGCTCGAGCTCGGCTCGGGCTCGGCTCGTTTATTATTTAACTATTTTATATATAATTTTTTATATTTAAATTTATATATATTTATAATCATACATCTTATATATAACAAATACATATTATTTAATCTTTTTATCGTAATTTTTAGTTATATTTATAAATATATATTTAAATAATATTTATAAACTAAAAATAAACATATAAACAAAAGCTCGTTAAGGCTCGACGAGTTTTGAATGCAAAGCTCGAGCTCGAGCTCGATAACAAAACGAACATTATTTTAGGTTCGAAATCGAGCTCGAGCTCGTTAAGGCTCGACTCGAACGAGCTTTTTACCGAGTTGATCTCGAGTAGCTTGCGAGCCGGCTTGACTCATTTACACCCCTACTCACACTCACCCCCTAAAATATAAAAACCTCACTCACATACATTTGATTATTCCATTGTGAATGCTCTTAAATAAAACCGGTGGCCAGTTTGCAGGGCCGGCCCAATAAGTCAATAGGGGTAAAATTAGGGTTTTAGGCCCCCAAAATTATGAGGCCCCATATTTTAAAAAAATCCATAGTTGCTATGAGTGGGCTTTGGTTGGGCTGGTCCAATATTGAATTTTACGGGAAAAAAGGTTGTCTGGAACTCGGAGGCGGCATTCTGATTTAGTATCAGTTCCCTCCAAGACGCTGATTTGTGATTTTAGCTTCTTCAGTTGCAGGCAAACTTGAGAATATCAACCGCGATTGGCGTCAGGCAACACTGCAGCAGCCCGATTCTGTCCTAATGCGGCTATGCTCAAACGCCCATCGTGTGATCTATCTATTGTGCCCTAAGATTGCTAGTAAGTTTGTTAGAACCCTTTTATTGTTTTCTTATTTTAAAGATTGTTGAACTTTTTGTTAATTTCTTTTCCATTCTAGATTAGATTGCTAACAAAGTCACAACCTTTTAGTTTAGGTTTGATTACTGGTCGTTCATTATGATTTACATACATGAACTGTTGGTGTTAAATTTTTGAAGTTTTAACCATAGTTGATATACGTGTTGGTTTTCAGTCTAGATACTCATATTGAGTTTGCCAAATACTTGCTATTGCTAAAGTTTGTGAATTGTAATTTAAAGTTGTTTGAATGTTGTTATGGTTAACGACTGAGGCGTGACAGGTCACTTACATAGAAATCTTACTAGGCTAAAGCTTACTTATTTTGATTTCTGATTTCTCTTATTCACTACTTTTTTAAGTATTTCTAGGATCTAAGACTACATTTATACATTATAATGCTAAATGTTAGAGTTGCTTTGGATTTCATTTGTTTTTCTATGAAACTTGAATACTATGTATATGCCCTAAGATTACATTATGAGTTGTTTGATCAAAGCTTGGATATACTTCTTTATTAAGTTGTTTAGTTTGAGTTGGTATCTTAAAAAAATATGCAGATTGATACGGAACCGGATGACCGTCAAGACCGTGACAAACTGGGTTCGATGCAAAGTGGCTAAAGGGCGCGTACGAGTTTGTTTTAACTTCCAGCCGACTTCTAGTATTTGTTTTATTTATTTGATCTAGTTGTTGATTTGTTTTAAACATTTGAACTTTTAGGTGGATAAGTTTTATCCATTAGTTTGTTAGCTTTCTCTTATTTATATTGTAATTGTGGCTGGAAGGGATGGAAGACTTATTTTTGAAAGTTTATCTTCTTTGCAACAAGGGTTTTGTTGTTCTTGTGAATTCCGGTCGGCCGGATCACGACCGTCGTTGCTATCTTGGTTGGCCAAGGGTAACGCCGCTAGGGTAAGCCTAGGTTATCTACCCACGTTCGTACCAAGTGGTATCACAGACCAGGAAATTCTCAGCATGTCGGCAGCAGGAAATCACCGTCCACGTAAGGTTGTTCATGAGGATCGCGACCCTCGTGATGCTGAGATCGAGCATCTTCGTCGACGTGTTCGTGAGTTGGAGCTTCGCTCTTTCAAAACATTG
Source organism: Tagetes erecta (assembly GCA_030867185.1). Lineage (NCBI taxonomy): Eukaryota > Viridiplantae > Streptophyta > Magnoliopsida > Asterales > Asteraceae > Tagetes > Tagetes erecta. Next base: position 52,757,565 of record CM061486.1, on the reverse strand, counting down.
GATTCTAATGATTCTGATGCTACGTACACTGATTATGAGGAAGATTTTGATAATGTTTTTGCTACTCAACGTGGTGATCACGGTGAACGATCACCTCCAAGACACAGACACCATACTCCACCCGCTCCACCCGTAGACCCTTTACGCGCTTTAGGGTTTCGTCTTGAAATCCCAGAGTTCGAAGGTCGTCTTCAACCGGATGATTTTCTCGATTGGTTGTACACAATCGAGCGGGTTTTCGACATCCGTCACGTTCCTGACGAATTAAAGGTAAAGTTAGTTGTTTTGAAGTTTAAGAAACATGCTTCTCTTTGGTGGGAACACGTTCAATCTCAACGGCGCCGGGAGGGTAAACGCCGGATCGCTACGTGGGACAAGTTAAAGCGATTGTTAAAGAAAAAGTTTTTACCCGCTACGCATAAACAGGATACGTATTTAGAATACCACAACTTAAAGCAACAATCAATGTCCGTCGAGGAGTTTATTTCGATGTTTGAACGCATGCGTATGCGCTGTGGTATAGAGGAAGAAGAGGAACAGATTATAGCCAGATTTTTGGGGTGCTTACGAACAGAGATAGCGGAGGTTGTTTATCTCCAACAGTATTATACATTTGATGATGTTTGTCGCCTCGCGCTAAGGGTAGAAAAACAGCTCGCCTCTAGATCCAAACCAACAACCCGGGCACCGCCACCTTCTCGTTCCACACCGGCCGTTTCTTCGGTTACACGGGTCGGCCCAATCAAAGCCGACCCAACGGGTCCTCAATCCACGCCAGATGCAGGTAGTAACCCGTCCCCTAATCTTCGTTGTTTCAAATGTCAAGGTTTTGGCCACCTTAAACGGGATTGTCCGAACAAACAGTTACTTACTTTGGTTGATCCGGACCCCGGTTCGGATAGTGATGACGACAATTCGGAAATTGTTTACCCGGATAAGGGCGAGCTTCTCGTTACTCGCCGTCTTCTTAATGCTTCAGTGCACCCTTCCACCAATGACACTTTATGGTTACGTAACAACATTTTTAAAACTCAATGCACAGCCAAAGGAAAAATTTGTACAATTATTATTGATGGGGGAAGTTGCGAGAATATGGTGTCCACCACCATGGTTGAAAAGTTGGCATTAAACACCCAAGACCATCCCGACCCATACCAATTGTCGTGGTTACGTAAGGGTAATATTGTGAGGGTCACAAAAAAATGTTTGGTGAATTTTTCGATCGGCTCTAAATATGAGGATGAGTTATGGTGCGAGGTTATCCCGATGGATGCATGTCATTTGCTTTTAGGCCGTCCTTGGCTTTACGATAGACGTGTTAAACACGATGGCTTTCGGAATACTTATACGTTCAAAAAAGACGGCGTGCACATAACATTAGCTCCTTTGAATCCAAAGGATGAACCACCACCTTCACAGTTAGTTTCCAAGTCGGAATTTGCCGGTCTCGTGCGCATGCATCCAACACCTCTTGTTTTTGGTTTGTTTCTGGCCGAAGAGAATCCCCCGATTCACGACCCACCCGCAGACGTTGCGCCTCTTCTCCGTGAATTCAATGATATTTTTCCAGAAGAAATCCCACCCGGTCTACCTATGTTGCGGGACATTCAACATTGTATCGATTTTTTTCCCGGTTCAACCATTCCAAACAAAGCCGCATACCGTATGAACCCGAAGGAGTTTGAAGAACTGCACCGCCAAGTTGGGGATTTATTGAAAAAAGGTCTCATACGCGAAAGCATGAGTCCTTGCGCTGTTCCCGCCTTATTGGTTCCTAAACCGGGGGGCGCCTTTCGCATGTGCATTGACAGTCGGGCCGTAAATAAAATCACAATAAAATACAGGTTCCCGATCCCACGTTTTGATGATTTATTGGATCATTTGGATGGCTCAACAGTTTTTTCTAAATTGGATTTGCGTAGTGGTTATCACCAAATTCGGATGCGTGAAGGTGATGAATGGAAAACCGCTTTTAAGACGCGGGATGGCCTCTACGAATGGCTTGTTATGCCTTTCGGTTTGACTAACGCTCCGAGTACTTTTATGCGTCTCATGAATCAGGTTTTCAAGTCTTTTATCGGCCGTTGTGTCGTCGTTTATTTCGACGATATTCTTGTTTATAGCAAATCCGTTCAAGTACATTTACAACAGTTGCGTGAAATTTTTCAAGTTCTCCGGGATCAAAAGTTATATGCTAATCCAAAGAAGTGCCATTTCTTGACATCCGAAGTCTTATTTTTGGGGTATTTAGTTTCAGCAAAGGGTATTCGCATGGACCCGTCAAAAACAACCGCTATCACTTCTTGGCCGCCACCCTCTTCGTTCCTCGAGGTACGTAGCTTCCATGGCCTCGCATCTTTTTATAGGCGGTTCATACAAGATTTTAGTTCCATTGTTGCGCCAATTACGGACTGTTTAAAACAGTCCAAATTCGTTTGGACAAAGGTAGCGCAACAAGCTTTTGAATCATTAAAGGAGGCGGTCACAAAGGCTCCGGTTTTGGCTATACCGTCGTTTGACAAAGTTTTTACCATTGAATGTGATGCTTCCGGCTTAGGCATTGGTGGGGTTTTGAGTCAAAATAACCGCCCTATTGCTTTTTTCAGTGAGAAGTTTAATGACACTCGGAAGCGATATAGTACATATGATAAGGAGTTTTACGCCATTATCCGAAGTCTCGAATATTGGCGTCATTACCTTCTTCCAAATGAGTTCATACTTTACTCTGATCATCAAGCCCTCAGGTTTATTCATGGCCAAACTCATTTGAACCCACGCCATGCAAAGTGGGTTGAGCTACTCCAAGATTTCAAGTTCGTAATTCGTCATAAACCGGGTACCGCGAATCCAGTGGCCGATGCACTTAGTCGTCGTCCCGTTTTATTCACTTCTTCGAGTTTTGAGGTAACCGGCGTAGCTTCCTTTTTACACCTCTATCGTGATGATCCAGATTTTCGTGATATTTGGTCGCAATGTGCTCTTGGCCCATTTAAAGATTTTTATCGACAAGGGGAACTTCTTTATAAAGGGCGTCGATTGTGTGTTCCGCTTTCGTCGTTTCGGGAGGCCCTTGTTCTCGAATGTCATGCAGGTGCTTTGGCAGGTCATTTTGGACGAGCAAAGACCGTTGCTTCAGTCGCCGAGCGGTTTTATTGGCCAAGTATCACTAAGGATGTTACCAAAGTTCTGGCAAGGTGTCGTATATGTCACGTGGCAAAAACACACGGTACTAATCAGGGGTTATACACGCCGTTGCCTACACCGTCCGCCCCGTGGGAGGACGTTTCTTTGGATTTTGTTCTCGGCTTACCGGTCACCCAACGGAAGAAGGACTCCATTATGGTTGTAGTTGACAGATTTTCTAAAATGGCACATTTCCTTCCGTGTAATAAAACGTTTGATGCTTCCCAAGTCGCCCGCTTGTACTTCACCGAGATCGTACGTTTACATGGTATTCCAAAGACTATAACATCAGACCGTGACGTTAAGTTCGTTAGTCATTTTTGGCGAACCCTTTGGAAGCGACCGGGTGCTAAATTACAGTTTAGTTCGTCACACCATCCACAAACGGATGGTCAAACTGAGGTTACAAACCGCAGTCTTGGGAATTTACTTCGCAGTTTAGTGGGAGAGCATCCAAAACAGTGGGATTTAGTCCTTCCTCAAGCTGAATTTGCATATAATCGGTCCACTCATAGTGCCACGGGTCGTAGCCCCTTTTTGGTTGTTTACGGCCGAAATCCTTTCACGCCTTTAGACTTGTCGCCAGTCGTGGATACATCGCAATTGTCTACAGATGCTGAGGAACAAGTTTTGCAAATCAAGGAAATCCATGAACGTGTTAAGGAGCAGATCACAAAGCATAATCTGCAATACCAAAACCGGGCTAATAAACATCGACGTCGTGTTGTTTTTGAGGTCGGTGACCTCGTGTGGGTGTATTTGAGGAAAGAAAGATTCCCGCAGGGACGTTTCGGGAAACTCCAGCCGAGAGCCGATGGGCCGTTCCGTATTCTTCAGCGCATCAATGATAATGCTTACAAAGTTGAGTTACCAGGCCACTACAATGTTTCGGCGACGTTTAATGTTGCTGATCTGGCCCACTATACGGCTGATGTTGATTTCAAGGATGACTCGGGGACGAGTCGTTTTTTAGAGGGGGAGAATGATACGGAACCGGATGACCGTCAAGACCGTGACAAACTGGGTTCGATGCAAAGTGGCTAAAGGGCGCGTACGAGTTTGTTTTAACTTCCAGCCGACTTCTAGTATTTGTTTTATTTATTTGATCTAGTTGTTGATTTGTTTTAAACATTTGAACTTTTAGGTGGATAAGTTTTTATCCATTAGTTTGTTAGCTTTCTCTTATTTATATTGTAATTGTGGCTGGAAGGGATGGAAGAGTTATTTTTGAAAGTTTATCTTCTTTGCAACAAGGGTTTTGTTGTTCTTGTGAATTCCGGTCGGCCGGATCACGACCGTCGTTGCTATCTTGGTTGGCCAAGGGTAACGCCGCTAGGGTAAGCCTAGGTTATCTACCCACGTTCGTACCACAGATATTGCTTCTGTGGGTGGCATTCTGCTCCATATGTTTGGCATGTGAACTCTCCCTTTTTAAAGAGCTTTAAAAGATGGCAAATTGGCTAAAAATAATCCCAACTAACACCTATTGGTCGAGAATAATCTCAACTCAGTTTATTCCCTCCAGTGGTCCCAAATCCAACTTTTTTGGCCTCCAATGGTCCGTCGTTAAGTGCACTTAACGGCCGTTAATTTTTTTTTTATTTTTTTCGAATTTCAAAACAAGGTTTTATGGACATTTATCACGAGGAGTATACGATTCAATTGATGTAAACCTTACTTCGAACTGATGTTCCAAACGACAAAACGGTCTTCAATCGGGTGTTTAAAACCTAACGGTGCTTTAACCGGATATCAAAATTAAACCATTTGGAGCAACAATTGGAAGTAAGTTTACATCAACTGACTCGTATTCTCCTCCCGATCAAAATCCCTAAAATATCGGTTTGAAATTCGAAAAAAATAGAAAAAAAGTTAACAACCGTTAAGTGTACTTAACGGCGGACCACTGTAGGCCAAAAAAGTTGGATTTGGGACCACTGGAGGGAATAAACTGAGTTGAGATTATTTTCGGCCAATAAGTGTTAGTTGGGATTATTTTAGGTCAATTTGCCTTAAAAGATGCGCTTAACATGAATGAGGGTCCTTGATTTATATCCTGATTTAAAGGTTAGACAAGTTAGTTTCTTAAAGCTTTCATTTGTTACAGGCTCAATTTTGCTTTCCAACACTTAAAAATATTTTTCATGTATAGAGCCTCAAATTTAGTTTTCGCTTGAGGCCTCCAAAAAGCTTGAGACGGCCCTGCCGGTTTGGTTTACTTTTATACGAAACCGCAAACTGACGGTTTGCCAAAAATTCTAAACCTAACCGCCCAATCCCACTTATTAATTTTTATCCAAACAAATCCCCTAACCAATCATCCAAAGAAACCCCATCAAGCTAGCTTTATGATCATAGATCGATCGTGAAATATCAGGTGTACCACTGGCCCGTCCATAATGCAAAGGTAAAAACAAGTTAGTTAATAATGGGATTTGGTAAGAGTGCTTTAATTGTGGTGTTTTGAATGATGCTTATGAGTATGTATAGTGATAATAAAGGGGTGCTACTATTCTTAGTTTCATACCTCCTTATTTCTTGTTTTTACTTTTGTATACCTCTCTTAAATTTTTATAAAAATACAATTTAAACCTTATATTTCATTTTTAGTGTTTTTTTTTGTTTTTACTATGATAAAAACAACAAACCTTTTTCTTAATATTAAAGTTTATATTCCTTTCTATCTGTTCGTACTTTTCAAAATTAAAATTAAAGATATTTGTTTAATAAATCATGAATCATATCAAGTACAATATTAACGTTACTAACTTTTGATCATGTTGTTAAATCTAATAATTTAACTGATAAAACATTATTTATTAAAAGTATTAAATTAATTTGAATTATAACACAATAAAGACATCTATAATTGAACCCATCTCTAAATAGTATTACGTAGACAAACACATAAGAACTTGAAGCATCATATATCAAGACTGAAAACCGTCATCGTTTCTCCATAAACTAAGAGTTCGAAAGATGTGTGCATTTTCTACCAATTAGGTATGATTTTACTAAGAATTTGAAGTTACGATTATAAGTTGATAGATTATAATAAATAACAAAGTTGAATTAAAAATTTAGATTGTTGTATTTAAGATTTTTAGTTAATTTGTTTATTATTACTTTATATTTTTAGGTAGCAAATTGATATTTTAATCGAAAACATTTTGCTTTTATTGGACTTTTTAAAAAGCTTCAAGATAAACTTTAATATAATCTATAACTGTTAACTAAGTACGAATTAATTTAAAATTTATTAAATCTCATAAGTGTTGAAACTTGTAAAAACAAGTGTTAGAGAGAGGATATGAAAATTTTTAATAATGTATTTAGGGGGTATATATAAACTAACCCTAATAAAGGCCCGTGCGTAAGTGTCAATTAGCTAGTTGAAGGGAGGGTGTCGTAGTTTGTTATTTATTGCTAACTTTTTTTTCCCTACTAAATTGTCTAATTAATATTCTTTTGTAAACAACAGAATCATGAATTATTGTTCTTTAGTGTAAGAAAAGCGTATGCTCGTTTTATTATGAGAATTTAATTTTTTTTTTTTTTAACAGCGAAACAAATAAAGCCCGGCTACCCGGGGTAACCCAATGGTGAAAGGCGACCCCAAACGCTCTGCGAACACAGACAGCGCTAAGTAGCCGAAGCCCACCTATTAAACCAACTCCAATTCGGGGGAAACCCACTAGCCCGTCCGCCCGTAGGCACGACAACAAGCTAGCGGTAAAACCCGTTTGGCTCAGAGATCGAACTTGTGTTGGCCACAAGTCTCCCTGGTAGTGGGACTAGAACTTGGGTCTCTTTTGGAGAATCCAAATCTCTTACCACTACAACACATTGAAAGTTTTATGAGAATTTAATTACCTATATATATTATAACAATCATAATTACATATTAATTGAATGTTGGTAGCAAACAAAGTTATATATTTTCAAAAATCGACACATGCATTAATTTACTATCGGCAAGTTGATATTTAATTTTGTCATATGTATAAAAAAAGAAACTTTTTTGTCATTTACATATTAAATGTGAGCAGTATCTTTGAATGTTAAGAGATCGAGCTAGCTAGGGATAGCATCCTATTTATAACAAGATAACTTGTCATAAATATATATATGTATAACTAAACTGCGTCCCCTCGTGCACGTACGTACAGTAACTTGACACCGCCAATGACATCCCATAAACATGAGTCGGATGATAATGTTCGATCACCTCTCCTCCTTGATCCGGTGGAAACACCCACCGGATCACACGAACACGAGAAACCGCCACTTGAGTTGCTCTCCGTTGACCAAATGTTAACCAAATATTGCGGAGAGTTTGGGTTCTGGCAATTCAAGCATTTTGTTCTCACGTGTATGGCTTGGGCACTTGATGCCATACACACAATGGTTATGATCTTTGCTGACCGTGAACCAGCTTGGACATGCCATCCTGGTTCTAGTTGCAAGGGTTCAGAAAAGAGCGTTTGCGAGCTTCAACCAGGTTCATGGCGATGGGACGATAGCGAAGGGTGGTCAACAGTGGCTGAGTGGGGATTAGTGTGTGGACAAAAGTATAAGGTTGGTTTGGTCCAGGCTTTGTTCTTCTGTGGTAGCATGATAGGTAACTTAATTAATTTCCCTATATATACGTTTCATGATGAAATAGTTATAGTGATCGATGTCACACTATACAGTTTAATATATATGTATATATATATATATAGTTGTGTTTAGCTGCTAATAACACGACTGAGCTTAGCCAGTTTGACTCGATAATTGAACTGTCTTCAATTCAAGGCGACTCGTGGCTAAACTAGCTAGTTAACACCTTCTTTTTTACTAAATCTTGATTATCTTAATTTTAAGTTTTACTTTAATTAACTTACCACACTTATTGTTTACACTCGTAATATTCGAAGTCGATCATATCAATCAATTCTCGTCGGCCTTTTGTGTGTGTCAAAATTTTGTGTTAAGCGCTGTTTGACAACATCTGAATGGATAATTGCTGAATCAGTAAGATGTCTGAACTATTAAGAACTAATATATTGCTAAACTATTTAGATGCAAATGTTTGACCAATTCAGATTATAGCTATTAACCATTCAGACTCTGTATAATGCTTAATCATTTAAAGGCAAATGTCTTAACCATTCAGACATCTCAAAACAAACCGTCTGAATTATTAAGTGCTGAACCATTCATGCATCTGAACCATGAAGAGGCTGAAACAAACAGTCCCTTTAGTTTGTTTGTTCTTATATATATTTTTCCATCTAATTGATCAACTTCTTATTTTCGGCAACATTGTGTGAATTGCACATTAGTTAATACTTAGACATACATGTATTATGCTAGCTAGCTAGCTTCTCCTTGGCTAATCTGCTATATTAAACTTATTGAACACACAAGTATATTAAACTAAAGACACACTTTGATTGAAAAACTTGACTAACAAGAATTAATTATTAATTAATGTACTGGACGAATGAAAACAAAGACCAAATTAAGAGGGTTTTTAATAATACCCCTTACAAACCGACTCATACTCAAATAGGAAATATGCCGTTATTCGGCCAACTATCACATCACACTTAATATAAACATTATTATCAATCTAATAACCGCGCGACTCAAACATAAAATTAAACTAATTAATTTATTATCGAATTTTCCATGGCCACCCGGCCCATAAGATCATCTACGCCAACAATAATATCGCCACTTTAACTTTAATATGGTGTGTCCCGTTAAATAATTAGCACCATTATTGTTAGGAGTAATAATGCATTATAGTCAAAAAGGCTTGTCAATTAAAATGTATATAAATGATACATAAACCTTTTTAGAAAATATCTACATTTAAATCCAAAAATTCCAGCCACAACCATATGGATATATATACACATAAATGTAAAATTCTTTTCAGAAAGATGGTTTAGGAGGATTTATCTCGATCTATATATATTGAATAAAGGATTTAGTCATTGAATTTAAAAGTCTCCAACAAGAGTAATGTTAGGCCATGTGTCCATGTGTTATGTACCATAACATACTCAAGGGTAATTTTAGGGAGGCTTGACTATATATCATGTAAACACCATATAGACAGAGGCTAGCTAGCGAGTAACATGTGCTATAGGATCGAGTTAACCATCAAGTAATGAGAGGCTTGATCATCTAGTTTTATGTATTCTCATGGTGAGTGGACCATGAGCCCGTGACAGTTGTGACTAGGGTGGTCAAATCCTTGGTCAAGCCCCATATGGATTTAATTTATAACGAATGTTAAAAAATCTTTAAAAATAAAACAAGATTAAAAAATAAGGGTTATATATGGTTAGGATCCTTACAGAATTAAATAATCATTGATTTACATACATTTAAAGTAAGGAACCATTGATTCACATACATGTAGATTTTAATTAATTTACATATATGTAAATTAGTGATATTAGAATAAAAAATAACTTCATCAAATGCCAGAAATTGTTCTTTTTGTTCTCGCGATGAAATGGTGTTATGTAAAAAAAATAATTGATTTACACATAATTGATTTATATATATATATGGGAAGGTTCATGCGAGAAGAGTAAATATTGCGAGAAATAAAATATTACTAAATTCTTCATTTTTTCAATAAAAAAACTTTTTAACATGTAGAAAAATGATTAATAAATTGCAATATTTATTCATCAAATTTGAAATTCAAAAAATAAAATTTGATAAATTTCGTTTATTTGTTAAACTAACAATTTGAAGTCATATGTATGTTATGTTACTTACACATAAATTACACATGATGTGTAGGTAAACTTAAAACGCTAAAAATACATATGAAAAAAAAATTAATGTTTTTTTTGTTTATACATTACTCATTTGTGTAGGAAAGTGAATTTTAAAAAAAATTAAACCATTACCAAGTTTTTTTATTGATTTGGATTTCTTTTTTTTTCTTATTGCAATATATGAGTCTTCTTAAATTAATTTAATCCTATATATATATATATATATATATATATATATATATATATATATATATTCATGGGCACGACCTCGTCGATATTGATTAGTTGTAAAGTTTAGATTCACATTTTCTTTTATGTATATATGATTAATTTCTACCGGTCTTAATTAACTATTACTTTTTGTTTTTTACCGGTCCCAACTATCGAATTAGTTGGTAACGGTCACAACTTTTATCACTTTGGCAATTAACATGTTGTTGTTATTTTTTAATGCCATTAAGTTTTTCCTCGAATTCAAGACCGATGTTTTAGACTTTTTGATCGGAAGGATAATAAGAGTCTAATTTAGGCTCTAGCTACCTTCTTTCGTAAAGCATCTATATATTAATCAAGTTGAGATTAAATGACAAATTTAGTTTACTCCTTTCCTGTGTATGGATTTTGAAGTGTTAAATGAGATGTTTTTGTCAATGAGTGATCCAGACGTAGACCTAATCTGATCAAACAAAATAGTTTCTTTTAAGTGATTTTGTAATTAATAAAAGATATATTGGTTTTCAACGGTCCCGAGTATTATATTTTAGTTTATACTGGTCTAACTATCGAATTGGCTAGTAATTACAGTTTTAACTTTTATCACTTTGGCAACCAACATGCCGTCGTTAAATTTTTTTAACAACGTAAAGTTTTTTTTAGTTTAAGATCCATGTTTTAGGGTTGTCAACAGAACGAGAATGCGAGTCAAATAATATAAAAGTTAACTCGAGAATGCGACGACTTGTTAAAAAATTAAGTTTTTCATATAATTGACTTTGCAGACCCAAACATTAATATAGAAACATAATTTAAAATATTTTTTCCTCTCATATACCTAAAAAATAACATCATCTGAAAGAAGGAAAAAAAAAAAAGTTAGAGTCCATTGTTGAGCAAATCAATACCATTAAATAAGCATGTAGCAAACTAGCAACCACTCTTTTCATGACCACTACTAGGGCTTTTTCTTTTGATGCTAAATTCATGAGTGGGGGCCCCATTGACCATGATAGAGGTTCTAGCCTGGGCACCTGTGATTCGACAATTATAACAATTTTGAACTCTAATACATAACAAGTTTGGGATTTGTGGTTATCAATATAAAACATAACTTATTTTAGTCAAAGTCTACATTTTTTGAAGGTTTTATTAGTTTAAATGACCGAGTTGGATTTTGTAGTTTTGTTTGTATGATGATGGTATGGTCGATTGGTCTATGCGTGATCCAGAGGTACGTAGCAAACTAGCAATCGACCTTATAATAATAAAAAAGAAAAATGTCACAGAAACATAACCAACTTTCAATTTTATTCCAATTAAGTCACTCAAACTTTGTTTTGTTTCAATTAGGTAACTTATCTTTAAGTTTTGTTCCAGTTAATTCACTTAAACTTTGTTTTGTTTCAATTTAGTAACTTATCTTTACGTTTTGTTTTAATTAAATAACTTGACTTTAAAAATATGTTTAATCATAGATAATTAACTTGTATAACGTGTAAAAATTGATTTTTAACACACAAATTATAATTAAAAAAAAATTTGCCATTTTTTAATTTTTTTGGAATTTGTATAAATTTTCATTTATTAAAAATGTTTCATAATTTTAAAAAAATAATATTCACATATATAGGATTGAAATATTAAAGTAAATTTAAGTTATCTAATTAAAACAAAGCAAAGTTTGAGTGATTTAATTAAAACAAAATTAAAATTTAAGTTATCTAATTGAAAGAAACAAAGTTTGAATGACTTAATAAAAACAAAACTTAAAAATAAGTTATCTAATTGGAACAAAACAAAGTTTGGGTAACCTAATCGGAACAATATCGAAACTTTTTTATGTTTCTATAAAGTTACCCCGTAATAAAAATAGTGCCCACCCCTTTCCCTTAATTTTTTGTTTCATTTCTTCCCTCCATTTTTTTTCTTTCAATGCCCCCATTGATTTTATTTTTCGTTCATTTTCACTCATTCTTTCTCTCATTTTCGTTACTTACAGTTCATATGTAACTATTTATCTTAATATTTTACTTACTATATACATAAGTTTTAACCTATTTTAAATATACAAGCTTATATATGCTTCAATTCATATTTTTTTATTATATATTAAATCCATTAAATACATGGGTTTTAATGACTAGTAAAAAAGAGTTTCTTTTAATTAAGTGGCGAGTTAGCTTAATATGAAATACATTCCAGACTATTAGAAAACATAATAGAACTTAAAGAAAATAACTTTAGTTATAAGTTTTAAATCAAAACAACATATTGTATAATCAAATATTAATATTTGATTAAAAATTTTGTTTAAATAAATTTATTAATTAATTAAGGCCATCGTTAGAGCCATGCTCAACAAATACCAAACTCCTAAAAACAATACAAGGTGACATATTACTTCAAAAACAAAAACCACGTATAGCTTGTTCTAGATCTTTAAAACCCGGCCATATCTAATAATTAAGTCATATATATCATTTTGTTTATAAAGCGTATGTAATGATAAATCAAAGCTTTATTCAACCCAAATCAAAGGGGCTGTTTATTTCACCTTTTAATGGTTCAGTTCAGTGTTTAATCATTCAGAGCGTTTGTTTCATAAAAAAAGAACCTCTGAATGATTCAGCTAAGTGCTGAATGGTTAAAAGATAGAAAGATGCTGAATGAAGCATATACCAACTTTACTCTCATCTGCATTTCTACCTTAACATCTCTCTCATTGATAGAGTCTCTTAATGTTTCAGACCTCTTAATCATTCAATACTTGCCAAACAGCCCCTTTTCTTTTACAACTACAAATCATAACAAGAACAAAAACATAGAAGTCGGCTTGATTACAAACCGATCGAAGAGTACAATACAAAAGTAAAATCTAAGCAGAATATGAAGAATATGATCGTGACCCAGAATCGTTCTAATCGGTTCATTGATGAAGCTGGTCAGACATTGAGAATTTTCCATCTTGAAAGAGTTAAAACCCTAGATCAAGAAATGAAGATTATCACATGATGAAGAAGGATGTTTGCTCTCATTCTTTATCAGGAACTAATTTATAGAAGATGACCATGAGAAGAAGCGCATCCTCTTGTAACGGCTAGTAGGATACAAATCACCAAAAGCCTTCGTGATCCACAATAAGAAGCCCACTAATTATAAGCTTCAATAAAATAAAATAAATAACGTTTGATATTGAAATGGAATATATCTTTTCAACATAGTAGTTACTTCTTAAACCAATGATTTCATTCATTAAAATACTTGACTTATATATATATTTTTTGCAGGTGGCGGAATATTTGGTCATCTATCTGATTCAAAATTTGGAAGAAAACGATCACTCTTGATTGTATGCATCATGAGCATGACTTTTAGCCTATTGACATCCATCTCCCCAACTTACTGGACCTATGTCCACCTCCGTCTACTCACCGGTTTCAGCACCGGTGGGATCGGTGTTTGCGCCTTCGTGCTTGCCACTGAACCCATAGGACCCACGAAGCGTGGTAGCGCGGGCATGTCCAGCTTCTACTTTTACTCAATTGGGATAGCTCTTGTCTCAGGCATAGCTTACATATTTCAATCATGGAGATTTTTGTACATTGCTTCTTCCATACCCTCTATCATCTTTCTTGTTTTCATGCTCCCGTTTATCTCCGAGTCTCCTCGTTGGTACCTCATCCGTGGAAGAACCAATGAAGCCATGAATATCATGCACAATATCGCCAAATTAAATGGAAAACACCTCCCTCAAAATGTGTCCCTTGTCCTAGACAAGGAACCCAAGAGTACTTGTGATCACGAGAATATAGAAACTGGAACGAAAGAAATTGTAACGGGGTCGATAATAAACGTGATCAAGTCACCCGTAACAAGAAGACGTTTGTTTCTTCTCATGGGAATCAACTTTACAACATGGGTAGTGTACTATGGACTAAACTTAAATGCAACAAATATTACAACAAACATCTACCTCGGTGTGCTACTCAATTCCTTAGCAGAGATGCCAGCGTACCTCGTGACTGCAATCTTAATAGAGAGGTTTGGGAGGAAGCCGTTAGGAGTCGGAACACAATGGTTCAGTGCCATCTCTTGCATTATAGGAAGTTGCTTTATGGGAAGCCATGGGAATTGGATTAAGGTAGCATGTAGTGTTTTAGGAGTATTTGGGATGGCCGGGACTTATAACTTGTTCTATGTATACGCTGCGGAGTTGTTTCCAACAGTGATTAGAAACACTGCGATTGGATGTGCAAGACAAGCTGGACAAACAGGAGCGATACTAGTACCTTTCGTGGTAGTTATGATTAATGCTGGTCATACGTTTATGGTGTTTGGGGCATGTGGAATTGTGGGTGGTATCCTTGTGTTCTTTCTACCGGAAACATTAAACAAGCCGTTATACGACACTATGAATTAATGGAATAATAGAAGAAGATGAAGCTGCAAAATGATCGAGATTGTGCTCCGGCCAATCGGCCATATATATATATATATGTTTATGTTTATGTTTCAATTGTTAGATTGCAATCTTAATTCCAAGAATTATATATAGAAAACTAGATCATGTGTGATAATACAGTAATTATTTGATATAATATTATATATGTACACAATACTTAAAGTACTAATGTTAGATTCACCAAGTATGAATGAATCAAAACAAACGAATAATCAGCTATACATGCAGCCCATAAGTTTCCTAGCCCATTAGTTGTATCCATCATATATATCATGCCATATATCATGGCATCTTCTACCATGCATATATTATGGCTAGCTTTATATGATCGAACAAAAGCTTGAGTACGTACGTACTCTATTATATATTTATATTTATAATAAGGGTAGAGCTAGGGAGGGGCGGTGAGGTGGTTGATGAAAAAGATCGATGTGAGGGGTGAGTTTAGGGACTCTAGTCTTCCTTGCAAGGCACAACGTACCCCTAGCTCGTCTGGTGAGCAACATATAAGCAATGAGCTCGTTTAATTGGCTTCTTCATCCGGCGCTCCATGTGCTCTAAGAAACAATATGTAAACTAGCTATAGGCCGGTATTGGGATAATGGTAGGAGTAATTAAGGCTACTTAACTAATATTTTATGAGTTAACTTAGTCAATTTCTTCTTGCTAGAAATCAAGAAACATCCCAATATATTAACCCGGCCGGCCAACTTCAGTTTACGTACGTACAAGCCAGGAAATTATGTGCAAGACTTGTAAATTACATAACGAATTGAATCAAACAAATCCTGCAAGCGCTAGAGAATTATAATTCGTTAGAATTGATCGAAGATTATGTACCTTTATTGATGAAAATGTCATACATGAGTGTAGGCTCACATGCGATCGGAAATCTATTAATTAGTCGTTTCTAACCCCTGAATTCAAACGTTAACGAGACTGACCCCGGCCTCATGTTAAAAAAAAGTGTAAACTTAACGTCACGTAGCGCATTACTATAACTTAACGGTGGTTTATTTCTATATATATAGCTAGCATATCACATTATACAAATAACATCTGTCTTGTGATTTTCTTGTACGTTAAAGATCGAGTACAATGGATACCTGGTGAGCAGTGAAAAACATGCATGAAAAAAATTCATTATATATATATATTGTTGCTTTTTTGACATTTGTATTTTGCTTAGATGTATAATATTATATATATATATATATATATATATATATATATATATATATATTCTTTGAAAATATATATGTTGCTTTTGATTAATTCAACGACTTTACTCAAAACAGAAGAAAATGTGACCTTAAATCTTAATTTTGGGATATTACTTTATTTATTTATTTAACTAGTATTAATACCATGCTCATCAGATCATTTAATGTTCTAGGTTTTGATTTTGCAAAAAGATCTTTTGGTTTAAATCCTTACGCCTAAATAATCAATAATAATTTGACCACCACCTTTCGTGTAATTAAGATCTTCGGTTGTTAATTAAATTTAAGATCTTATGGCCATAATAATAATAATATATGTGCTACATTTGCGCTAGCTAGGTGTCACGACCCGCCTAATTTCATATCAAAGCTCCCGCAATCCGGAAGGTTCCGGCCACATTTAGATGCATCAAGAGCTGCCTGGAACACTACGGAACAACCCAAACAATTCTACAACAACCAAGCACCTTCGAAAGGGTCTAGATTGTTCAAGAGTGTGCCGCAACATATCTAGAAAATGGGCACAACAAAGACCACAAAAATCAGCTCAATGGAAGCATCTAGATCACCCTTGAAGGCTCTATAAAAATTAGCCTTGCTTCATGATATTTCCATAGAAATCTCTAGATTTCTATGCATGGATATGTATGGTAAGATATTTGCATGTAGATATTGTTAAATAATAATCTAGATTAGGAACCCTGTAGATTAGATTAATAGTATAAACATGTGATGTAAGGTCATTTTCAAATCACCTAACAAATTACAAACGTACTTACATACTTGTAAGCTTACTACTTGTGTAATACAAGCATACTTCTTGTGTAGTAATCTAGCATCACAAGCATTCTCTACTTGTGTTCTACCAATCCAACATTCGCTTTACAAGACTCCCGTTGCGAAAATCATCTCATCAAGACTTAAAGGCTAACTTAATTAGAACGGATTTAAGTACTGTAGCACGGGAGTTGGAGAAGATAAGTACGTGACATAGGGCTGACATAACGTGTCAAACACGATATGATAAGACACAAACACAATAGGTGTACCTAACACAAACACAACATGATAACTTATCGTGTCATTTTAATCCAAACACGAACACTAACTTGTTAGGAAACATATTACACACCAAGACATGATAAAATCACATATTTAGTAAAACAAAACAATACATAATACTTAACGTGATAATTCATTACAAACAAAACTACAAAAGTCTATAAAAATAGTAATTAATTGACAAAAAATTAAAAAAAAACAACAATACTTGATGCTTGAGACGTGAATCTTCGGTTGATTTGGAGGTTGAAACGTCGATTGAGATCTAGGGAGGGAACATGAAATTAAATTGAAATGTGAATTGACTCAATATTAAAAATGGGATTCGGAAAATCTAATATATAGAGTTGGCATATCGTGTCAAACATGATACGATAAGATACGAACACAATAAGACACATATACGATAAGACCAAACACGAACACGATAAAAAACAGGTTACACGATTTGACATCACATTTTTTTAAATAAAATGAATTTTTTTTAAAAATCCTAAGTCTTAAATATTAAATATGACTTAACATGATCATTTTTAAGCCACAAAACAACAAAAGTCTATAAAATAGTATTTAATCATAATAATACTTGATAAACGAGTATGCAAAAAAGATTAAAAGTCCATAGGAATCTTTGATATTTTTACTCATTTCCATCAAAGTTCACCCCCACCCCAATGCTTCACTAACTTTTCTTTTAAATAAATATTAATAAGTGACCTATTGTGTTAACAGATTTTTAAGGTCAAACATGAAACCTGTTAATTCGGTGTCGTATTATCGTGTCCGTGTCAGAAATTCTCAGTCTACATATATATACACACACGTATATATATAATTATTTTAAATAATACAAAAACATAAACATTTGACTTAATAGGTTAATTGGTGTTCATGAAATATGCTAATTATGTGTCGTGTTTTTGTCAAAAATTTCCCACCCAACTTGTGCATTGAGTTAATTCCTGTTTGGATTGATTTTGGATGGGTTAATGGTTATGAAAGGAGAGAGTTGGTTAATCATTGCATTTTTATTCACTATAAAAACCTCAATGTATTATCATAGCTAACATTGTGTCTAGACATTCATCTCAATATTCGCACCTTCTTTGTATTCATTTTGCGAGCATATTGCGGTTCTCGCTTCATTTTTTGCATGCTTTGGGTTTAAAACCAATATTTTGTGAACTTAACCCTTCCAAAAATAATATAAATTACTTTGTATTTGAATAAATTACGTACAATCCATAAATCCAATAACAAAAAATTAATCTACCAATGCAAACAACAACTAATCGAATAATACCAAAATGTACATGCATACAATAAAAAGATTTAATCGATCTAGTGATTCGCAACTTTGCAAGGCAATATAAGTTGGCATATATCATATTCCCTTTACCAATATATATATAACTCGTTTTTTTGTTAAAGGAACAGACAAATGTGAAAAGACAAAGGAAAATAAGGAAAGAAGAAAGTGAATCGTAGAAAATAAATATTACTCCAGTTATAAAGTTGATTAGACAATACAACAAGAGCAACATCTTCAACGAGATTAAGAGTAAAAGTAGAGTAAAAGAGTGCTATATATATATATACTAGGTTTAATAACTGTGTGTTACATACGGGTTAAATAGTAATATTTATAAAGAAATTATAACCATTATATTTAACAATTTGTAAATATATAACATTTAAGGAGTTGGCTCCATCAACTTGCATGGTGAAAAATTTAGCTAAATTTTACCTCCAAAACTTCCTATTATTGAAAAAAAAAATCTCTCCAAAAATTACCCCCTAAAAGTTTGATTTATTAGATAGATATATATAGCGTACGTCTTAATTTCAACCCTTCGACTATATATTTCTATTTGAAAATGTCATCTCATTTTACCTTGGGTTAATTATTCACTGCCCTTAGGATGGGACATGAGGGTTGCGTTCGTTGGAGGACCTAACCCAACACCTTAAAGCACGAGCTGAGGACAGTCACGCACCACCTGTCCGTGTCAAATTTAATTAAACTCTTCAACGCTTTGTTAATTAACAATTAGTTGCATTTATTACATTATTTTTTAAAACAAATATGCACACAAACTCACGAGCATGTCTGCGAGCTCCCTAAATAGTTAACCATATTGTGGGTTCAACCCACCACACCGGAAATGCCGTGGAACCAACTCGTGATTCGTGAAATCATGGGTGCTCTGAGTATTCTAAGCCGGTGCCAACATTGTTGGAGTAAACATCCGATGTGACGGAAAATATATTAATATATGTACGTAGTTATTACGCGCGTACACGGGTACGTTATAAAAATAGAACACGTACTCTTCCGTATTTTGCTAGTCTTGCCATGGGTCACGAGATACGTATTCATCTTTCGATCGTTCTTCGTCATCCAGTGACTTATAAAACTAATCATTGTAAAAATGCTACTTGTAATTTAATTACTGATACTTTTAAGGGTTATTGGATTTTAATAATCTGAACTTTTGTATATTGGCCGATATTAATCCCAACTTTAAAAATTGTCTGTGTCAATCCCAACTTGTAACTTATTTTCCAACAATGATCCTCCATTAAGATTAACTTAACACCGTTAAATTTTTTTCGAATTTTTGACCGAGGCTTTAGGGCTATTGATCGGGAGGACGATATGAGTCTATTCATGTAAAAATTACCTTGAGCCGACCCTCCAAATAACCAAACGACCTTCAATCGGGTCTATAAACCTAACGATGATTAAATCGCATGTTAAAATTTCTTCGTTTGGAGCATCGAGTCAAGTTAAGTTTTACATGGTTAGACTCGTATCGTCCTCCCGATCAAAAGCCCTAAAGCCTCGGTCAAAAATTCGAAAAAAGTTTAACGGTGTTAAGTTAATTTTAACGGAGGATCATTGTAAGAAAATAAGTTACAAGTTGGGATTGACGCAGGCAATTTTTGAAGTTGGGATTAATATCGGCCAATATACAAAAATTCGGATTATTAAAATCCAATAATCCTACTTTTAATTACCTAATTGACTAATTTATTATTAAGTTTTTTATTTAAAGATCATATGACCTCACATGTAGCCAGCGAGGTTAGGGATGAGCGTTTCTTACCCGAATATGAACCGATACCGGTACTGTACCTATAGATTCGGTACCGGTATTGGTACCTATTTTTATATACATTCGGTACCGTTATATTCGATATCGGTACCAATACATTAAATTTAACTAAAAGTATTTGTTCCGTACCTATACCTTACCAAATTAGTACCGTACCTGTGACATCTGCCCCAAACCCGAACCCGAAATGCCGACTCGAACCCGAGATTATCTATTTTTATTGTATTCGTATTCCTTTTCTCAAAAATGTAACGTACATTATTACAATGAAATAAACGCATTGATTCTACGTTATTCCCGCTTTATTTCAATAACCGTATTTACATCGCGAAATATTCACGCGTATCTAATAATTATTATCTATGACAATAAAACTCAAAATATGTATATAAATAAATATATATATAGCTCGTAAAATAAAATTGTGGAAATCGCTAAGCCAAAACGTCTCCAAGTCTCGAAATGACCTCGTAAAAGGTTAAACGAGCTAAAACTATAAAAACGTCACGTATATAATTATTACGTTTCAAATTAGTTTTAGTTAGTTAGTTAAAATACATATATAATTAACTTTGGGCTAAAACTGCCAATTTACAAACTATTAAAACTATCAATAAATAAATGAGCAAAACCAGAAACCTCAGGGGCTGATTTGTAAATTAAATATTTAAACCCAGTCCTTCCCCCCCCCCCCCCCCCCGTGTTTCCGGCGACAGCAACTCCGGCCAGAATGGCCGGAAAAACCCGCAACTCCGGCGAGTCTCAAAAACTCGTTTTTTAGCCCGTTTTAATTAACCAAACCTATCCAAAATCATCCTAACACCATTCTAAGTGTGTTTCGAACACCTAATTGACTTATAAACGTCTAAACATCAACCAATTTAGCGATTCAAAAATCGGTTCAAACACCCACTTTACCAAACGACTAAAAACGCATCTAATTTATGTCTTCATTCAATCCATTATGCCCGATCAGTGTCACAAATTCATTATCAACTGATTATTGAACCCAAACGATCCGAATTATCCAATCAATTGCTAACTTTCGTTTCCTAGTCAACTCTAAGCCAAACGACATCAAGCCATTTACCAAAACACAATTCACTCCAGTCGCACATTCCTCCACACTCGTTTTCACTTGCTGCAACTCCAATTTCTAACAAAAACATCACAAACTCAAGGTTGATCCTCAAGGCCGTCGTGTTTTGTTCTTCATCTTCTTCGTCTTAATCTGATCAAAACCAAGTAAGTTTTATATATCAAAATGATCACGATCCAGCGTAGATTAAAAGCCCTCTACCTATTTTGGATTTGATTCACTAGATTAAACGAATTGGTTGGATCTTGAATCTAGGGTTTGAATGTGAAATGGGTGGTGTTGGTTATAAAATGTTAAAACAATTAAAAGATCAATCTGATTAACAAAAGCGCGCCTGGTCCAGCGGATAGGGTGTTGGTTGTGGCGCGTGTGGTCGTGGGTTCGAGTCCCACATACCCATTTTATTTATTTTTACCATTTAAACCCCTTTACTTAAAAGTTATACGTATATTTCTCAAAATTGTGTACCAATATCATTTCAATTATAAAAACTAGAAATGGTTTATTATAAAAAAATATATATTTATATCTCGTACCTAAATCCCCAAATTGGACTTTAAAACCCTAAATCCCCAAATTATATTTTGAAACCCTAATTTTCAATTTATAATTTAAAACCCTAAAACCCCAAATCCAAAACCCTAGAATTTCTAAGTCTAGATTCTAGTTACTATATTATTTGTCTCGTTTCTAAATTAGGTTTTCCCGGTTAATTAGGTGGTTCTAATATCTGGGCGATCCTCGATCCTATTTAATATTTTCTTGCGTTGCTATACTATATCGGATTTGTATTTGAGGTGAGTAAACTCACTCCCCTTTTTCTATTTTACTATTTTGGGGCTGAAATACGTCTTTTACTATATTGCGTTTTCTATTCGTTTTCTAAAAGAGATCATACAAATATGTTAGTCTAGTTTGGCCGCTGGATGCAATCTTATGTGTTAGTTAAAAGTAGTTTTATTGCTTTGTAATCCCACCGGTACAATGTTAGCGCTAATGGTTTGACAAACCCACCTGCTTGTACAACATCGATAGGTGATTTAAACCCGGCCTTTCTAATTCCATGTTTACTATGTCGAGATGCTATGTTGCTATACTATGTTGCTATACTATGTTGCTATGCTATGATGCTATACTATGCCATGTCCCTAAATTGCTAAATGATGACTTATATATCGAGACGGTAAACGACGGTTATTAAAAGTCATCATTATTTATTACATGAGTGGTTCTCATGACAAATGGCTAGACGAGATACTATGGTTTCTATTGTGGTTGGTGTGCTATTCTATTCTAGGGGTCCTGGTCGAGTAATATTACAAAATTACTATACATATGGGATTGCGCAGCATATCTTGTTGATCTCGGATTTCAATACTATTACTATTCAATTGGGTTTTACTCACTAGCTTGTGTAGCTAACTTTATTTTCGCGTATTTCAGGTGGCGCGTGATTTTTGGCTTATTTCATTGCTATTCAAGACATAGGGACTTGGACCTAGAAATAATACTAAACTTGACTATTTCATTTAATGCTGTTATGAATTTGTCGTTTCGCATTTAAGACTTGGGTTTTGCCAAACTTATGACAAATATTATTAGACTTTAATAAAAGTAATACCATGTGCTTTGTTTACTACGGATATCCAATTCTATGACAGCCCGGTGTTTTCCGCCACCGGGCGGGGTGTCACAGTACCGATAGATTCGGTGCCGGTACCCACTTTTCCATGTTTTTGGTACCGGTATTTTCGGTATTGACATCGGTACAGTGGAACCGATCGGACCGGTTGAACCGGGTGGTCGAACAGGTGAATCGGGAGGGCCGACCGGGATTAGGTGTGTGTTTACATATTACTCCGATTAATAATTTGAAAATACGTTATAAACTCTTCCGGTTCTTAAATTTGGTCCAAATGGTTTGACCGGTCCAACCAGTGAACCGGTAATATGTCTAATTCGATGTCTGAACAAGTTCTGAAAACATTCATATATATTGTTAATTTTTTGTGAAATAATATAAATAATTGTGAACCAAGAAGTTTTTTAGGACAGTGAAATTTACATAGGACTTTCATACTTTAAAAAAGCTCCTTTATATTGTATTCGATAAAAGTGTTGGATGATAGCATTTAAAAAAGCTCCTTTATATTGTATTCGATAAAAGTGTTGGATGATAGCTCAGGATTCTTTAAGGCCTAAGGCTATTGTCTAAATTTAAACCGAAATGAGCCACCTTTGCTCACAACCATAAGTTGTGCTTAAGAAACCTAAAACAACACACCTTAGTTTAGTGGTGGATCTTGAACTTTTATAGTACAAAAGCTGAAAACCATATGATAGATAATTTGTTTTTACACGGGGCGAGATTAATATATATACAAATTTAAGGTATCGAGAGCAAAAATCAGTACTTCTGGCGAAAAACGTGCAGGGCCGTGTTACAACCCAAACAGTAGAACTCATCCAAAAGACTAATCTGATGGGAGAGGGATCAATTTGGGTTGTAAATCTCACATTAGTTGCCCATACAATCAATGTGGGACAAGTCTCATACCTTACAACAATTTCAGTCCATAACAGGCCGGCACTTAATCCCACCTCCAAAGAGGATGCATCCCTGTCCTAGTTTGTCTTCTTGTTAGAGGCATTTGATGATCGAAAGTTAGTGTCAATTTTTGGTGTTTGTTGTAGTAGTATCCGGTGGTTATCACTACGGCAATGACACCCAACAGGCACTAAGTTGATACCTCATACGCTATAATAGCGGCTTTTTAATGAGACAATGAGTAATGAACAACCTTAATTTTTTATTTTTATTTTTTGTTATTGTTTAATTTTTCCGTTTTCTCTTTTTATTTTCAAATACTTTTACACGCATGAACTAATAATTTGCCCTGTTTTAACTTTTGAGGTAAGATTGCCACTTTGGCAGGCATGCTTAGTAGCAGAGCAAGTCCTATTACATAGTTGAATGTTGACCGCGGGTAGAAAATGTTATATAATCTATTTTTTTAAGAAAACATGTACAATAGTAATTAGGAAGTTCCTAGATTGGATTTTTATATTAGTTAGATTATTTATGATATTCAACATCTATAAAAAACAAAAGGTTAGGAAAACAAGGACACATAAAAGTTATCGATAAAGAGAGACAAATCTTGTTAAAAAACTAAATAAGTTTTTTAATTAAACACTAAATAAAAATCGTTAAACATTGTGTGGTATATATCTTTATAATATAGCAAAACCAAAAAAGTTTATGTGACACCATTTTAAAGCTTCTGGCTTATGTGTCATCATTTGAGAGTTTATCTCATAATAATGATTTTTTTTATTTAAAATATATTATAATAAAACTAATTACATTTTTGATCCCCTAATATACCAAAAAAACTTATGTGACATCATTTTAAAGTTTCTGGCTTATGTGTCATCATTTGAGAGTTTATCTCATAATAATGATTTTTTTATTTAAAATATATTATAATAAAACTAATTACATTTTTGATCACCTAATATTTTGGAGAATTCTGAAAAATTTTTAAAGTATTTATACTTTTAACCCTCTACTACAAGAGGTGTATATGAGTCAGTTTATATTTGATAGAGTGAGAAAATGAAACTTATGGATAAAATTAATAATAATATACAATTAAAGACCTCAGTGTTTTATAAATATACATAACTTTTTTATATGGATTTAAAAAAAATAAACTACACCATAAAACTGAGCATTTTATTCTCTTTAATTTGAGTACAATATTGCTGTACTAAAAATTTAATTTTTAAAAATATATTTCGTGTTTCGGTTTACCACGGTTTTGTTTCAAAACTTATTGGAACGTTCATGAATATCTTTAAAAGCACCACTTGAATGTTATTTTTCCGAGCGTAGCGCGGGCACTAAACTAGTTATTATTATGTATTAATGTCCGTAAACATGTAGAAGATACGATGTTTATGTTACCAAATTTTAAAGCATGGGTACGTACGTGTCTTTTTCATGCTCAACATATGTTGTCTAAAGGAAATTTTGGATTTTAAAATTCTTCCGCTAGAGATCCATATTTTATTCAAAAAGTATCTGTTAAAAAAATTTTAATACCGTTAAGTTTTTTTTTTAATTTGAAACTAATGTTTTAAGGCTTTTGATCGAAAAGATGATACAAATGGATTAATGTAAAATTTACCTCGAACCGGTACTCCAAACGATGAAACTCTTTGACGATACGTTTTTACATCAATTGAAGCATCGTTTCATCATTTGAAGCACTCATTCGAGGTAACTTTACATCAATTAATTTGTATCCTCCTTCCGATTAAAAACCCTAAAACATTAGTTTTAAATTCAAAAAAACTTAACAGCGTTAAGTTTTTTTGTGATGTGGCTCTTTAAAGAAAATATGTTTGAAAGTTGAAATATCTAGTAAAATTTTCTCAGTTATGATTTTTTCAACCAATATGTGAAAGTTAAAATTTTTAAAATCCATTTTTCCTTTTACAAAGACTCGTTTCTTTATCTTTTTATTTTGCCTTTATGTCACATCTTATAAATTCATACCGGAGGGTTCACAAGATGTTTGGCTGAGTTGTTAAAATTGTGTTTGCTACGTTAATGTCAACAACGTAACATGTGAAACGAAACTACAGTTGTGTCACGTCGCATGTGGACAGTCGACGTTACTCATTAATGTCATACTAATGTCACAAATGTGTCCGCATCGCGCACAATGGATCTCAAAACTAGTTATTTTTAAAAGTTTAACTGTGCTAATTGATAATTAATAACTTTAGACCATCCGTAGCAGGTGTTTTACCTTTTGAAAACGCTCAAAAACACCCCAAAACCATGGCCGATGAGTTTTCATAGTCCAAAACGTGTCTAGGCGTTTTATAGGAAATGCCCGTGAATATATATTATTACCAAATACTAAGGTGAAACAATAAGTTTTTTAAGACTTTTAGGGCTCATCAGTACACGTACTCATAAATAGTCAAATTCATCACATATAAAGCTGGAACCAGGACATGATTTTAGTAATTCAATTTATGATCCACTAACGATAATATTAATACTCATAAGAGCTTTAACTTTTAAAACGTACGACTTTAAAATTTTTGTTTTTATTAGTTATTACTAGTGATAATCTCGGTAGTATAGATTTCTTTTTCTTGGTAACAATAACAAAAATTAAAAGTATAATTGGCTAAACTATTAGTATACATTATTATTGACTAATTATGAATCATAATTTTTTTTTGAACGGCGACTTTCAACTTTTGTAACCACTTGGTCGCATCCCCCGCAATGAGGAACCCACCACCCCACTCCGGTCAATATGTTGTCTTAACCGGGCCCACTTGACATCGGAATTTGGCTAGGCGTTCAACCGGGAAAACCAATGGGGTTTTTCTTGGAAAATCTCACAGGCAGGGAGGTTAGAACCCTGGACCACCACTGTAAAACCGGGTGTCCTCAACCAGCTAGGCTGGAATCATTAGACTATGAATCATAATTTAAATTCTTTTTTTCTTTCCTTAAATCTTATATTATGATTACATTTTTGTACAAGATAAACGGACAACAAATTATGTTTTTAACCCTTTTTCAATAACAAAATCTAGTTTAAAAAAAAACTACATTTATAGATATTCGGTTCATAATATTACCGTCCATGATCCTGCGAGTATCCTACAATTAAAGTTTGGGATCGTACAAAAAAGCTCTCACTTTAGAAGCTAAATGAGTATGTGGCATGCATGTCGCTTTGCACGAGATTTTTGGTCATATATATGCATAATTAAATGTGAACACGTACATTAAATGTGAATAAATTTTTCATTTTTCGAAAAAGGTCATCTACCTAACTACCCGTTCGCCTTTATAACTTGTAAATGTTTTCGGTATTGCACCAACTTGACACCGGCCACCAATGTCATCACATAAAAAGGAGTTCGTTGATCTCCGATCACCTCTCCTTCCACCTGCCGAAACACGCACCACTACGGCTGATGCACAACCGCCACCCGAAATGCTCTCCATCGACCAAATGCTAACCAAATATTGTGGTGAGTTTGGGTTTTGGCAATTCAAGCATTTTGTTCTCACTTGCATGGCATGGGTGCTTGATGCCATACACACAATGGTTATGGTTTTTGCTGACCGTCAACCTAGTTGGACATGCGAACCTGGTTCTGGATGCGTATGGGATTCGGAAAAGAGTTTTTGCGAGCTTCAGCCGGAATCGTGGCGATGGGACAATAACGAAGGGTGGTCAACCGTGGCTGAGTGGGGACTAGTGTGTGGACAAAAGTACAAAGTTGGTTTGGTCCAGGCTTTCTTCTTTGGTGGTTGCATGATAGGTAACACACAATAATTCAACACCACCCCCCACCCCCCACCCCACCAACACACACACAAAAGTTATAATAATCGGCTATCATTGTCATTAAGATCATGTCTAGCAGATGGAGTCCCATATGATTATATATAGCGCCCGAGGAGTTGGGCACTACACACCACACCCTCTTTTTTGTATAGCTCTGAGAGTGGGGGTAGGGGAGACCTAGCCTCTGCTCATACTTGGTTTGAATTGAAAGCGAGCTGCTTGGTTCGGTTTAAATTTAAGGAAACGAGCGAAAAGATGTTGGTCGATTTCTATTCAACATAAAATTTAGTATAAAGATTTCAAATTTAAACATCACTTTCGTCACTTGTCAATCATTCAAGATACATAATAAGCTCAACAAATATAAAAAAAAACGCAAATTAAGTTCCATAAATGATAATATAAATTGTTTCATTCAAACATTAAAGAAAACATCTTAAAATCTCATGCATCCTTCAATTCTCATACACTTTAAATAACATGTTACACACCATTTTTATACACAATTAACAAAATAGAACTATAATGTTTTTATTTACCGATTAAGTGTTTTAGTTAGGTAAAATAAATGTTTTGGTCTTTGGACCAAAATGTAAGGGTAAATTTTAATGACCAATGATCTTAATTTGGGCCGATAAACATAACTTAGTAATTCTCCACCAAAATAACAAACACACACATATATCTAACTTAAAAATACTCGAGCCAAACCAATCTGAGTGGACCTTTGCTTGTTTTTTGGCTCGTTTGCAAACTAAACCGAGTCGAACCACTCGTTTACAATCGAGCGGAAAAACGAATAAGCAATTTCCGAGTGAGCAACGAACGATTTGAACAACTCTAGGTAGGGCGCTATAGGCCATTTTCACTAGCAATATAACACCTTATACGCATTGTTTATAAGAGTTAATTTATGCGAGCCGAAAGTGTTACTTTTTTACGACAAATTTCAGTAAGCACGCAGTAAAAGCCAACAAAACCTAGATTTTACAAACTAAGAAGGATTACAAGGAAAAATTACACAAGTTTATCCATGTTATGTTTTTGAAGGACGGGCCTATTTCTAGTTTTATTTATATTTTGTATGTATAAAACAATAGTGTATTTGTCTTTTGGATGAAACAGTTTGCTTTTATATATAATTTCATAGTGTATGTATGCAACAATTTCCCCTCTTTGAAAAATCCAAAAAATCATATCAAAACACACCATTTTACCTATATAATTTCATAGTGTATCTCCACTCATACAGGGGCGGAATTAGAAGGGGGTCAGGAGGGTCCGATGACCCTCCGGTCCGGTGAAGTTTTCTTAACGTCGATATTCATCATTCTGTGTATTTTTATACTTTGACCCCCTGTAGATTGTTAATGAGAGAATAATTGAAGTGAAAAGTAGAAGAAGAAAAATTAAAATGGTGTTCATTTGATTTTTTTCCGGTTAGACTGTGAGTTGCAGAAAATGGAAGAATTCAATCTGAAGAAGATGAGTTAGAAGGGCCTTTTTGTAATTTAGGGTTTTCATTAAATAATGATTTTCAAAGCTACTTTAAATTTAAAAAGTTTACTGACAATTTTATTCTAATTTTCAATTAACAAAATAATTTGGGAAATATGAAAGTCAAGATATTATTCACCCGTTGATTCCGTATTTACAACAACAATTTTTTTTTAAGTTTTTGTTTTTTCATTCTGTACTTGTTCTTATTTTATGTATTTAACTTACCTACATTTTATTCATTTATTCTTTAACTAGGTTAATACCTGTGTACTACAGGAATTTTAGTTTTATAGGTTTTAACTCAATTTACATATCCAATTTATTTTTAAAATATCTCTTATTAAATCGATTTGGATATTTACAAATATATTCATATAAAAAATCATATGTTACAATAAAGGATGTGATTTATAATAGTTGGTAAATTTTTATTGGAATATATCGGGTTAGGAGATAATTCATGATAATTGTAAATTTTTTTATTTGAACATATCGAGTTATGAGATAATTAATGATAACTGGTAAAACTTTAATTTGAACATATCAGGTTAGGATAAATCATAATAATTGAACATATCAAGTTAGGAGATAATTCATGATACTTGGTACATATCGGGTTAATAATAGATCATGATAATTGGTAAATTTTGTATTTGAACATATCGAGTTAGGAGATAATTGATGATAATTTATGAAGTTTTAATTTAAACATATCGGGTTATTTCGAATATGGAGCATACCATGACCCGTCTAAAAATTCTCCATCAAATTAATTAGAACATGACACCTAAGCAAAATCCTATGTGGAGTAGTTAAAATGGTGATATGTGGATGTGTTACTCAATTATTAGAATAGGTAGATTTATTTAATTATTAGGTTTAATACTAATATGTGCAGGTTAAATAACATTATTTATAAAGAAATTATAACAAATAAGAATTTAGCTCCTTCAACTCATAAGTTCCACTTAATTTTCTCTCTTAAATTTCAATTATAGAACAAACATTCTCTCTTCAAAAAATATGATCCTTTAAAACCTTGATTTATTAGATAGATTTTGGATGAACAAATATATTAATATTGAAAAATAAAATAATATATATGTGTGTGTGTAAATACCGACCCTCCAATAAAAAGTTTCTGGTTTCGCCACTGCACTCATATATGAGGGGAAAAATTGAGGAAAGATCCGGACCATCTCTGGCATGTAAAACACTTCATCTCATGTGTCCCGATCGATGTGTTTGAATTTTCTTTATTTTGTGATACATACTGTGTAATTATTTTTCGTAGCTAGTGAAGTTTTATGATAGATTAATAATTTTTATCGATCTCCACTCATAAATGGTTGTTCTAATTTTGCAGGAGCTGGAATATTTGGGCATTTATCTGATTCAAGATTAGGAAGAAAAGGATCACTCATGATTGTATGCATATTGAACATCACATTCGGCCTATTAACATCCATCTCCCCTGATTACTGGACCTATGTCGCCATTCGTCTACTCACCGGTTTCAGCAATGGCGGGATCGGTGTTTGCGCCTTTGTGCTCGCCATGGAACCCATAGGACCCTCGAAGCGTGGCATTGCCGGCATGTCCACCTTCTACTTTTTCTCAATTGGGATAGCTCTTCTCTCGGGCATAGCTTACATGTTTCAATCGTGGCGATTTTTGTACGTTGCTTCTTCCATACCCTCTATCATCTTTCTTGTTTTCATGCTCCCTTTTATCTCCGAGTCCCCTCGTTGGTACCTCATTCGAGGTCAAACCAATGAAGCCATGAAGATCATGCACAATATAGCCAAATCAAATGGAAGACACCTCCCGGAAAATGTTTGTATTGTCCTAGACAAAGAACCCAAGAGTTGTGACGATCACAAGAGTATAGAAATCGGAACAAATGAAATTGTCAAAGGATCAGTAATAGACATGATGAGGTTACCATTAACGAGGACACGTTTGTTTCTTCTTATGGGAATCAACTTTGCAAGCTCAATAGTGTACTATGGACTAAACTTGAACGCTAAAAATCTTAAAACCAACATCTATCTCAGTGTGCTACTCAATTCCGCAGCAGAGATGCCAGCGTATCTTTTAACTGCAATCTTAATAGAAAGGTTTGGGAGGAAGCCGTTAGGAGTTGGAACACAATGGTTTAGCGCGATCTTTTGCCTTATAGGCAGCTTGATTGGAAGCTATGGGAAATGGAAAGGAATGAGTATGTTATGTGGAGTTTTGGGGATATTTGGGATGGCTGGGTTCTATAACTTGTTATACGTATACGCGATGGAGTTGTTTCCAACAGTGGTTAGAAGCATGGCGATTGGATGTGCAAGGCAAATGGGGCAAATAGGAGCCATTTTAGTACCTTTTGTGGTAGTTACCAACGCTAGTGTTTCATTTATGGTGTTTGGGATATGTGGAATTGTGGGTGGTATTTTGATTTTTTTTCTGCCAGAAACACTGAATATGCCGTTATATGACACTATGAATGGAATGAAGGATGTGTCAAACATGTTCTAGAACAAGAAATGTTTGTTTCATATACTATATATATGTTTATGGCCAAAAAGTATGTTTTAAATGTTTGAATGCATCTTGATTCAATTCCTTGAAGGGTACTTATGATCTTAAACTTATCAAAAGTGGTAACAAAAATATGCATTTTGTTAAGGTTTTCTGTTTGATATCAAATCTATCATTGCTTCTTGAAAATATCATACGGGTTATGAATTAGTTATATGTTTATATGCATGTTTTGATCTAGTTTTAATAAGGATGAATTGTTATAGCTTTAAGTTGTTTCACTTTATATTCATTTTCCATCCTTGATGTATTTAACGTGTTGATTGAGGAACTAACGTTAGAGATTAAACGAGTTAGATGATGTAGGTAGAGGTGCACAAATCGGTTTTTTTGAAGAACCGGTTCCAGTTCTAGAACCGGTTCCGGTTCATGTTGACGATAAAGGAACCGGTTCTTACAAGAATCGGTTCGGTTCTAGAACCGGTTTTTAGTGAAAAAACTAGAACCTAGTGACCGGTTCCGGTTCCTAAAGAACCGGTTTAGGAACCGGTTCCGGTTCTCAAAGAACCGGTTCCGGTTCCTAAAAAACCGGTTCGGGTTCTTAAAAAAAACGGTTTCTTTCAATGACATGGGCCGAAACGTTAGGTTGCTGCAAATCTTCACTCTTCATTGGGCTTTCATTTAGAGTTTATCGTCATAAATTAGTTATATTATTTTTAACTAAATAAGTAGTAACATTAAAAACTTTAAGTATTACAAGATATATAACTTTTAAAACATTAAATAAGTAACAACACTAAAACATACCGTTTTTTCAGGAACCGGTTCTTCCAGGAACCGGTTTTTCCAAGAACCGGTTTTTTTAGGAACCGGTTCCGGTTCTTTTGGAACCTATAATTTGTAAAAAATAGTAGAACCTATTCAGAACCTACGGTTCGGTTCGGTTCCGGTTCGGTTCTACAAGAACCGGTTCTTCTAAGAACCGGTTTTCGATTATTTGATCGGTTCCGGTTTCGGTTCCGGTTTTTTTGTGCACCTCTAGATGTAGGAGTTCAGGCTCAATTTAATTCTAATATTATTTGGGATTGTTATATAATTCATAACCTTGGTCCTTGGTTATGTTAGTGGGCTATTGGTTTAATTAATCAAGTTGGGCCATAACAAAGTTTTTGGGTTTATATACCTGGCCGGTGATGAGAACTTTGGCTCTCCGACAATTTTGACTCCATATACGAACACATATTTATCAAGAACATTCACATATTGATGATACATGAACCATCAAGAACATTCACATATTCATCAAACTTGATTCTATGGGGTAGTCACCGTCTAACCCGCGAAATAGGTTTATCCGGTAGTTTCAAACGATTCAGAGATTGATCTATACAAATTTTTTGTTAAGATTTCATATTGAATGCAAGTCTCAGGATGTTAATTGGTTGTTCAATTATCTTGTTGTAGACCACATACTCAAAAGTGATAAACCTATTAGACCGTATGTATCGGTGTGTTTTCCTCACATATAACCCTGATAACGCCCGGTGCACCACCCCAGGGACATTATGGGTCAAAAGAATTCAAGAGGCGTGATGAGCATAATGCTCAAAAGTTGAAGGTTTTGAGATTTTGACCATTGTGAAAGGATAAAACAATAAATTTCAAAAATAAATATTGTTAGCTATTTATTCTTTATTTAAATCATAATCTTTCAACTCACATTTTATAAAAACACACTCTTTTACAATTACCCGTTTATAATATTCTATCAATTTCATCTTTTAAACTTCAAAGAAATTCATGAACCATCACAATCCAGTTGCGTGGACACCCGAAGATGAAAAAGAATTGACTATTACTTGGAGATTAGTAAGAATGGTTGACCATACTCCGAGAGAGCCCGACGTCACCGACCTCTAAATTGCCCGCATCAGCAACTTGTGAACGAAGGCTTTGGCTGATTTTGAGTACCAGTGTCACTTTCACTTTTGTTCCGGCCTGGTCGAATCTGAAACAAAATAATCGATGGAATTTGTTTTCATAAACTATCTTAATTCATAATGTTTAATCTTTCTGTATTTGTAATGATCTATGTGTTTTTTTCATATTGTTATGATATTATTATAAGTTGAATGAAATTAATACTATTAAAAGTTTATTTTTAGTATTAGTATTAAAAATGAAAAAAAATAATTATACAATGATAATGAGGGGTTTTACGATTACATATTATTTTTATCATAAAACCCTTTGGTGACATAACGTACACATGTCACATAAGGAGTTTATGACAAGATGATAACATAAAAAGGCATTTAGATATGCAACTAAGTGATTCATGTTAATCATGTATGTTTTTAATTAATTAAGTCTATTTATAACTGGGAATACATAAATTATTTGTTCGTTTGGTCCGTTTTACAACATGAAATATGGTTATCGATGCGACGAACATGAATTACAGTTACTGCAATCTTTATCAATTATGACACTACGTCAGAAAATTTTAAACTTACAACAATAATTTGTCATTAGCGAAATCATATAATGTTATTGAAGTTAAATTTCGAAAATCAATTTCGGTTCTTTTCTTACATCAACGATTAACTTTTATTATTAAAAAAAAGAAAGAAAGATAGGCAATAGCCAGCACAAGCAAATTACAAGAAAAGAAACCACTTAACAAAAACAAAACATAATGGAAAGAAAAATTCTAGTTTAGAAACTCCCAAAAATGGATCTAAGCATCACATCTCCCAAACAACGTGAACCTTTGCAATAATTGAAATCACATGTTGACCATAAATATTTATTTACGGCCAGGCTATTTACACCGGCAATTTTTTACAAAAAACCGTCAACTACGCCGCGTATAGAACTATACGCTGCGTATAAGACCGAATGCCGCCAGACATAATAAGACAAAAAGAGACATACGCGGCGTAGTATGCTCTACGCGGCGTTTTGATTGTATTTTTTATTTAATTACTTTTAAATTTTTTAAAAAGGTTTGTGATTGTTAAATTCAAGCGTCGTATTCATCGGTTTTTTGTTAAATTCACGCCGTGTAAATAGGAAAAAAGTTATAAAAAAAAGGTTTATTATTGTTATTACATATTTTGCCACCACCGCAGAAACGAAATTACATTTAATATAAAATGAGTCAACTTCAACCACACTACATAAAATGTAAATAAATACATAAGTTTTATATGATAACCAATACCAATCTATATAAATTGTCGATAAATACATATTTTTAATATTATTACAAGTTATTTTGACCTAGTGAAACGTCTCGGATGTGCCCATTAGCGGAGTACTTGCCGGTGGGTGCAAGCGAAGTAACAACTGAAGTATACTCACACTTCGTCTTTAGGTTTGATTTAGATAACCCGTTCTGCTAGATTCGAAATGGTCCATGCATGGTAGGCATCGATTTGTACCATTCCGGGACATGGTAGGGTTAACTATGCTGAATGATCTCCAAGTCCATAAAGCTTCCACTTCATATTTAGGTTTGAAACTTGGAGATTGACCTAGTGAAATCTCTCCGGTATAATAATACCTGCTTGTTTGGTTTAAGTCATCGTAAGTAGTTGTGAAAGAAGGTGGAGGTGGCGGTGGTTCTCCATCTTTCAACTACATCTTTCAGTGTACATCTTTCGATGTTTACCAAACCAAGCTGCTAGATATGAACCGCGTGTTAAACACATTAATTCAGATAGCATTGCTAGTTCTGTACTGGTGGGGTTGACTATGTTAAAGAAATAAATCTTTTGACCTGGTGAAATGTCTCCGGTTTATTATATGCATGAATATTTATAACTTTAACACCGGTGTTACAAATAACAGATGTCTCTGTTTTTATATTATAAACCATAAAACGTGAATAAAAATATAATTTTGCAGTTAATTACAAATTATTAGACCTACGAAATGTCTCCTGTTTCAATACTCAGTTTTATCTTAAACGAGTATGGAAACAGGAGACATTTCACTAGGTCAAATAATTTGTAAATACTCCAAAATTATATTATTTTTCACTATTTATGGTTTATAATGAAAAAGAGGAGCCATCTGTAATTTGTAACACCGGTGATATAGTTATATAAATCATGCAAAACCATTAAAAATTAACATATGTTTTATATTTATTACTTCTCATGGGATATCACAATCAGAAATCATAACCCCGGTTTCATAAGTCATCCTTTTATTAGGAGACGGATGATACCGGAGCTATGATATTGCGTTATACCATGAGAAGTAATAAATACAATACTTACGTTAATTTGTAATGGTTTGATAAGTTGGGATGGTGTAAAAAAACGATTGTGGATTGAAAATTGGG
Organism: Tagetes erecta; assembly: GCA_030867185.1. Classification (NCBI taxonomy): domain Eukaryota; kingdom Viridiplantae; phylum Streptophyta; class Magnoliopsida; order Asterales; family Asteraceae; genus Tagetes; species Tagetes erecta. Next base: position 52,721,638 of record CM061486.1, on the reverse strand, counting down.
ATGGTGAATTGTGAAGTGAGTGTGGAAGTGTTTGTGGGTTGTGTTTGTGGTCGACTGGTATGGTTGTTATGTAGTGGATGTTTTATAAAAGTTATGTGCCGCGTATAGTACAATGTGCGGCGTTTTATAAAAGTAATGTGCCGCGTATAGTGCTATGTGTCACGTATAAGGCGCTTGTCACGAGATATTTCTGACAAAGTACCTTATACGCCGCGTTGAGGCTTATACGCCGCGTATAAGGTACTTTGTCAGAAATATCTCGTGACAAGCGCCTTATACGTGACACATAGCACTATACGCGGCACATCACTTGTTTTTAATTAAAAATATTTAAAAAAATTGAAATTTCTATAAATTTTTAAAAACGTTTTAAATTGTTAATATCTTATAATAACAAAAAATTTAATAATATAACAAAACATTTACAAACAAAACACATCACAAAAACATAATAAAAATTCATCATATATATACATTAAGTGTTTCAACAAAAATACATTAAGTTTTAATAAACAAAAAGTAAAAATATCTATGATCCCCCCTGATCATCATCCGTCCGCCGTCTGGTACGCCGCGTCCCGGTGGGGTCGTCATATCCATCAGGGTAAGTAAACGGCTCTACCGACCCCTCATGAACTCTGATACGGTCACGAACAATCCAGTCGAGAAGGTACTCTATCCTCTGAATCCGTTGCTCCACAGACACTGGCAACCGAACCGCCTGATAAACAACAGGGACATGCTGAGGCGGATGATCCGGCTCTTGCGCGATCTCGTCCTCGTCGGATAACTGCTCTGCATGCGGATTAATCGGCTCGTCATCCACCTGCACCTCCTCATGTTGTATCGGCGGCGGCTCTACCAACGGAACCGGGACGTAACGCTCCTGCCCGCCCCTGCGAATCAACACCTGTAAATCAGGTTGGTTCCCCCGCTTAATGCGGAGAACCATCCCCATCGATCGTACCGAGGCAATCTCCACCCTTTTGGGTTGGACAGAAGCGAGCCCTAGCGCTGTCAGGTGACCAACATAGCCCAGATTATGAGCGACCTGTGTAACAAATGAACCGCCCATCAGAGACCCCCGCCCCTGCCGAGATACGTACCCGATAACGTAGTCGGCAAAACAACGGGCGAGGTTGCAGTGCCTGCCTGACAGGAGGCACCGCAAGTAAAACACGTCGCGCAGAGTACAGTGATCTGTACCCTGGCGACGTCCATGGATGGTACCCGCGATCAGCCTGTGCAGATATCTGTACATGGGATCGCGGATGGCAGTGGCTTTGGTGTAGGCATCCTGGTGACGCCCGTCACCAATCGCCGTCCACCACAGCTGTAACACGTCCTTGGCGGTTTTATGTACCGCCTCGGTGTACAGGGGCTGTCGCGTCTCGGCTTCGGTGTATAACCCGATAGCGACAGCAAACTGCTCCATGGAGAAAAAGTGGTCAATACCAAAAAGACGGAAATAGATCTCCGCCTGAGTAGTATCCGATCCCTGATAAATCGGATACTCAGGGGTATCTCCCGAACATGGCCTGAAATAAAAATTTAAATAAATAATTAGAATTTTAAACTAATAAACTAAAAAAACAAAATAAATAAACCAATGAGCAAATGAGTAAATACCTGCACGTAAACGTACAGTAAAACTCTAATGTCAGTTCCCTGTAAGCAGGGAAGTTCATCTCAAACAACCGTGACCACGGAGTATTTACACCAACTCTAATGTCAGTTCCCTCTTTGGACTCTGGCTCGAAATCAAGTTTTCTCCAGAAGGGGTCTATCGAATGTAGTTGAATAGACTTGACTGTAAAATAAAAATATCTATTAGTAAATCAATCAAATAATAAGCATAAATTTTCAAAACCAAGAGTTACCACCTGTACGGTTGTGTTGCTCTATGCTACAAGCACACGTCAAACCCATTGAGGTCTGCAACTGATGTCCACATGTAGAACCCGATTTAATCATCTTTTCTGACTTTTTATGTTCGGCTTCAAGAATATTAAGAGCATCAATGGATATGTTACGTAATAAATTTTTAAAAAGTTTCAATTTATGATGCTTCATAATTTTTATGGTGGACACCTCAAATGATTTCCTAATCTCAACCTCCTGTTTCCTTACAACCTTAAGAACATACCCTGCAATCGTCTCAAACGAATTATTAGACCCGTGCAGGTATCTCTTAATGTCTGCGTGTTGGCTCTCAACTCTGTTTGTTGTATGTTGACCAAAATTGAGACGGTCAGAACTCCAACACGTAACAAACGTTTCCTTGTAAGGATTCAACCAGTTATCCCTGATATACAACCATACCCCTGAAAAACAAACAAACAAATACATTAATAACAGACAAACATAGTTATTAAGAGGTAAATTAAATAATATAACATACCGCGCCTCTCTATCGAGCTTAAATATTCTTCCATTTTCCCACAGTTATAGTTGTAATCCTCGATCGTGCCAGACGAGCACAGTTTCGTCCAGCTATAACTGAAGTTGTCCCATACTTCATCTTTGAATAGAAATTTCCATTTTTTGGAAATGTTCTGTTGAATGTGCCACCGACACAGGTTTTTGGTGGCTTTAGGGAATACGGTCTTACATGCGTTCATCAGGGCTAGATCCCTGTCGGTAACGATCACACGTGGCTGAATGCAGTCTTTTATGACATTTTTTAGCTGTTGAAGGACCCATGTGAAATCAGCCTCTCGTTCCCTAGAAATGAACGCGTGAGCGATACAGAACGACTTCAGCGTCGAAGTCATACCAACAAACTGTAAAAAAGGCCATCCATACATGTTTGTTTTATATGTTGCATCAATTAACAACACGTGAGGGAAGGCACGCCACATTTTATACGAGGTGGAATGAATAAAAAAGACTTGTTTCGTCCGTTTACTTTTTCCGTCTTCGAATGTTTGAAACAAGAACCCATTTGAATCAAGAAAATTTTCAAATGCCTGCATCGGGGTCTTGCCAATTTTTTCTTTATCTTTTAAAGACCGGACGTAATTATTTATGTCTTTTAGCACGCATAAGATTTCAGGAAACTGATCTCGTAAAACATCCAAAATCTGTACCGGCCGCATGCCCTGACGGTGTAACCGCGCAGCAACGTCTTTTTGCTCGTCATCCAGCCTTCTAAGATACGGGTGCCCCTCCTTAAATACAATAGGGCGGTGGTTGTGAGCCTGGTTTTCTACAATTAACTTCCACCTATCACTTCCCCTATCGTATCTCCCTAAAAGTTTAAACGGACAGTTAGTTTTCGCACTTCCCGTCCGCCTAACTGTGGCCTGGCTTTTGTATTCCCCGCCACGACTGCATCTAAGATCAACAGCGCCGTTTCTTGACCGATCAACCACAATAACACACCCATGATCCTCTCCTCTCTTTTTGACCCATTCCTCTAATTCGGTTCGAGAAGAGAAATACTAAATAAAATATAAAGTCAAAGTGAATAATAATATAATTATCTAGTTATAACTTAAACATGTAATATATCATTAATACGTACGTTGTCTGTTACATACGAAACGCTCGCCTCGCGTATGTAATCATCGTCAGACTTCTCGTCATCGGTTTCATTGTTTTCATCGTTGTTTTCCTCTTTGTCCTCGAATGTATTTCGAACGTTGTCTGTTCCGTAGTTGAAATCGTACGAGACAAAATACGGGTCTTCTACAGGATTGTGGTAAGATGGCCCACTCTCGTGAAAATAATATTCCTAAATCAACATGACAGTTAAATATACGAATAACGACATATATTTAAAGAAAAATAATATCTTTTACCGGTTGTTCGTGAAATTCCCGTGTCGGAGTATCGTTCAAATCAAACGTCGGTTTTATCTCTTCCTCGTTTACGTCTTGAAACGTTGGTTGTTTTCCGAAATTTTGACTCAATGCCGGTTGTTCGAAAAATTCCGGTGTCGGCATCTCGTTCAAATTAAACGTTGGTTCTTCATCCTCCGGCGGATCAAAAAAATTCCACCAAGACATTTTTTGTATGTTTGTGTGAACACACGTATCGTGAAATTATATTTGTGAATGTGAAATTGTGCTTGTGAATGTGAATTTGAGTTTCTGAAGAGTAAGATGTCTTGGATCGTTTAAGTAATAATTCAGAAGAGTTAAATACGCCGCGTATAGACCTATACGCGGCGTATAGGTCTGAACCTCGTACGAAAATAACCTGCCGCAGGTCATTCCTTCTGTACCTCGTACCCATCCGCCGCGTATAGGGCTATACGCAGCGGATAGGGTGGTTTTGTCGTATTATGTTTGTACGTTATCCGCGGCGTATAGGTGTATACGCGGCGGATAACGTACAAACATAATACGACAAAACCACCCTATCCGCTGCGTATAGCACTATACGCGGCGGATAAGGTGGTTTTTTGTTAAAATGCCACCGGTGTAAATAGCACATCCCTTTATTTATTGTCATGTGATTAGACATTTAAAATGCCTTTAATATGTTTTGAAGTTAAAATGCCATAATGCATGTGTGATCATGTACTATATGCTAATCTCATGAATTGATCGATATCAAGTGATTTTTTATTGGATCACTATGAAACTTACGGTGTCTCACGTCCGGTCATACAATAACTTTCAAGTGATTAAGGACACATTTACGAACTTTACGACCAACATTGAATATTGTTGTGAACCTATACGACGGTGAAACTGACAATGTTCATTAAGTGTTTAAAGAGAAATTTATGAAGTTGGATAGGTTCGGTTATATATGGTAACATGAATATTGAGACCAATAGCACATATTTTAGTAGCTGAAATTGGTAGCGTTAATATCAAATAGTTTAGATTATTTAAATTAAAAAGGCATAAACCAAAGCGGTTGAACTAAAGATTCAAACCCGAGTTTCAAGTTGAAGGACCACACTCTCAGCTCTTAACAATTTAGTCTAGTGGAACTTATAAAGGTTTTGCAATCAAAATGTACATCTATAGGTAAAGTCATGATTAAAAAAAATTACACCGGCATTATAAAATGAGTTATTGAGTTGTTATATATATAATTAATACAACGTAAATATATATGGCTAATGCATAGTTGGACCGGTGTTGGTTAAGCTGATGCCTGAGACATTGCGCCATTGCATATATCCAATTAAATTAATAGTATTTCCTATTATATTGTGGTTGATATTTAATTGCTTATCATAAATCAAGTGAAGATACCATTAATTTGTTAAACAAAGTTAACACTATTCTCTTAGACTAGATGTAAAGGTTAATGTTTCTAAAAGACATTTTCCATCAAGTGAACGGTGACTAGTCCAGGGCTATCATACCAAAAAAATGACGTAATGAGATAATGCCCCTAAATCATTATCAAGAGAGAGAAGTGAGAGAAAGTGTGTGAGAGAAGTGAGAAAGAAAGAGATGGGTGGAGGCGTTATCATGGAAACGCCGAAGCCCATTTTGCTCATAAAGCCCACGCGTAGTGGTGTGCGGGTCGTTATGAGGCGCTATGGGGCGTTATGTGACGTTTTCACATGGGCATAACACCCACTACATAGAGCCTCAAAGATAAAAATGATAACAAAGTCAAATTAAGAGGGTTAAAAGTGTAAATATGTCAAGTAGATCAAGTAAGGGGGCAAAGTTGTGTATTGGCTTAGTCAACAGTGATTAAAATGATAATAAGTCAAATTCGGGGATCAAAATCGTTAATATGTCAAACTTAAAAATAAAAAGTGGTCGCCGAATAAGGCGGTGACACGTGGTCGGAGTCGCTGACCTTACACTTTACCATTATATACAATTAGGTTCTAGACCTGACGACGCGATAAGATGACTGGGTCTTAGTTGATACGTATTCATCGTCGACACATGTACGTACGTTTAGAGGTAGAGTCGTTTTTTCAACTTCGTTACATGAATTAAGAACGTTTTCGACTTTGGCATGTGTTGTACGTTGCGGCGGCAAAGCAGTTTTAGCCAAGCCACGTGATGCAGAGACCATGAATTTTAGTTGACACGTTTTTAACTTTGTACGTTGCGACGATAGCATCACATTTATAGCTTCATCATACACGTTACGTTCTTGTCTAAAACATCATTAGGCATATATAAAACATAGTATTATGTCACGGATTATAGTTTTGTAAAAACATTTTAAATAATGTAATAAAAAACAAAAGAATAACAAAACTTTGACAAAGAAGATAAAAAGTAAACGTGAATTTGAAAAGACAATAAACAAATTAAAGAAATGCTAACCGACTTTCTAAAATAGATTTAAAGGAAATAAGACACGAAGTCGAGGACTCACATTTCATCGAATTTCAGTCTTTCATAATAAAAGAAGATTTTCATAAGTTCATGGTGAAGACGGATCATTCTGATGTGGACTAATATCCAACGTATTAGGTCAACTCTTGAGATGTGATAGTCTTATTTTTATTCATATTACGTTCTAGAACTCTTCATCTGAATTCATCTTTCTATTATATCTGAAATTTATGATTACTTGATAAAATTTCGTACCATATACATTTGTGCTTAGAAATTCCTAGTAAAATTTTGTGTATTGTTAAAATTATTGTTTTGGTTTAGAATAAGAAATCATGTATGAAACATCACCACAAAATAAGAAGGATACGATTATAATACATAGATTGCACGTTTTTGTAATACTTATTAAAACTAAACGTTTTCTTTACAAAATTTCAAATACATGAAGGAACGTTGCTAATATTTCTATCTTGTTATTATACGTGGTATTAAACTGCGCGTAGTGACAAACTAAACCAAAAAATACCTAACGTGCTAGAAACTTTATTAAAAATGAAAACTTTCAAGTAAACATGCCTAAAAAACACATGAAAAAGCTGAAGGGACGTATTCTAAAAATTTTGAGGGGTTATAATTTAACATTTAAAACTTACTTTATTTAAGTTTTTGGATAATTTACAAGTTCATGAATAATCACATCAATGAACTTTATGCAATAATTAATCGAAAAAGACGGGAAATGACATGTATGGAGATCACTTCTTTCATTTTTTGTAGCTTTTCTTTTCCAGGGTAGCTACAAAAAAGTAAAATTGATCGACCAGGGTAGAAAAAGTTCTCTAGATATATGTCCATCACCAATTTAACTATATGTTTTTTCAAAAATTTTATTAAAAAAAATAGCTCGAGTGTATAGGGAATCTATATGCAGCATTTTTCTTTCATATATGTAACTTATCAAATCAAATCATATGATATTTATAATCAAAGTCGGTGAATTTCTCACCAGTCTTAAGATATGTCATTTTTTCGTTGGTCGAAAATTTTTTATGTTAAACAACTTATGTTTATTGAGTTCAAGATTGTAGCTTGGTTAGAATGGTAAAGTTTTCATGTTTCCTCTTGGGCTATGCTATGTTTGTTTCCTACAACTTGAGGTGTTTCCTTTTTTCTTGTATTTTTTTTATCTTTTATGTAGGTCTTTTGATTTTATTTGCTTAACATTACCTAACAAATCCAATTTTTTAAGTTTTTGTTGTTTTTTATTGGTTTATTTTTACTTTTGTTTTTTTATAGTTTTTTATAAACTACATGTACGATTTTTCGTTTTAATGTTACGTCATATTTACTCTATGACGTGTGATAGATAATATTCTTCCTGATGTATGTTTAAGAATGTTAAAGTCCGTACCATAACAAGTGTAACGGGGTCACTGAGAGCAACACGTACATGTTACTGCCATTAGCGTAATCCGTGCAACGAAGTAAAAAACGTGCCGCATCAAACGCGTTTAATTCTAAAATCAAGTGTACATATATTTGTATCGACGAAGAATATGAGGAATATAGCGAACTTACATATATGTAAATCTAGTGTATCCAGGAAAAACATGAAGAGCATAATTGAGTTACATATATGCAAACAATCTCACAGTATACACAATTTAGTCTTTAATTTGAATATAGTTAGGCATGGTATTTAATTTTCTAGCGTCATATATCTGACCACGAAATGTGTATGCTTAGTTGTTTTAGCTACGTCTAACACAGGATATAAGTTTATGTTAGTTAATATATCACGTTAACTAGGTTAGACCCTGTGGGTACCCACAGGGGTTGATCGGTAAAAAGCATTTATATTGTTTTATAATGAAAATATTAGTAATAGCAAAACATCAAATAAAGTATGCTAAATATGAAAAAGATAAGGATGAATATGGTAGTGACAAGTGGCATTGTGTGGAAGCAAAACTTAATAAATTATTAAAAGAGAAGATTTGAGGCTAACCCGCTTAAGAAAGATAAATATATATGTTACACAAATGCAACTCCAAATTTAGGATCAGTGTTTATAAATTGGGCAACGGTCACACCATGGGGTTAACACGTGTCCCTTTGAGAAAATGCCTTTCTAAATTTTTTTTGTGAGGTACGACAACAGGGCCGGCCCATGGGGTGTGCGGGGTAGTCGACCGCACAGGGCACCATCTCTTCGAGGGGCACCATCATAGAAAGCGACCCAGTAGTTTAAAGGGGATGGATTAAGGGTTTGGATGATGTTCTAGAGTTCGAACCATGTATTTTAAGAGTTTAGAATTGAAAACAATGATTAATTTCGTCTCGCCGGAGTTGCTGCCGGAATCGCCGGAGAAGACAATGAATCTGAACAGGACGGGTTGGGTGGGGGTTTGGGTGAATTAATTTATATTTTACACTTACACCCCCTTAAGTTTAATATTGTTATATTTTTATTTGAAACTTTAAAATGAGTTTTAAAACTTGTCACTTTCGACCCAATGTTAAATAAAACTTTAATTCAACCAACTAACTTAACGAAGTTAGCTTATAACTTTTATGAACTTGACGTTTTATGTAATTACGTTCTTTTTTACGTCAATGGTTATTTTTAGACTTAATGTAATAGTCCCGTTATTGTTTATAAACTCTATTTTATAATTCAACTAACAAATCGAAACCAACTAAGCCCCTAAAAACCCACCAAGACATGATAGGGGGCACATTTTTTATTGCTCGCACAGGGCACCGGATTTCTCAGGACCGGCCCTGTACGACAACAACGTAGCAATAGATATTTCGGTTGATATACCGGCCAGCTGGCGTAAAAATTCTACTGTAAACGTTGATTTTATATTTAACTTTTTAACTAGAATTACTCTTTTATACAAAACTGATTTAAAATTATGTTTTATTAAATTGATCGTTGAACTTCATTAATTTAACCAAATAAACCTTGTTTACCCACCTACGACGTTACATTCCACCGTCGTACATATCAATTATCAACGAGTGGATGTACATGCGTTTGTGTTTGATTTCAGTTTTATTTTGCGTTTGATTAACGGTGATGGTAATTCGTGCTTAGCGACATGTTTTTTTATAGCCCATGTTTGTCCATACGTTAGACGAGATTTTAAACGCCAGTTGTCCATACGTCAACTTGTTCCAAAAACAACCAACTATCTTTTAAAAAAACTTCTTATTAGCATATGTCTGAAGTGCTCAAATAGCTATAAAACTTGTGACATTGAAGTCACAAGGTCCTTCAAAATATCAACATATATCAATGGATCAGATGTAACATCCAGCCCCTCATACCACCAATATTGTCCGCTTTGCTACATTAGAGCTCACGGATTTGCTTTTGGTTGACCGGGTGAAACCTTCCCGCCCATCCTGAGATTACTGTCATCCGAGCACGCTTAACTGTGAAGTTCTCCACTCATCCCCTAGCGTTAAGCCCCAAAACGCGTTGTTGGTATTTGAGGTCGGACATCCCTTATAAATCCTAGATCTTTTGGATTTGCCTAGGGTGTTACATCAGATGACCACCGATCTTTTTTGTTTTACTTAAAAAATATAAAAAATAAAAAACACCTAAAATAAAGACCATATAACTAACTTTAACGATTTTGTATAACTTTTAAAAATAAAGAAGACCTAAAACAGAAAGCATATCTTTATCTTCATCCCGCGTAAACATAAAGATGGAGAATAGAAATCAGTCTAATCACACACTTACTATGTAAATCTTAATCTTTAATGAAAATAAATAACAATTCAAAAAGTAAATATAGTTACCTTAAACACATCATGCGAATGTGATTCGTGCTTGTTAACATTCTTGTGGCCATCACCAAACAAACACGTCATGAAAAATAAGAAAAGCACACGTGATGATCTTAATACGTGGCTCTCACTTAAAAAATTTTGGTTTTCATTAATGATGTATTTAAGGGCAAAGAAAGAACTACATACACAACGTGAAGACAATCAATAAAAATCAACTCAAATCATATTTTTTTCAGCCCATTTGTCAAAACTTTTGGGATTATGAGCACCCCGGCCTCACAACATCATCTCACAAGGTGAAAAAATAAAGAAAATAATTAAATTATAAATCAGAACATTTTCAATATATAAATAAATAAAAGACTAACTAACAAAACGACTAGAATAAAATAAAAAAGACGAAAAAATAAACATTGTTCAAATTTTTATAATTTGCATTATCTTGTTCCCATCGATGATGAATGTGTTCACTAATATCGTATCTTAGCATGTGATGCATGTTAAGACCCGTCATCTTATGATTATTTCATTGGTTGGAGCATTGACGAAGGTTAATGGGGGTCGGGGTGGGCCACCACCGAGACACGTTTTTTCATCAATAGTGTTAATTTTGAGACTGGTAATTAAGTTAAAAAGGTTTATTTGGATTGAGTTGCCCACCCCGAAAAATCATGTGCATGTATTGTGTTGCCCATCTTGAAATTTTTACATATATGTAATATCGTGTTTTACATACGTACAAGTTGTAGTCACGCATAGCGTTTATAAATATGTATGTCTCGTATAATTAATTTTAACCAAGAAACGCAAAACAATAATAGTTTCCAATAGTTAATTTCACAAGTTGAACCCTTCTTTTCTTGTTCTTCAGATGAGATTGAAATTGAAAAAAAAATTTCTTCATGTTCATTGTGCGTAGAAGATCGCAGATGGGTTTTTGCTTGGTCATTTTCTTTAAAATTTCTTGATTTGTTTGGCCATTTAATTACTTTTTTTACAATTTCATATATTCTTGTTTATTATAACCCATGGTCATTACTAAGGCTCTTCCAGATATTTGAAAAAATAATAAACTTTAAGCTTGATATTTAATGGCTTTAAATATCTTATATGATGTTTTGAAAAGCAGGAGCTTCTTAATTGTAGAAAACAGCCTAAAAAGCGCGCAAAGCATTAATTTTGATAAAAAAAAAACACTATGCATGTATTTATCAGATCAACACGTTTTATATAAAAGCGTAAACAAATTGCCAAATTGGATTTGTGTCATTTTTTTTCCGTTGGGTACGTACGTAGAAACATGTAACAATGAACTGAAGTATTGGAAACTAGTAACAAATGTATGACCCAAAGCCGATTTCGAGTGGATATGATTTGAGGAGGCCCTCCATCCTAATATGTTTACCTTTGGCGGCACCGGCCAGTCTAGCCCATCGAAATGCGGGGGGGGGGGGGGGGGGGCATTCACTAGGAAAAAGGAGCTCTTCAATGAACTTCCTACAACCTTTAGTTTCGAAAGCTAGACATAGAAGGGTTTAAGGATGCTTCAATATCAAGGCCAAGAGTTCTAAGGTTTATTAATGGCTCCAATTGAGTCTATATCCCCACCACCATTCTTTTTGGAAGCAAGCATTTTATAATCCAAGCGAACCAACAAATTTTTTCATTATCTCTTGAGGATCCCCTGCATAATTTTCTTTTAACTCGTTGATAACATTTATCAGAGCTCGCTAAAACGACATGAAGTAAATGGAAAGACTCCCAAGCACTGACTTTATTAATGCTATCCGACCCCCAATTGAGAGATATATTTTTTTCTTTAATTCCAAAGATTAAGCCGCTTAATTTGCCACTAATTAAAGGATTCCAATTTTTATAAGACTCGTCGAATTAACAACAGGAAGCCCAAAATAGGTGAAAGAAGGCCGGGGGACCAATATGACGCCGTAAAAGCCTATCTAGCAAGCTAATTTGAGTTCGGATCTAAAAATGCATAACCGGCATAAATAGTACGTTCATATATATCTTGATGTACGTACGTATAGCAATTAACTTTGTTATGTAAAATGACAAATAAAAAAGAAAATAACATATATGAAGTATGGAACCTAACCTTTATCATATTAGCTAAAGATTGTTGGCATCGATCTCTATATTCTAAAAAGCTAATGAGTTAATAATTATTGGTACGTCACGGGACTTTTTGTGATCATGAACATAATTAGATGTTTTTGATGACATGCCACTTACCCACCTTGTGGCCTATATATATAACTTAAGTGTGTTCACTAATACACACCAACTTGACTAGCTCCACAATGTCATCACATTATAAACGGGAGTTGGATGATCTCCGGACACCCGTGGAAGCACGCACCGTTACCGTTCAGGGGCAATCACCACCCGAGATGCTCTCTGTCGACCAAATGTTAACCAAATATTGCGGTGAGTTTGGGTTTTGGCAATTCAGGCATTTCGTTCTCACGTGTATGGCATGGGCGCTTGATTCCATGCATACAATGGTTATGATTTTTGCTGACCGTGAAACCAAATGGACATGCCAACCTGGTTCTGGATGCGTGTGGGAGTCAAAGAAGAGCGTTTGTGGGCTTCAGCCAGGTTCATGGCGATGGGACCATAGCGAAGGCTGGTCAACAGTGGCTGAATGGGGACTTGTGTGTGGACAAAAATACAAGGTTGGATTGGTTCAAGCTGTGTTCTTTGGTGGATGCATGATAGGTACCTTAAATTAATACATATATATATGTCTTCAATTCACTAAGTTTGTATGTCTTGATGACTTTAATGATCCTTGTTATATATGATCGATCAGGTGGTGGAATATTTGGTCGTCTATCTGATACCAAATTCGGAAGAAAAGGATCACTCATGACTGCATGCATTATGAACATCATTTTTGGCCTATTAACATCCATATCCCCTGGTTACTGGACCTATGTCGCCCTTCGTCTACTCACCGGCTTTAGCAACGGTGGGATTGGTGTTTGCGCCTTTGTGCTCGCCACTGAACCCATAGGACCCACCAAACGTGGTATGGCGGGCATGTCCACCTTCTACTTTTTCTCAACTGGGATAGCACTTCTATCAGGCATAGCTTACATATTTCAAACATGGCGATTTTTATACATCGCTTCTACCATACCCTCTATCATCTTTCTTGTTTTCATGCTCCCTTTCATCTCCGAGTCCCCTCGTTGGTACCTCATTCGAGGTAAAACCAATGAAGCCATGAAGATCATGCACAATATCGCCAAATCAAATGGAAGACACCTCCCGGAAAATGTGTGTATTGTTCTAGACAAAGAACCCAAGAGTTGTGATGATCAAAAGAATATAGAAATCGGAACAAATAAAATTGTCAAAGCTTCGGTAATAGACGTGATAATGTCACCATTAACCAGACGACGTTTGTTCCTTCTTATGATAATCAACTTTACAACCTCGATAGTGTACTACGGACTAAACTTAAATGCCAAAAATCTTAAAACCAACATTTACCTCAGTGTGCTACTCAATTCTGCAGCAGAGATGCCGGCGTATCTTTTAACCGCAATCTTAATAGATAAGTTTGGGAGGAAGCCGTTAGGAGTTGGAACACAATGGTTTAGCGCGGTATTTTGTCTTGTAGGCGGCTTTTTGGGAAGCTATGGGAATTGGAAGGCAATGAAGACAGTATGCGGTGTTTTGGGAATATTTGGGATGGCTGGGACTTATAACTTGTTATACGTATACGCGATGGAGTTGTTTCCAACAGTAGTTAGAAACACTGCGATTGGATGTGCAAGACAAGTTGGACAAATAGGAGCGGTACTAGTACCTTTCGTGGTGGTTATGAACGGTGGTCATACGTTTATGGTGTTTGGGGCATGTGGAATTGTGGGTGGCATCCTTGTGTTGTTTCTACCGGAAACATTAAACAAACCGCTATATGACACTTTGAATGGAATGGAAGAAGAAGAAGAAGAAAACAAGTGATCGATGCTTACTTACTTAGATGATGTTGAAAGGAACAAAGCTATTGGTACTAGAAATAAAACTCTGTTTTTTTACTATGTTATGTTTTACATTGTGTATGACCAAAGAATATGTTTTCATTGTTACATTTTAATCATGATTCCTGCAAGTTTGTTTGTAATAAAGTTTTAAAATGTTCCATCACACATTCACACGTCAACCACCTTTTTTTATCTAACGATTGTATTAGGTGAAGTTGCGTTACATATAAATTCTAAAACAGTTTTTTTATCAGAAAATACGATTTTTAAAAGAATTTTATGTGTCATTTAAATGTAGGCCTTTTTAGGATGCTAACATAGTCTTTTAAGGATGCTAACATTTTTTACATGCAAACCAACCTATTTTATAACTTTATTTACGAAAATGCAACTTTTTCGACATTCAAATACAACCATTCTTTAGTAAAAGATACTAACTTTTTCTCTAGTAAGTGCCATTTGCTTTTAACGATTTTAGTTAAAACAAATGCAATACACAACAATTCCAACTTACCCGAATAGTACATGATTGCTATTCACAAACTAAAACAAGCAATGAGATGCAAATCTTTAACCAAAATACCGGATCGTACATCACAAGCTACAAATACATACCAAATATAGATCAACATATTAACACATGAAAAAAAAACCAAAGAGAAAATAGGTGTGGTTTGTGTGGACATGGTTACATAAGTTATTAGGCGCTGCCAACTCAGTTGACTATGTACTTGCGACTATTTGACCATAATCGCCTAATTGGGAAGTACTCAGGGATGACTCGACCTACACGAGGTTAGTAATCGACTTCTAGACGCAATTTTTTATAACCATGATAGTGGAACTATTTGTGGACGACAACTAATATTGAACATAAGAAAAGAAAAAAAAAGTAAGATTGAAGTAACCAATTGTATTTTTGAACTACATTCATTGTACTAAGAGATCCGTCGTACGGTCATGTTTAATTTCAATTCTCTCCTTCCAAAAAAAGTGAAGACATGTATTAATTATTCTGATCTAGATATATAAGTAGCAAAATGAGACAACCCATTTATAAGTATAGGGTTAGTATTGCAACAATGGCCACACAAATCTATAACACAAACTAAACCATACATATGCATATGCGTGAGTGACTCCTTTGTCGATGAATCTAATTCCATTCTTAAGCAAATAAGATAACACACGTAACTTAATTACGATCAACCTTTAAGATAATGGATGTTACAACATCAGGTGTAGTCTTACGCCCCTTAACTCCGGTTACATGTTACGTCACATGCTTTACTCCGGTATTTAAAACACATATCCACCGAGAATGCTTCATTGATCACAAATTATTTGTAAGAAAATTACATAATCAAATGTGAAGCCTCAAGACTATAGGCTTGATTTTGATGAGGAGTGTTCATAATTGACAACGTCACATACTTTAATAGGTTAAATATAATAAAATATATGAGTGTTGTTTAAAGTACAACGAATATGGTTATTTGAACACCTTTCATCTCTATGGCTCTCTAAATACGGATAGATATATTTAGATCGAGAGAGCTACAGAAACAGATATAGTGTCTCAATAACCATATTTAATGTTTTTTTAACCAAAGTCAAATATAACTACATGTGTATAAACAAGTTAAAAAATAATTTGAGCTAAACGACAAGCATCCTCTTATCAACGTTTGAACATTATTTATTGGGAAGAAGATGGTGTTGATTAAATCCAATTGCATACTTTTGCTCGTGCTCGTTTACAACCAAGCCTAAATAAAAGAGCAGTTTCAACTTCTTGAGTTTTAAGGTTAGAGTTAGTTACAATGTTCTCAAGACTAGAGCGAATGGTAAATCGGTCATCTTACTGGTTTAATTGTTGGATCGGTTTTGAATACAAATAAAAAATAAATATATATGTTATTCATGGTATTATTAATATAAATCAAATACTCAGATGCAGCTATTTTAAGTTATAAAACTATAACACAAACACAATATTAATCATGTTAAACAAACATCCAAGTTTAAAATCTAAATTATATCTAAAGCTCGAATAATTTAAAAGTACAGAGTAAAGTACAGTTTTGGTCCATGTGTTTTAATATTTTTAATAACTTTAGTCTCACTTTAAAAGTTTCAGTCCTTGTGATATTTATTTATAACATAAATGGTCTCGAACACCAACTTCATCCAACTTTACGTTAAATCTACCCCACACGCTCTGCATCTGAAGGGTAAAAATGTCATCTTTACCACTATTTTATGTAGGTCAATATGTAGGTTAACTTTTTATTACGTGTTAAAAAGAATGTAAGAAATGATATTTTTACTCCGTACATAAAAAAAGTTAACAAACATTATATGAAGTTAGTATCCGAGACTATTTATTTTTAAAAACCGATCCAACTGATGATCGTAGTTGTGAAACGAATAAGACGACGAAGAGAAGTGGTTGGTCCTAAATAAAATAAAATAAAAGAATAATTAGGATAGATAGCAGGGGAAGGGGCAAAGTGCAGTTGAGGTGAGGTGAGGTGAAAGGAAGAGGATGGAAGGGTCGAAGGTGAAGAACGAGGCTATGGAGATTATGGGATTATTTCAAGTCTTGCCTCGTTTAGTCGTCTTTGATCTCGATTACACTCTCTGGCCTTTCTACTGGTACCATATCAATTTATACAACATTTAGGGTTTTGTATCTATCTTCACATTTCAACTTACAAATATTTATTTCATTCTCATGCTAATTATTATGATGCTGTTGCAGTGAATGTCGATCCAAGCATGATACGCCATCTATGTATCCACATGCTAAAGGCATCTTATATGCGTTGAAAGACAAGGGAATTGACATGGCTATTGCTTCCAGATCACCATCCCGAGACACAGCGGAGACTTTCATCGACAAGTTAGGCATAAACCAGTTGTTTGTAGCCAAGGTTTGTTGTTGCTGTTGCTGTTGCTGTTGCTGTTGCTGTTGTTTTATCAACAAACACTTGATGCTTTAGTGTTATGCTTAGATTTTCTGGATTATGACTGCTGCTTATCAATACTTTATTAAGATGATGCTAGAAAACTAGGAACTAGGATTTTTCAGATCCATTTATGGTGTTAGACTGTTACTTTAAGTTTGTATCTTCAAGTGGTTAGGATAACTATAAACAAGTGCGCCTCATGTATGTGCCTTCGCCTTCGCTCTAGAGACCTTGTCGCATGAGGGCATCTTGTGCTTTTTAAAACATCAGTTTTGGCATTTGTTAGTGAACAACGAGTAAGATTCATAGGAGTTATAGTTTTACTTTGGCTTGTTTTGTCGTGTTGCTTTACTCCCCTTTTCTTTGCACCTCTATCACTGTCCCTTTATTTTTCGATGTTCATTTGTACTCTGAATGTCATATTCCCTCACTTTGATCAATTTGACATGAAAATGTTAGTTTTATATATTGTTCTGTTAACTAGTTTATGGCTCACATGTTCAGTTTTGGCTTCTTTAAGGTTTTTCACTTGTATATATTAAGTGTTTACCCTCTCTTATAATCATTTAGATCTTTTCCCATTTACTTTACATGGTATTAGAGCTTAGGTTCCCAGTAGATATGCTAGCCGTCGTTGCTATCGAGAACTTGTAGCAGCCCTGTTCTTCCTAGAAACTACTTCCGCCCCTGTTTTTTATTCATGAGCTGTTTTCGCTCTTCAAGAGCCACTTTCACCATTTTCTTGTTCCTTGTTCACGAATCCGGTCATTAATTTCAGAAACCTTCGCTAAGGGTTGCCAGAAACTTCCTGCCAAACATTACCTAGACACGCTGCTATGCGTCACCATCACTCTATTTCTTGGTGCCTGCTGAATAAATTGCCGAGTTTTGCTGACATAGCAAATCAACTATACATATAACTAAGAATCATGTATTATTCAATTTGAGGAGTGTTATTTGTATATTTCATGCTAGTCTATTTGTTGGTATTGTGCAAACGGGTCCAATTTAGGCTTTTCTGGGGTTTCTCATTTGTATATATTGATGACCCTCCATTATCATTGTTTAGATATTTTACCATTCACCTTAGCAAAAAATATAATCAATAACCCTGTATATACTTGATGAATTGCTTGTTGGTCTGGACCAATGGTGCTATCATTGGTGGCATATTGGGTGGGTTATTTGTCAACTCAAAATGGGTCGGACAAAATAGGTAGTAATTTTATCTGCAGGTCAAAATGGCCAGCATCAGAGAATAGGGTCTGGGGTGTCCATTTAACTTTTGTAATCTGATTACAAAAAAAATATATCGTTTGAATAGCAAATTCCAGCTGATTTGTTCGTATAATGTGTTGAAAATACTTGAAATGGCAAACTCTAGTTGCTATTCTAGGAGCAAAAGACTAGAACACTCTCATGGAGGAGTTTATATAAAAAGTGATATGTAGCTATATTAAAATTACTTCATTATATAATGTTAACGAGTCACATAAAAATTGGCTGACTATGCAAGATCAAATTCCTTCTTTTTATGTTTCAGGAGATTTTTTCCAGCTGGACTCATAAAACAGAACATTTCAAGAAAATCCAACAAAAGACTAACGTGCCATATGAATCAATGCTCTTCTTTGATGATGAGGATCGTAACATAGAATCGGTATGAATTCCTTATATATGCATAGAATTTTGCACATATGTGGCTTGTAATTTCATCTTGACAATTTTACAGGTTTCTAAAATGGGGGTGACAAGCATTTTGGTCAATAACGGGGTTACTCTTGGCGCCTTTAGGCAAGGGCTTACACGATTTTCTCAAGGTCCAAGCTCATCCTCATCCAGATCCAAGAAGGATAGGAAAAGGTAAAAATACACACTTGCATACTGCATTTATATCATTGCTCGTGACATGGTATTTTGAACCAGATACTGTTATTGAAAACTTGACAAGTTGTACCTTATAAACCATTTATGAAAATTGTTAATGATTCTTAAGATAATTGCAGATGTATATGGTAGTTGGTGGTGGATCATGTAATTGTATGCACCATGTCCCCAACCCAGTAAAGAATGATATCTTACTTGGTTTCATATATGTAATTCCCCACTGAAACAAGGTGTTATGGTTAGCGAGTGTGAGAAAAAAAAAAAGTAGTGTTATGTAGACGCGACATGGGTGGTGATGGCTCCACCCCTTCACACTCACTAAAGGGGTTTAATAGGTTAGTGAGTCATGAGTGTGACCCATTTTTAAGTAAAATGCGAAAATTTAAAAGATAAGAGCCTCAAGCTCGTTGTCCCACTCACGCTGATAAGGGCCACGCCCCGGCTCATGCGCAGGGGGTGGTGTTTGCTTTCATGAGTGTCTGAGGTGGCACTCATGCCAATAGCCTTTACCCATTACAATGACTACACATAGCTTAGGAAATGATCTTTTCTTCTTTTTACAGTTAAGTACATTGATGGTCCAATCAACTTGAATCAGATACTATGTAGAAATTCAAACCGAAAGTTGCTTAATTTCAATCAAAACAGTTGCAATTAGCTCCATACAGTTGATCATCTGATAACCGTGTTTAACTTTTACAAGACAACAGACACTGAATGGTTATCAAATATTTTCATAGATTAGCTCCCACCTTTGATTCTCCTAGTCAATTGTAAACCTCTCTGAGCTGCACAATTGGTTCTGGCTTTGATCTATGTTGCTTCTTCTCTCCTTGAATGTCATACGTTGGTTCTTATGGAAGTCAGATTGTTAGAGATTTACGAGTACAATTGTACAAGACAACTTATAACAACATTGTTGGTGACATATCTGATATCATCCAATTTGGTGACACATTGAGCAGTCAGGGAACGTTCAAATACGATTTAGTTGTAAACAACCAAGTTCATAAATTTACATACATTATTATTTAGTTCAAATGATATGCTAAACACCCAAGTACATTTGTATGTACATATATTTACATTTTTCTAAAAAAAGTATAAGAGAAGAAAAATCTGAGTGAAAAGAGAAATAGAAGATTGTATAAGTACACGTACAATCTTGATTAGCAATACAGTTGATGACAATTAGCAATACAGTTGATGACAGCATGGTCTTAAGATAATACAAACTTATGAATTATGATCAATCACATAGCACAATAACATGGATACAAAGCAGATGAGAGCTATGAATCATGAAGTAGTCGTAGTAACAGGTGGTTTCAGTATGATTTCAACATTATCATGAACACCTTGAAGCAGCAGTTCACCATCATACGTCAGGAGTTTGCGCCTCTTGGCCGCCCTTAGTGTCCCAACCAATGCCTCGAATATGTTTGCACATCTATCGTCGTTAAAAAGCACGCCGAATGTCACCTTCATTAGACCGTTTTCATCGTTAAAATTTGCGGTTATAATTGTTGATCCAGGTACGATAAAAAAAATACAAAAACAATCAGTAGAAAAACTTTCCTTAAAACTTACTTTATCATTCCTAATACACAATTAACAATTTAAACTTAACCAAAACAATAGCACATAAAAATATCTACTTTATAACATTATTTAATATTTATAACTGGATCCATAAAATCCGATTCAAGTGTGATGAAACATACATTGATCATGAAATCACATATGCAAGTATGTATGAAAAAGCATAATCTGCAGTAACAATTATTATGTATTTGATTTCAGATCTAAGAGTATATAGAGGGAGCAAGTAATATGTTGGTCAAAATTTAGGATATTGTAGTGTATTTGTGCTAGATCGATAATAAGTGGGTGTAGATCGGAAATTGTGAGAGCTGAATGACACTAGATCCAGACAGACAAAAGCAAGTTTAATTTGGAAGAACATATATATACATACCTTGTAAGAGCCATCGTCTTGTTTGGTGCCAAGTCGTTGGATCTCAACTTTGAGTTTTTCGACCTCTTCTTCTACATTCATTTTCACTTGCAGCTTTAGTGAATGCCTCTTGCTTTCATGTCTCTTATCTAAATATCTACTCTATATATATATATATATATAGAGAGAGAGAGAGAGAGAGAGTGTGTGTTTGTAAACCGTAAAGAAAGGATTGAAGATTAAAGTCCAACAGAACCTTGCTTTGGTCTACTATTATTTGTCGGGATGTGGTGAAAAGGTCTTTGTCTTTAAGATTACAAATTATAACCTCATTGGTGTTAAAATTTTGTTGTCGCTAATAAGAGTTGTCATTGACTTTTCAAACCATATGCAAGTCGTGTGATTTAATGATTGACGGTTGAAATTCTATCTGAGGTATGGATATACATGGACTATAAAGAGACATGCGGCTGAATGTGAATTATCATTACTGTTAAAATATTTAATCAATAGTTATGACAACAACTAGAATCATTAGCTATTACATTTCATGTTTCTTTTCAATGAAATATAATACTCCACTACTAAAAGGTTTTGATCTTGTTGTCTTTCTAAATTCTACGTATCTTTATCTCCATCTTAACATGTTAAACCTGAGTTTCAACTTTAAATTCGTTTATTAGACGAAACAAAACTTAGGTAACCTAAAAGTCGATTCAAAAAGTTTCAACTTCAAATTTGTCTATTAGACGAAACAAAACTTAAGTAACCTAAAAGTCGATTCAAAATTAAGTTGATCATGAGCCAAGCCGAGTCAAGGTTAGCTCAGCTTGACTAGGCTTAGTTTGTATAAGAGACTAAACCAAGCTGACTCAATTTGTGAACAAGTTCACTTTCAAACGAGGTTCAACCGTTCAAGCTTGAAGCAATTGAACAACCTTGTTAATTAGTCAAAACTCAAAAGCGAGTACATATGACAAAATGTAAAATTGTGATAAATTAAAAGAATTATTAAAATTTGGCCACACAATTTATATTGTATTGTATTATAACCGACAAAGTTTATGGACAGAATCTGTTTATCTAGTAGTCCTAAAACTTTATCAATTTTACTTATTTATAACTTTGAAATAACTATTATCTTAACCCTTAACTTTCGATGTATACACTTTTAACAACGTCTTACGCCTAGCCGACGCATTACTCGGCCCGGTCACATATTATATTATATTATGTAACAGAAGATAAAGTGGAAGAGTATTTTATGCGTTCTCTTTCTTTCCTAGATATCATCGGAGATTAGAACAGAGCAGAGCAGAGCAAAGTATAAATCTACAGCTCCAACCAAATTCAATCCAAATCCCCAACTTCAATCTTCTCATACATCCTCCAAATTAGCCTTGTCACTTTACAATTCAACAAAATCAGATGCATACACCTTAAGTTACTTGTCATTCGATAGCGTTTCTGTTCGCGAATTGGATGATGTCGGATGCTAATATCAGCAATCACCATCATCAATCTTCGACGTATGAGCCTGTAAATTTACAGCATCATCATCACCACCACGACAACGGAGATCAACATCATCATATGGTTGAAGATGGAGACGATGACGTTGCTGGAGGAGAAGATGAGTCTATAGATAACCCTAGACAGATCCGTTATCAGCACCATGCTTTACAAAACGGCAATAATAGTCTCGAAGGGTTGTATGTACCGGACTCTGAAATTCAACCTATTCCGGTTGCTGCAGATCAACTTACTCTGTCGTTTCAGGGTGAAGTGTATGTGTTTGATGCTGTTTCACCAGAAAAGGTATCACATTTGTTCTCTGTTTTTTTTTATTGATTGATTATGAACCCTAATTCTAGACATTTTTTCTGTATTGATGATTTGATTGTGATAGGTTGCTGTATGTATTATGTTAACAACTGATGATGGTGAATTTACAGGTGCAAGCTGTTCTGTTACTTTTGGGTGGATATGAAGTACCTCCTGGTGTTCCTTCTTTAGGGATACCACCTCAAAGTCAAAGGGTAAGAGTATAGTGATTGTTATTTTAAGTTATTATAGTTTTAGAGTTTTGACACGTTTAGCCGTTTACTTATGAATTGGCTAAAAGGGGGGCGGGTCAAATTGGCTTTGTAGGTTAGAAGTAGCCCAAAGTGTGTCGTTAATGCTTACAACCTCCTCAATCGTTTTGTTTATGGTTTTATATTATTATGATTTCTGTTGTTAAAAGCTCACAAGTTGCGCGCCTAGGCCCTCAACCGCAGCCCTACAAAGCCATCACTTCTTGCTTCAAAAGCCCCATTTTCAAGGATTTAGTCGCACTTTTAGGTCAAGTTTCAGCCAATTTCCAGCCAAAAATCGTCTGAACAGGTCTGAAATAGTTACACTAGCCCTAAACCAGCCTTAAGTATGTTTGAAACATTTAAAAATGGTATTTTTATACTATGTGCCTCAGTTATAAAAGCCATCACTTTTGAAGCGCCTTGCGCTTAGGGCCCAAGGCTCACCCTTTGTGCTTTGCGCCTTTGACAACTTTAATTTGTGATTATAAAGTACTGTTTTTGTAAGCATACTTTATGCATTAGTTATGTGCTAAAACTTTTGCGGCTCAACCCAACCTGTAATAAAAATTGACCCTTTACCCTCTCGCTCATTCGGCTACCTCAAGTTGTTTTGATCGTTCTTGTTCATTGAAACTTTCTCTTCATATGCGTATAGGATTTGACTGAATTTCCTTCAAGGTCTAGTCAACCTCAAAGGGCTGCCTCCTTGATTCGGTTCCGGGAGAAGAGGAAAGAAAGATGTTTTGATAAGAAAATTCGATACACTGTGCGGAAGGAAGTTGCTCTTAGGTAGTACAAAAGTGATGATCTAGTAGTGATTTGTATATGCTACTTTTTTTTTGTTTACCACTTTCTGCAGCCTTCAGTTTTTTGTTATGTAGTAGTGATTTATGCATATGATATCAGATTCATTCTTTGCTCACAGAATGCAGCGCAAAAAAGGTCAGTTTACATCATCCAAGGCTATTTCTGATGAAGCAGCTTCTTCCGATTGGAATGGTGGTCCCAACCCGGATGAAGAAACAATGTAAGTACCACTTTTCGTTTATCTAGACGTAACAAAATGGGCGGATTGGTTGATGAGCCCAAACAGGTTGGGCCGTTTCCTCTTTTGATTTAAGCCTTTAACTTATCACAAACAATCTAGGTTTTTGGTCAAACTATTTAAAAGGTTTTTATGCACTTGAATACACTTCAGTCTTCAGATGACCTTCTACAATTGCCCCGTTTCCCTTTTTGATTTAAGCCTTTAACTTATGGCCTGTTAGAGTAGAAACATAGTCCAAGCTGACTCAAATATATGCATAACCATTTTATTTCATAGCTTGTTTTCCCCTTTAGCTGCTTTATTTGATCCATTCTTAGTTAAATTTTGGCTTGTTGTCTATGTGCTACCTGCCTGTTTACAGATGCAGACACTGTGGTATCAGCTCCAAGTCCACTCCAATGATGCGACGGGGACCTACTGGCCCAAGAACTCTGTGCAACGCTTGCGGGCTCAAATGGGCCAATAAGGTATCACATTTGTTCTCTATTCCTCAACTTATGAGTTTTATATTTCGAGAAATAGGAGTGATCATGAAACCGAAATAACTGAAATAACCTAACCCAAGCAAAAAATAACGGTTTGGTTTAGTATTTTTCTAAAAACTGTTTTTTTGGTTCGTTTTTGGTTTTGCTTGTACCCAAAATTGAACAAATCGAATTGATTTGGAAATCTGTACGTCATCTGAACATATATATGACTTTTTATGTTTTCTGAACATTTCGATAGATGTTGGACCATATTAATGCATATATCTTGTTTTTAAACATATGTATATATTAATGTAATTTTTTACTGTAATAGTTATTGGGCCATTTTATAAGCCCAAATGGTGAAACTGAAAAAACCGAACAGTTTTTAAAAACCCAAATTTTCGGTTTGAGTTACCAACCAACCCATGCGCGTTGTCCAGGTCCACATACTGAATCAAACTTATGCAGGGAGTCTTAAGAGACCTGACCAAGGTTTCAGCATCAGGAACTCAGGACCCTGGTGCAAAAGAGCAGGTAAGTTGTTTATTTTTAGAAAGATAATTGAAATTTTAATCATTTTCTTCCGTTTGCTTAGCAGAGTGACGGTGAAGCAAACAACTCGGCTGCAAATATTAATGTGAACCCTGTAACGATCTCTAATGGAGACAACTGAGTTTGATGTATATTGAGGTGAAATAAAGAGAGAATGCTATAATTTGACCTTTACAGAGACATAGTTTGTGGCATTGCAGCTACATGAGACTGTATAATAGTATTAGTGATATATTTCTGTTCATGGCTATTTAATATTTAGTGTGTGTTAAATAGGGTTTACTTACATGGGGTCTTTATATATGGGAAAAAAAAACCCTATGGTCGTTTATTAAAATTATATAAGTAAACTAATATTCTCTGACAAGCTAAGGATGGGTAACGGACCTGTATAGACCAGCCTGGCTACAATCATCTTAGACTTGTTAGCATAGGCAGTTTTTAACATCTGACACTTGATACCGGGGATGTTGGCATCTGGCACATGATGTTTATCCTCGTTAAATTGGTGAGTTCAAATCTTGTAAAGAAGTGTATGATTAGGTGGAATTTAGAAGTGGACCTTAGGGGTGTGCTCACAAATTAAAAGAAACACTTAGGTCATGTCATGATGAAAGACTTTCTTCCAAAAAAGGTTATATTATTATTATGTACATTTAATTTGATTCAGAAAATGATAAATCATATTATGAGACACACCAGTGTGTTTTGACCAAATAAATTCGAGCTGTTAACCTATTTCTTATCCAGACCGCTTTGGGCCTTTGGCGATGAATGACTCTGACAAACAAAAAAATCCCCTCTACTCCTCTAGATGACTTTGTTTTACCTCTACTTAATCTTCAAGTAAAGTGCAGTTTTGGTCTTTCAGTTTTAATATCATTAACAATTTCAGTCTCATCTTAACACTTTTGGTCGCAGTTTTGGTTTTTAGTTTTAATATCATTAACAATTTCAGTCTCATCTTAACACTTTTGGTCCCTGTGTTTTTATTTTCTAACATAAATGGTCCTGGACACTAACTCCATCTAATTTTCCGTTAAGTCGCCCTCACATACGGAGTAAAAATGATATTTTTCCCACTCTTTTTAACATGCAACTGAATAAAATGTTAACTTACATGACGACCTAGATAAAAGAGGGGGAGAAATGTCATTTTTACCCCTCAGATGTGGGGCGTGTGTGAAAGATTTAACGGAGAATTATATGGAGTTAGTGTTCGGGACCATTTCTGTTAGAAAATAAAAACACAAGAACCAAAACTGTTAAGGTGGGACTAAAAGTGTTAATGGCATGAAAACGCATGGACCAAAACTGCACTTTACACTTAACTAGGTTTAATACCCGTGTGTTACACACGGGTTAAATAATAATATTTATAAACAACGTATTATATTATTTTAAGTATTTATAAATATTTAATAATTTGGCTCCATCAACTTATATATTATAAAAAATTACATACAAATTTTACCTCCCAAACTTCTTATTATAGAACACATCCCCCAAAAATAGGTCCATAAAACCTTGAATTATTATATAGATTTTCACTTCTATCACTTTTGATGGATTTAGGTATTGAAGCTTGTCTCGGGTTTTCACCCGGATTCATGTCCGAGCCTAAGGATTTTGCGTGACATGGTTAAATGTTTATGCCCGGTTTTTACCTGGGACAATTGGTTTACGAGTTTCGAGTTGTGGTGACATGGTTAAATGTTTATGCCCGTCAATTGGCCCGAAAGGAGGGTTGTGGTGAGTCTCAATACTAACGAAAAACACATATTGGTGTTAGAGACGGGGTTTCGATCTCGGTCCTTACACCTCTAAGTGCATCAGTCATAGTTTGTCACTTTGTTGCACCAACCGCTTTTCTATAAAGTAAATAAAACTTTGGCAAACATTGATAGGTTTTTATAAGATTTTAAATTAGATCACACAATTCATATGTATACGGGGTAAATTCTCGTGTAATCTTTGTGATTTGTTGAATTTAACCATTTGTATCTCTGGCGGTTTCAAAAATCTCATAGGAAGAAGCATTACTGAAGTGAAGATAATTACTTTGAAAGACCGTCTTATTGATCTTTCTTTTGAAAAGGCCTATAGAAAGCCCGCGAGTTCTTCCTCCTTGATTAGTTCGTTGGTCACTCACTCTCTTTAGAGTCGTTTAACACCCGACTTTCAGGAAAGACGAGTTGCCACCTCAGTAGCAGCCGCAAAGGGCGAAGGAAAGTCGGTGATAAGCAAGAAGAGAAGAGAAAGAAGAAAAGGTAAGTCCCGAGAAGTACTTCACTTAGCCTTTCTCTAGTAGTGAGGAAGGAGGGGAAGAGTACGAGAGCTAGTTAGTTGCTAACAGGAAGAAAGAATGCCTGAGCTTCTGTAGCGCGAAGACAAGAATTAGTCAATTTCTCTAAAATTTAAATACCCTTCTTCCTCCATCCGTACACTGGCATCAGTTACTGAAAACACCCTTGACGCTTGCATTTTATCTCTATTTGCATCCAAAAAACTAACTTCGTTAGATTTTTCGAGTTAGATTTTTTAGATATAACCAAAATACCCACAGGGAATACAAATGATAAAAGTTACCATAATTTTTACATATGTATGTGTGTATCTATATATTATTTTTATGCTAAAAACACTTATTTTTTTATATGTTTTAGAAAAAAATGTTTTTAATTAAAAATTGTTTTATTATTATTATTATTATTATTATTACTACTATTATTATTATTATTATTTTGTTTTTGTTATCTGGTTGTTTTTCTCATTTATTCTTTAATAAAACGTATTTTAATATACAAGTAAATACATATTTATCAAAATCTTTATTTTTATAAACGTTATTTTTAAATCATTTCTCCTTTGAATTTTTTTAAGCATTACTCATTTTTAGACCATTTTGTTCTTTAAAACTGTTTAATTATTTAAATCATTTGTTTAAAAGAGACTAACAAACAAATTTATGAGAATACGTCATAATATTTTAACTATTAAGTTTACTTTGAAGGTTATGTTGAAAACGTACGATTTAAAAAAAACTTATAAGAATTAAGAACTGTTTTAAAAAGTACATATTTATTTACATACATAAAATATAACCTATTGGATCAAGAGTCGAACACATGACCACTTAGCCGGTTCGCTCCATATATCACATCCACATAAATGTCGCTGGGCTAGGAGCCTGTGGACAAAAATATATAATTGTTCAACTTTAGAAGAATTTCAACCTATACACTTCTTAAAAGTGAAAATTTTAAAAAATTATTTCTAAATTTTTATAAAGAGTAAATTGCCAAAAAGGTCCCTGAGTTTGTACCGTTTCGACCACTTTGGTCCTTATTTATTTTTTGTTGCCATTTTGGTGTTTGCTTTTGTAAAAAAATACCGTTTTGATCATTTCGTCCAACGTCCATTAGAAGTTTATGCTGCCTTCGAGGGTAGTTTAGTCTTTTGACTACTCTAAGGACCAAAATGGCAATACTGTTGACGTTTTTATTATTATTATTTATTATTATAACAAATAATATATAACCCCACCCACCCACCCTTTCTTTTTTCTTTTGGAGGTTGCAACATCACCACCACCATTTTTTCATATCCCACCACCCACCTTCCACCATATCTCCGATGAAAACCACCCATCATTTCTCCACATTACCAACACTGCCTCTATCTCCGGCCACTCACCTTCGACCAACCACCACCACAGAATCCAAGCTTCTAATTGATGAATCAGATTCACTGTTGCAGAGACGAAAATGATGATGGGGATGATGTTCGTGGGGAGCTGTGGTTCTATTAGGTTTACCGAGACTAAATCTTAACATGGTGAGCGAAGAATGTATGGCGAAAGGCTTGCAATCAGGTGGTGTGATGGTGGTTTGAGGGTAACCAGTGGCGAAGGAAGATGACTAGATGAGGACGATGGTTATGGTTGTGGTGGTGGCTTGATTTACAGGTTAGGGATTTGGGTATGGAAAAGGAGAATGGTGGTGATGGTTGGGGTTGTGGTGAGGGACACGGTGGGTGTTATCCGGTGATGGTGAGAAGCATGTGTGGTCATGATGGCGGTCAGGGGTGGTGGTTTTTGCCTAGTGGTGATGGTGTGGTGTAAAAGAATAAATCAAGGGGTGAAGAAGAAGAAGAAATGGGGTGTGAAGGTGGTCAATCAGGAAGGAGAAGAAATGAGGATGAACAGATGATGAATTGGTCAAACAAAATATGTGACCAAATTTTTTTTATTTAATAAACGAGGGCATTTTAGTCATTTAACACTAAACTAACGGAAAACGTTGACGGAAGGACCAAATTGGCATTTTTTTACAAAACCAAACACCGAAATAGCAAAAAATAAATATAAGGACCAAAGTGGTCTAAACTGTACAAACCCAAGGACCTTTTTGGCAATTTACTCTTTTATAAAATTGTAGAAACATAATATTAAACAAATCTTGTAGAAACATATTATTAGAATTTCAATTGGATTTCAACAAAGAAAAAATTAACTTCACTCCACCTTCAATTAATTTTCCAAAAATAGAAAAATGTATAATTACATGTGGATTATTGGATTTAACCACCTTTAACTATTTGTTATTGGCCGTTGTCACCTTCAAGTATCACTTTGGCCAATATAACTCCCAACTAAACACTTTGGTGTCCGTATCACCAAAAGTCAATCAATTTAAGTCACTTTTGGTTAACTTTTGATTATTTTTTGGTTAGCTTTTGGTGTTACGGACACCGTATCACCAAAAGTTAACCAATTCAAGTCACTTTTGGTTAATTTTTGGTTAATTTTTTGTTAAATTTTGGTGATACAGACACCAAAGTGTTTAGTTGGGAGTTATATTGGACAAAGTGATACTTGAGGATGATAACGGCCAATAACCAATAGTTGAAGGTGATTAAATCCAATAACTCATTACATGTTTATATAGTAGAATCATTGATCTTAAATTTTAAGCATCACAAAAGAAAAAAATAGGCAATTTAAACAGTTTTATATATATATCACTATATCGATCAGTAAGTATTTATTATCTAAGACAACCTTGATCACTAATTTAGATAATTAAGGCAAGTGGAGGAGGACCAATGACATATATATATAGTTTGGTTTGATTTTTGTAACAAAAACAAGGAAATGACTTTATATATATATAGACTCAATTGAGCCACATCACATGACATTGTGGCCGGTTCAAATATATAGCTGTTTAATTAATTTGGCCGGTTGGCTACATCAAATCCACGGGTGTACGTACGTATATGACATTTAGAAACATTTCTAGGTTACGTAACAACTGACGATCGAGGATGTTTTTATAGATATATATATTATATTATGCATGTTAATTTGATTTAGGAATATTGTATTATATTTTAAAAGTTTTTTAGATATATATATATATATATAATCCTACTTATAGATCTAGCTAGCTGGCATATATAAGACATGCATGATGATATAATAAAGTGTCTCATTTGAAAAAATGACAAAATAATTAAATAGTTGTTTTATTTAAAGTACCCTTTAATTAATATAAGAAATTTTTTTCCCTTAAGTCGATGATCATTTGAGTTGTTGAAATTAATTAAGGTAGGTTTGATTAATTTCTTGATGTCATGTGTGAATGAAAGAAGATGATTAAGGTGCATAGCAGCACACAATATCAACAACATCGATCTTAATCATCAAGTCAACCCTTAATTTCTAGATCAATCAACCTTATTGCTTCCTAGCTTCCAACTCGTCGATTAATTAATACATTAATAATAATAATAATCAAAATCTATGATATATATATACAAGTGCATCATATATTATAGTCGTTATGTACTTATGTATATGTCTCACTTAATTATAACTTACGTATGAAAATAATTTTAAATTATATCTAACTTTAGTACGTACTCAATGTATATAATATTTGATAGTGGTGATTTTAGTATGTGATGAATCCTGTTTGACCAATACAATTATAGAAAAGCTATATATTTTATTAAAGTTTTGTTACGTAACTCTTCTAATTAATCATATGATTAAGTAACTAGCATGCATATAATAATAGTTAGAATTTATTTAAAAAAACAAGAAGATAAAGAAAGTTGTATAAAATAATCATTTCAAAGCTAATCATGATTAATTCTATATTTTTAATAAGCTTCTACTAAACAATCTTTATATAATATAGCAAAACCAAAAAAGCTTATGTGGCACTATTTTAAAGCTTCTGGCTTATGTGGCATCATTTGAGAGTTTATCTCATAATAATGATTTTTTTATTTAAAATATATATATATATATATATATATAATATATTATAATAAAACTAATTACATTTTTGGTCCCCTAATATTTTAGAGAATTTTGAAAAATTTAAAAGTATTTATACTTTTAACCCTCTACTACAAGGGGTGTACATGAGTCGGTTTATATTTGATAGGGTGTGAAAATGAAACTTATGGATAAAATTAATAATAATATACAATTAAAGACCTCAGTGTTTTATAAATAGGTATAATTTCATATATACCCCTACAAAGTTGCATAATATCATATTTACTCAAAGTACAAGTTTTTAATGCATAATGTACAACACTTTTTAAGCATGCAAATGGTAAATATGATATTATGCACCTTTGTAGGGATATATATGCAAAGGGTAAATATGATATTATGCACCTTTGCATGTAAAGTTATAAATATACATAACTTTTTTATATGGATTTTTTTAAAAAAATAAACTACACCATAAAACTGATCATTTTATTCTCTTTAATTTGAGTATAATATTGTTATACTAAAAATTTAATTTTTAAAAATATATTTCGTGTTTAGGTTTACCACGGTTTTGTTTCAAAACTTGGAACGTTCATGAATATCCTTAAAAGCATCACTTGAATGTTGTGTTCCCGAGCGTAGCGCGGGCACCAAACTAGTTATTAATATTGATTAGAAAACTTGGTAAAGATTTCAAAATGTGACCGAATAAATTTTGAATTTTCACGCAGAGATTAATTAAGGATTAATTCATTATGTTCAGATTAATTACCCTAAAACATGTTATTTGTTTTCAAATAAACAAACGTATAACAAACAAACGTATTTTAAACTTTCTCGATATTTGTATATATGAACAAATTATTTCTTCTTTAATTATGTATATATGTATGTATATAACTTACATATGTGTGTAAAAATTGTAAATGATACAAAACTAAAAAAAACACACACATATGTATACTCTAATGTAGTAAATTGTTTGTCACTTGTAATCACTACAACTCTCCTCTCTTTATTTAATCACTTTATACTTCATAAATTAGTTTTAAAAATTTAATCATATCTTATATTAAAAAATCAATTTATTTTTTATCTTAATGATTAAATATTTAATTTTGTATATTCAGCCCGTACAATAAATTAATTTATTTTTTATCTTAATGATTAAATATTTAATTTTGTATATTCAGCCCGTACAATATATGAGTGTCTAAGCTAGCACACATAATAAGTTTGATGATTTGTACATGTATATACATGTAAGAAAAACAATATTTAGAAAATATGAATCAAAGAAAAATTACTCTCTTAAGATTTATTTATTAGTATTAGTTGTCATTTTAATAAAATCACTTGTATCCTTTTAACCATAAAACGATATCATAGTTTCAATATTGGTAAATATTATAGAACATTCAGAAATTTAAGTTTATTTTAAATTAAATCCGGGACTCATTCGTTTTTCTTGGTTATGGTTGGGACAAAATCCTCTCAACTATAGTTAAATTTTTCCACGGGAGAGCAATCCTAGACCGTCTCCCAACAAAGGAGGCACGCGCTATGAAGAAGAGGAATCACCATTGACTGTTGGATTATTAAAATCTATAATCTTTTAAAAAATAAATGTATTAAAATCAAATAAAGCTAGTGTAATAACACATGACAATTGGTGTTTGTTAGATAGATAAGCTAAACAATTAACTAGGAACAACCATTTAAAATGTTGGTCAAATAACAGTTTCAGGATACCAGAATATACATACATACCAATTCCATTAATATGATAAGAAAATAATATATATTTATTAGCATAAACGATAAATCATGCTTTTACAAATTAACATTTTACATAACCAATAAAGAAAAGCCCAAACATACATGCATTTGACTGGTACATTACAAAGGTCATCCATCCACCCTCAAAAACCTTAATTTTACAGAATAAAAAATGCCTCATTATTTATATTAAAGGTTACTACTTTACAACAGGAGAGTTGGTAACCATGGTCAACCATGGAAAAAAACAAGGTAAAAAAACCCTCCTGTAAAATGAACCTCAAACAAGTTTTAAAGGCATATATGTAGATCATCCTCAAAGGTACGTGCATGTGAAAACCTTAATTTCATGTACCAGACTGAACACAGCAATTTGGGAAAACATTAATTAAATAAAATGATCACATGAATCTTTTGAGCCTGGTACTTAGATTGTTAACAAGATCCTTCATTGTCATGCTGAATTCTTTATTCATCTGAAACGAAAACGAACAAGTCGATTAAGACTCAGTTAATGATCTTGATTAAGCTAGAATGATATTTAGTTATTTATTAACCAAGAATTAATAAAGATGTGATTTTTATACCTGGGCAACAACAGTTATATCCAGTGCATAACTGGCAAAGCTCATGGCACTTGTATTGATGACTGATAGATGTAGCTTTTCAATTTCAGCTAGTGTTTTTTCCACCAAACCTGCTTTTTTCTCACAATGAATCCTTATTAACACATCCTTGCCAGAAAATCTCGCCTCGACTTCCGGTAGTTTCGGGTCAACGTCAGGTGAAGAAATTGCCCCACCATCAGCTAACACCTCATATTTTTTCACAAAAACCACTGACTCTACATTTGATTTATTCTTGGTCTGTTCCTCAAGTGTTTTCACTTTTTCTTGGAGGGTTTTCAAGTATTTTATTGCATCTCCAAGAACAGAAGCTTTATCCATCTATAAATTAATATATATGTGATCATATCAATGATAAGTTGATAACTAAACGAACGAACAAACAAACATACGCAGCAAATCTCACTGCAGACAAAGCTCATATCCATGATAAATAATGATTCGTATGTAAATAAGTTGGAAAAGATTTAATTAATTACCTTTTTAAGGCCGGGGACGAGAGCGGAGAGGGCTATGAACCTCTGGCTAAGTCTTTCTCTTCTTTTTCTCTCTGCCAATATATGATCTTGTGGTGTATTAAGTCTAGCAGTATTATTGTTAGTAACCATCTTTTTCGCATGATGGTTATGGTTATGGTTACCCAACTGAACATGGGATGATACAGTGCCAGTTTCCTCTTTAGGAAGCACTTGATTTGCATAATTATGCAGTGTTTGATTCATGATGGAGTGATCAGAAGTTATGCATGAGTTCCAGCTGCTGGTTTTGAGCTGTTTACATGGTCTTGTGGATGATTCAAGAACAGGTTTATAATGATCAAACATAGGTGGATAGTTATCAAATGCAACTGCTGATGTTTCCATGTTGATGATGGGATCAAAGGTGGTGAATGGCCATTGGGAGTTGAAACAAGGGTCCTCCATAATTCCCGAAAATTCCGAAAAGCCTCTGAATTCAGAAATCTCCATATAAATGAGATGAAAAACAGGATGAATGAGTGAGGACCCTTGATCAATCCAAAGTTCACTCTTTGTGGCAGTTTAACAAACACTTGGTGTGCAAAAAAAGAAGAGTGACTCACTGTGGCAATTTAACAAACACTTGGTGTGCAAACAATGTTATTGGTGTTTCAAGACTTTGGTATTGAGCCAATGTTGTGGAGATGTAAAGGGGTTTATAAGAGGAGATTGATGGGCTGTTTTCCCTTCACATCGGTCGGTGATGTGAACTGGACGTGGCCGTGTGAATAAAGTAAACGATGATGGATGACAATTTGAACCAAGAAACTAGAAACAAATGGTAAGGGTTGACTGTGTTGTATAAAACACAATGATTATGATGAAATTAAGACTTTTTATCAACTACATCTTGACTTTTGTATAATAACTTTTCAAATTAAATACACACACGAGGTTGGCTATTTTTGGTTTTTTGTTTTTATACCTGCTTAAATAAATGCCTATGACCACTTTTTCTCTAATTATTTCTTAACACTTTTTAAGAGCGTTTAAAGCTATCTCATTATTCAGAGTACGCTTTTGACGTCAATCGCCTATTTTGATTTTGATGTTTTATGTTTAATTTACTTACGAACATTATTAAGGAGAGAACCTGCTATTGTTGGAAAACCATCAAAATTCAGGATTAAAACCCGAAACTTCTAGTATTTTAAACTCTTACCGTCAACTCTTGTTATTAGATCAGAAAGTTGCTGCTGACTATTTCAATAGTAAACTAGGGATTATATCCTGCAAGTTGTATTATTTGGCTTCAATAACTTAATATGTATCAAATTGCATGTTGTATCATGTGGCTTCAAATAACTAAACTATAGCGTATATTCTTTATTTGCAACCTTTTCACATATAATTATGATCTTTCAACTAACTTCTTTTTTCTTATAACAAATCTTACAATTAACCGTTGTTAACTTTGCTATTAAGTTGAGGATAAAATGACTATTTATCTCAGATGATAGAATGTGCACTCTCTCATTTATGATTTATCACGTTTAGTGTATAGATTTAGTAAAAATATTATTAATTGATAAACTAATCAAATAATTTATTTACAAAGATATACTTTTTAGAATTTAATTTTAAGTTACAAATATATAATTTAAAGATTGTAATGCATTTTATCTTTTCGGTTTGAACTGTCGTCCTTGTTAATTGTTTGGGTATAAGTTGCATTGTGGATGCTTATCGTTACTCAAATACTCATAAACAAGTTCTAAGAAATTGAACTTGCATAGCTAGTTGTTGTATCTAAATTAAGTATATTCTAAAAATGCAATTAATTTTTTTCTTCCATAGGCATACCAAATGGACTGAATATAACTTAAATACTCACCACACGGGTGTCTTAATCACCCAAATTATGCTCCACGTTTAACGGGATATATTTTTTGTTTTATTATACCTCCCCTCCAACCAAACCTATCCTCAATTTTTATTTTATATATATATATATATATATATATATATAGGGTAGGGTTCAAGAGAGAACTCATTTTAAGTTGAGAACTAGAGAACTACCAAAAGACAAGGGATGGAATTTTAAAGTGGGGGGGGCAAATTTGGAACTTTAATTATATAAATCTTTAAACATTTCTATCTTTTGCATACGTTAAGTTTTTAAATTTTTTTTCGCACCATTGGATCAAGAATTTCAGTATCTTTCATTTGAGTATAAATAACGTTATAAAAAAATAAAAATTTCTCGTTTTTTTAATTTCAATACTTCATATATGTAGTATACGATATTATATGTTTTTAAATTGGGGAAATTGAATATGATGTTGTTATGCATCTAAATTACATGACAAACCATCAAAACTACGTACTTTGATAAAATAACAAAAGTTCCCTTATATTGATTTCGATGACGTTATCACAAAAAAACAACATCATCATGCCTCAATTCCAAATTTGGATTTTCTCATATGATCGTATTGACATTGCTAGCAATAACTTGGTTCACGTTATGTGATGTGGTATGAATATGTGCAGCATGCGCATATCATAATACCAATTATATGAGTCATGTTATATTAATCTGTTAGTTGGAATTGAGAAGCCAAATTGAGCTACGATCGATTTTTAAAGGGCGGATAATATTTTACTAAAATGAATGACGATTATTGAGTAAATGAGAAAGAGAAAAATTATGATCTAAGAGGAGAAGACTGAGTCGTCCATTAACATTGAATAGAGATCAATGAGTTAAGTTTTCTAATAAAAAAATTTAAGTTAATTTATCAAAGCTACGTAATTTTAATGGTTTTACGTGTAACTTAGGTGCATAACATCACCATATTCACTATCCCCTTTTAAATTTTATAGTATTGCATATATGCAGTATCGTATACTACATATATGTAATATCAAAGTACTACATATATGCAGTATATGCAATATTGATGCATTGCTATCTTATAGTTTGAATTTCAAGTTTTTTTTACTTTTTTATGATATTTATCATTGGTTTATTAGTTTATTATTATCTTTATGTTTAGACATAGTATAAGTATTGGTTTTGTTTTCATTTGCCATAAGTTTTTTAATATGAAATCTTATGAACTTTGTTATTGGTTATTTGAGATCATATGTACACTTTAAATAATTATTAGACTCTTGAGTCATTTGTCCACTTAATAAATACATCAAGTACATTGATACTACATATATGTAGTATCAAAAAAAACCAAAATGTGATTTTTAAAATTATTTAATGTAAATAACGTATGAAAAAGTTAGTAACGTTTAAAGAAAAATATAATCAAATATAATATCGCAATACTACATATATGTAGTATGAAATTTAAAAAAACGAGAAAAAAAATATTTTTTATGACGTTATTTATACTCAAATGAAAGATAATGAAATTTTTGATCTAATGGTGCAATTTTTTTAAAATAATATTAACGTATGCAAAAGATAGAAATGTTTAAAGATTTATATATTTAAAGTTCCAATTTTAACCTTCCTCTTTAAAATTCCATCCCTTGTATTTTTGGTAGTTCTCTAGTTCTCAACTTAAAATGAGTTCTCAATTGAACCATACCCTATATATATATATATTCTAATAAGAACACTTTGAAGTTGAGTACAAAAAGTACACATTCTCAACCAATCATATAATTTCTTTTTAATTAATTAAATCAAAAATAGTTTTTATATTTTGAATTGTACGGTTATAGAGAGGGATCATTCAAAACACTTAAAAGGGTATTATGGTAAATTGTTATTTGGTAATTATTTAGTAACTACCGATCAAGATCATGGGCTTAAAAACTACTTTTGTTTTAAGTAACTTGTTTTAATCTACAATAAAAAAATTGTTATAATAAAAAGACGTAGTTTCTAACAAGCGAGCAATTAAATATAAATAATTGCAAACATCAATTCAATCTATGAATCCAAATATATAAAAATTACATAAATCCCAATATATAGATATTTGTTTTGTCATTTTTGTAACTTAGAAAATAATTGAAACACAAGGATTTATGGCAATTTTCAATAGAATTTCACATATATGCGTAATCACATTTGTTAAGAAAATAAATACACTGGATATAATTGATGCATATTATATGTGATGGAGAATAATAACAGATATATATAGGTGCATTAATGCAACTATTGGTAAAGGTGCATTGGTGTATCTATTGTTTGTGTTGCATTGATGCATGTAATGTTTGTGTACATCATTGCATACTTTACATTTTTTAATGGTGTAGTTCTAATTCAACTCCCAAATTTACATAACTAATTTACACAAATCTGGTATGACTATTGTTGCATTCGTAAAGGTTGCACTATGCATCTGTGTAAAGGAGCGATGTGCATATATGCATTACTAAAAAGTGCATATGTGCATTTGTGAAGGAAAAAAACTATATATGTAATCAAGATTTAACAATTGTATGAATCATACTTAGTGGCAAGTTGCAAAATATATATGCATGATAAATTAATAATGAACCATCAAAACGACATATCTAACTAGTGTTCCATTCAAAAATATTAAAACTTGAAAACCAAACTGTAACTTCATCACTATGCTCCACCACTATGCTTCACCCTTTACATTCTCAAGACCACAATTACCATCTACTATTTTTGTTGCTTTTTTCTAGCTCCGTCAAAACATAAGTTTCTGGTAACTCATATAGAAATCACACCGGGTAATAACGACAAATCATATGTGTATAAATGCATATATGCATATTACGTAAATGAAATTCCTCATATTACTATCATTTGTTGCAATCGAAGTGTGTGACCGTACCCATTAACGTTCTTCGTATTTTTTTTATAATCTTCTTCTCGTTCTTCATATTCCACAATCATCGAAACCTTAAATACAAAATTAATAAATGCATATATGCATTATCTCACATGTCCATAACTGCATATATGCATTAATACATCATACTTGTGGAATCTCAATAATTGTTTCGAACAACAAGAAGGATAACCGGAAAGTTCGAAACAATATACGAAAACTCCATCAATTGTCACAGCGATGTTTGGATCTGAAATCGTAGAAAAAAATAATACATATTATTTTGAACGGTTTGATGTTTCCTCCCATATTATTGTGAACTACCCAATCTGAAATCGCAGGTGATGACGTGTTGAAATTGATTCTGAAACTACAAATCATGAAAAATATTAACTGTTGAATCGAACTAAAAAATACAATTCATCAAGTGATAAAACTCATTCAATTGAGAACGGTTGAAGGAACACACGTTCCATAAATTTAGTTGGTCTTCATGCATGATTTATTATATACAAAGTTACACATTTGCCCTTATTTAGATTTATAAATTAAAAATAAATTAATTAAATCTAGAAATTATATGATTGGTTATAGTTTGTACTTTTTGTACTCAAGTTAACATTGTTCTCATTTGAGAGTCCCTCTATATATATATATATATATATATATATAGTGTGGCCTTCTTTTGAGAACCTTGAATTTGGAAAGAACTATGAGAACCAATTTGATTGGTTCACTAATTAAATAAGTGGCAGTTTAAATAAATAATAATATTATAACTGTTGCTTTTATTAACTGCAAAAATATATTAAGAGGGGTAATAGTGTAAAAATACAATAAATTATATTCCTTTCTTCCCCACGTATTCTTTCTCTCTGAAACCTCAAATTGAAAGTTTCATTATAACTACCATCTCACCTACCCTAAGGTCTTAACTCTTAATAGTCGATTTTCATCGCCACGACCACCGGCCACCGTCACACTATAACGGTACTCTACCATACAACGTCTCCTTCTTTATTGAAGTTCTTTAACGCCACCATCAAAACACCTCTATGGTCTCAAGATCATCGTTCCTATCATCGGCAACGCTAACACCACCGGCCACCTGTCGTCGACCCCTCTTCATCGGAGCACATAACATCATCCACGAAACACCCTCTAGTCTCCAAATCGTAATCTACCACCAACAATTACCACCTACAGACACCATTAGAGCCACACCCTATTGGCGTCGCCAACCACTTCGGTTACGATTCATCATCACCACCTACTTTCTGTATTGTTGCATCCTCTTCCGAACTCCCTAATTCGACCCTAATTCGACGTTTAACGAGAATCCTATACCTTTGGTAAGAAAAATACACATGTTTGAAATTACTTGAAGTTTGAGTTGTACGACTTTAAAATTATCTACAAATTGAGGGATCAAATCATATTCTGGATACATAAATTATTAGGAAAATGAATTAAATTGGGTTAATGAGATGAAGATTTACAGGGAAGAACAAATTATGTCCAAACTCAGTCATAATATATTGGATGCATTAATGCACAAGTGGATAGGCATTAGGTGCATATGTGCATCGATTGAATCAAGATATAAAATCAGATAGCATTAAATTAGCGGGAACAGGTAACAAATGGTCATTATCCAAAAACTAGAAACATGGGATTCATTTACTCTTTTACCCTTATACCTAAACGTGTTTTAAAAATATATATAAACATATTAAAAAAGTTTGATTGGTTATTATTGGTTCTCTTGGTTCTTTCCTAAAACATGGTTCTCAAAAGAAGGCACCCCTATATATATATATATATATATATATATATATATATATATATATATATATATATATATATATATATATATATATATATATATATATATATACATACGTTCTTAAACTAATTTAATTAATGATTGGATTAACTTTTATAATGATCAATTTGTTCTCTTATTATATAGTTAGTTGCAAAAAAAAGCATAAGACAATCTTATATGTGCTCATATGCACTAGCTACTTTTTTAAACTTATAATAATTTTCTAAAAGGATATATTAAATGTTTAAAAGTTGGTAATAGTGGTATGACATTTTATCAACGTAGTAATATAATACGAGACCGTGTGCCGCTAATCAGTTGTATATACTTTTATACTTATAAGTTTACATGGTTAACTATTTGAACATATGACTAGTACGTGGGCTGGTGACTCGTTAGTAATTTTTTTTTTTGTGAAACACTAAATTAGGAGTTTAATCATATAATGGACATGTTATGATAAATTTATACAGTGAACATGTTATGATAAATTTATTATAATATTTATGAATTGATGTTAGAAATAAAACATATGATATTATTTGTTTATATATTTTGCATATATAGTTTAACTTAGTAAACTTCGGTAAATATGATGTTATTATGTATATATCTTGCACACGTAGATTTAACTCTAACTCGATAGTTTCAATCGGGTAAAAAACTAAGCTTGTATACGGTTGATCAACTTCTCCTTTTTTATGTTTTTATAAAGTTTTGAATTTTGATCAATGCATTTTCAAACAACGAGTAACAATCATTATGTATAGCCAAATGTTCAAAGCAGATTCAAAAGATTTGATTCATAGTTTGTCACTATATGAACGTAGGTCAAGAAATGATTCCGCAACAAGTGCCAAAAATGTAAATTAATAGAGTAAATTACGGTTTTAGCCTTCAAAGTTTGGACAATATATTTTACTTTTTATTTGTAGTCACCGACATTTTAAAATTGTCTCGACTAAGCCTAAACACTCTGCAGATCTAAACGTCTGTGCTGGTATGCGTGGCACAGACAAAAGAGGTTCTGCATACGTTTTGTGAAAAAAAAACAAACACTGCTTAAGACTTGGGACAACTTATTGCTTTGTGACAAAATAACAAGAAATTGTGGTTGTTTTGTGAAAATAACACTCTGTAGACCTAAACGTCTACGCGTGGTCTGCGCGACACAGACAAAAGAGATTCTGCATACGTTTTGTGAAAAAACGAACACTACCTAAGACTTGAGACAACTTATTGCTTTGCGACAAAATAACAAGAAATCGTGGTTGTTTTGTCGGAAAATTGTGAGATATATTAGGTCTATTTTGTTT
Organism: Tagetes erecta; assembly: GCA_030867185.1. Lineage (NCBI taxonomy): Eukaryota > Viridiplantae > Streptophyta > Magnoliopsida > Asterales > Asteraceae > Tagetes > Tagetes erecta. The sequence continues at coordinate 52,679,436 of CM061486.1, read as the reverse complement.
TTATTGTTTGTTAAAAATTTATCATAAACTAGTCGCAAATATTGAGTTCTTAGAAATTGTTGTATAAAAAACAATCATTTTTTTAGTAGTGTCCTAGGCATATTAATAGTCTTAATCATGATTAATCGGACCTAGGCAGACCAAGTCAGAGTTTTCAATTTTGGCATTTCGGAAATATTTCGACCAAATCTTGAAATTTTTTGCCAAATGGTATATATATGTAAAAAAAATATATCTTTTTTTTATAAAAAATACGTATGAAATTGTGTCTGTACATAAAAAAAACATGCATATATATAATTGATTTTTTTATAAAATTACATATAAAATTGTGTATATATAAAACTTAAATTTACATACAAATATACCAAATCGATTAATCCCAATTACTAGTTTCAAGGTATCTCACCGTCCGACTATCACACGATTTAACACCCTCTTAATATGAAGTACATAAGCAGTTTTTATGTTATACACCACTTCCATTTACCAGAATAATTTCATCCTTCATATTTATATAAATAACCATAGCATGAAGCTCTCAAGGTGATCGCCAAAACGAATGAATCACAAATATTGTTACCTTTTGTTTGGGATAATTGGATCCACACATCTATATCAATAAGCATTTGAGCATCGTTAAATAATAAGCAAACGTACACAAGACACGTATATTGAACAACACATACCAGATCAATCAATAGTAAAAGGCATAGGCGAATCCTATTTGGGTCGGGATAGGCGCGGTCCTTGCACGTTTTTTTTTTCCTGAGTACTATTTTTTATCCCAAAATTTTTATATATGTATTAATCTCGTCTTAATGTAAAAAATTACAATTGAATAACGAAACCTTTTATGTATTGAGTACGCCCCCTATTAATAATATCTACCCCGTCAATTATAAACGATATGCATCCTATATACTAGTTAGATACTTGGACTAGCCCAAAATGTCAAAGTTCAAAGTACTCATTACCCATTTAGTTTGTTTAACCAATTTAACAAATTAACCTAACTCCATAATCGATGAATTCGAAGATCTTAAAAAGATCGTCGAGCGATGTTGTAATTCTTTTTCAAGGTACCCATTATTTCCCTCGAATCATCATATATATATTTTAGGTATTTGTTTGTTAAAAATTATCTACTTTTGTATGTGTAAGACCGGTCATTTGTTTAAATGAAAAATAAACCACATGCTAAAAAGGTGAAATTTATTGATATTTACATTTCATACTTTGGATTGTAAAAACTGTTCAGGTAATAAAAAATAACGGAAATTGCATAAAAGGTACAATTAGTAAAGATAGATCTAATTCTGTAAAATTAATTCTGTAAAATTAATTTTCTATCGAAACCTTTTATTTTGTGGCGCATCCTCGACGGTCTTCTTTTGAGGTGTTTGATGATGAACAAATTTGAAAACCCACTTCACTGCATTTGCAGCGCCCTTAGCCTTAAATAACGACGTCGTGCTGCGATGATCTTCGCCTATTAACGTAAGCATTGCTGCAGTTGGTGCCATTTAATCTCCCCTCTAATTAATCAATCTCCTGTGTTGATGTGATGTGTACGTTGTATGTTTAAAATGTATATATACACAGAGATTTGAGGTTTGTGTCTATGTCCTTGGGGCATCCTGTGGGTGTATGTATGCGGGCGCGTGTCTCTTCAATTATGTGCATGTAAAATGTCTGTGTGCGTGCGTACATTCTGTGTGCGTACATTAGCTGGTTTCATTTCCACCTTAATTATTTTATATTCTAAAGATATATAAAAAGGATTAAATATTACAGATCATAAAGAATTTAAAAATAATGTTACAGGTCAACACGACTGATTTTGTGTGTTTCAGGTTGGTTTGGTCCGGTCCAATCCAGGTTCGTTCTTCGGACAGCTGTTGGTACAACGGACTATTTGCAACGATGAATTACCGAATTAGCGGCCAAATATTATAAAGAACAGATACTTTACTTAACTACATAACGCTAATAGTAATCAGATTTTACTCACAATGAACATACTTACACTTACAGACAAAATCACCATTAAGGAAAAATTTACAAATAAAAGCTGTACATCTACTATGCGTTAAAAAGAAAAAAAAAGTAAGATATTTAGACTGGTTCACCAGAAGCCGTCGTCTTGTCCTCAAGCAATGGTCGTGTGTTTGACCGGTCAACCTCAACCGGGTGCTCGCTGTCTTCATCATATCTGTCCACACTCTCAACAAAAACACCTAAAAAAATCAACGATACACAGTCGTCATGCGTTTGCTTTTGTTTAAGAAATAAATCACTTATTATTACACCTACCTATGAACCAGATTCCAGCTGCCAAAAACAGTATTGAAGTAAGAATCAACGCGGATGTCCTCCAATTGTTTATATTGTCCTGCATCGCGTACAATGCTATATATAAGTCCTAAAATACATAGCTCTTTAGATTTTTTTTAATAATAATAATTACACGCGTTGAACCTGGATGACTCCAACAAGAGGAGAAGAAGGCACATCCCCAAAGACATGAATTGAGACAGTGGACATCGCCATAGATAGTGGTCTCAAACTCGGTTTAACAGTATGAAGACACACAAAATTTACAGGACCCTGCAGTTAAAAAAATCAGAAATTTCATACCTTGCAACTACTCTATAAGTGGGATTATACTGGATACGCTTGTTTGTATATTGTTGAATATTAACAGGACATACCTGAGTGGCAAATATGAGTACCTCTCCGATGAGAAAGAAGACTATAAAAGCGTACATGTTCTTGAAGCAAAACGCGCTAAAGCAAAATATTGCACCAAAAAAAGTTGCCGTTGAAAGAAGCTATAAAGATTATAAAAAAGTTCAATCAGTAACAAATTAGAAATGCATAATAAAATGCGGGAAATTTTATATAAAAACATATACCTTAAAAGCGTTAGGGATGGTGGAGTTCATGCGATCTAAAATAAAACCTCCCGCCAATGTCCCGACAATTCCACCCACGATTGTAATTCCTCCAAACAGTAAATCAGCATTTGTCTGCAACCAATAAAAAGTTATAAAATAACAGATGTGAAACTGTTAAAAAAAACTAACGAGAGGTATAATATATATATATATGCTTACCATATGATATATGCTATAACCCGCCTTTGGTCCCCAGTATGAATATGCACCAATGACAAAATTGTATGCAATATAACCTAGTAAAAGCCGTTCACAATAGACCAATTACTAAACTAAAGATGCTGATAGTAGACAAAAAAAAAACAGAATGAATAAATGAAGCACCTATAACATTGATGACATATATCTTCTCAAGTAAAAGAGCTTTTATGTCTTGCCAAAATCTTAATAGGACAGAACTGCAATAAAAAATATGTCACTCGCGAGCAGGTTTTAACAGTGAATCATAAAATTATAGATTAATTGGTTTGAGAACACATTTACACACCTGGAAGGTTTGTTTAAGATGTGACTTGACTTTGGGACATCTTTATCAGTTGTAATACCTGCATTTTACAAATAATTGTAAATAAAACCTGATCGGCTAATCGTATCATCGCCATGGTTAATATCCATAAAAAATATCTTGTTTTATAACGAACTCAAGATGGGAGCACCTGCAACTTCTATGATATTCGTCTCTGGAGCTGTCGATGAACTTTTCGATCCGGTTGGAGCAAAACCTGCATTCTCAAATTGATGAGCAACACTAGACAAAAAGTTGGGGGGAAATAACTATTTTTGTAATAGGTTCGACAAATATGAATGCACCAAGTAAAAGCAAAATCATGACTAGAGGTTCTTAAATAACTTATGTTTAATGGTTTGCTATATATATGTCAACAAACCAACACAACTTATTCCAGACATATACCTTTCATTTGCAAAGGTTTCATTACAAAACCTAATATAGCAAATGGGAGCATCAGAATCGCCTCACCAAAAAATGCATATCGCCAACCATAGCTATCTCCAACCTATATGATTAAAACTCATTAAGCTTGAATTCTTACAGCTAACTTTAGGTGAAATAATCATATGAATTTGATATACATGTTTACTTACCCAACCGCCATAAACATAACCAAGGGCGACTCCAGTAGGTATGCACATGTAGAATATTCCCAACCAAGCTGTTCTCTGTAACAAAATAATTAGAAACATGGCATAGGCACGAATGTTTTCCCAGGGGGACATCCTGAATCCCGATGGGTAGGTGGTATGCACGTGTAGAATATTCCTAAACAAGTTGCTTGCGAGCCAACTTGTTTATTGAAAAAAAAGGTATTTTTTACACATACTCATATATACAAACAAAAAATAACACTTACTGTAAATATTTATATTAACTCGTTGAAACAATGATACGAGATTGGTATTTCAGGAAATGAGCATCTTATATATTATACTTCTATTTCATAATAAAAAGTCAAAATTATGATCTATAATTCTACATGAATAATATGTCATAACTTTAGTTTATAATTTATAGAAATTATAATTTAGGCGTTAATTAAAACAAGCCAGTGAGCCAACTAACGAGCAAGCCACAAGCCCCTTAGCTCAGGCTCGTCTTGTATACATTCGAGCTGATTTCGAGCGAGGCACAAGCTTTTTGAAAAGCGTTAGGGTTCAAATACTGCATGGTCATGTTGTGATCTATTTATCCTAGAAAATTTAGAAATTGCTATTCAAAGAAAATGCACAAATGTTGGTTGACTAGTTCGCAAAAGATGAGACCTGAGTTACTGGAGCATTATCATCAATGAACGGGGCTGCAAGACTAATAAAAGAAGCCTCACCAACACCAACTAGCCTGAAAAATCAACGGATGATATCAGATCATCAGTAATCAAAACTAACAAAATTAGCATTTTATAAAGTTTTCTAATGGTGTTAGTTTGACTCACATTCGGCAGGCTGTGATGGACCAAAAATCAATCGAAATTCCACAACCAGCAACAGCAAGAGTCCAAACAGACAATCCAACTCCAATAAGCCTAAACGGATTAAAGCTGCAGATAAAAACAAACATCAAAGAATGCCTAATTACAACAAGTTTAACTTTGAAGTATCATCATCCACATTAAGCTATAATACACGTATCACATTGTTCCGACAAGTTTACCTCTTGGCCAATGATGCAAATATTGGAGATGCTACAAGAAGTCCAACCATAAAAGCAGAAGAAATCACACCATCTTTGAAATTGCTTAGGCCAAAATCACCTCTGAAAAATATAAAAAAATTTGACTACATAAAGTGTATACATACATACCATCACAATCATAAATTTTTATAAATAAAAAAAAAAAATACTCACTGAATTCCACTGCCATGTGAACAAACACCACTTTCAGTGCAAACTCTAGGACTTCCATTTACACCATTACTCGCAATGGCTCCGCGGTCGACATAATTCACCATGTTGATCACACAAAATATCACAAGCAGCCTGTATAAACACAAAAAACCAGTAAACAATATAACCCAACATATCCAATTAGGGTTTGTACAAGAAACCAATAAGTGAACATCTAATCAACAGAACAACATAAAGAAGAAGAAAAAGAAAGTTGAAACCCTAATCTTGGTTTATGAATAACAGAAAACCCATATACTGAACAAACCCAATACCAAATTCATATTGCCAATTTTAGCCTAACAAAAAAGACACATGAACTGTTCTACAAATGGTAATTAAATCACATAAAGCTTGCACCTTTTAGGAGTGAACCAAGAAGGAGCAGGTTGAGATGTAAAAGGAGCCATGTCTGGGTTATCAACAACAACAGGTTTTGATTCTTGATCTTGATTTTGATTTTGAACCGACTCAGTGTCAACACCCATTAAAAATATAATACTATATTTATTATGATGCAAGTGAGAGTGTCGAATCTAAGTATTAATTGAAGTGGGTGTGAAGCAAAAAGAAAAAAATAGGTTCGTTTGGTGTTGACTTGAATGGGAAGTGAAAGAAGATGTGTGTTGTTTCTTGATGAAATCAATCAAGATTTTGTGAAGAAATTTGTAAATGCACGCACAGCTTTTGCGGTTGCATTATTAGATTAGATTAGATGCTATGTGATTCTTTAAATTATTCAAATACTCTCTCCCCACAACTTTTGCATTTTTTTCATTTCTAACCATATATCATATCACTAAAGAAATATATATCTATAAATATCTATTTTATAAAAAACTTTTTTCTATTTTATTCCTCTTGCCAGTTGCCACCATCCAAGTGCTTTCTTGGTTCATGCTTTTTCTCAAACATGTTTATGCTAGAGAAATATTTGTTTTTATTTTTTATTGGAAATTTTCTTATAAGCTGGGGTTAGAACATCTGTAACAGTTTAGTTATAGTGATAAAAAGGTGTAGTCATGACTCGTGTATGCATCAAATAGGCATTGTGTTAATGATAATAATACAAGAGTTTTTTATGAAAAAATATTTAAATAAGGCTAGTCGTGTGAAGAGTGTGTTCAAGGAAAATAAGATGTGAAATGTTTTTAAAAAGTTAAAAGTAAGTGTTTTTTGGCTATTACATAGATTTAAGAAGTTAGAATGTTCAAAATAGAACAGGACAATTCATGCAATTATTATGCATAAATGTTCATTTGAAAAGCACTTCTTAATGGTTGTATATAAAATAGTCCTTTTGGGTTTAAATTGGCATTTGCTATTGCCTATTTGTTCAGCAATATCCATCCCCTTTCTCATTATCTTGTTTGGAGACTTAAGAAAAGATACAGTCAAAAAACTACTCTGTCAAAAACCGTTGACCCATTTGACTATATTCGACCCATTTGGCACACATGTTTGACCCATATCATATGCTGCACACATAAAACAATAAATAATAGGTCTAGTTTATAATTTCTAAGAAAAATTCAAAAAAAAATTACATCTTGCAATCTGTTTCAAAAGAGTATACTTACCCAGCTAATGATGTCAAAATTGAATTCAATTATATACAAACAGAGCTATATGTAATGTAATGTAGCACATATGAACTTCACATTACTTCTTCCAACCTCATTTCAAACCCAACTAATCTGGCTTTGTGTCATCTCTGTGAACTCAATTTACACCACAAACTGAACCATATATACACATAACTCCCCAGTCTCAGTTATTGTTTTCTCCATCAAGTTCACAATACAACACGCCTCTCCCGTCCTCCCCTGAAGGGGCCACGCTGGGCTTTGGCGCTTCCTGTGTCATTAAGATGCGATCTCTTTCCACTTGGCTGATTCTCACCGATTCTTCCTTGCCTGCTACAGATTTTCTTGTTGCTACCAAATCCCCAACTCTCACCTGTACAAACATAAAACCTTTTTTTATATTTCTTTTGCAACAAAAACCATACTTACACAAGTGCACGCGCACAAACACCTGTAATGACCCCATAAGCTCAGGGCTGGGTTCCTTGGCTACAGCAACTGTTTTAGCTTGCAACTCCATTGAATCTCTAACAAGTTGACTTAAAAAGTTCACATCGTCTGACATAACACCGAGTCCTTTCAGAAGCCTCGACCCAAGCTGCAAACTTGTCTGCAGTCCCAATTATGTCAGAATTAAGTTAGCGATGTCATATTATAAGGCGAATTGGATTTAATCCAAACTATGGCCCATTAGCCGATAATAATCCATATAGACAGTTTAACCAATGACACCTAACTTTCACTTTTGTTGTCACAATCCTAGTAGCAGAATCATCATAGATTTACATTCTATTTTCCTCGATTTCGCTCACAGTGATGATTGTGAACAAAATGGGGAAATGTACAAGCGAAATCGAGCGGAAATTTATGATAATTAGGCTACTGGGATTGCCCTTGGCGACAAAGGTGAAAGGAAAAAGTTAGGAGTGTCATTGGTCAGACTACCAGTATGGATTATTATCGGCAAACGAGCCATAGTTTGGATTTTGTAATATCCAATTTCCCTAATAATTCTACCTCTGCGTTTTCAAGAATAGCATCGGTTGCTCCTGCTTCTTTTAGATCTAAGAGATGTGGGATGTCTTGAGCACGTGCATATATAGGTATCTATAAATTTGAATTGTATTAGAAAACATTAAAAACATCCATCTTCAACATTAAACAATTTTTTGTAAATCTTATGTTTGAGAAAGATAGATAGTTACTGCAGGGAATGCAAGGCGAATCCTTTCCACAGCTTCAACCGCCCTTTGTCTTCCTTCATACATAACCATGACAGCTTTTGGAGAAGAAATACCAGCAGACTGCAAAACAGCTGCACGCGATCCATCCCCGTATAGGATTGGGAAACCAAGTTGACTAGATGCCTGCTCAGTATTATAATAATCTTTTTATTACATAATTCGAGACAAAATGATTAAAAAACCATTCTTTTCCTATATATGTAGATGTATTAGTAAACAAAAAGCAAAAAAACTGACCTTTACCACAGATGGATCAAGATCAAAGGCAACAAAGGGCCAGCCAGCATCCCCGTCTATACCGTTGGCCAGAGGAGTAGACAAGAAGTTGGCAAGAACCTGCATGCTAAAAAGATTTAAGAAAAGCCAACACAGATTTTTTTTTAAATAAGTAGAGAAACAACTTTACCTGACTCATTTGTCCAAACCCAAGAATAACAACTGGATCTGTGGCATCAAAATTTGCCACTTGAGCTGGTTTCTAAAGCCAATATTAAAAGAAATCATATAAATGCGCAGAAAAAGATGGTTAAAACATCTACGGGGATTTGGATAATCAGATTTAGATAATCTGCAGTAACAAAAAGGGCTAGCCTTTTGTTGCGTTTGAAGTTATTGTAACTAAACAGCTTAAGTGTTTGACAAATTCTGATTATTTAAGACATCTATCTATGAGATGAACAAAACAAATATTTGTGAAAAAAGAAGACATGTCTTCCGAGATGGGAGCAAAAGTACCAATTTGGTTAAAAAATAGAAAACTATTCCACCTTCATTAATCAGTCTAAGTTTCTTGCTAGTACGAAAACAGTTACTTGATCCCCAAACAATAAAACTAGACAGAAGCAGGCTTAATTATCCAAACAACCCATCACTAAAATATTAAAAGGAGAGGTCCTGAGGGAGCTTACATCTTCTTCAACATTTTCACCAATAAAATCAGCAGCCTTGCGTCCAAGATCGTTAAGCAAGGGGGTCAACGCCATTGACAACACAACAACAATTATAAGAAGCTTGTTAAGTTCAAGTGGCAACACCCCTAGCCTGCAAACAATGTTGTAATACATCCAAGTTTTAAAACCATTATACTGGTTATCACAATAATGAATATACAAAAAAAAATTAAAAAAATCGTGTTAACCTGTTTGCAAGTGAAAAAACTACAAATCCAAATTCACCACCTTGAGAAAGAAGCAACCCTATCCTCACACTCTCTTGCAAAGTTAGTCCAACACGTGGACCAATTGCTGTTATAATCAGTGTCTTGATGACAATTAAGCCTGCTAATAGTGACAATACATTCGGCCATTCTCGGAAAAGTAACTGCAAAATAAAAACATAAAATTAAGCTTTCCAAAAAGTTCAAATTTTATATAATAATTACTCAAATGTGGCCCACCTGCATATCGATAGATGTTCCAGTGGTCACAAAGAATAACCCAAGAAGTAACCCCCTGAAAGGCCTTATGTCAGCTTCAATCTGGGTCCTGAAATTTGTTTCAGCCAACAAAGCCCCAGCTAAAAAAGCTCCAAGCTGCATAAAACTGTACTGCATTAGCAAAGACATAAAGAATATAAAAGTATAAGTAGAAATAATTAATTATATCAGACCGTGTCACTGAAGCCTAATTTCTGAGTTATAAGTGACGTTCCAGCAACTGTTAATAAACAGAGAGCTACAAAGGCTTCTGAGCTTCTTGCTTCTGCAACAACCTGAAACAAATGAATATAATTTGTTTTCTCCACTGTTTACAAAGATAAAACTTCATTTCCGTATCATTTTCTTGAATATACAAGCAATTTCCATACCTCAAAAACACGCCTGAGAAGAAACTTTCCACCAAGAGAGAGCAAACCTAGTCCACCTAAAGCCTTTAAACTTTCTTTCACAAGCATCGGTAAAATACTTTCTTGCACTAAATTCTACACAAAGTAAATTTAAATAAGAAAAAGAAAAAGAAAAATATAGTTTCATCTGCTCAATATAAAAGAGTGCTAAGTGAAATATTTTAACCTGGCTTTCCAGCACTGGAAGTATGACTAATAGAGGAACAACTGCTATGTCCTGCAAATATCAATCCATAAAGACCCAAAAAGTTTCTTAAGTTAATACTCTTTGTGCCATAAAGATACTCTTCGGAGGCTTTCAACACATTCCGTTTTAACAAGTAAATGGGTCGCTTTACATCTCCTTATGGGTCAAACGGGATACAAAAATAAGAGATGGAAATATTACTTGGAGTAGGAGTATCCCAAGAGTAGCTGACCCGAACCGAGTTGGTAGCTCACCTTTCTCTGCAAGAAGCTACATTATACAAAGTAAGCATACTGATCTGACCAGCTATGAAGTCAACCAGTCATTATATCCCTTTAGCAAAAAATCGCAAACCACGGTGTTGATGTTGGTGCACACAATTCCCTTACTTGTAATTAATGGGTATATAAAACAATTTAATCTTTGTTGGTCAATTTTGTTAAACATTTCAATTATCTTGGGACTAAACTGCTAAGGGGAGACTTATTTCTAATTGAACTACAAAATTATACAGAGATTATATAAATCGTAAGAACTCTTTTCTTATACATCTATGAGCATAAAAAATCAAAATACCTGTAGAACAAATGCAGAAGATGACAATGAGAGAGCAGCACCAATCACTATAGCTTCGTCAATACTTCTGATGTTTACCTGCGATCCTTTTTAGCTATTAATTAACGACCACACATATCAGAAGAAAATATGACAACATTTCAACAGAAGGGCGGTTCCTTCAGTGTCAAAATGAGTTATTTAAACTTCAAATTTTACTTTCTGTAAAAATTCAGGTGTGTTGCTGATAAACAAAATGAATTAGGATATCGACTGCAAAATAATTTCTCACCAAATCAGGTCTTGAGTGAAAAAGGAACTCCAAAATCCGAGTTCCAATAGCCCCGTTAGGCGGGAGTTCAAATGATGTGAAAGCAAGAGTAGACAGAATAACCTTCAACAAACATAGACAAATAAACAGTTAAAAAAAAGAAGGCTGTCTAATATTACAAGACCGTTTATAAAAACACCAAAAAATATAATATAGGGACTGAAATGAAGAAAATGTTACCTGAGTTAAACCCATACCGAAGGCAAATTTAGCAAGAGCTTTCAAACGTGCAAGTGAAAGCTCTAACCCCATCTCAAATAGCTGCATGAAAACAGATAAAAGATATATAATATAACAGAAGTTTTTGGCAAGATAATGACACTTACATGATTTAGTCCTAAAAGATAAGAAAGATAACTGGAGCTATGAACTTACCAAGAAAAGAATGCCCCACTCAGAAAGAACTTTAACGTCTGTAAGATTTCTAATCAGCCCAAATTGATTGAGCACAACTCCAGCAAAGAAGAAACCAAGTATCTAAAATAATCATATCAGCAATGCATCTTGGTTAGCAAAAACAGAAAAAACATTATAGTGAAGAAGCTAGGATAAAGCTTACAGGGCTAGATTTGATGATCTTGAAAGCCGGAACCACTAGAACAGTGACAGCTAAGAAAGTTAAAGTATCCAAACCAAGATCATTAATGACCTCAATGGCACCACCAACATCAAGTGTTGCATTCATATGATATCTTCCACCTCTCTGGAAACGTCTATGATTCTTTGATATGTTAAATCGTCTTCCTCCAAGAAACGAGGAAGTTAACAGAGACGCGCTGTTAGGTACCTTTGCACCCGTTTGACAACAGTACCGTATTTTACGACATGTAGCAAATACTGATGTATACAATGGCTTGTCAAGTCCATTTGGCCCGTTTCGAGTAAGATTGGATCGCACAATCCTCTGGTGAAAAATAAGGTCATGGCCCTGCAATGAACATCCCATGAGAATGATTTGTAATATCAAAAGGACGCAGGACTAATAACAAACCTGTATCTAGAAAAAAGATTCAGTTTTTCCTACATGGTTGTTAAAGAAACACAAAATCTTGACATACCCAGGCCAGATATTGGTTAAATTTTCATAGTAAGGTATATAAAGTATGAAGTAAAGAAGTGGGGATTGTTACCAGAGGGCCGTGACAAGAAGCAAATGCTTCAAGCATTGAAGAAGATGATGGACGTCACCAAACAATTAGGTTCAATCTAAGGGCAGACATTTGCTTTGTTCCTAAAAAAATATTATTGAGGTTTAGTGTGTGAAGATGACGATGATCTTGTGAAAATGAAAAACAGACAGTGGCCACACGTTCAACTCAGAAAATAAGATTCGGAAGCAAGAGATTCTTGAGGTCAGTTTTTTGCCAGACCAGGAACAATTTTGATAGCCACCGATTATTATTATTATTATTATTATTACTAGGTTAGAGACCCGTGTTTAACACGGGATTTGGTAATAATAAAAATAATTAAAAATATCATATTTGTTGATTTTGCATCGAACTGGTAAACGATGATAATGATTATATATAGAATGGATTTGGTATTTTCCCTTAGATGTGCGGCTGGAATGAATTCATTCATATTAACAAAACCCTAACCTTGTAAACATTAATCATAGCATGCCAAGTCAGCAAAAGTATTATAATATTAGGCCAAGTAAGCAATTAAGGACTAGATTTGCTAAGAAAATGACACTTGGCAAGAATGAGTTTGGTTTATTATATTTTATAGATTATTATTAGTATTATGTTACTATTAATGGAAGTAGTATTGCTGTTGGGTACGTGACTTTATTATCATCACATTTTATCAAATGTTTCATGTCTTACATGTTACGGTATATAATCATAATTTATCACATATAAAAAGATAAGATATATTCAAAATAATAACTAATTTAAAATGGAGGTCAAAGTCGTAAATACATCAAAGTATAGTATGTGTCAAAGTACTAAACTGTTAAGTATTTAAAGGGCTAAAACAATTATTAGTCAAAGTCAGAAGATTAAAGTTATAAATATGTTAAAGTTAAGTTATTGGTCAAAGTTGTAAAAACAACAAGTAAAGGGTCAAGTACTCAAGTTGAAAAAAAAGTGATGGTCATGAGGGAAAAACACCGACCTTTTATGCCAAAAGGTAAGGAAATTTCTATATAATTAACTCGTTTGAGTTTGAATAAAATGCAAGTTAATCTATTTTTATGTGATCTAATTTTTGTTTTAACAACAATTTCTAGCTTATTTTAACAACAATTTGTGTTTAAGTTCTTTAATTTTTTAATCATAAGATACACCATTTAACCATTATGAGATACATATTTTTAATATGATTAACCAACAAAAAAAAGCTCTACCAAAGCTATACAAAACGTAAATTGCACTTTTTGTTCCACATGTATATACCAAACTGCATGCTTCATCCTTAAACATCAATAATTAAGTTGTAATATAATACATCATATATGCTAAACCATCAAATTATCTCTAACCGTCAAAATTTCAGTAAAACTTCTACTAAATTAATAAAAAGGCATGAAAGTAACCAAAAGATTAGCGAGGCCATTTGTTAGTGAGTAGATAACACATGCTTCTAATTATACATTTCACCACATCTTTTCATAAATTGGATTTGACTGCTAAAGTTATAACCGGACCAAAAACAACTTGGCATCTAAAACTAAAAGTAAACATTACATGTGACAAAGAGCAACTTCCAAATACATTAATATAACATTAAACATAAAGAAAGAATAAAAGTTGAACATAGATTAAACTCTTATTTTCATAACAACAGCAAAATCTCCATCTCCAGTATCAGTTTCAGTTTTCATTTGCAGGGGTAAACTTGAGGGAAATGCTATTCACACAATGGCGTTCATCTGTAGGTGTGCGAAAACCTTCACCTTTAAAAACATGCCCAAGATGACCACCACAAGCTGCACATGTGATCTCCACCCTCATGCCATCTGGATCAGGCTGAAATCAAATCACAAACACAAACCAACCATTTCTCATTAATTATCACAGAGTCGAAATGAGTCCGGGTCAAAACATGTAACAAATACTTTTGCTAACGCAATTTAGGCCTTTGAGTTTCCAGCCTTTAATGCATTTCTTTTTTAGTTAAATCTTTCAACTTAGCATAAGAGATCAGAAAACCAAGCCATATGAAACATTTACATTATAGGTAAATGTGAAACAATTGTCACCTCCAAGGTCAAGGTTCAATCTAAATCCATTGTTGTCCCACGAATACATAAATACTGCGTAGGGGATGGTTCTATGCAAAACAAGGTTTGTTATTTGCAAGAATGATCACAAAAAAATTACTGAAAATTCAAAAAAAATAAAATATGGACAGCTTTTGTTTATTTATTGAATTTACAGTCCTACACGTATACGAGTCATGTGTAGGTTATCTTACCTACACATATGCGGGTAATGTTTAAAAGTTAATGAAAAACATACGAAAAAATTATTTAATGATTACACATTCGTGTGTAGAAACTACTTTTTAATAAACCATTAATAAAAAAATTAAACGATTTAGGTTTGTTCTCCACAAATGAGCCCCCACTCCATAATGTGTAACCATAAGCAAACCATACATGTTGTTTACGCATTCATTATAGGCAAACAAAGAAGATATATATTACATGACGACTTATAGCTCCAGGGAGACCCTCGAAGAAAGCAGGCCAACCACAGCCAGAATTAAACTTTGTAGTAGACTTGTACAGAGGGACACCACACCCTGCACAAGAGTACACTCCTTCCTCATAGAACTTGTCATATGCGCCCGTCCCCGGGTACCTGTTGTTAAAAACAAACGCTTAGCCTCTGAGGTAATGAAATTATGAAACCACTACAAGGTGGTTCGGGTAATGTGAGGTTTATAGACCAAATAAGCTCTCCCACGCGTCATCTCACTCAGTAGACTAGTTTTTGGGGTTGAGTTAAAAACACTCCAATTATGCATCAGTTAGTCCAAATGTTACTACCAGATCATAAACAGACCTATGAATGTGCAACTTTGTACCAAATTAACAGCAAATAAGGTTAAATGAACGATAAACAAATCAATCAAAACCTGTTGCTGGCATTTTTGTATTGAGATAGATAGGAGGGAAACATGTTTAATGTGAATCTAGCTACTATTTGTGCCCCTGAAGCTGCTTATCGAGTCCAACGAGTTATGCATAGCTTTGTTACAATCATAGACTTAATTTTGCTATCCGTGAAGCTACTTATTGTCTGTTTTGCCTTCTATTTCGACCTAACTACGTTGGTATGATGAAGTTTGAACATTTAGCATTAAAATAGACAATTGAAGATGAACAATTAAAGCAACGATTTAATGGTAGTAGCAGTAGCAGTATACATACTCGGTCCCTTTCTGGCGGAGAATTCGAAACTGTTCCGGTGATAAAATAGCGCGCCACTCTTCCTCGGACTTGTTGACAGGAGCAGCCATGGCTACAATTCCTCTTCTACGACCTGCAAACCCTAATCCAACAACCTTCGTAATTGAAAATCGATTGGGATTGAGTTTTGATTGTCTGGAGAATAGTTTGCTTGATAAAGGGGTTGCATAACCAAAAATTGACGTCATCGCAGAGATTGATTGATTGAGTGTACCGAGTCACTGACTCGTTCTTAACTCGACAAGGATGGTCTCGAAAATACATACATACATACATACTCTAGTTGAAGAATCAATGAACTACATACGTCCACGTCAGCATCTGTTATTTGTGGATAGTGAATAAGATTTGCAAACCTAAAACGTGATAATCCACAAGTTTATATTCATGGGATATTTTAACTATTCGTGCTCATATTAATGCTTGAGGCATCACTAACCTGTAACTATACGAAAACTCTCTTGAGGTATGATCGAAATCTAAAACGTGATAACTCATAAGTTTAAGCTACATTAAGAGTGTTTACTTTTTAGTTCCACTTGATAAACCATAATACATGTTTTTTTTAAGAGACGGCACTTTAAGGGGAACATTTACAAAAAAAAATTTTTGCCAAAGAATTTACATCCATTACATATTTTTTATTCAACTTAGATGTTGAGCTTTTTCAGTTTTGATTTAATAATATGGATGTCTTTCTGAAATACATATTTTAGGGGAAGAAAATTGATAAAAACCATACACATGTGAATTGACATCAAAGTTTGCTTACAAGGGCTTCCTAATCCGTTCAGTTATTTCAAAAAACGTTAGTTTATTGCTTTAATACTTCACACCCAAAAACCACATTTTCTTTATACAAGACATATCCCAAGATATAATTGGGATTTTAAGATAATATTTTCAGTGTTATCACTTTGGATAATGCTTTTAAAATAGACAAATGGCAAACTAGAACACCCTTGATACTTATTTAATAGAAATATTTGATTTTAATAGTCATAACTATTTGGATTAATGGCTATTGGTCCTAATATTAGGAACCACAACCCCAATAAGACTTTATGTAGTGGTTAATGCCCTTTAGGGGCATTATGTGACAAGTGGATGCCAGCAAAATAGGTGAGAAAACACGAAAACAAAACTAGAAACTTTATCCATTGTCTTCATGTCTAAGTCCAGCCGTCTACCCTTTTGAGTTTTGGCAATGTTTTTGTAGGCGGCTGATATAGTAAGTTAAGTAATTTACAGGAAACAAGAGTGATAGTTGAACAAGAAAAGAAAGTTGGAAAGAGATGTAAGGTCAATAAACCAGTCAAAGGAGATAAATAGAGAGAGAGAGTGACAAGAATTGAATCACAAGTTTCAACCACAAATCTTCACCATCTCGATCAACATCACTACTCATAATGCTAATGCTTCTTTTCCCCTAGTTTTCATTTCATACTCTTCTCTAATCTCATTCATCCCGGTAATTTATCCTAATTCTTTTTATACATCTTATTCGATTTCATCTTCTGCTCTTACTAATTCTTGATTTATAATATTCGCCTTTGGGTACCAGATTTCATTCGATTGTTGGCATTTAATCACCCAAGATTTGTGCTTTCTTTTCTTTTTACTTTAAAGATTTGGGATTGTGTTTAGGGTATCTGATAAAAGTTTATATTTTTTATATATTTGCTTGATACACCTGATGTAGTGCTGTTACTAACTGATATGATGACATAGATATAGAGCTTACCATAAAGCACTTGTTTTTATCTTTCTAACTAGCTCATTTTGTAAAATCAAGCATGTTCTTAGCTTCAAGGTCAACCAAATAAAATGTATCTAATCCTGCACAAATCCTAAGTTTGACATTTGACTTTTGCATCATAATCTTGAATGAAGTAGGTTTGGTTTGACAACATAATCTTGAAATGCATATTTGATGCAGCTGCAACAATGGATTTCAGCTCGAGTTCAAGTTTGTATCCGTTGCATCGAACCAAGACTCTTCATCTGGTTAGCATCCAACTTTTAATCCAGTTATTCGTTTACGCATTATTCTGGTTCTGTGAATGTATAGATGTTATTTTGTGATCCAGGTTAGGCATGCGCAAGGGATCCACAATGTAATTGGGGACAAGGATTATAAAGCCTACTTGTCCCCTGAGTATTTTGATGCCGAGCTTACACAGTTAGGCTGGCAGCAGGTGAAACATTACCTACATGCTGTATTTATGCTCGTTTGTTAACAAATGTTACTAAAGATCTTGACGGTTCTGAGTTTTTTTTATGGCATTAGGTTGACAATTTGCGTAAACATGTCCATGAATGTGGGCTCGCCAAAAGAATTGATGTTGTTATTACATCACCTTTGTTAAGGTAGTACAATGGCATTGTTTGATTTGTATCGTGAAAAAAAGTACTTGATTTTGGTGTTGAATTGTAAAAGTACTTTTTAGGACTATGCAAACAGCGGTTGGGGTATTTGGTGGGGAAGGCTATACAAATACAGTTGATGCCTTGCCACTGATGCTAGCAAATGTTGGAAATAGTGGTCGATCTGCAATTTCAAGCCTAAATTGTCCACCTATTGTTGCCGTAGAGCTGTGTCGTGAACATTTGGTAGGTGTATAGAGCATTTTAACAACTCAAGAGATGATAGATATAACAAATAAACATACACGACAAAATCTCACTCAATAATAGGGTCTGGGGAGGGTGATATCAGGGCAAATGTTACCTATATCCCATAGGATAAAGAAGCCGACATACAAGCTTATTTTATATTGTTACAAGTTTTAAATATCACGTGGACTTGAATATGAGGTTTTGTCTACACGAGTTAGTGATTTGAATGTCTATGTGACACTTACTGTAACTGCTGTTTTTGTTTGGTTGTCAGGGTGTTCATCCTTGTGACCGTAGGAGAAGTGTCGGTGAATACCAATGTCTATTTCCTTCAATTGATTTTTCATTGGCAAGTACTGAAACCTTATTTGTGAAAATCATGAGTTATTAGCAAGTGACTTGATGCGTTTCTATCTTGTTTTTTCAGATAGAAAGTGATGAGGATCTTTTATGGAAGGCTAATGTAAGGGAGACAAAAGAAGAGCTTGCAAATAGGGGGAAAAAATTCTTCAACTGGTGAGTTAAGTTTTAGTTGTTGTTATAAATTAATCACCATAAAGTTTTTCATTTTGGATTTTGATCTATGAGACAATGCTATTTTTTTGTGATTATTTGAGGGTGTTTATTCCCGCCGTTGTAAGTTGTAACCCTCTACCAATTGACCAATACCATGATTGAAGCAGGCTATGGACACGAAAAGAAAAGGAGATAGCTATTGTTACTCACAGTGGATTCTTGTTCCACACACTGGCTACATTTGGCAGTGACTGCCACCCGTTGGTCCAGAAAGAAATCACCAAACAGTAAGCTAAATCTCACTTTATTCACTCACCGTTAGTCTATTACTAATCCTGGTCTGGTTGCCATGTAACTTGAAGTTTGATATAAAAGAATATTTTGTGCAGTTTTGCCAACTGTGAGCTTCGTTCCATGGTGATTGTGGACAACAGGTGAATTTTCCTATTTTCATTGCATTGGATTCTTTTTCATTATTAAACTTTTATTTAATGTTTACGCATTCTTCCAGCATGTTAGGATCGGATTCATCGACAACTGATTATCCAGGAAGGATTCCTTCAGGACTCGATACCCCAAGTGATGCTGCTGTCAATGAAAAGCTTGCAAACGACAAACATGTTTCTGGGTCCACTTGATTGGTACCCATACCAACCCAATGAAATATATAAGCATTAGCTTCATCAGTTTTAAAAGCCAGTAATTCGATGTTGTCCGAGATGCACGAGGAGCTGAAACATGGTAATGCTACTGTTGATGTTAATTAATTAGATAGCAAGTTTTTATGGCTTTATCTTATTCTTAAATGTTACTCCCTTCGAATGGAAAACAACAGCTGGTCCAAGATCTTGTTTCACAATTTCTTTTGATGTAATTTCTATCCAGAAATGGAAAAAAGAGACGACATGAATTTTTCATTATACTGACTTGATAACAAACAAACATATCCTTCAAAATTCCACTGATGCAGTAGGTTATGTGAGGGTGAGATAGGGGCAAACCTCCATAGAGACCCTGGGCTCGAAATAACCTCCATTTTTTGGGCAAATACAAAAAAACATACGAGGAACATGAAAAACATATGAATCACTCCATAACGTTTATTTATTTATGCTGCTAGTAATTAGTTAAGACTTAAGAGTTGATAGAGTATTATTTGAATAGAAACTAAAAGACGGTTTGCATTGTCTTAATAATAGAGTTTGTCTACGACAATCAACGTCCCTTCAAAACATCAAAATATGATGCAGGCTTCTTAGTCTCAAAATGTAGTGCCTGAATATTCAAATCAGTATCAGCATCAGCATATGATGTCAGTATGGTTTATCATGCATGCTTTGCATCATGTATGTTTGGGATGTTGGTTAAATGTACCTCACATGCAGCAGCTAAACGCAGAATTGTAGCTTCGCCCCATGGGCGACCTATGATCTGCAAACCAATTGGAAGCCCTTGCTTGTCATAACCAACCTGCAGGTAAGATATATTCTTTCGTTTCAAATGCTGTATACAAGAAGTTAATGTAAGTTCACACAAAACACTACTTACTGGTACGGAAATTGCTGGGAGTCCAATAAGATTCCCTGCTAGGATGAAACGCATCAAATTACCTGAAACATGAAACACCCACTAATCACAAATGCAAGGTTACTGGGATCAAACTGTAAAAATGTAAATCAAGCATAACGAACAAATAACACCATACCAACTCAACTTACCAGTTACCCTCAAATTCGTCTCCCCTGTCTTAAGTGCCCTTGGGCGGATTACAGGAGCTGTCATGCTGACGGATGTAAAATAAACCAGATTGAATTAACTGAATGATGTAGTTAGAATGGAGGGGGTACTTTTAAAATATTATGCAAGTGAGAAATCTATGAACACTAGCTAAACCGATCTTGGGCCCATGTGTCATATTAATAAACACAAATTTCTGTAAAAGTTTACCTTTTTTCAAAATTACTCAAATTACAAAAACCCATAGGAACAAGGCATACATACCCAGTCGTTGGAGTAACTATGACATCAACGGTCTTGAAAATCTCCATGTGATAGTACATCACTCTGCGCCTGTAATTGCAATTAACCATAAAGATATGATAAATAATTAGATGCATTCATCAGTCTGTATGTATGTTCTTTATGTGCCCTTTAACAGTCTAAACTTGAACCTAATTTGAACAATATGAAGAAAAGCCGGAGACCTTACCTGAGGCGTTGTGCTGCAACATAGTCTGAAGCTGTGAATGACCGGAAAAGTGCCAGGTTAGTGCGTGTGTCTAGTGTAAATTTCTTATCGTTCCTGTTAGGTATCAGTAAGTAGAACAATAACAAGCATTGATAATGACTAAAAATGAATCCAAACAAATTCTGTTAAATGTTAACATTGATTTACAAACATGCATACCCACTCTGACAGTGAGGTGTAATTGAGGCTAATGCTTCAGAACCAATTGAAACAAGATGAGCTGTTCGAATCTGGTGAAGCTCTGGTATGACAACCTCTACTACCTTGAATAAAAAAGTTATACTTTATGTGGTTGAGCGTACATTAATTTAACACCGAAATAAAAAAAATGATGAATATTATACTTACTTTGCAGCCATGAGTTTGTGATAGGAGATTAAGGATATCTTCACACTTAGTTGAGATGTCAGGTGAGAAGACATCATTAAACCACTGCATGTAGACATATGCTAATAGTAAACATACAGTTTTTTGTTAGAGTTAGAGTGCGATATGATCACCTCTGTGTACTTTCCCAAGCGCATCGATCCCAATATGCTAGAGTTCTCACTAGATGATAGATCAGGCAAACAAGGGAGGGACTGCATGCAAAATACATGTATAATAAGTTACTGCAACATAAATATACATACTAGCTAGCTGGCATCAACATAACTAGTCTTAAGGTGCGCTTTGAGTTTTAGCTACTTTAGTCTTGGGAATCTTTTTGCCTTCATGTTGTTTTATCTACTGATACTAATAGATTCTGTTATGATACTTGTTTTCTCTTGTATGCTTTTATATCGTCCGAAAATGAGTTTTTTTAGTCGGGGTCTCTTTGGGAGCAGTCTCTTTATCCTAGGTTTGCCGTCATTTCAACCTTTCCAGGCCCTACTGTATGAGCAAAATTTGCTGAGTATGTTTGTTTACTAGGAATGAAAAACAATGGTGAAATTAGGTAAAATCATATAGTTAATATGGTGAAATTAGGACAGTGGTCTGATTACAGGACTGAGGCTCATTTTATCAGCAGGAGAAGCTCCTAAAATGGCTGCATACCTGAAGAAATGAATGAATAGTAGTCAGTTGTGGTAGTTGGCTGCACTTACTTAAGTCATGATATATGTAGACAAAAACATAGTGTGTGTGCGTTACTTACACCAGCATGACATCCTCAACACTGGATGCAATTGGTCCTATTATTTCTAAGGTCCCTCCATCATATAACGCCCTGAGATTGGAATACGATCATCAAGATAATAACTTAGCTAGCTACAATTTTAAGAAGGAAGTTAAGTTACCCTTTGATGTCGGTACGTCCAAATGTTGTTTTTAATCCCACGACACCACAAAGAGAGGAGGGAATACGGACTGAACCTATATAGTCAACAAGTTAATTTAAATGCAGTTTGTCCCTTCAACTAATATGTATATGATAATGACCAACCTCCTCCATCTGTTCCCAATGCGGCTGAACATATTCCAGAAGCTACAATTGCTGCTGGTCCTGATGAAGATCCACCTGTATACCTCTCTGCATTATGCGGGTTTCGTGTTGTTCTATCATTTTAGAAAATGCATGCATGTCAATTAGGTATATACCAAAGGGCTTGTAGCCTAGCAGTATCATGGTGTGCTAGTAGAGGTGTTTTTTCTTACCCGTTGTTTGGGTTATTTCCAGTGGTTCCTTGTCCAAATTCATGCATATTAGCCTTCCCAACAAAAATCACCCCACACCTCCTTAATCTTGATACACAAACTGCATCCCTGTCAACGCTACGCACCTCATCATACCATGTCGTCCCACCTGTGTAAAAAATCAATTAATTCCCTCAAATACTATTACATTATAAATCTTTCTATATCTATATGCCATGGGTAATTAAAGAATCATTCAGATGATTAGGATATATAGTTATATACCCTTTGATGGATGGGGATAGCAATCTATATCATCCTTGACTGCCATGAAGATACCATCCAAAGCTGACAATGGTTTTCCTACACCAGCAATGTAAGCATGCATCAAAATATATTTTAGCGATATATTTTTCTCGGAGATAAAAGAATATGGAAACAAATGTACCTTCCTCGAACCGTTGAGTTGAAGCTGCAGCCTGCTTTCTGACATTTTCAGCGTTGAAAGAAACCAATTGTGGCATTGGGGGTTTCTTATTTTTGTTGTATTCTTGAATTGCAGAAATGACATGTTCTGCGACCTGTTAACCGCAGAAATTAAGCGGATATATATACAATTAAGAAGCATGAAATAGGATTATGACATACCACTGATGGGGTTGTGATCCTTGACCTGTACGAATATGCATAATCACGAATCTTCCAGTAGCGAAACGATGGGGTCGAACCAGAACTCCATCTGCTAGCAATAGCAATAGAAGCAGTAGTAGCAAGATCATATTGGGGAAGACATCTAATGCACGAGTCAACTCGGTCTTGAGATTTTCCGTCTTCTTTTAGACAAACCACTCCTGGTTCTTGTTCTAATTTCAAAAGTAAATCACAAGGGATCACTTCAACATCCATGATAGTTACTGATCAAGGTAACTATTTTATAAATTATTATTGTTAATAGACATGTAATAATCTGCAGCATTGGTCATATTACCTTGAAGAGGGAACTCGGGTCGAAACATGGGCGGTTCTGGTATCACAGTCTCCCTTAACATCTGCATATCATATATATATAAGTTAATACAAGTGTAAATATTCAAACTAAACATATACATCAATGGTCTTCTATAAAGTAATTAAGTAAACACAAGCGTGGACACCTCTTGTATTTTATTCTGTCTCTTCAAGTAAGCAACAATGGCAGAACCAATCAATGGCATTTCAAGCAACATAACAAAAACCCTCAGCCATAACCCACTCAAATTAGGAGCTGCACGAAAAAATCAAAATGAATGCTTTTACTAGTTCAGCAAGTAACATAAAACCTTGTGGTTAAGTGGTGTATCCCACAATTTATCGTGTGCATCACAGGTTGTAGAACTGTTGTTAGACAAAAAAAAGGTAAAACATATATGTACAACCTTCAATTTCTCCAGGATTGTACTTGACTTTGGTCAAGTCAACTTGGTTGGCAGGCAGCATAACAATCTTCTTCCCCATCTTCACACAAGAAATTTATCGAACTTATTCTTCGGAATAAATAAGCTACATGATGATGATGATGAGTGATTGATTTGCTGACATCAATGAAGATCAATGATGAAACTACAAGTTTGTTGCATTGATGATGAATCTGTTTTAATTAAGTTGTAACAAAATGGAGCATAGCCAGTGAAGAAAGTGTGAAGAAGTTGTTGGACATATGGAGGCAGGTTTAACTGCCCTGCAATTCTCCCGCATTTACTGTCACAATCTTTTTTAACAACTTTTTTTCATGAAACTTTACAACTATTTATAACAAAAATAATCTTTTTTAAAATAAAATATGTCTTCTTTTCAGCAAGAAAAATAATTATAACCATCATTTCTGAATTGTGACACTTATATCTTTCTTTATGTTATGTCTGTGTATAAGATCAGAGTAAGAGTTACAAGCAGGCTATACGCTAACGATTCCAAATTTGCCTAAACGTTGACACATTGTCTACAATGACGTGACTCAACGAATACATTGATCCTTTGTCTATACTTCTCAATAAATTTGGTCAACATTGATTTTCATGATTTTTTTTTTCATATTCCCTTGGAGCATTCTTCTGTCCGTGTTTGAATATTGTTCCGGTTTTTTTACGCTCGAGTCTTTAACATGATATTCTCATGCCTGAGTCTTGCAGATCAATGCTGCATTTGTTGTCCCAGTTTTTAAAGATCAAGGGCCGTGCTTAATTTGTAAAAAGAAAAAGAATCCAAACAGATAAAACATAATGGTTTTGTCTCAGAGCAATAATGCTCTCTTGAAATAATTCTTGAAAGCTAAAAAAGCTGAATTGGTGGATGATATTTTTTTTGTGTACATTGAATGAAAAGGACAACCATAAAGTTTATGATACAGATAAAGCTAAACATGTAATATCAACTCATAGGCTAGTTCCCCTTCATGTTTGATGATATTTTTAATACATCAAAAAATAAATATTGATTTTACTAGAAACCACCTAATTGTACAACTCTTATTATTTCAACAAAATATATATACTATCACTTACCATTCGTAACATCGAAATATATCGCAGGCTTCTTCGGTACATTCCATTGTTGCTGAAAATGAAAATATAAATAGTCAACGGTCTATCATGTGTTAGTGACCTTCAACCATTGGGTGTATCTTTGAAAAAGTTTATCTGATCAAAGGTGACGTATCTGTTTAGGATCTAGTTTTACCTCTATAGAAGCAGCCAAACGCAAAATTGTAGCTTCGCACCAAGGTCGTCCGATTAGTTGCAACCCTATTGGAAGTCCCTGCTTATCATAACCAACCTGACAACAGCATTTTGTAAATCTAGTTAGCCACTGTAAATTGTGATAATAATAATAATAAGTTCACTTTTGTCGTTCGATGTATCATGAGAAATGTACACACTTACAGGGACAGAAATGGCTGGGAATCCAAGAACATTTGCTGTGACGCAAAATTTCATTAGGTTACCTGCAGAAAGAACAACACTTCTAATATATAATTAAGACGATAATAACCACACACACACGAACATATACATATACATAGAAAGAGTGATTTTTTTCTTAAAATAAAGTATGGTTAACAATGGACCTGTAACCTCGAGATCTGATTCGCCACTCTCAAGTGCAGTTGGGTGAATAGGAGGTGCAGTCATGCTGGAAAATAGCATCATTAGATCACGAAAAGAATCAATATATGATGTAAGTTAATTTAATAGCTTAGCTTATGATTAGTACCCGGTTGACGGGGTCACAATAACGTCAACTTTCTTGAAGATTTCCATGTGGTAATACATTAATCTCCTCCTTTAACATATAAAATGATTATTGCTGTAGCATAATGTAAACTGTTGACACTAGAGGTTTATGACATAATAAACCTTGTATTACCTAAGACGTTGGGCAGCAACATAATCGGAGGCTGTGAATGACTGAGTAAGTGCTAAGTTTATTTGACTATCCAATGCAAGTTTCTGAAACTTCCTGCATCAGAGGGATAAAAGACAAAAAAAATTGAATAATTGACTTGTGAATGGGTCATTTTAGTTTATAACGGGTCAAATAAAAAGATTAGCTTAAAGGGAATCGGGTCAAATATGTTGAAGTTCACCCATATCTATTTCTAATGCGTATATTGTAATTAATTAATTTGAATTATGATTAATGTATTCTAGTTATGCATAAACTTACAAAATGGACAGTTGAACCCAACCTGATCCAGCATGTGTTGACCGGTCCAACCATTAAAAAAACATACCTATTTTGGATTTCGGGCATTAATGAGCACAGCGATTCACAACCATATGAAACGACATGGGCTATGCGCATCTGCTGAAGCTCTGGTATAGCAATCTCTACTATCTTGAAACACAAAAAAAAAACTTAATTGTGAAATAGCCTCTATGCACTTACTATGCCCATGGTTTGTTGAATCAAATTTAACAAAAGCAAATTATTGCAAGCTGGAAGAAATAACATTTAAGTAGATATATACTTACTTCACACCCGTGCATCTCTGACAATGAAGTAAGAACTTGTCCACAAACACCAGATATGTCAGGGGAGTTTACATCATCAAACCACTGAAAGAGTGGTACGCATTGTTAATACTCAAGATCTTATTAGTAATGCATATGGTTTCCTAAATTGCCTTATTTAAAGACTTAAATGATTATTGTGATAATATTCTTTTAGTAATCATAATAAAAGCTTTGATTGCTTTCAACCTCTTTTGAAAAGAATTGACAAAAAGCGTGTATTTCAACCCAACTCGACGTGGCCCGTTTTAACCTGTACTTAAATCTGACCCGTTTCAACCTGACCCGTTAACCAACCCACACATCTTGGCACCTCAAAATAGCATGGATATTATGATGACGAATCACCTTTGTGTACTTCCCTAATCGCAATGGGAAGCTAGCAGTTGAACTCCCATTTGATGACAAATTTGGCAAACAAGGAATGGGCTGCATAAAACAGAGGCTAAATACAATAAGTGGTGCAAAAATGAAAGCGGCGTTGTTTTCTAACTTATGATTTATGAATGTTATCCAACTTCAAGTTCGAGAACACACCTGTCTTAAGGTGATTTTATCAGCAGGAGAGGACCCCAGCATCGCTGCATATCTATGAAAAGAAATCAATAAAAATTGTTTTAGCATGCGGTTAGGACAAATAGGAGTATACGCGATGTATATGCGAGAAGCATTAATGAAAACAGAATATGTTTAAGCCAATACTCCTTAATGAGTCTTCTATATTTCAAAATGATTGTACATAATAATGTGCAAGATAGAGCAAGTCAATTACATCAACATGACATCATCAACACTTGACGCTATTGGTCCAATAACTTCTACGGTCCCAGGTCCACATAATGTCCTGTAAAAGATTATTACCATTTTCAAAAGAATGCTTTTGATTTATGGTAGTATAAAAGGATGGATAATTCAAGGATTGTTGAATTCACCCTCTCGTGTCAGTTCGTCCATAAGTAGTCTTTAATCCCACAACACCACAAAGAGAAGCAGGTATCCGAATCGAACCTGGAGTTTAAAATTAAACTTCTAGAGTGAAAATTTATGCAAATAAAGAAATACCTAGTCAATGTTAATACAACCTCCGGCATCCGATCCAAGTGCAGCAGGACATATCCCAGATGCTACAATAGCTGCAGAGCCTGATGAAGATCCACCCGTATACCTTTGTGGGTCATGTGGGTTCCTTGGTGTCCTGTCAAGGGAAATGGAAGCATGTTCTATAAACCATCTCAAAAAAGATATATATGCATGTGTAATGCACATATACATGTATATAATACATAAGGGGGATATTTGTATAACCATGTTTCAACAATTTCACAGCTTAAGCCATGGGTTACACGAACCTCTTCTATATACGTTTGGTTGCGTAATATATTATATTTTTTAGTTTCAGACACTAGAGAAAACTTTACCCATGATGTGGATTTAGTCCAGTGTCTCCCATGCCCAACTCATGCATGTTAGTCTTCCCAACAAATACTACGCCACAGCTTCTTAACCTAGATACAGAAACCGCATCCTTCTTAACAGGACGTACGTCATGCAGCCATGTTGTACCACCTGTTGATCTTAACAACTAACTGAATCTCTTGAAAAATAATTTTCAAGTTAAAAAGCACGGACGTGCAGACATACCCTTCGATGGATGAGGATAGCAATCTATGTCATCCTTCACTGCCATGAAAATACCATCCAAAATGGACAACGGGTTTCCTGTTCAGCAAAATATTTAGCATCAACTGACCTATTTGTGTAGTTAAACTGTAAATCACTTCAATAATACCTTCCCCAAACCTTTTGGTAGATGCTGCAGCCTGTTTTCTAACTTCCTCGGGGTCGAAAGAAACTAATAAAGGTGTTATATTCTTGCATCCCTCCACTGCTGAAATGACACGCTCAGCAACCTATAGTTGTTACTCTCCATTGTAATTCATTCAGTTATGTTCAGTTAATATGAATTAAGCATGCTAGTTTTGGGAAACCTACCATTGAGGGTGTTGTAAGGCCCGACCTGTAAGCATACGCATAATCACGAATTTTCCAGTAGCGGAAACAAGTTGATTCAGAATTTGGAATGCTAGCAGGATCATGATGTGGAAGACACCTAGAAGCTAATTCAACTCGATCTTCGGGTTTTTCATCTTCTTCAAGATTAACCACTCCAACTTCTTGTTCTAATAAATTCAAAATCAACAACATTAATTCTTGTTAGATAAAGTTTGACTATAACACATTTTCAGTTTCACAATCCAACATATGGAATTTTAGCACCATCAAGATACTATTTTAGATAAATGTTACAGCTTAATCATGATTAAAAGTAACCTTGAGGAGGAAGAAACTCGGGTTTGAACATTGGTGGTTCGGGTATCACAGTATCTCTTAGCATCTAAAAAGATCATACATATCGTATCATTGAACATGAAATAGATTAGCTAGGTGTAAGTGTAATGTAAACCGACAGTAAGAACATAATATGTCATTGACCTGATCTATGTTGTTCTGTTTTCTAAAGTAAGAAGTGATTAAAGGACCAATGAAAGGGGAGCTAATGAAGGTAGCAGACAACTTGAGCGATAATCCAGTCAAACGTGGAGCTGAAGCAATTGACAATCAAATTTCAATAACATCATCCAACATTGCAATTATTTTCAAAGTTAAAAATTTAAAACACCACTCACCTTTGAATTCACCTAAGTCATACTCAACTGTCGTTAACTGAACTTCACTTGCGGGGACCATAACGATCTTCATCTTCTTCCCAAATATCATCTTCACTTGAAACAATCACAAAGTCAAGTAAAGAGATGTTGAAAGATTGATCCGTTGCTTTAACTTTAATAGCAGCGTTTAGTTGACAAATTTTGGGAAGCACATCAGAAACATACATAGTTACTGGTTACATACGTGTTTTGACAAAGACGTTTGCAAAAGATTTTCTCAACCCTTTAATATCTAAATACACCCATGTGTACTAGACATGTGAAGGCTAACTGGTAGGATACAGGAACATCGGAGTCAACCAGAAAATTCAGGGGTAGGCTGAAAAAATTTTTCCAAACGTTTATAGAGTAATAAAAATAACACCACAAAATTATAAAAATACCTAATAGATTTATCTCATTTGTTCTTTCATAGTTTAAAATCAAAGACTCAGGAGTATCCTTTTAATTGTTTAGAGGTATCCTTATACATAAAACCGGAGAATATATATATTTTTTACACTTCGCAACGAAATTTCAGCCGTAGCCCGGGGCTACCCCTGGAATATACATACGTCCGCCCCTGTATAGGAAAACGTGGTTTTTAGAGCT
This sequence comes from Tagetes erecta, assembly GCA_030867185.1. Lineage (NCBI taxonomy): Eukaryota > Viridiplantae > Streptophyta > Magnoliopsida > Asterales > Asteraceae > Tagetes > Tagetes erecta. Next base: position 52,649,532 of record CM061486.1, on the reverse strand, counting down.
TTAAACTTTTTTAAGACTCGCGTTTAAATCTTAGCATTTACCGGCGTAATTAGGTTTTGAGTTTGGGCATTTGTCATGTTTAATCTTTTGTAGGTGCGCTACTTGAATGAGATGAAAGCACATGAAGTGTGTAACTAATTAGTTAAAAAAAACAAAATAAAATACTTTATCGTTGAAGAAACCCACTTTATGTGATAAAACATTAAAGCACAACATGAAAATCTTATTTTTTTAAGACTTGAACTTAAAATTCATATTTTGTAAAGTTTTAGTTACCTCAACCAATTTGATATTAACTGAGATGTGTCCTGATATAATTGAGCATCCTTGTGGACCTATGTATTTTAAATGATTGTTTGAAGCCTTAGAGGTTATGTATATAAATGACCTAAGACGTGGAAATGTCTCACTTGTTTTTAAATAGGAGTTTTAATTTAGACCAATAGTTTTGTTATTTAAGACGAGTTTCCTTATGTTATAATAAGCTAAAAATACAAAGGACTGGTAAGGTTGCTTTATAATAATAGAGGTTACGATTTCGTAAGATGTTGTAAAAGATAATTTGTTGACCACCTTCAAGAGAATTAAGCCATTTAAAAACCCATTTATATTTTCACTCAAAAGTATGAATTATATTATATTAAATGTTTTGCCTTGGTGTTGTTTTAAAATTTAAATAAAGGACCGATTAAAATGTAATAAATGGACCCACGTTCACCTCGATATTTATATGATACCCAACTAATTAATAGCTTGATTGTTAACGTCCAGGAGAACTAGAACTGTGAGGTTGTGGCACTGTTATGATTTGGACCTAATTAACTGGCTGGACCGAACATGTTATTAGGCTTCAATGGTAGGTATTTGTGAATTGTTTTAAGACGTGGAGACTATTAAAAGGTTCTAAATAAATCGAGTGAATACAAACATGGTATGTTTACGTTCTATGTTTGTTTGTTTTTTTAACTTTAACTGAACTAATGACTAAATGTGAATTAAAAAAATACAAGGTTTTCTTGTTCGTCCTTTTTTATAAATAACAAAAATGAATGGTTCATAAAAATAAATGAAAACAAACAAACATAAATACAAATTTAAAGGGAGGGGGTGGTGTAACAATGACAAACTAAATCTTTTATTTTTTTCAATATAAACATATTTTAACATATAAGAACATGATTGAAATATACTATTTATTTATCATTTCTGAAATTAAAAAAATAATAATAATAACAAATTTTGTTTATTTATTGAACCTACATATGTGAAAGTCATATGTAGGTTATGTTATATTCACATAACCTTCATATGTCAATTAACTTTTAATAAGAATAAAAGGGCTAGGAATCTTCAATGCCATCCCGTTTTTGGTCTCAAATGTGGTGGACAAAACCATTGTTACACTTTTTTCTAATTGGATGAAACTTAAAGCAAAAGTAGGCGATACTATGTGACAAAATTGACGCAATCATATGTAATTTCTTTTCTTTGTTGTTGTCGTAATTTTTGAGCCTTAACATCTTGTTGGTTGTTTTCTTTGTTAATAAAATTCACAATTACAAAAACAACCCTTTAAAGGTTAAAAATACTCTTGAAAAGACACTTTAATGACTTTTTTATGTTGTATAATTTTAGGTAGAACTAGAGTTTTTGAAGAAAAAAACACAATTTAATAACTTTTTTAGTGATTATTTTTATTTTTGTTCTTACGGTATATGGTATATGAGTGTTATGAAATAAATGGACATAAAAGAGCTTTTACCAATTAATTGTAGTTTGTTTGACCGGCTAAGAGTAATCGGTTTTTAATTACTTTACTCATAGTTTTCTCTAACTTGAGGAGTTAAAACTTGTTAACTATTTAGTATGTTTAGACATGAAAAAAAGAAATCATTAAACAAGTTACATGGTTGGAGATATAAATCGAACAACAATGCACTTCAACCAAGTCAAGCTATTCATCATTTCATCAAATATCTTTAATCTAGTTGAATGAAGAAAGCGAGTAAGTATTATTTTCTAAAGGTGTGTTTTTACCTTATAAAATCAAGAGTTTAAAGTTCGTTTTTTCTTCTTACGATTTATTCAGGATCATGCTTTTCCTCCAAATATTTCAAAATACTTTAAATCGTTTGAGGAAAAACGTTACTTTGGACAAATCACACGGAGGAAAAAAGTGATTTTGAATCGTCTGAAGGAAAAGTGCCACTTTAGGCAAACCACTGGGATAAAAAAAAAAACTTTACACTAAAATCAAACAAATAAATACATAGGTGAAGGTATTGCCGCCCTTTACCATCTAGGCTCAAAGTTAACGTCTAGCAATGGTGAAAATGTAGCATAAAGCATAAGTAAGACAAAAGACTACTATGTGAGCAAAACCAATTCATGAAGTTACAATCGAAGTTTAAGATTTGGAATTTTATAAATCGAAGTTTAACATTTGAAATTTTATAAAAAAGACGTTTATCATAGATAATTCTAAAAATCTTATAAATAGCATATTACAACTTTAAAACTCACTCGTAAGTTTAAGATATTTATGACTCATAAGGTTAACATATTTATGATTCTCAACTTTAACATATTTACAACTTTGACTCCTTAATTTTACCCAATTTTAAACCTTGATCTCATATTTAGGTTTGACATATATTTTACTTTCACCTTCGATTTTTACTTAATTGTCAATTTTACATATTATAACATGACTATCTTATTTGATATACTTAAACTTTTCACTCCAACTTCGTACATTTTAACACGTCTCAAAAAAACTAATCCGTCATAATGCGCATAAATGTGAAAGTTTTAGTGTCATTGTTGTAACGCATGTAATAAAGTCAGGCCCTCGATGTTGGCGGCCCAACCATAAATGTAGTTGATTGATATAAAACCAAATCTTGCAGGCTGAAGCTTCCGGGAAACTGCCCATGTAGATTGTGTGAAACCAGTTGATGCCTCATGTCTTCCCAGATCGCATCTTCTTGTTTCTTCCGCCCCACTCCCATTTTTTTAAATTTATTCTTCAAACCAAACATTTTTTTATACTTATTTCAAATGCCATGATCATAATTTATAAACCCACCCCCTACCCAAGTGGTTTTGGGTATCATTTAAAAGGTTGTTTTAGTTCCATCTTCTTAGTGCATAGAAAAAAGTATCCACCAGCTTCAGTGAGGTAAGTTTTAGTTTAACTATTTTCAATTTCTGTTTGTTTGTAGAATGAGTGATTTGAATGTTTACTTTATGGGTCCATTTCATGTCTATTCAATGGTAATAGAATTAAATATCCTGGTTGTTTGACCACAGCTTGAAATTGGCCGGTTTGATGAATTGATTTGCAATTTTGCATCATCAATGTTTAAGAATTGCTATTTAATAACATTGGCATTTCAAGCTGTTCACCCCAATAAAAGAAGCTGACATGACCTTCATTTTTTAACAGATTAGGTGTTTAAAAATGAATCTTTTACATTTGATATGGCATATTTGAAATCCAGATGAGATCAGTTTCGTACCCGGTAATTTGAGGAGAAGTAGGTACCGAATGACATAGTGAATCTATCAGTTTGGTAACTTTTAGTAAATCCATTCAACATGGTAACGTGTATAAACTTTTAATAAAAATGATAGGATGAATGTGTATAGTGAAAAAGTTTTAATAAAGTTGTATCAAAATAGGCAAAGAAAAACTTTTTTTAGTACTGGTATCAAAATCGGTACTTTTTGGACCACTATCGTTCAGTAGGTACTGGTCTGGTAAGGTACCGATACTAAAATTAGGCAAAGTCAAATTCAGGTTCGGTACCAATACTCGGTACAAAATGCTCATTCCTAAAATTGTGTTTTACAGATGGGCACCGAAGGGGTAAGTGACGACATGAACAATAATGAAATGGAGGATGGGTCAGTTCAACCGTTTCGGACACGTTATTCTGGTATGGTTAGACTAAAAGCATACAAATTTGATGGATTTGGAAATTATCGTGAGAAAAAATGGGATTTGGAGGAGGGAAGTGGGAAAAAGTTCTGTTGGTATCATGTTGAGCTTCCAAAAGGGAACCAAAAACTGTCTCAATCTGCACAATATCTAATTGATGTACTTTGTCCACCATTGAAGCTGCAAGACATTCTTTCTTTAGCTAGCAATGGGCCCTATTGTGCTCATGTTGATGGGGCACTTGTATTCAGGGTCAATTCCCCTGCTCCACCCTCTACCAAGTTTACATTTAGATTAGCTGCTAGAATCACTGAGAATTCAGTTATCACCGTGTCGTTAGGCCGAGTGCCCAGATTGGGTTTTTCTCCTGCGGGCCAGTCTCTTCTCACTGAGATTCCAAGTGTCGAGAGCCCGAGCTCGAGCCCTAAAGTTGGTTTACAAAAGACAATGGTCAATAAGGCTACTGGCATTGTGATCAAGGAACATGTTCTTGATTTCTTGTTGACGATGAATCATTCCCAGGAGGCTGATAATCCTGTTCCTAAATCCGTCTCGAATCTCGTTGTTCATATTATTGACACACATGTGGATCATCTTGAGGATGTTGTTACTAAACTTGAGATTGAGCTTGATTCTGTAGAAGTTGATTTGGATAAAGGTAACAATCCTATTGGCTATTGCTAACACACAATACCTTACATGGTTTTCATTTAATCAATGAATTTTCAGGCGGGTTTTCGTTAAAGAGACAATTGTTGGACGATAGAAGATTTCCAAAAATGCATCTAGAATTGCAACGGCTTTTGCAGGTGATTGCACACGGGGAACAAGTGTTTCCCAAAGTGAAAGAAAAATGCTCCTTAAAAGATTGGTTTGGAAGTGAAGACGTGAATTCACTTGAAAAGTTGATTGGTCGACTCAGACGACTAAAAGACAATGTTGGATTCATAAGCAACCGCGTGACAGCAGTCCAGGCCGGTCTTGACAGTTGGCAGGCGGAACAAATCAACAGAAAGCTATACTGTCTTTCTCTACTATCCATCATATTCCTTCCTCTTTCCATCATCACAGGAGGTAATTAACTCCTATGATCCAAGAAACAAGTTTTAAATTCAAGATTTATTTATGTAAAGTTGAAAGCTTGATATTTGGAATGTTGTTGACAGTGTTTGGGATGAATGTGGGAGGTGTTCCTTGGACGCAGCAAAGAGACCCGAAGCTGAAAAATGGTTTTAGAAACGTTATCTTGGTCTGTTTGGCAACGCTGATTCTTGTGCTTTTATGCTTCTTGTTTCCATATTTGTATAGCCGAATAAGCGGTTGGAGAAGGCAAAGATCTTTAAAAAGAAACTGGTCTATTAACAGGAGATCCTTCCTCAAAAGAACCATCGAAGGTGTTGGTGAAAAAGGAGGCGGTTACATTCGCCTTTGAGCCAATTTTTTCATGCACCTTTTAGTTTTGTTTCTTGCAAATGGTTGTGCAAAAGGTTCTTAATATGATCATATACATACATATATCGTGATGGAGGCAAATGTGTAATTTAGAAGGTTGTCTTTACGGTTGACGGGCTGAATTATTTAATCCTAATTTTACTCATATACTTAATTGTGAATACAGGTTATAAATACCAAGTGACTTGGTACCTAACTTAAAGAGTCAACTACTTTCGCTTGAATTAAACTTTTCATCATATCTCTAGCATATAAATATAACAACTTAACACATGTCATATCATTTATTAAATGGGTCGTGTACGTTTCAAGTAGTTTATTAATTAAACAATTAGTCATGTCCAGCTAGGTTAAAAAATATATATGCTAGAGGTTCGTTCGAAAAAAGCTCGGCTCAAAAAAAGCTCGTATTTAAACGAGCCGGCTCGGCTCGACATCTGAATGAGCCGAGCCTGAGCTAGGGTATGTTCGGCTCGTGGCACGCTTGGGGCTCGGCTCATTAGCTCAGCTCATGACTCGACTCGTGGCTTGATATAATATTCATATATATATTACCATTTATTTAAATATAGATCATTACTTGTTCCTTTATTTTTATAAATAATTCACTACTAAAAATTAAACAAAATAAAAGACTTGTTGCTTTAATCCTTTTACGTTTTCAACAATTTAATATTTCAGTCACTTCATCCCTCCTAATTGTCGCCTCATCTAATCTTTCACATTAAGTTTCAACTTTCAAAGTTCAAACCGTAATTCCTTTTTCATTCTCTTTTTAAGCAACTACTTCTGTAGCAGGTAATGATTATTTCCTTTGTAATTTTTAATCTAATGAATGTTCTAATTATGTGTAAGAAAAAAAAAACAAGTTGGTTCGATGAGCCATGAGCCGAGCTTTTTACGAGCTGAACCCGAGCCCAAAATTCAAGCTCGTTAAAAAACAAGCCGGCTCGAGCCGAACTCGATATCTTTGAGCTCGAGCCTGAGCCCAACCTAGTTTGCACCCCTATAATTAATTAACAAATGCATGCTGCATTATATATGTTACTAGCCCAAATCTCTTTTCTTCCCCATAGCTTACGCGGCTTTAAGGCTTGTTGATAATTGAAGATGGAGCAAAAATCTCAGTGAATCAAATAATGTTAAACACCTTAAATTCATTTGTATTAATCTACCTTATTTGTTAATTTGACTCTCAAACAACACATATACGCTTACAGTGAGGGAGTTATAATACATATATATATAAAAGTTAACTTATAACCTCATATAAAATCTTTGACATTGGCAGCTGCCACAATCTTACCACCATTAATACCTTGACACAATACATGACCATCCATTGCTTGATACTGCGGCTGCAACGGCTGTGGTGTCGAGGCTACAACCGCACCATGTGTAGTAGTATAGTAAACCTGCCTCCCATCATACGCCGCCTCCGTATACGTCTGTGCAACAAACTGTTGTTGTGACGACACTGTGGTTTGTTGAGTCGCCACATGTGCTTGTGGCGCCATAACGCTATAACCTTGTTGGTCACATGCATGCACGTAATATCCTTGACCATGACCCACATGTGACATAACATTAACCGGCATTGCATTAGGCGTCTGATAAACACTCGCTGCAGGATTAATATTTTGAATCACGTAAACCGGTTGTTGATCCGGTGAGATTGTTGTTGTTGTAAAACAATCGGTAATTTGATATTCAGTCACCGGAGCTACATTTCCGGTCAATTTGGCGCCAAAATATTCATTATCATCTTGAATATGTTTCTGAATTGGATGCAATTCGATTTCTTGTGTAACAAGTTTTGGATCCGAGATCTGATGATCTACAATGTGTTGTTGTTCCGATCGGGGATCAATTGAACCAAAACTATGAACCGGAGTCAACGCCGGAGTTTGAGTAAGAGGAAGAAGAAACAGCCTAAGTTTTGAAAGAGAATGAGAAGGTTTAGACAAATTCAATCGATCATACTCATGCATCATGTGTTGAAGATCATCGTCATTGGTAACAGAAATCAATGCATCGAGATCTTCACCAGGCAACTGATACTTGAAACACACGTCTCTATCGCATAAGGCGGATAATTTTGCGATGAGAGTTGTAAAGTTGACTGAACGATCAACGGCGAGGATTTTAGTTTCGCCACCGATGTAGGAGAGTTGGTTATCGTGAGGTCTAGGCTGGATTTTACCTCCATAACTGCATATGAATTTGACTTTGGTGATGTTGTCAGGATCAATATCACCGGAGTTATTGTTCATGATTGTGAGTTTGAGTTTGAGATTGATAATGAAGCTAGAAATTGCAGATTTATACGGGGAAATTATGGCACAAGTGGTGTCGTATTAATTATTTTGTTACAGCTAGCTAGCGGTGATGGCTTATCTGGAATTTGCATGCAAATGCTAACCTCCAAGTGGATACTTTGACTTTCTCAACTAATAAATAAGCTTGTAATTGTTTTCTAAACGAATAAAGTCTGGCTACACAAGATAATCTAAATGTCTAATGATAAAAGATGATCTTGTACATTCTGTGAACATAAACAATGCAGGTGGCCCAAACTCATTTATTTCAGGAAACCCGACTTCGATCAATTCAGGTAAAACTCATTAACGGGTCACTTGTAGGCATAGCAAAAAGCGAGCAGTACAACCCGTTCGCTTGAACACAAATATAAAACAAAATCACTAGTTGTATTAAAGTGGACGCATATCACGTTAATCAAAACCATTTATTAGTCTATTTGTTCATATATTCTTGTTTATTGTTTGTTTTACTTGTTTTCGTTATCGTTTTTTTTTTTTATTTTTTAAGTGTTAGAGTAATTAGAGAAGTCGCTAGTTGTGTTAACTGTAATATTGTAACAATAATATTTTAAAGCGGATAAGATTCCAAAATGTAAAGTTAGTTATTCAGTTTCTTCAATCATAAATTAAAGTGGATTCCGTTATTATATTACAAACTTGTTAATTTTATATTTTAGTAAAGTTTAGACTTCACTTAAGATATCGATGCTTTCTTTGTTAAGTTGGTTATATTTATTTATTTTCTTTTTTTTTAAATAACTTATAACGATGACAAGGATTGCACAATCAAGCTCTCAAACTTACTCATTCAACCAATAGAAAGATGTCACATCACAACCTTAAATCTCATCAGTTTAAACTCAATGCGTGAGATGCACAATCATTCTAAAACCAATGTGTGCGGGAGATTATCGTTCTGAAATCACGTACCGAACCCTAGACATTTTACGCCCCCAAAACATTAATGAAATGCGGTACATAATCACGGAAGCTTAATTGAATGGCTTTAGCAGGTTCCATGCTCAAGTGCTCAATCAGTTATCCTCACTACCTGAGGTATCAACGTAGTATACCCGCCTATCCACTGAACCCCTTTTGCCTCTTACTCACGACGCCCCCATCACCCTAACCTACTCTTATTGTTAATCACCTATAATTACGCTTTACAAAATTTAGTTTTATTAGATAGATAGAGGGAGAGAGCTAGATGTCTCTCGGAAACAATTTGCCATCTTTGTATAGTATGTTTCTTAAGTCATAAACCCATAAGCCAGGGGTGGACGTATGAGCATTTCAGGGGTAGCCCGGGCTACGGCTTAAATTTGGTTGTGAAGTGTAAAAAATATATATATTTTTCGGTTTTATGTATAAGGATACCCCTAAACAATAAACAATTAAAAGGATACCCTGAATCTTTGATTTTAAGCTATGAAAGAACAAAGGAGATAAATCTATTAAGTATTTTTATAATTTTGTGGTGTTATTTTTATTACTGTAGGAACGTCCGGGAATTATTTTTTTTTAGGCTACCTCTGAATTTCCAAGCTGGCTCCGCCACTGCCATAAACATCCACATGACTAGTTAAATACTTAAACTAAATGTCATATTTTTAGACGGTAATACACTTGTCCTTTAAAAACATATATATGTACTCTTATGCATTCTATCATCCTTTTTCTCCATGGTACATAATACGCTATCATCCCCTACGTTCATATCTGATAACTAATTTATTTATTGAAATGTTTTTTTTGTTACTTAATAAATAACATTTAAGTGTTACGTATCTAAAATTTAATAGACGTTTATTAGTAAAGTTATTTTTAAGTGTTTAATTTATAAAAGTTTGCAAAAATTAACTACACCATTTATTAAAGTAACAACTAGAAGTTATTTAAATACGAGTGGAAATTTGATGTCATAAATATAAACTAACTAAAGTCGTTGAATAATAATGCAATGTTAAAGTAAAATCGAAACGTTATTTAAATACAAGTGAAAATTTGATGTGATAATATATTTGGAAATTTATATAAGAGTTAAATGCCATTTTAGTCCATAAGTTTTTCATGTTTTGTCATTTTCATCCATTTAAGAAAATATTGCCTACACTACTCTATTGTTTTTAATTTTATGTCATTTTCATTCATTTGCTTAACTCCGTTAGTGTAACCGTTAACCAAGCTCATGTTCATGTTTTTAAAGGGGGTTAGTTGGTTTTTTTAAGATTTAAATCCCTTCAAAACATATTTTAAATTAAGTTAAATTACTATTTTGGTCCACGATGTTTGATTAAAATCACGAATTTTTTCTAATAGTTTGTTTTCTACTATTTTAATTCATTGTTTTCACACAAACTTGATATTTCAGTCCACCACTAATGGTCATCCATATTTCCAGGTAAATTTGTGTGAAAAGACAGTAGTACCCCTGGATTAAAATAGTTATTTTGACCAAACCTCAAAGATCAAAATAATAATTTACCATTATTATTATTATTATTATTATTATTATTATTATTATTATTATTTTTGTTGTTGTTAATATTGATATTATCGTTATCGTAATCATTGTTACCGTTGGCCACTGATGACCGCTCACTGCCGGGCATGTGTCACCACTCGACTTTCCACCAACAATTCTTTTTAACTTTACCATTAAGTTTGACTTAATTATTATTTTAACCTCTAAGAAGTATGGTGGAAAAGAATTAGAATATGAATATATATAGTGGTTTGTGTTGTCCGTAATAATAATAATAATAATAATAATAATAATAATAATAATAATAATAATAATAATAATAATAATAATAATAATAATAATAATAATAATAATAATAAGTTATATTAGTATAAGTACGTGGATGAAGAGAACAAAAGTGGGTGAATTAGAATTTTATAGTTCGATATTAAAATATGTTTTGAAGGGATTTAAAATAAAAAAAAGTTACCCCTATGAGCTTGGTTAACGGTGTAGGCCAACGGAGTTAACCAAGTGGATGAAAATGACAAAAATAAAAAAACAATAGAGTAGTGTAGGCAAAAAAAACTTAAATGGATGAAAATGGCAAAAACAGAAAAACGTCAAGGATTAAAATGGCAGTTAACTCTTTATATAATCCTAATAGTTAGGGCCAATGATCTCTTAGTCGAGTGGTTAAAAGAGATGCAGGAGAATTTGTTTCTTTTGGAGGTCCTGGGTCTAATCCAGACGTTAACATATTTAATGTAAATAATTAAAAACTGCTGCATTTGTAACAAAAATATAATACTAATTAGGAAGATAAATGACCCCGACATTCCTAATTTCCCTTCTCACCTTCAAGTTTCAAACAATGATTTTTACCCTCCGACTTAACTTTGCATATTTAGAACTTTAACTCTTAAATTTGACTTATTATTATTTTGACTCCTGATAATTTAATCATTAGTCAAGTTATAATGCTGACATGTTACTCTACTTTGACATATTTATTACTTTGAACCCTTAATTTTACTTGTTTTATCTTTTTGACATCAAAGTTTGGACATTTCTCTGTCTTTTAATATGTGACACACTACAACTTTATACCTTAATATACCAGACATAAATTTTTTTTCCAACGCATTGTCACATACGCAAGATCCAACCATCGCATCACGTAATCTGGTTATAAAGTTAGTTTATATGGTAGATCAAGAAGTAGCGTGTTGATGAATAATTGAATATAGTAACACCAAAGATGCAAAGAAAATTTAGACCATGGACTAAAGTTGTAATATACTTCACTACGAGTATGAAATAGAAAATTACACCAACAATGAAATATAAAACCGACCTATTTATGACTAGCAGCAAGTAAGTTAACAAAAATCGTCCATTTATTTAAGGATAGATCCCGGTTTTGTTGTTACCCCCTTATTTGTCCTCGGTTCAGTCCAGTTGGACCGAACTTTAACCATCGAAGGCTCGGTCCAACCAAACACAAGAATATATATTTGAGGGGTCTTTCTCCGAAATTGAAATAGAGAAAGAAAAATAATTTGCCAAGTTTTGTTGTCTGGTTTTATCTGGGCTCAACCCCTAGCTTCCTTCACCCGCATCCGATCGATCACAAAGAGAAACATACCGTCTTCTGTTTCCTCGATTAATCTTCTACTAAACTCGAATCAGGTTAGGGTTTCTTCTACATCAGTTTCTTTTATATTTTCTTATGATTTAGGATATGACATTTGGTGGTTTTAAGGGTTTTACTTGATCCGATTTCGTCTCTAGGGTTTATTTTAGATTCAATTCAAGAAATTGTCGTGTTCTGATCTACTTATTGATCGTCTTTGATAACATGTGTGATGTATATATTTCTGGGAATTAGTACTTTGTTCAAAGTAAGGATCTTTATGATTTTAGTCACTCATCTGCTAATATAATTGTCATTTACATGTTTAATTCGCTTTAAGTTTCTCACCTGTTTCATATCCTTGACCATTCATTTCAAGTTCTGTGCTTTTACTCTCTTTGATTAGTTTCCTATATATATTTTTTGTTGTGTTTTTGCCTTTTTGGTTGATTTTAGGTGAAATGGTTGATGGGGGATATACTATCAATCATATATGTCTGAATGCCTACTTGATTTGTTGGCATATATCATCAACAATTAGTTTTTGTTTCTATTTATGAACATGTCTTTTGAGTTGTCATATGAATGGTGAGTCTTACACTTCATGAAAGTGTTTTAATTGGATCTATTTGAATTGCAATCTTTGTTGATCATCTATGCTTGGTTTTCATAAGTTCATTGAAAGTTTGACAAAAGGCATAACGAGTTTGATGTTGTTTGATCATTAAGTTCTATAATTTCGTTCTTTTTCTTTGGAAATTAAACAAAGGAATAAAATGAAGTTTTTTTTATTTATTGAGAAGCTAGGTTTCCAGCTAAATTCCGGCTAATTAGATGAGTGTAAGTAACTAAGCTACCATCATGAACAAGGTCAAAATTTGCCAATATGGAAGTTAACTGGTGAGGGAAGTTTCTTGGTTAGAGCACAACATTCAGTGGTAACATACCTTTACTTTGACCTTAATCACAGTTCTCAAAGGCTCAAGGTCTCACTCAAGGCACTTAAAAAGTAATGGTTTTATTAAGCAGGACGCACCCACCGTTTTTAGGTGTTTTAGGCTGGTTCCAGGTCATTTTTTGGATGTCTCAGACCAGTTTTAGACGCTTTGGCACGCGCCTTTGCCAACTTTGATCTTAATAAACAAGGGGTATCTATCTTGGTTTTCTTCATGCAATAGATTTGGTTGTCTAATACTCTAATGTCTTATACGAAAAAAATTATACACTGGTAGCTATCTCTTGTCCTCTTGGAGTTAAAGATGTGATGTTAAGAGACTCTTCTGGTTTGTTAAATTTGCATTCCAGAGATCCATTGATTCTATGCTGTGCAATAGTTTTTGTATATGGTTGGTTAGTTGCAAATTATTAGTTTTAGTCATACGGTTTTATTTTTTAAACAGCCTGTTGCCCTGTTCCAAACCGAACCCATTTTGGTCAGAACCAACTTTGACCTGAATCAGATTGGCGCTTCCTAGTTCCTCTTTAGAACAGCTTGATTCGAACCAAACCAATTTTGACACGATCCAGGTATGGTACATTGCCCGACCCGACACAACTATTTTACTGAGCTTATTGTTATAGCCTTATAGGTTTGAATGCAAAGTGCATGATATGAAGATTCAAAACCAAAAATTTTGTTTGCTATCTGTTAACCCCTCTCAAACTTTTTAAACTTTGCCTTTTTGTGATCTAGATAGTACCACTGTCTCTTATCACTTCTGGCCACCTTAGGCGTTGATGTTAACTCCCTTATTCTTTTTCTGTGGTTATGAGAAAAATTTTGTAGTTAGTAACGTCCAAAAAGAATTAATGATGTTAGTAAATATATAAGTTTCAGTATTAATATAAAGCAAATTTACATAAGTTTTTACAAATTGGACACCAGCATCATACTATTGGTGGTTGCTTTTGATTGAAAAGTATTTCTGATAGTGTCCTAATAGACCTAAAAGTTAAATTTATATGCTTGACTCGTTTTCTTTATGCCCACAATGTCTTTTATTTCTCTTTCTGGGAGACAGACTAAATATATAAACCGTTAAAGCCCTTATGATGCATACATACATTCTTAATTGCTTGTGCCTGTCTGGTTTTTATTATGCTACATTGTATATAAAGGTGATATTTGTGTTGATAAATATATGCTACTTAATATATATCAGAGATGGATCTGGAGACGGAAAATAGAATTGCGGCAGTTCTGATGAAAGAAGCAGCAGAATTGAGGCGACAAGCTGCAAGAGACGGAATAGATGCATATCTTCGTCCTTCTAATGTGAGGGGTAGGCCAAATTCACGATTCCTCACTGCAACTGTTCTCGGTGTTCAACAATGTAAGTTATTTTGCTGCTATAGATCTCTTGCAATGTTGGTTTGCTTACTTTGTTTATTTCTCTGTGCATAAAGATGTCTAAATGGATTTGGCTTTTCAGTGCTAGAATCAAAGTATGCTCTCCCTTCGTGCATACTTGTGTGTTTGTTTTCTTGTATTACAGAAGCTCAAATCAAATGAAAATATGATACATTTGTGCATTGGCTGACTTGTGATGATTTTTCCAGCTAATCGAGCTGTGGAGGTAAATGAGATGTGGCGTGCACGTGAAAAGGAGAAAGAAATGAACAATAGGTCTAAGAAAGATGAGAAGCGAGGCACATATAGTGACTCCAAAAAGAACACAAGTACAAGGTTTGAGGATTATGAAAGAAAACATTCTTCTTTGTGCTCATCAAGCAAAAGTGCGATCGAAGGTGAATTGAGGGACAATGAGATTGAGGAATTCTTACACTCAAGGTACTGTCTCTTGTGCTTTAGGCGCCCATAGATGCTAGTCTCTCTCACATTTTTTTCATTATTATTGTTTTTTATGATGACAGGGTCAAACGGGGTAGGGGTACCGTTGGGTCCAGGATGGATGAGACGGGTCCATATCTACCTGAATCTGAAGGGAAGATAAATCTGGAAAGCCCTACGTACATGGGGCATCGTGCTGCTATCCTTGGTCCCGAAAAGCCTCTTAATTTCAAATCAAACTCATCTTCAGATGAGGAGTCATCATCTTCTTCTGAGGAAAGAGATAGAAGGGCCAAAAGAAGCAAGCGTCATTGCAGCAAGAGCGATAAGTCTATTGATAAGAAGAAGAAGAAGAAGAAAAAGAAGGTGAAAAGGGAGAAGAAAAGAAGTAAACATCACAAGTAGCGCGACCATCTACGCATACTTGTTTTATACAGAGGCTTTGTAAAATCAAGAAAATTGTTGAATTTTCAAATTGTGTCTAATGCCTTGAAGTTATATCGTGATTTGCCTGGATTCAACATCTTTCTTTCACTTTTGAGCCATGATTGATTATATCCCCCTCATTGAACTGGTATCAAAGCTCATATGTCTTAATGTAATAGATGTTATAACTTGCATCAATGCTCACCCAGGATAAATTACATGCTGGATTGAATTTTATGACCAATTCATAAACCCAAATGAACATTGATAAAGAGTTGATCACAATGTACTAGCCCACTATAAAGAATTCATTTCCAGTTAAAAATAAAATAAAATGTTTCACATGATCAAGTAAACAGAACTTAAAAATGTTCAGCAGCTTCAGTAGTAACTTGAAACAGTAATGTTGCTTTAAGAAACTTAGTAATGTATTCTAAAACAAATTCCCAGAAACATTAAAAGGAAATAAAAAGCAAACTGTTTCTGTTTGTGTTTCAGTTTATGTACACACTAAGCGATCGATCTAGCCTACAACATTTGTTTCAATAACACAGATTAAAACACTGTTATGAGCCCTCAAAATGGTGATCCGTTTCATCAAAGATCTCCTCCTGCACGGATAAAAAAGGATTGTCAGTAAAAACATGGCTTGATGGGTCATTATTATGATTTGGGGTGGGGTCGGGTCGGGTGGGGTGTTTTACCTGCAGTAGCTCTTCAATCACATCTTCCATTGTAATAATGCCGACCGCTTCTTCTTCTTCAGGAAGTTTGGGAAGTGGTTGTCCTTGTACCTCTAAAATGTCTGAATACATGTCTTTATTCCACTTCTTACTCTTGAAGCTGCCATTGCTTGACAAACTCTTCCATTTCTGAAATGACCTTTTTGTCCTTGAGCTATTTTCTCTAGTATCACCATTTATGCTATTCTCTCTTGCATCACCATCAACATCCACCCTCACTTCTTTTGCCATATCTACAATATTTCAATTACTATCAAATACTGTTTTTGCATTGCATGTTTCATCTTCATCACCATATGCATGTCATTGCTACTTTATTTAATAGAATAGAATAGGCTAGAGTTAAGGTTTATTTGTTGCTTACCAGACGCTGGACTCTTTGTCGTGGGCTTATGATACTGTCTCACAACTACCGCCATGTGACTGTGACCTTTCTGAAACTCATTTAAGATGTCATACAATGGAAGAGTTTCTGGAACCCTAAAAATATAAATAACTTAAATCAATCAGGTGCACAACATCCTGTACTTAATATCAAACAGAATATTTGCATGATAAATACAACATACCTGGGAATTTTGCGAATGGTGACGCGTCTTACAGGTATTTCATCTTCAGGGTGGATGGTCAACAAGTTTTTTACCTAAAAACAGTGAAGATTGTATTATGTGCTAATATTTGAACTGAAATAATCATATGAAATAAAACACTATTATTATTTACCAACACAAGTCCAATTATGTTTGTAGGTTGTTCATAGTAGACAGGTACTCGACTATGCCCTTTCTCCAGGATTAAATTCATCAAGTTCCTGTATATATGTATGTATGTATGTATGTATCACATAAACTTGTACATAAAGGAATGAAATTGTAACAAAATTAGTTTGGTGACAAAAACCTGTCAAGTTTAGCATTTATATCAATAGAAAAAGTGTCTGATATAGGTGTCATTGCATCACTAGCTGTCTTTTCTGAAAGTTCAAGTGCTCCTGCAATTATTGTCGTCTCGTCATGTGTTAGTTCTCCTCCTTTCCCCGCCTGTTTACAAAATCAACCATACCATCAACATGAATAACAGACAAACAAACATACTCGGCAAAATCCCACTCGACATTAGGATCTTGAGAACAAACATTTGAAACATGATGCCTACCTCATTACCATGCAAATTCACAAGTGTCTTTAACTCGGCTCTTCGGAACAGAGCAACATGTTCTTGGCCCAACAAGTAGTCTAGCAGCTAATCAATCAATCAATCAAGTTTAAGAAACTACAATGAATGATCATGTAACATGTAACAGAGTCTAAGACACACCTTGCTTATAGGATATGCAACAGGAAAACAGACCCAAACAAGAAGACGCACGAAAGGCGCCACAGATGCACCAATAGCCAAACCATATCTAGTACAAACAGATTGAGGTATGATCTGGGACATAACTCAATCAAGATTAGTTTTTCAAATTTGCAACTAGTAATGTAAAGTGGATAAATAATACAGTAAATTATTACTAACCTCACCAAACAGAAGTATTAATGTGACTGAAATGAGAATTGCACCCCAAGCTGTGATTAAAGCATCTAGAAATATAGGAAGTGCCTGAACAAAAACAAGATAAATATATAATATAATAATAACAATCATCCAAAAGCATTAACTAACTTGTTTAAAAATAGTGTACCTCCATTGCAGCAGCATTACAAATAAGCAAGGTGCAGAGGAGTAAATGTTGTTTTCTGACCACTGGTAATATCTTCTCTGTTTTGTTGTAACAAGTAAAAAAAAAAGATTTAATAACTAACTAAATCTAAACAGATGTAAAATAAATAAATAAAGTGAAATATTGATTTACCTGCGTATATACGATCTTTAGGGGTACCAGATTTGGCAAGAACTTCAAGATCAACAAGACTCAAAGACATAAGTCCCAACGTAAGACCGGACATCAAACCGGCGAACAAAACCAAAAACACGATGATCAAGATGTGTATAAAGAACTGCGTCTCGCAACACTCATACTCAATAGCCATGTCAATATTATTATTATTAGCTAGCTAGGGATATATGGGTATCAATTATCAAATGAAATGAAATGAAATGAATGAATAAATAGGCCAGATTTTGTGAAAGTGATGATAAGCATGAAACCGACAACAAATAAATATATGATTTAGAGTCATGACATGAGAAACGTTATAAGCATCACGTCACGTGTCGCTTCCCTCCACAACTTTCACGATCTTTCTTCATGTATTTTTGGAAAAAGTTTAACAATATATACACTATATATTTTTACGTCATTACACACATATATATATATATAAATCCCTAGCTAGTTACAGTTAATTACTGACTTACATATCATGTTCATCCACTTTTAAGTCGGATTTCAATTCATGATTCATATATAACATCAACTTTTCCTCAGCTGATCAATACGCCTGTCATTCTCATAACTACCACTTTCACGTTTTTTTTTCGTACCTAACTTTTTTAATTACGTTTTTTAATACATATATAGCAGCAGATCCATATAGTGATAAGAGACTTAGATTTTTTATAAGAGACCCAAGTTTAATTCCATTAGAGGGTCATTGAGGGTAATGAAGGGAAACAACACAAGTGTCATCTTTACTGTTAGATTGTTGTTGTGCCTACGGGCGGTTGGGGCTTAGCGGGTTTTCCCTGAATTGGAGTCGGAGTCTCTTCGAAATAGGTGGGATTTGACAACCCAACACTATCTAGGTTCGCAGAGCGTATGAGGTTATCTTTTGTCATTAAGTAACCTCTGATAGTAGCTTTATTTGTTTCACTGTAAGAAAACATATTTGAGTATATTTTATACTAGGATGAGCTATTAAAATGGTGTTTGGCAATTATTAAAATAACAAACACTCTTATAGATAATAGATATCACAAGAAAACTTGCAACAATTCACCAAGGAATAGGTCGGACAAAAACAAGAAGCTCTAACAATTAAGAAATCTTTTCGGTTAAATGTAAACTAAATACACAATATTGAAATTTAATTAAATCATTTTAACCGATGCTGTAGTTAGGAAAAATCTTTAAGCTTGAAAATCTGCATATTTTCCTTAAAATACAAGTTTTCAATGCATAATATGCAATGTTAAACATTTTTTGTAAGAGAATATATGCAATTGCCACTTTAAATTATAAAGTGACATTTGAAGAAGAATTGTATTTTGTCGTTATACATGGTATTTAATAATAAGTTTGCAGGCTCCACGCCGACTCCATTTCATTTCTCGACTACAAACACCTTACCCCACTACAATATCTCCAAAGGTGTTCTCAATCCACATAGGGTCACGTAGGCCAAAAACGCAACCATCAAAGGATTTCTAATGTCGTTTAGAGTTTTTTTTTCCGAAAAATTGTTTTGTTGTTTTTTTTTATCAATGGCGAGTTTTTTCTACATGATTTTAAAGTTTTATGACCGTCGTCAAGAATTTAACATTTTACTTGTGCATCAATTATTTCATCGATCTACAGCTTTTATATATACTTGAACATAGACCATGTGTATTTCTATCTTTCAACTATATAAAATGTTTTGATAGTTTCAATCATAGTTGTCATTAATTTGTCAAGATCGATCAACCTCATTTCCAAAACCATTTTCCGATACGGAAGATTATATCCGGCCCTACTTATATATCAAAACTATATAGTTTAACATTGCATATTATGCATTGAAAACTTGTATGTTGTGGATCAAGATATTATGGTCCTAATACAACTCTAACGCATGTGGGATATTGGTTATTTTTCAAATGCAATTGTTCACAAGTATAATTCTAGTACGTTTAAACATATGAGATTAACTTTATATTATAACTTTTTTTTAAAGTAACTAAATTTTACAAATTTGGAATTTAATGTGTAAGAAGGAACAAAGAAAGGACATTGTTTTTTTTTTCCAAAAGCAATAACAATAGTCAATAGTAATAGCAATAGCAAGCATTTATGCTAGCTTGTAAAAGAAAAGGTTCCATCATATCATATAAAATGGAATTAGATTCTTTCTTCTTCTAGGGCTTTGTTTTTTTTAACAAGATAAATAACACACAAAATATAAAAATGTAGTTGTGTACAAGCTTATTTTCTTTCACGTGTTTAATGAATACACAAATAACTATCATTCAGTTTAAAAGTCTATACAAACAAACTTTTTGCATATATCTAGGTAAAGTGTTACTTGTTCTTGTGAGTTTTGATAGTAAAATTACCATTTTAAAAAACATTGCTTATTATGAAAATCCACCTATATTATGTATGTTAAGGATTTTTCCTAGAGTAAAATTTTTATGTATGTTAATGTTAATTTATTATATGAACGTAGAAAAATTACCATTTTAATACTAAATAAATTAACATAAGTTCATTTAATTTCTAAGAAAAATCCTTTTTGAAGGCCTCAAAGACAAAAGCTAATAATAATATGATATGTGAAAATAATGCTAAAAATGATAACTACTCTCTCCGTTTATGTGTTGAACACCTCTCTATTTAGAAGGCTGTGTATGGGTTCAATACTCTATGTATGATAATGAATAGTATCTTGCAAAGAGATTTATTAAGCGATCTCAATTTTCCTATAATCAATCGGGTCTGTATGTATTCGAGCGATGTGCTTAATGACGTTATGGTGTTAATTATTCGAATGATGCGCTTAATGACGTTATGGTGTTAAGTTTTACATGGATTGGTAATCGAGGGAAGGGGACTCCAAGAGGATGGTCTGGTCACGACTCACAATAGTATATTTTTCGATTTCAATTTAATGTATTGCTCTTAACTTATTGCTAGTCTTAATAATATATGGTGTTAAAAAAACTTTCTTTTATGTAAGTTTTAGAAACATAGAATTTAATGTATGTATGTTACACAACATTAACCTTAATTTAGTAAGTTAAAAGTAAATTTTAAGTAATTCAATGTAGGTTAAGTTTTTTTAAGTAGATGAAGTCCTCACCTGTGGAGAGGTGAATTTAATGTAGGTTTTGACTCTTGTCACATTTTTTTATATTTGTTTTATCATTTATTATTGTACTATTACCTTTTATCTTTTTCTTATAACAACGTTTCAAATATAATATTTTTAAAGTTTTAAAATATTGGTCTGAAGTGCTATTTTTCTTATAACATTTTAAATATAATATATTTTATTATTATTTTTAAACTGAATTTGATGTTCATTAACACCTATTTTCACAACAACTTAATTTACGGCTCATAATTTTAAATTTATTTTGGTATTACTCTTTTTTATATTTTTAAGGAATTCTTATCGTATTTAAAAATTTTCATGGGACAGACATAACTAAACTAAGACCAAAACTGGACATATTATGAGTCCTATGAGCTAAGTTGTTGGAATAATTTATGTTAAAAATAAAAATCATATGAGCTAAAGTTGTTGGAGTGAGATTGAGCTTGTTAAAAGTGTCAAAATACAGATATTAAAACTGCAGTTAAGTCAATTATTTATTCATTATATTATATTTTAGAGAAAATATATTGTTTTTGTGTATAAACAAAAGAGTAAACTTCGTTTTGTCTTCTTGAGGTTCGTCTAAAATAACAGTTTTCATATAATAGTTTCAAAATTGCTTGCCTTCTTAAACTTACCAATTTATCACCGTTTGCTACATCCGACTTAATTCCGTCAAAAGCAAACGTTAGTCACTCCCTTGTGCCCCTCATGTGAGGGGCACTTTAGTCATTTTCAATCTTTTCCTAATCAATGGTAGATATATATGGTAAAGATATGTGACCGACTAATGTTTACTTTTGACGAAATTAATTCAGATGTAGCAAATTGTGACAAATTAATAATTCTAGAAAAATAAAACGTAATTTTAAAACTATTGCATATAAACGGTTATCTTATAAAAACATCGAGGAAGCAAAACGAAATTTACCGGAAACAAGAAATGAAAGAAGAAAGTAGCGAGACATGAGGCAGACACCCCATTTATGGTAAATCCCAAAAACCAGTTCCTTCGTTCACTCTCAACTAACATCAAACAAACATTATTCAACTCCATTTTCTTCACTTGCAACTAGATCCACTCTCCCTTCCCTTCATCACACTTTCTGTAAATGAGACCCCTTTGACCTTCAAACTCCAGGTATTTTCCTCTTCCTAATCTCATCAGTTACCCATTTCATCCTAATCCCAGTCGTCCATTTTGCTTCTTCAACTTGATTGTTTAGGGCTCAGATTCAATTTTGTTGCTAGGGCTTCTTTTTATTTACCAAGGTTATTGATTTCTTAAATTTATACTGGATTTTGTAGCATGCTTTCATCAAATTTGGGGGAAATTAAATATGACGTGCACTTCGATTCAATTTTAGCTCCAAAGTTTTTATTCCCTTGATACTGTATATTGTATTTGATGTTCTTAAATAAAACAAGTGTAATATATATCAAATTCTTCAAAACAGAGCTAATAAGACATAAAGTTTAAGGAAATTGATGACCAATAACACTCCCCCGACTTTCGGTTTTGTTACCGGTGACAATCATAGTACCAAAAAGTTTACATATTTACAGATGCTTTTGACTTGATTTTACTCACAATGTGATTGTGAACAAAATGGGAAAGCATACAATTGAAAATCAAAAGGTAAATTTGTGATGATTATGCTACGAAGAAAACGGAAGTTGAGAGTATCATTGGTTAAATTGTTAGCCATCGATCATAGGCATTTTGTGTATTGCTTAAAAGATGATTTGACTGCACAGGTCAAACTCTATAAAGTATTTACAATGATTATGTAGTTATGTTTTGAATTTTTATCAAGTATGTTGATCTATGTTGCTTATGTTTCCAGGACAGTTCGTTCTTGATATATCAATATGTATAGGCATTCGCCTGTCAGAAACATCCAGAGGACGAAAGGAATAAAGATCAAACATGTTCTGCAAGTTTGTTTATTAATTGTTGTTTGCTTTTGGTTAATCTTTCAAGTCAAAAGGTCCCATGACAAGAAGAAAGAGTTTGCCAAGATCTCATTAAACACACACACTGATGATATCGTTAAATTTGGAAGAAAAGACCTTCAACCAAAATTAGACGAATCCACCGCAGGAATTGAGACGCAGGAAGACGCACAAGAACAAGATGATGACAATGATGAAAACAAACACGAGGAAGAAGAGCAAGATGAAGATAAGATTGAGGAAGGAGGGGGTGGGGATGATGAGATCGATGAAAATGAACAAGAAAAGTCAAACATGGAGATTGAGCGTGATGAAGTGGATATCGTTGATGAAGACAAAGAGACTGAAGAGAGTGATGGTGATGAAAATCAAACGGACAACACGGGTGATCATGATGAAGATGGATCCACCTCCACTGAACATACCCATGAGGCGCGTGAAGAACATTACAAAGCAGATGATGCTTCTAGTGCAGTTATCACTCAAGATCCTGAGAATGTCATAAAAAACGGAACTTTATATGTTAATTCAAGTGAAAACGTTGACTTTGTTGATAACAGTACCATAATCCAAGAAAAAGATTCTGAATCCACGAATGCTACATTATCAGTAGATGGACCTCCTGCAAATACCACTTCCATTTCTACTGAAACAACACAAGAGCTTACAAATTCGACACAGGATGATTCAGAGACGTTGAAATCGAATGACGAAGAAGACAGTTTTGATCAATCAAAAAGTGAGAATTTGGAAAGTAATAATGAAGATGCAAGCGATCCAACGCATTTAGAAGAAAAAGAGGTCCGGAATGATCTAGAAACTTTGCCTGAGATTGAAACAGAGGGTGTTAACACTGCTGCAGAATGAAACAAGAAGATGAAACATGTTTTTTTTGGGAGATGGGTTTTGTATCAGTTTTTAAATTTGTAATTCTTATTAGTTATTTCCATTAGATGTTGTGGGTTCTGCTTTTAGAACTGGTCTTGTGTGATTTGACTGCCAAAAGTCAACATTAATAGCATTTGGTATTATTATGTATAATCAGGCTTATCTACTTGCATTCCCATCAAGATTATGAATGCCTGTTTATGTGTGAATAGTTGATCAATATTTCTCTGGTTTGTATTTAAACATCATTATTTTACGAAGAGCTATGTTGTGCTTTGATAAAGCTTATGGATCATGCATATTGTGTGTTGTTATCAATCAACTCCAGTTTGAGATAGATGTACACATTGTTTTTCTTTTTCCTGGTTATGTTTTGGTTCCAAACCGAATCAATCCCTGCTAACTTACAAATCTAACTACCTGAAAGGGTCTTATATGTGAGCCAGGTGGCTTATCTGAAAAACTCAATTACTTCCAGGCCTCATGGTTTTAACTTCACCATGTGAATATTGTGTGATTCGCGATTACAAACATGAATGCATGATTGTTGTCTGGATTACTAGCAAAAGTGTGAGGACATGAAAAGGAAATTATATATTTTGGATCGTCAAGGATGTTAAATGCTTAGATTTTAGATAGTTTAATCCATTACCACGATTGTAGTAAGCCTCTTAAACCTTTTATTAGAGCCGAGTGGACAAGTGAAGTCACGTGATGATTTCTATTGAAGATACTTGTAATTTAAAGTTGTTTTTTTTATGTCTAATACTTACTAAATGCAACTGTGGTTCCTACACAAGCGAGATTCAGGTTTTTGTTTCTATCATTATTTTTAATAGTTTGTGTTTAACTTTATAATTGATAATTTTTTAATTGAATTTAACTTGAATTTTGTGTTGGGACAATATGATGTTTTAAGTTGGGAAGGGGGGTAACGTAATTGGTTTGAGTTGTGGTTTTGGGTATGAAAAAAAGTTATACAATTTTTGTTTTTATCACGACATGAGAGATTCGCTTTTACACGATTTTTACTAAGTTTTGCATATTCGTAACTAAGATATTGAAGATCATCACTTCCATTGAAAATTTTTTGTCAAAATAAACACTAGGTGAACTCGTTTTTTTCTAAATTATTTAAAAACAATTAATTTGATGTCATTCATGTTAGTTAGGTCATGTGTGAATTTTTGCATGCATAAAACCTGGTTTGATCATGAAGAAAAGTTTATAATGTTCCTTAGAAAAAGAATTTTGCATTCTACAAAAAATGATAAGAAATTGATACGTTGATGCTTTACACATGAATTAGATCTATTGTAAAGAAAAACAGCTAACTTGTGATATATTGATAGGCTTCACCAGGTATGCTAATTTTACTTTATACAATCATACCTACTATATCCTCTCACGCACATGTTTCTATCATTTACGAAACATAATACTATATCAAAACATGTAAGACATAATACTAATTTTATAACGAAATGACAAACACATAGTGTTACGTCTTACAAACATTATATGTTAATGTGATTGTGGTAACACAAGAAATCACACGTTAACGTCACTATCATAACGTGTGTTAAAAATACGAAAACAATAACCCTATTCTTATTGTTTAATAGTATGAAATTAAGTACAACAATTTAACAATATAAAAAGTGTAACCCAACTGTACATGCATCGGCCACTTATTTAAATTTTTAAAAACAAAATCCACTCGTGAAGCAATCTCCTCCTGTACTGTACACTCTCTCTTGTTCAAAACCAATAAAATAAAATAAAATAAAACAAAAAACAAATCACTCCGTCCGGCAGTTAACTATTCACCGTCACACCTCAACTCCTTCCGGAGCTTTTTACAAAACGACTGACAAGCATCCACACTCAAATCCACCGCCGCCGCCAACGCCACAAACGCCGCCGCATCCTCCGTACACGTCACATACTGAACACCAATCTCCACCTCCGGCTTACTATCACACCCTCCTCCACCACACACTTTACACGACATCACAAAACCTTGATACATTAACCCCCATCCCATCTCCGACCCGGTCCACGACCCGGATCCAGAGTCAAAGCTCCCACTCGGAGTAATCACCGGTGAACCACCGTTTCCAATATCTATACTAAACTTCCCACCCTGTTTACAACTGATCGTTGAGTTTGATAACGTGATCGGATCAGTTCCGGCGATTACTGGTGTTTGAACCTCCGGTAACAGCTCGAAACGATACCCGAGATGGTCACTGTTTGATTCTTTCCATGCTTCTAACCGGCCCCATGGTTTCCATGTGTTTTGACCTGGTCGGAGTATGAGCCACGCGCCGGGATTTGATCGGCGAACGTCGTCGGAGCCGTGTGATGGGACAAACGGAGTTACCATTGATGCCATTGCTACCGGTGAACCGGAGAGATCGTGGATTGTAACTGACCATCCTTTTCGTTCTTTTACCGGCTTTTGTTTACCGGAGTTTTTAGGTTTTGAGATTGATGACGTCATATTCCGGTCACCGGAGTTTTTTAAATTGAATTTGCAAGTGAAAACTGCTTGACGAATGTTTCCGTTGACTTGAAAAACTTGTGGGCTGCATTCAGGTTCACCGTCAAATTCAAAAACGAATCTCGGGTCGGGTTCAACCCGAACGTTTAAATGCAACTGAACCGGTTTATGGTTTTGGGAAGCGTTGGAGGTCCGATCACCGACCCGAACCCACCCGTTTTGAAGTACAATACATCCCCAATTGTTATCGATCCCTTTTGAATCCAAACTCACAGTTACAGATCCAATAAGCTTACCGGATCCAAACCCAAATCCACAAACCCGATTCGCTTTCCGACCCGAATACAATTCAATCTTCAACCCGTTAGCTTTTCCGTTACATTTCTCAATCAGGTTATCAAAGTCTTGTTTTTTGAAACTGAAACAAGCTTGAACCTGATCGTTTCCTTGATTGATTTCATTGTCGGTAGAATATGCAACGTCAACGATCTGTGTAGCGAAGTTCTTGAGCTTGATTTTGCAGTAGCAGTTCGTCGGCGGAGAGCTTCCGTTGGCGGAGAATTTAAAAGCTAAGTTTCTAATCACGATTCGAACGAAAGAACATGGATCCATTGGTTGGGTTGGGTTGTGTTGTGTTGAATGAAAAAGGTTTAATTTCTCCCACAAATGAGTGGGTGATTTTCGAGACTAGTGGCTTGTTGTTGTTTATAGCAGCTTTATTATGTTATAGAATTATTATTATGGAGTTTAATGGAGAAGAGAGCTGGAAATTGGTAGTGGGATTTAAAAAAAAATCGAATGCATGGACATGCGTGCAAGAATGAGCTGGGTGCACGTATCATGCCAGCAATTAACATTGATAGCTACAAATTGACGGATTTTATAATGTAATGAAATTAAATAATTGTTGTGTATTTACATTTATGGTCCATCAACGAGACAACAATTCAATTCGATTTCTTTGTATTACAAAAAGAGATATTGATTTCTCAATTAATTAATGCCATTGTAGGGTGATTATTCCGATTTCTGATTTAGAAAAGTATTTAATAATAAATCAACCTTTACGTCATGCTGTAATTACTAATTAGTTTTTGAAACGGATCTAATATTGAGTATAATTTACCGTAACCGGATAGTTTTGAAAACTTAATGACTAAGAATGTTTAATTTTAAAGAAGGAATCTAATGTCGAAAAGTCTTACCCTCTTTCTCTTACTATATTTAAGAGGGTATTGATCTGTTTTAGGATACTGAAGTGGTGACGTTATTAACGGTAAAATTAGTTTGATGAAGGATGTTAAGACGAGTCATAGTATGTTTCATATTCGAAATAACCCGATATGTTCAATTAAAAAATTTATCAATTATCATGAGTTATCCCCTAACCCGATACGTACAAATAAAAATTTACCAATCATCATGAATTATCTTATAACTCGATATGTGTAAATAAAAAACTTGTAAATTATCATAGATCATTTCTTTTATTTTAGCATATGACTAATATTAGGAAAGTATTTGTAAATTATAAATATCCAAACCGATTTAAAAGGGGATATGTTAAAAATATATTCAGTACATAAATTAGATTTAAGACCGGGTCGCTTTACAGCGGCCGGGTCACACAGTAGAGTAAGAGCTCAGAGTCGAAAGAGACTATAATGACAATTAGTAAAAGTTAGGATTTAAAACCGTAAATATATAAATAAATAAATATTTGAAATGACACATGACGATGAAGGGTTGGTTGGTCAAAAATGACACGTGGCGAAGTTGATAGGTCGGTGCTTTGCACCGACCTATCAACTTTAGAAGTATATAAATTTAGTTAAAATTTATAAAATTAAAATCCCATCTGATATACGAATAACTAATCTGGCTTTTATAATCATATATTATAAAAAACTATCTTACAAACCAAAGACACATAGTTTTAGAAAAAAAAACATTTGGTTGCTGTCCTCTTATGGTTGGTGTATTGATGCTTAAAACTTGTTAGAAAATTAAAAGAATTGAAAAATGAAAAGAAAAAAGAGAAGGAAAGTGTGATTGGGTAATAGTGGACAGGTGCCAGAAGGGAACGGTTCTAAACTTCACCCAATCCTAATCAGCCTATATCTCCTCACCCTTCAACACCACCCAGTACCCACTCTTTTTTTTAGAACAACTTTTTAACTTTAGATAAGAGTTTAATCTATCTATTCTAATAATTGAGTAACACATCCACATGTCATCGTTTTAACTACTCCACATATGATTTTGCTTAGGTGGCATGTTCTAAATTAATTTGATGGAGAATTTTTAGACGGGTCATGGAATGCTCCATATTCGAAATAACCCGATATGTTTAAATTAAAAGCTCACAAATTATCATCAATTATCTCCTAACCCGATATGTTCAAATACAAAATTTACCAATTATCATGATATATATCTTAACCCAATATGTACCAAGTATCATGAATTATCTCATAACTTGATATGTTCAAATAAAAAACTTATCAATTATTAGGATTTATCCTAACCCAATATGTTCAAATTAAAGTTTTACCAATTATCATTAATTATCTCATAACTCGTTATGTTCAAATAAAAAAGTAACAATTATCATGAATTATCTCCTAACCCGATATGTTACAATAAAAATTTACCAATTATTATAAATCATATCCTTTATTGTAACATATGATTTTTTATATGAATATATTTGTAAATATCCAAATCGATTTAATAAGAGATATGTTAAAAATAAATTTGATATGTAAATTGAGTTAAAACCTATAAAACTAAAATCCGTGTAGTACACGGGTACTAATCTAGTTATATACATTTTGGGTTGAGGCGCTTCCATCTAACAACTTGAGTGTACAATATATTAGTAGTTTTGTAACCTATTAGATCATGTGAAATAGTAAAATACAAAAAAGCCTTAAAAATACTTCACATCAGCATGTGTCAGCAAAATGTGGCATTCAACAATATATGGGCGCCTTCTACACAGCACCAAGGGCAAAAAATCCAACCAAAGCGCCCCTATGTAATGATTGAGGGCGTTTTCAGGCGCTTTAGGGCATTTTGATTGGGCAAAAACGCCTCATTACACATGGTCTTAAGAGCACAAAGACAACTCTTAGAACACAAAACAACTCAAAGTAGATTCTTGTATCAATTGTAATTAAATGTTTCGCCATACATGGTATACTAGCGTCTTTCAATAATTGGAACATACCACAAATGATACGATTTAGCAAAAATGTAAAATCATGTAAAGCCTACCCAAGAATTATGTGAACTAAAGTTCTAATTGTATACATTAAATTCTTGTTCATCAATATTTGAACTATCTTATTTTAGTCTACAGAGTACGCTCCCTCCTTAAAAAAAACATAACGATGTTACCAATTATCATGAACCCAAAATACTCATAAAAAGAACCCAAGTGACGGTATCCTGTCAACCTGAACGTTCGACCTCTATAATCAATATTAAAATTTTGATTTTGGTGAAGTCAATTGCTTGTGTGAAAAGTTAGCAAGTGATATTTTTTTTCTCAATAACTAATTTTCTAAAATCTTATTATGTAAAACGACTGGTGGTTAGAAGCTGTTGCGTTATCTCTTTGTTCTCAGTCTTTTTAGATTTACATCAAACACATCATGAAACGATATAACAACAACAAATCGCCATGGCTATGTCGTCAACAACCACCACTTTCGCCGCTGCAATCACTTATCTCCACCACCGCCACCATCATCCATCTATCGGAACAAGTTTCTCAAACAATTACATAAGCTTCGCTACGAAACCAACAGTCAGGTTTTGCGTCAAAAGTTCAGCCGATGAAGTATCATCATCGTCTGCAGCAACCACAGAGGTTGAACAGACAGAAGAGAGTTCAATTGAAGCACCAAAAGGACCTCCTTCTTTGATCTCTGCTCTTAACGTCGAAAAAGCTCTTCGTGGAATTGGTATTTGTTTCGGTTTTTACTGAAGTTTGTTTCTAGTTTCGGTTTCATAAGGTTGTGTTTTTATCAGTTTTGAGAGATTAAAAGAGTTGTAGATGATTAATGAAGTTTCTGTTTAGAGTGCAGCCATTACAGATGCTAATTACTATGGCATACTAGGTTTGAAAAAGGGATGTTCATATGACCAGGTTGAAGCTGCATATAATGTAAAACTTGAAGAGCTAATGAACCAGGGACTTGAACAAGAGGAGCTAAGCAAGGAACTTGATCAACTGAAGGTCTGTATAAGAAATTTGGGTTATTGCATACCAAGCGTTTGATCAAATATCTGTTTATGTTAATGCATATCAACTGTTTGATAAAATGTCCATTTGTGTTTATGCATACCAACTGTTTGATAAAATGCCTGTTTGTGTTAATGCATACCAACTGTTTGGTAAAATGTCTGCCTGTGTTAATGTTTACCAATTGTTTGATAAAATTTCTGATAGTGTTAATGCATACCAGCTTTTTGTTAAAATGTTTGTTTATGTTAATGCACGAGAACTGTTTGATAAAATGTTCCGTTTATCTCAGGAGTCTTACTCAATCTTGTCATCTATTCAAGAAAGAAGGCTGTATGATTGGAGCCTGGCAAGGAATGAAAATCCAGATCGATATGCTTGGCCTTTTGAGGTTGATATTACTCAAACCAAAACCGCAAATTCACCCGACACTCCTCCGCCACAGGTGATCTATGAACTCAATTATTGTTTCCTGGACAACTATATGATTTGCATACACTCTTGGTTAAGATACGTACATTATTAACCTGTCACGCCAACCGTGATTCTTTATGTCACACCTCACCTAGACGGGGCCTTGGTGACTGATTGACACAGACTTACAGCGGGAAGCTTATAGATATATTACAATATGATCTTTAAGAGTACAAGGATAATACAATACTTAGTACAAGCATTTGAAATCAAAATCACCACTAGATGCATGCATTCAATTCCAAAATACTTAGGGAGAAGGGAGTGATTGTGGCGAGGAAGGTGGTGGAGAGCTCGTGGACAAGCTTGGCTTCTCGTGGACGAGCTTGTGGTGTGAGAGGCAAGCAGTTGGGCTTCTCGTCTTCCTCGTGAGGACCACACCTCCTCTAGCGAGGTGGTGACGAGATCCATCTCGTGGACGCCAGCGAGAACCACTCCTCCCCCCCTAGAAAGGAAATTTGATTATGAAACTCACAGAGTCATAGTGAGGTGTAATTGAATCTTCGTTTAGACTTTCCGTTCTTGAGTTTTCCTGTTCGTAAACAGAATTGCCCTATAAATGTTTCATTATTTCTCCTCATTATTATTAATCTACTTTAGGTCTTAAGTTTTTTTATGACATATTTTAGAAAACATCAAGTTAGATTTACTTCGGTTTTTAAAATCCTATCAATCCTAATTCACTAGTCATCGTGCATGACACTTAAAAATGAAATATTAGGAAATAACTCGTACCTTGTGCTTCACTGGTTGTACAGGAGCCTGAAGATGTGGAACCAACAAGACTTGTAGGATATTTTCTGCTCACCTGGATAATCTTATCCCTCACATTATCTGTTGCATTTAATCGCTAGGTTGGCCACAATCTGGCAACCATATTATTCTTGTATTTCCTTGAATGTAAATGAGAAAAATAAGAAGAAAAAAAGAAAGATTTGATTACAAATGGTTGTCACTTAGATCATACTTTGGGTTTAAAGTTATAAAATTTTAGTGTCCAGATATATGATTTTTTTTGCAAGTGTTAGGATGTATTCTAACACTAACATACATCAATTATTAACAGAAAAAGGTTCTCCCATGAGTGAATACTAAAAAACAATAAGATAAAAAAACAAAATTATAAAAGCTTCTATCTACAACTCCATTATCAAGTTTGCAGGCAGCTCAATAAGCCAGTGATGACTGTAGCCCCACAATTCCAACTCAAGCAGAGGTATTATATTCTTAGTCATCTGAAAGTTTAAAATTTTGTGAGAAAAGATTATTGTTTTAACAAAACATCCATTTGACTATTTTTAAGATGAGGCAGTTAAATAAAATGTTGATGCCCTGATGTTGTTTGGTTAGTCAGTGGTTGAATCTTTTGAAGAAAAGGTTCGTTATGAGTTTAACTCGAATGGAAATATGGAGCCGTGCGGCGACTCAATTAGTGTCACAATGTTAGCTTGGTTAATTTCTCAGTTATTGTTTTTCCTAATGTTTCTTGCAAAATGGCATGGAAAGAGAAATGTTTTTGGGGGTAACTTTATAAAAATGTAACCAAGTTTGCCAACTGTTTCAATTAAATACCTGAAACTTTATTTGTCTCTCTAATATCACTGAAATTTCATTAAGTGTTCCAATTCTATGTATTAATTTTACAATTATTTGAATTTTTTAAAATTGACTTGGGCAAATGAAATATGTATAAACATTGGATACTATTTTATGATTATTTTTGTTCAATTTGACTTAAACTCAATAAATTTAGAACTTTGTTATTAAGTTGCAAATTGTTAGTCTTCACTTTTAGATCCCGATTCAAATTGATTGGAAAAAAACTTTCACTTTTTTATTACGCGCTCTTGATGTTGGAGAAACCATTCATATACAACTTTCTCCATGTCCGGGTACTTGGCTGGTTTGTGACGCTTGGAAGATCCACTTTTGTCAAAGTCAGATGATAGGAACTCTGATGATCGTTTGAGAGTGTTTGATATTGTTCCTTGACTAACTTTCAAATCAAAAGTTTTGTCAACCCACTGCACCAAATCTTGTTGAGTGCATCCTTGGTGATCTCTCTTATACTCGCATAATAATTTTCGTTGTTGATTGGTCATGGTAGATTTTTTAACACCTTTTAGTTGAGGAGCCATTGTTGATGTGATTATAAAATTCTAAATGGACATTTTATAGTGTTAAATTTCTAACTATGTTCAATGTACTTTACATGGAGAAGAGATGTGTCTTGAAACTTGTTTTTGTAATAAATTTTTTTTTGAACCATATACATTGTACTAGGAAATTTAAAGGTCATAGTAAAACTTCTTTAAATTAATAAATTATTAATTTATCGATATAATAATATCTCGTTTAATTAATAAATTATTCCGGTCCCAATGTTATTAATTTATAGAGGTTTTACTGTACATTGATATCATCGTTTCATCTTTCATCACAAATAACTCATGTCAAATTCAAAGATCATGTGATGTAACAAATTCAAAGATTGATGGTCACCTCGTTGATGCCAACCTTGCCAAGCAGTGACTCACTGTGTAATTGATACTAGCAAGCAACCTACTCCTAGGAAAGTCGTACCGTCTCAAGCTCTCCTACACCTCGTATATTTGTTGAATGTCACTCCAAGACAGTCTTTTACCATAGAGATGACTCGTAACTTTAAAAAAATAAAAAACAAGATTAAATTAAATAAAAGGTTATTGGACTTTAATAATCCGAACTTTTGTATATTGACAGATATTAATCCCTACATAAAAAATTTCTTGTGCCAATCCCAACTTGTAACTTATTTTTCTACAATCATCATCCGTTAAAGTTAACTTAACGCCGTTAATATTTTTTTCGAATTTCTGACCGATGTTTTAGGGCTTTTGATTGGGAGGACGATACGAGTCTACTGATGTAAAACTTATCTTAAACCGATGGTCCAAACGATCAAACGGTCTTCAATAGGGTCTTTAAACCTAACGGTGCTTAAATTGGATGTTAAAGTTTCTTCGTTTGAAGCATCGGCTCGAGGTAAGTTTTACATCAATACACTCATATAGTCCTTCTGATCAAAAGCCGTAAAACGTTAGTCAAAAATTTGATTAAAAATTAACGGCATTAAGTTAATTTTAACGGAGGATTAATGTAGAAAAATAAGTTACAAATTGAGATTGCCATAGTTTTTTTAAATTGAGATTAATATTGGTTAATATACAAAAATTTGTATTATTAAAATCCAACAACCATTAAATAAATAAACAATCTATAAAATATAATAAATCAAACTCATTATTGCCAAGTGTCACTTTCTTAACAAATCTAGCCTCTAATTGCTTACTTGGCATAATATTAGTAAAGTTTTGTTGACTTGTCATGCTATGATTAATGTTTACAATGTTAGAAATTTTTTGTTATTAGAAATTTTTTGTTTAATCCATTTGTACTAGAAATTTTTTGTTTAATCCATTTGTATTCTTCATAAGTTTTTTTGTCTATCTTATCAACAAATATGATATTTTTAATTATTTTTATTTTTATCAAATCCCGTATTAAACACGGGTCTCTAACCTAGTACTAGTAATATAAATAAATAAATAAAAGATGACACCTTCAAAAAAAATGGTAGACTCTCAAAATTGTATTCAAACAACTTCAAATATTTATTCCACGCGTCGCTGCTATACTTTGTTCGCGAGTTTATTTTTTAAGAGAAGAGAAGGGAAGTGGAAGGAAATAAAAAAGTAGTTGTGTTCCAGAGTTTTTTTTAAAGGATGGAAGTGAAAGGAAAATAAAAAAAGTGTGTTCCCGAGTTTACTTAAGGAGGGAAGTGGAAGGAAGTGAAGAGGAATTTAAGGCTAAAATCAATCTTTCCAACTTGGAAAGAAGTGGAAGGAAGGGAAGGAAAGGGGAAGAAGGGAAGAAAAAAGAAAGGAAGAGAAATGAATGACTTCTCTCCACTTCCTTCATTTAATGAATCTTGGGAACACAACGCTAGTGTAGTAAACTAATTAACGAAGTGCAATCATACACTTTTTTTAAAATGATAAAACTCGGAAACCTCTCGCGTCATACGTATGTTAGGAAAAAATCATAACTGTTAGTTTGAAATCTTCAAATATGCGCATGCATACATATAGTTATTAACTCTTGAGAAAACGATTTTTTTTTATCATCATATATTATGAACTCTGTAAAAATAATATTTTATAAGACATATGTTATCTATATACTCCATCCGTTCCATTAGAAGTGTCTTAGTTTGAAAAGCACAAAGTTTTAGACACACTAAATGATGGGTATTTTTGCTTGTCATTTGACAATAATACCCTTGACAATAAATATTATCGTGGGTTCATCATATTGTTTGTTTTATGTTATTAAGAGCAAATTTGGAAGTTTACCAATAAATTTTAAAAGTGGACACTTTAAATGGGACAACTAAAAAAGGCAATATGGACACTTCTAATGGGACGGAGGGAGTACGACTTAACCGCATCTTGTTAGCCGATGTGAACTTCTGGTCACGTATAAATTAGACCATGACTTGCAACGTGCTATCGAAAATCTCATAAGCCTCCAATGAAAAATATTGCAAGAGAGATTACAGAAATATTATAGAAAAATATTTTTAACAATTTTATGAGTTTAATATAAAATGGTCAACACCCAATGGCCAATGAGAATGATGGCGGCCAGTCAACCAACTACCAACCAAAACCCTAAACCCTCCCCCAACTAAACTAACCTTTGTTTTTCTTTTGTTTCTTGTGATACAATTAACAATTAAACTCCTTTTTTTGAACGTCAACAATTCATAATCCTATCACTTTCTTCACCCGCATAAAACCCTAATCATAATCCTAATCCCAATTTCTTTCTTCCCCAATCAAATGGCTTCAATTCCCACTGTTTTCACTCTCCTGCCCCATTACACAGTGCAAAATCGCTTTAGCGTTTCAGTTTCAATTCCACCTCCAAAAATTGGTCTCAATGTAACAAATTTGAAACGTTTCGCCACAAGGGCTGTAATGCAGGTCGATAAAGCGGTTCAAGAATCGAAAAAAGATGATCTTTTAGGCATTGATGTTGTGAGGGAAACAGAGTTGAGAGAAAAGGGGTTTTGGGGGTTGAGGAAGACGAAGTTGGTGTGTACAATAGGACCTGCGTGTTGTTCTTATCAACAATTGGAGAAATTAGCATTGGGAGGAATGAATGTTGCTAGGCTTAATATGTGTCATAATACAAAAGATTGGCATCAAGATGTGATTAGGAACATCAAGAAACTGAATCTTGAAAAAGGGTTTTGTGTTTCTGTTATGATTGATACTGAAGGTACTCAGATTCATGTTGCTGATCATGGTGCTCCTTCATCTCTTAAAGCAGAGGTAAATTTATATTCAATTCTTTATTTGCAGTTTATAATTAGCTAAGGCTGGCAATTTCTGACAAGGACCGTTAACATGACACAGAGTTGAACATGTTGGTTTCGTGTGTTGAAAATAGTAAAGTATGTCCTTTTCAGCTTTTCCTGACCATAGCTGCTAGCCCCGACTATCATGGATGGTGATCTTTATTTTATCTTGTTATTTGTTAACTGTGATAAATGTGTTGTGTCACTAAGCAAGTGATATTAATGGTTTCGTGTAACACATTTATATACAGATTTATGTTCGAGTTAGAAGAAGATGACACGCTTAGCTTATCATGTCATGTGCTTGTTTTGCACTGTGTTAATTGTGTTGTGTCCATAGTTATCAAAAGCCCTCGCCTGAGGGACTAGGCGACCAAAAAAAGCGAGTCCCTGTAATTGCGCTTTTCTTTGCTACGAAGATTTAGTCCCTGGAAAAGCTCATATACATCTATTTTTTTTAATTAATCTAAATTAAAGAAACTGTCATTACCGATTTTTGCTCCATAATTGGCACCAAAAGTTAAAGGGTAAACCGTAAACTGTACTCAGTCAAGAAATCTTTTCTGAGGTCTCAATCCAGCCAAAGTTAAAGGTTAGTTTTTTTATAATATTTCATTGATGTTTATCGATTCTCATCATGATGTTTATGGAGGAAGATGATGGCAATGTGATTGAAGTTGATCCTGATGGTTTTGAAGATTTATAAACTTTTGGTTTGCATATTACATTTTACATTTTTTTTCTTTCGAGTGCGCTTTTTACTTCTTAGGCCCGTGCTTTTTTTGCGCCTCTCACCTAGGCCTTAGTCCCACCCTCTCGCCTAGAGTGCGCCTCGCGCCTTTGATAACTATGGTTGTGTCGTGTTTAACCTGTTTTGCTGTACTGTTTAAAATGGTGTAAACTTATAATTTCAATGTTACCTTTGTTGAATCAGGATGGATCAATATGGTATTTTACTACCGAACAATTTAAGGGTTGCCGTCCATTTACAGTTCAAGCAAGCTATGAGGGTTTTGCTCAGGGTTATAAGCAGTTTGATTATATAATCATGGATATAATCTATTGTGAATGCAACTGACTTTTACACTTTTATTTATTTATTTTAGGTGTTAAAGAGGGCGATGAACTTGTAGTAGATGGAGGAATGACAACATTTGAAGTGATTGAACGTGTAGGCAATGACTTGCGTTGCAAGTGTATTGACCCTGGTCTAATTCTGCCTCGAGCTAAATTAAGCTTTTGGAGAGATGGAAAGCTTGTTAACAAACACGATGAACTCCCAACATTGTCGTCAAAGGTATGTATAGATTTGGAAGGGAGGGATACTATTTTGCTTATTAGTACCATAATTTTGTCAACAAACACGTTCTAAGGGGAGCGTATGGGTTCTGTCACGGGGGTTAGTACGAGTGGACTCATCTCATCCTCCTCAGGCCCTATCAATAGGTCTGCTTTGAGTAGGATTTTACCGAGTGTGTTTGCTTGTTTGTTATTATTACCATAATAAATATTCATGTCTGGTTAACAGGATTGGTCAGATATTGAGTTTGGAATTTCAGAAGGTGTAGATATTATAGCCTTGTCATTTGTTAAAGATGGTGATGTTGTCAAGCATTTAAAGAATTACTTATCTACCAAAAATAAGTAAGTGCACACACAATGGTAAGCAAATGTGGGTGCAAATTGGAAAATATGAATTAATGTTTCGCGTTTGTGTGTATCAGATTCATTAAAGTTTTGGCCAAGATTGAGAGTCTTGAATCACTTCACAAACTCGAAGAGATTGTGGAGGCGTCTGATGGAATAATGATAGCAAGAGGTGATCTTGGAGTTGAGATACCACTTGAGCAAATTCCAACTGTGCAAGAGGACATTATCAATCTTTGTAGGCAGCTCAATAAGCCAGTCATTGTCGCGTCACAATTGTTGGAATCCATGATCGAATATCCTACTCCAACTCGAGCAGAGGTATAATTACTTTCTTAATTATAAAAATTTAAACTTTTTAGTTAAAATCAACTCATAAAAGGTTGATGTTTTAACATGTTAAGCAAGATGCCTAAACCATCCATTGTACCAACTTTAAGATTGCAGATGTTTGTGAGGCAGTTAAACAGTATGCTGATGCCCTGATGTTGTCTGGTGAGTCAGCGGTTGGGTCTTTTGGAGAAAAGGCTCTTTCTGTGTTGAGAACCGCGAGCACCCGAATGGAAGCATGGAGCCGTGAGGAGACTCAGTTAGTGCCACAACGTGCCCTTGGTTTCTCATTGTCAGATCAGATTGCTGAAGAGACCTGCAATAGTGCTGCCCGAATGGGTAATAATACCATCACTAAAAATGTAGAAACAATGCGTGTGTGTTTGTGTATGTATTTAAAACTTGATTTCATATGCATGCAGCAAATAATCTTGGAGTGGATGCGATTTTTGTGTACACGAGGCATGGACAAATGGCATCGCTTGTGTCACGCAACCGGCCAAAGTCACCAATATTTGCATTTACAAATGAAAAGAAGACACAAATGGGTTTGAATCTGTTGTGGGGAGTGATACCTGTTTTGGTTGACTTATCAGATGACATGGAAACTAATATCGAAAAAACCACCCGTTTAATAAAATCACAAGGAATGTTGAAAGAAGGAGACGCGGTTTTAATAGTTTCAGATGTTATCCCAACCGATGCAACCCGAACCATTTACCAGTCAATCCAGGTCAAAATTATTTCTTGAAACCCCTCCTAAGAGATGATTAATTCTTAATAGGTTTTATATATATAAATGAATGTAGTTTGTTCTTAATATGATCATGATTTGATTTTGAGTTTTGGTTTTGACATTCTCTTATTTTAAAATAAGAATATGCAATTGCAAGCTTAATAATTGAGTTTGCAGTACTGCTGTGATTTGAGTTGTTGGCACCTGGACACTGACAGAAATATAAGATCAGATCTTGGTTTAAAGTCCAAGGCATCCTATGTATACCATGTATGTATGTATGTAACTGCTTTTTATTTTAAAATAAAACTCTTCATCCCTTCTTTTTTATTATTATTATTATTATCATTATATTATTGATATTATTTTTTAAAGTGGTCATAGTGGTACAGGTATAGTTTAGTGATTAATGACAATGGCACTTGATAATGAAATAGTTTAGATTTAATTTAGGGGTGAAATAAAACAAAACAAACAAAGTCTTGAGCATTTTCTGAAAATCTGTCTAGCTAACCATACATGGATGAAATAAACAAAAACATGAAGTTGGTAAGTAAACTATAATCTAATTAAGACACAGATTGAAAGGGCTTAAAGATGGCAAGAGAAGTAACAAGCCCTCGAGTTGATCCAGCAGCAGCAACGAGTGAAACAATGAAGCACGTTAGACTGATTAGCTGCATCATGATCCAAGTGTGTGACAATCTCGCAATCTTGGCTTGTGAGATGTACATCTGTATTGGAAAGTAAACTGAAAGTGGCCAAAATGTGCATGCACCAAGTAAACCCACAAAGTCATTAAAGAAAGGAAAAATCATTGCTATTATTGTCATCACTATAACATATGTTGTTCTCCCAATCACCCTGAATAAACTAAACTCCAAACCGCCGAATGTGTAATATTTGTTCATCACTTTACTTTCTGGCCATCTTTTTCGGCTTCTTTCTTCCATGAACCCAAATACTGGTTGAGCTATAACCTACATATACACATATATATGTTCATTGAACCAAATTAACTCATTTCAATATGAGCAGCAAATAAATGAAAAACAAGTTTGATTTCTAGTTGTTTAGGATGGATTACCTGATAAGCGCCTAAAAGATGAATAACGACACAAAGATTAGCTAAAGCGACGAGCCAAAAGGGATCAAAAAAACCAAATCCAGTTAAGAAGTTGCCAGGTGCATCATTTCCAAAAGCTGCATAACCAAGAACACCACACATGCTGTAAAACATGGAGCTTGCTAAGATTCCTACTGTCGTCGCTTTCTTCATTGATTTGTTCTCCGGTGGACTTGATTTCAACGTGTCCTGCACCCAAATTACCACTACCTTCGTCAAGTTGTCGTTTTTAGTCTGGTAGTCCAAGGGAGGTGAGAGGTTTTGTCTCTCCTAAAGAAGTTTTTCGTTCTTGTTAAGATATTGAAATTTATTTTACTAACTTATAACATATAAAGTGCTCTTGTTAGAAAAAACTACCTTCATCAAATTCGTGTTCATATTTTCCAAATTCCTAGCTTTATCTTAATGTTGTAAACAGGTTGAGCTTAGTTAATTCAAGGTGCGCTAAGGCTCTACTTGATTAGCCGCCTCATTTGTCTTAACGAGCTCAAGTTGGGACGCAACTTGTTTATTTAAAAATAAATAAATTTTGTAATTTTTAACACATTTACAAATATAAAAACTAAAGGTAATATTTTCTATACGTGTTTATCTTAACTCATTCGAAATGATAAAAGATTGATATTTTATCCTTTTGACCATCTTCATTTTGTTTTATAAGGTATGTAAATTATAATTAACTTTTTAATTTAAACGAGCCAACAAGACAGCAAACAAGGGAGTCTTGAACCGAGCCAACCTTGGCTTGGGTTAGCCTTGTTTACAAACATGCCAATTTTAAACAGGTTTCGAGTCAGAGCGAATTTCAAGCCACAAGCCACAAACTTTTTAACAGTCCTACCTGAATCTCGATGAGGACGAAACTGAAGGAAAAAGCAAACGCGATGTCACCAATAGCTGATAAAATTCTCCACATTTTATCCATCCCTGTAAATCCGTTTCCGATGGGTATTCCGGTCAAACTGGTTTTTCCGGGTCCGTTTGCAGCAATTTTAGCAATTGAAAGGCCAATGCCAATGCTTGAATACATAAATGACATGATGGCAGCAATGACTGAGAGTGGAGACAGTTTATGGAAGTTGGGTACTTGACTTATAATGATCTCAATAACACCAAAACTTATCATAAATAGATTGTTTTTGTAATGACAATTGGCATCGTGACCGTGCTCATGATAACAAATTGATTTAAGTATTGCCCTGTTAAACACACACAACCAAATAAATTAACATTCATGTATTAACATGTGGTAAGGTTACCACATGTGAAATTATGTACCTGCTACATAATTAATTATTACTATTTAATTAAACTTACGCCATGCTGATGGCAGTGGTGGTGGTGTAGCCGATGCTGATTCCGATGAGAACCCCTAATTGAGCTACGACACAAAGCTTGAATTGATGCATTCCTGCCAAAACAAAATTTTTAGTATCATTTTTTCATATGATAATTGTTTATAACCCGTGGTGTCAATTTGAGCAATGTGCTTCTAACTTTCACTTGTGTTAAAAAATACGATCTTAATAGCATAATCAACGTAGATCTGCATTTAATTTCGCTCACGACTCATGATAATGGCTGTGAATGGAATAGGTAAAATCCAATGTCTTTAGTAATCTATATATTAATTTATACATTATTAACGTGTTTTTAAGAGTTTCATATGTGTCACATATACAATGGCATTATATTTTTACAAATAACATATAAATTTGATCATTTGTGAAAAACAAGGTAATAGCATTGAATATAGAGAAAAATAAAAGTTTGAGGTTTTGTTTTTATAACACGTGTTGGGTTTAAGAGAAACTTTAGTTGTATTGAAAATATGAAATGAGCTTTTTTACCCCCTTAGACTATTTTTAAGAGGAACCACTTTTATCAAGTTACGGTAAAATGACAATTTTATCCTTTTCGGTGAAGTATCCTTCATCTTCCTTTCTGCATGCTATCAAAACCATTTCCCCTTTCTAGAAAAAGCGGTTGCTAATTAGCACTAATGATAATGGGGACCATTGATCAATAAGAACTTCGGAAACCGCAATCGAATTGATAAAAAAAAAAGAAGACGCCCAACTCTTTTAGTTGCATAGTTGCGCGCCTCTAACCTTACTCCACCTATCCTTTTTATCTCTCTAATGCAAAGAAACTCACTATAATTGTGGTTGGGACCGAATATCTAGTTCGGTTTTTTTTACATTTACGTGTAATTAATTCAGTAAGGTGTTTATCGTTGAGTGAAAAAAACTATGTAAATTTGACACACTAAAAGGCAATTAAGTACAAAAGTTTTAAGTTGCGGGTCAAAAGTTCAAGCTCCTACAGCCAAGGATTTAAGCTTCATTTCATCTAGATATTGAATTCCACGTAAAAAATCATTATCTAGAATAAGTTGCCATTAAAAAGTACTAAAATTTATAAACCTTAGAGTGAGTGACAATGGACAAAACTCATGCACCTACTCTGGGCAGTGGCATAAATGTGTTTTGACTTTTGTGTGAATTAATTACTTATTCGAAATATGTTATTAATTACTCCAAATGAATAGTGACTGTATTACAAAAAAAAAAGTGATGTATCATGTATAATTAATTACCAAGAGTTGCTTTGACAGCTTCCATGTATGTGCAGTTTCTAGTGCCACTAACAGGATCAGGCGATCTGTACGAATCCGATAAAAGGATAGAAGTGAACAAACTGATGACACAAAAGAAGAGGAAAGTGATGATCCCGGGTAACCATCCCAACTGAGCAAAACACCATGACAATGATAGCACTCCTGACCCGACTACAGCCGTTATTATATGGGCACTTGCACATTGCCATGTTCCTATAAAATTAACCAAACCAAATACAATACAACACAATTCAATTCATAAAAGACACAAATTTGCATGCATACATACCAGTTCTTTTTATCTGGCCATCATCGTCGAGTTTTCCATCATCAAAATAACCAACTTCAAGGCTTGATACGTTGTGCATTTGTGAGGTTTGGGGTTGAGAAGTCATAGGATGGTTGGTGTATATGCTAATCACTATTTAGTGAAGAATAAGAGAAGAAGAATGAAGTTGGTGCATATACTGCCCTTAGTTGTGGCCTTGTGGGTGTTTAAATACATACAAATTTCTAGACTTCAAATGTACATTAAGTGCTTCACTTTGGACTTTTCTAATTAAATGTTCACTCAACTGTTTTTTAATTTAAATACTTTAATGTCCTAGTATTATTATGTTTATATGTTGTTTAGACTTTGTCTGAGATATTGCTTATGAAAAACTGAGGAATGAAACACCTTTCAACCAAAATGCAATCAATTTTTGTTCTTCTAAATTCACAAAATAGAATTCTTTCGAACTTAAAGTGTTTAGACTTTGTCTGAGATTAAATTCTTTTGTTTGCCACACAGATCATATATGATAATCTGGCTAGCTATAATTCTGGTGGTTAACAATGACAAAAGTCCTGCAAAGTGCAAGGAAGACAGGACTTTTGAAAGTATAAGAATTAGATGTTACAAAACAATCCTATTTTTAGACAGGACTTTAAAATTCTTCATCACAATGATGCCTTTTTCTGATAATGCAAAATAAGTAACAGAGAACATTACTTTTGACATGAATGATATAAAGCAAATTTTAAGGTAAGATACAATCAAAGCACAATAAGTTCACAAATAACATAAAAGAAACATAAGTCCAAAATAGAAAAAAACAAAACACACTAGTACTCGTCTCCTTCATCACCCTCATCATCCTCAGCACCCTCAGCACCAACCTCCTCATAATCCTTTTCAAGAGCAGCAAGATCTTCACGTGCTTCTGAGAATTCACCTTCCTCCATACCCTCACCAACATACCAGTGAACAAAAGCACGCTTAGCATACATCAGATCAAACTTATGGTCAATGCGAGAAAACACCTCAGCAACACTAGTTGAGTTGGATATCATGCAAACCGCCCTCTGCACCTTAGCCAAATCACCACCAGGCACAACAGTTGGTGGCTGGTAGTTAATACCACACTTGAACCCAGTAGGGCACCAGTCAACAAACTGAATGGTTCTCTTAGTCTTGATTGTTGCCACAGCAGCATTCACATCTTTAGGAACCACATCACCACGGTACATCAGACAGCAAGCCATGTACTTACCATGACGTGGGTCACACTTGGCCATCATGGAGGATGGCTCAAACGCACTGTTGGTAATTTCAGCAACCGAAAGCTGCTCATGGTAAGCCTTCTCAGCTGAGATCACAGGTGCATATGATGAAAGCATGAAGTGGATTCTTGGGTATGGAACCAAGTTGGTCTGGAATTCTGTCACATCCACGTTCAAGGCTCCATCAAACCTCAAAGATGCAGTCAACGAAGAGATGACTTGAGATACAAGGCGGTTAAGGTTAGT
This sequence comes from Tagetes erecta, assembly GCA_030867185.1. Lineage (NCBI taxonomy): Eukaryota > Viridiplantae > Streptophyta > Magnoliopsida > Asterales > Asteraceae > Tagetes > Tagetes erecta. The sequence goes on along the minus strand of CM061486.1, from coordinate 52,605,005 downwards.
GTAGGTAGGGCGCTCAATGTCAAGAGACCTTCTGCAGATATCATAAATTGCTTCATTATCAAGAAGGATTGCAACATCAGTGTGTTCCAAAAGGGAGTGAGTTGATAGAACACTGTTGTAGGGCTCAACAACTGATGTTGAAACCTGTGGAGATGGATACACAGTGAACCCGAGTTTTGACTTTTTCCCGTAGTCAACAGAGAGCCGCTCTAAGAGAAGTGAACCCAAACCAGACCCGGTACCACCACCAACAGCATTAAAAACAAGGAACCCTTGGAGACCAGTGCAGTTGTCAGCTAGCTTTCTGATACGGTCCAAACACAAGTCAACAATCTCTTTCCCAACTGCAACACAAAACTATTAGTTGGTGTTTGTAATATAAACTATAATTGGGATATCAATTAGAATATCATACTTGTGTAGTGTCCACGAGCAAAGTTGTTGGCAGCATCCTCTTTGCCACTGATTAATTGTTCAGGATGGAATAGCTGGCGGTATGTTCCGGTTCTTACTTCATCAATCACAGTGGGCTCAAGATCAACAAAAACAGCACGGGGGACATGCTTCCCTGCACCAGTTTCACTGAAAAAGGTGTTGAAAGCATCATCACCTCCACCAATAGTCTTGTCACTTGGCATCTGGCCATCAGGCTGTGTATATAGAAAACAAACACATCAGTATCAAAATTATAAAGCATAGCATGATTACAGAAATCCAATAACTTTTACTGTACTGGGATATTACAGACAGGTTATGTGCAACTAGAACGGGGTATCACTTCATGTTATTTACGACTAAAGTTCGGACTTTTTAAGGCACACATAGGATGTTTTGTTTTTTTAAGAGCCAAACGCTCAATATAGTGTTTTTGTTTTTGTATCACAAAACAAATTTTTTCACATTTTGACACAAATACGGCAGATCTACATGATTTCAAAGTATGAAGCATGATGGTGTATGCTTGTAGCTTCTATGATTAAATACTAGAACTAATCATTTATAACTAATCATTTGTAACATAGAAAAACTAATCATTTATCACAACAGATCCACTAAACAATGCACAAAAAACAGAACAAATTACCACATACCATGGAATCATAAACAAACACCAAACATCTACTTTTAAAAGATCAGATCTACAACTAGTTACTACAAAAACATTCAGATCTGTTGGATAACTGAGCAGTTCATAAACAGTTATAAACTGATATATGATAAAAGCTTAGAATAAAATAAATAACTACCAAATAACATCTACTTTTAAAAGTAGCAGATCTACAACTAATACATACATAAACAATCAGATCTGTCGAATAACTGAACAGTTCATAAGCAATTACGAACTGCTACAATGAAAGCCTAGCAAAACATCCACTGAAACAACACAAAAGTAAATCAACTATCCAGACAGCATGAAATGAATAACAACAACCAAAAAATCAACTTTTTAAGCAGATCTACAACTAGCACCTACACAGCCGTTCAGATCTGCTAAATAACGGAACAGATCATAAACAATTACGCAACTTAATAGATAAAACAGATTCAGATCTGCAGCATAACTGAACATAAAACAAGCAAGCATGCTTTTAAATGTATAAAAGAGATTCAGATCTGCTTAATAAGTGAGCAGTTGTAAGTATGAAGAAGAGAAAATGAAGAAGTTAACCTGAATGCCATGCTCAAGGCAATACAGTTCCCAACAGGCGTTTCCGACCTGAATACCGGCCTGACCGATGTGAACGGAGATGCACTCTCTCATTTTCTCAGGAGATTAGATTAGAGTTGATGAGAGAATTGAAATGGCGTTTATCAAGACGCCTTCAGATGCAGAATTGTATTCAGTTGAATTGGTGCTTGTGTATTTATAGTTGAGATGCACTGTTGAAGTGAGAGTGAATAGGGTTGATGATCATCTAACCATGGTTACGGCGAATATTGAACGTGGGGTTAACCGTGGTTGAGTTTTTTTTTATTTATTTTAAATTTTGATTTCTTTTGCCGCCCATTATCAGTTTTTTTAGTGTCAGTTGCTTTTTTCTGTCTTTTAACAAATGTCACAACCACCCCCTTGTATATCATAACTTCATGTAGGACTAACGTAGTCGCCTTGTCGGGCTGGCCATATCGTTAAATAAGTTAACATGATGCTTAGAGTCGCGTAATTTTTTTAGCAGTTAGTGTATGGTAGATTTTTTTTTATCCCGTCTTTTCAACATATTAGAAAGCGTCGAAATAAGAATTTATGTCAATGATCCTAAGGTTTTGTGTCTTTTTCACAAATTGGATCTAAAAGAGTGATTTAGGGGTTATTCTCGATTAATTTTTTGGATCCGAAAAGAGACATAATTAATAGTCTTATAACTTAAAGAAGTTGGTAACACTTACAAACAATTGTTTGGTTATCTTAATAATTATGTTGTATGATTTTTATAAATTAACATGAACATTAAATTTTGATATTTTGCAAATACATTCACTTGTAGAAAAAGATGGAAGTCTAAGTTATCCATGTTAGATTTGGGGGGCTTAATTTGTTTATTCTTACTACTTATAAAAGATATCGAAAGAATACTCTTTTTAGATTATCTTAGGTCACGATTGACCGTTCTTTTATTATAAAGTCTTGAAAGGAATCGTTTAAATCTTTGTTAACATGTTCACTACATGATCAGCGGCGGATCTTGAAAGTTTGTAGCACGGAGTTGAAAATCTCAGGACCATAAATTGCATTTTATACGGTGGCAAGATCAACATATATACAAATTTAGGGTATCGGAGTAAAAAACAGCACTTCGGTTAAAAAACGCGCGGGTACCAACGCCTATCCCGACTCCTACAAGGATGCGCTATTGACTACATGAAGTAAAGCTTGAAAGGTTATTTTTTTCACCAAAGTTCTTAGAGTTGGACTTCTAACAAAATAAATGCAAAATAAAAATAAAAATTAATAATGATTTAATTAAAGAAACACAAAACCAATAACAAAATGCTAGCATAAAAAAAAGGAGTATTGGATATTAACGGACCTAACTATTAGTTTTTGGTCGCTACCGGTCCCAACCGGTCCCAACTTTTGAAACATGTAAATTTTATATCAATCGACTCGTATTCTTTTTCCAACCAAAAACTATAAAACGTCGACCTGAAATTCAAAAAAAAAAGTTAACGCTGTAAACCTTTTTAACGACGGGTCCATTAGTAGCCAAAATGATAAAAGTTGGAACCGCTAGCACATATTTCAAAAGTTGAAACCAGTATCGGTCAAAAACTAATAATTAAGTCTGTTAATATCCAATACTCATGAAAAAAAAAATAATAGATAACACCAAAAACATCACCACTACAAGATAAATGCAATTTGCTTCAAACGAACGTCACCTCGGTATTTGGGTGAATGGTCAAATCATAACAACCAAAAAAGGTTTGGAGTCATAATCAATATGTCTTCAAGTTTAATCTTCTAGTTGGACCAACATAAAAATAAGTATACTAAAATAACAATTTCATAATTTGTGGAACTTCCAAATCCGAATCATAACCACCAAAAAGGTTTGGGTCAAAAATAAAAATAAGTAGAAATATTTCAAATAGTTTTAATAAAAAATAAACCCTCTCTGTTATTTTCCTTTACTTTGTAACCACCTTATATTAACAACTAGTTTAAATATCACGTATTACACGGCTATAATCAGAAAAAATATATAAATATTTTAAGTTTCTATAAAAATTATTACTTGAAACAAAGTTACATAAAATAATTTGATCAACACTACATTTGTTCTGTTAAATGGGCTTTACACTCCATAATAATACTAACAAACATAACACTTGAAATGATGCATCAAGTCACAAGAGCTCATTTGCAATAAGGTATTGTAAAAAAAAAAAACATTTGTTAAAAAGTGTGCTTAAACACAGTCAATTGCCCGGTCTCCAGATATGCATAAATGTCAAATGATAAATTTAAATACTACACAGCATTTGGATCACATTTTCAAAAACATTAACACATATAAATTTTAGGTGAAAACATTAAGATGCGGATCTTATCACATTACCTATGATTTATGATTTAATCCTTCCATATGGCATTCATGTAATCAGCACATAAGATTATATCTTGTGGAATTTACATATATTCAAATCGAAGTATTGAAAGTTATTACCTATGAGTTTTTACAACGCATTTTGAATAAGTATGATAATTGAATGTAATGCATTCGGATAAGTGAAATATAAAATGCAAAGAAATAGGATATGATGAAAGTTTTAAAGTATTAATTGTGAACAAATCTCTAAATTATTGGCTATTTTCAAATAAATAGATCCTTACAAACCTCTAACAAGTCACTCGAAACAATGAAAGTAAATTTGTACCTCATAGATGTGTACTTGAGAAGGCATGCATGGCTAGATCAAATCTTTTAGAGGTCAGCAAAATCTACTTGGAGGAACTCCAGACCTTTAAAAAAACATTAGGGCTGTTTGTTTCAGCATCTTAATGGTTCAGATGTCTGAATGATTCAGCACTTAATAATTCAGACTGTTTGTTTCACGAGTAGATGTCTGAATGGTTCAGACATTTGCCTTAAAATGGTTAAGCATTATATACAGTCTGAATGATTAAGACCAATTATCTGAATTGGTCAGACATTTGTCTTTGAATATTTAAGCAATACATTAGCTCTTAATGGTTCAGATCCCTTATTGGTTCAACACTTAATGATTCAGACCTTTTATTGGTTCAGCACTTAACCATTCAGACGTTGCCAAACAGCCCCTTACAACAACTAGTCAACCACAACCCTTCTTATTCTTTCACGCGTGAACCCATTCACGAAGGGCTCTTCCATGCCATTTAACACCCCAGACGTGGTGCGTCAAGGATTTAACAGGGGATGTGGTAGAGGGGCGTGGGGGTATAACCATCTAAGTTTAACCATGAAAACAAACATCAATGAGTTCGTGATACTGTATTACGGCTTCTAAAAAATCGAGCATTTAATTGTTTTTAATTTGAGTACTAAAAAACAACTTTTTTCAATAAATATTGTATTTCGGTTTTTTCAAGGTTTTATTTTAAAACTAACTAGAACCATTCGTTTCCCCATTAATATCCTTAAAATCATCACATGGTATGTTTCCAAACGTGACACGAACACTAAACTAGTTAATTATAAAAAAGTCCCTTCCTCGTTTGACTTTTTTTCCCTTTCAAATTGATACAAGGAGTTGTATCTACCATTAGAATTTTTTTTAAATTAGAATCATTGTTGCTTGTCTTTGTTATTAAACTTGACCGGTGAGCTACGAGTGTGGCTCGATTTGAGAGACGGAACTAATCTATTAAGAACTTGGTCTTTTAACAAGACATTTAGTTATAATGTTCTACAAAACGTAGTTTTGATTTGAAATAAGATGCCAGCAACTAGGGGTGTAAACGAGCCGAGCTACTCGCGAGCTACTCGAGATCGGATCGATAAAAAGCTCGAACGAGCCGAGCTTTTTCGAGCTCGAGCTCGAGCCCGAGCCTAAGAAAAAAGCTCATTAAGTTATCGAGCCCGAGCTCGAGCTTTACACCTCGAGCTCGAGCCGGCTCGCGAGCCTTATCGAGCTTTTCATTTATATGTTTTTTTTATTTATTTTATAAATATATATTATTATTAGTTAAAATATGTATAAATTATGATTAAAAATATATAATATGTATTTTGTTATGTATAAAATATATATAATTAAAAGTTTATATAAAATTAAATATAAAAAATTAAAAAATATATATAAAATTAAATATAAATATTTAAAATTAAAATAATAAATCATCAAACGAGTCGAGCCCGAGCCGAGCTCGAGCTTGAGAAGTTTGTGACGAGCTCGAGCTCGAGCTTTGAAATTAAAACTTGAATCGAGCCGAGCTCGAGCTCGAGCCTCGTTAAACTTAAACGAGCCGAGCTCGAGCCTAGACGAGCTCGGGCTCGACTCGACTCGTTTACACCCCTACCAGCAACCATCTTGAGAGTGCAAATAAAAGGTTTTGCACGACCAGAACTAAATCGACATCTAGAAAAGCTGGTCTCAACCTGAGAAGACTAGGTACTCGGGTGTAAACCAGAACAGCCAAAAACTGTTCAAACTAAGAAAAAAGTGGTCAACCAGAACCAAACCGAAGCCGGCTTTAAGTCAAACCCATTTTGACTTTGAACTATTACCTATAGGAATCGGTTTGTAACTGGAACCGGTTTGAAAAAAAAGAGCAGTATGCGCACCTGTAGCCGCAACTATCAAAACCAATCAAATATAGAAGATAATATAAAAGGTTGCTACCCATTTCCTTTGTTTAAGAAATCAACAGATATATGAATAAGATGATCCATGTACCTATCATACATATTTGCATGCATGCACCTATCTCATTGGCAAGTGACACCGGTGACTGGTGTTGTAATCATACAAACGCAACCAAGATTGTAATTTATTCTCCATAGGGATTAACTTTGGCTTATAATCAGTACCACCAAATATCATTAATTCCTTTTACAGTGATCAAATTTCATACATATCCTTCATAAATAAACACCAAAATTATCATATTCACCCGTTTTATTGTAAAGAAATCAATTACTTATAAAAATCTGTTCCACTAGATTGCCGAATAAGAAAACAGCAGTGTTACTATGAGGACATAGCGCGTCCCTCTGTTTATTTAGTGAGAGTTGTTAGTACTTTTAGAGGGTAAATATGAGATTTTAAAAACCAGAAAATAATATATGAAAAGTAAAACTTTTAGGAGGATATGTATGAAATTTTATTTGTTTTGCAACTACACTTCGATACATGAGTCAAGCAACAGGTTGAGCACCGGTCCATGCCTGATTATCATCATCAAAATCATTAGTCCTGCCTCCTTGAAAATATGATATTCCGGTCCACACCCCACGGACAAGTAAAATGCTCACAAAAACTACACTTCCAAGAGTACAAACCACCTGCAAAAAATTACAACATGAAAAGATCAAATCATGTGGGGTAGAGGTTGTAGTGTATTTATCCAAGACAATCTACAGATTGTTGTTTAGAAAACAAAATACACAAGAAAATCTAGAAATTGTTGTTTAGAAAAAAATATATTAGAGGTGCCAGTTTCGACTTTCGTTTACTTATCAATAGGTTGATTTGGTTGGGTTTGACTTCAAAACAGTAAAATGAAAAAAATCAGCTAAATAAGAACGTGATAAACGGGTTGAAAGCCATCATAATTCATAAGTCTGTTTCTAAGCATACAGCTATAGAATGATAAACAAACGAGATAGACATGTACAGCTTGAGATTCTACACGACATTAGACAATCATTTAGAAACAATTACACGAATGTTTCAGCAAAAATTTACTGAAAATCAAATTTGCTGCCTAAGGCAAGATGAAATGAAGCAAATAGATTTAAAAACAAATATCACATTTATGTAAGTAAGTAAGTAAGAACTGATCAGATACTTACCCTACAGATTTACAAAAAGGACTAAAGATCAAGATCAATTAACATTACACAATTCAAGATAAGTTTCAATGCAGTGAATAACTTACAAAATCATATAGAGAAATTTATAATTCCTTACCTCAAGGAAGGCCTTGAGAATCCAAAAAAATGCTAGAATTATAACTCCGTTAACAGAGAATCCTACCTATGAAAGATACAAACCATATAATAGGTTAGCTAGGTACTGAGATATACCAACAGTTAAGTAGTTTGCAATAAAAAAGTATGAATACACGACCTGGTGAAAATCGACACTCTATACATAAAATCAAGAACAACAAGGAAACCGTAGACTATGCAAAGGATCAAAAGGTAATAACAGAAGTTCACAGAACATGTAAGTTCCTGAATTCTTGGTTAATGGCCACAAATTGTCAACTTTACAGCAGAAAACATCCATATACATACATAATCAATGTCACAAACACAACACCACTTCACATATAACTTCTACTACTAGCAACCAATGACACAATCAATGGAGAAAATAGCATTCTTAGAACTGCTTCATTTCAGGATTTTGATTATCAATTACTCGATTAGAGTATGTTTTGAGTCACAGTTCTAACGTATCCAATACAATTGATACTAAAACCACCAAAACCCTAGAAATTGGATCGAAAAACTACATTGAACGAATAATAGTACCAATTTAGTAGGGATGTTAACAGGAAGAACGGATCGAACAGACTTGCGAGCTCGTTTTGATATCTTCTTAAACACGTTCTCCACAAACCTAATTAGAAGATCTAAGCTCCGGTCATCTTCCTCCTCATCGTCCTCATCTTCATCGTCATCGTCATCATACTCTCCGGAAAACATCATATCATTACGATTCCGGTTCCAATTCCTAGAATCCACCGCCGGATTCTCACCTTCCTGATCCATTAATCAATCAGTTACAAAATATATATTAACAACTCGCAGTCAAAATAGCACATATTAAACAAATTCGAATAATACAGCAAACCTGAGAGAAATTGGGAGGACGGCGGGAAGCTCGTAGACAGGAAGTGCGGAGTTTGAATGGGAGGATGAAGGGAGACGGTTGAGAGTGTAGTGACGGAGGTCGGAAAATGGATGGAGAATGTGGAGACGATGATGATGGTGATGGTGATAGATTGATGGAAGCTGCAGCTGCTGCTGCCATGAGGATGATGATGAAGTGGTTTTGTTTCCGGGACAAATTGGTGTGTGGACTTGGTTTTGGATACTGATCTGGCTTTTGGACTCTTTGAACGACAACGCACACTTACGAGATACAAGTCTACAACTAAATACTGTTTAGTTAGTGTTTAGTTGTTGTGGCCTGTGGGGAGACTTGTTTTTTTTAAAAAGGGCTATTCAAATCTTTTTTATACTCATTTGTTTTGAGACTTGGATCTTTATGATTTTCAGTTTAATTCCAAGAATGATAAGGTTTTACAAACAAAACTAGAGATAATTTGGATGCTTAAGTGCTTAGTATGGCTATGTTAGGCCAACTAACTTTGGTCTTTTGTCATTAAGTCATCTCGTACAAAGTACCCGGGCAATTATCTATTTATTGGTTGTTTATACAAAACATTTGGTCCTCTAACATTTGTTAGGTGTGGAAAAGAGTTCGGTTACAAATTTCAATCCCACCAACGATAAAATAGGGATGTTATTAAACTTTCTAGATATATATGCAAGTCGGAGAGTTTTTACCACATTTGAACCGTCTGGAAAAATAAGATAGATGAATGGAAAATCAGCCGCTTGACTGGGAAAAAATGTCGTCGTATTCTCAATTTGATTTTGATCAATACATACCATGTATATTTTACTCTTTTGTAGTTCAAATTTAATCTGAAAGCGAGGTAAAAGGCTAAAAGCCCAAAAAATTCTAGCAATAATTTAACCATTCAAATTTAACCATTACATTATCCGTAAATTTGAAAAGAAATATCACCGGACGACACCGGTCCAATGTTTAGTTTTGTGATTCCATTTATAATTTTTTAAGTCGCAAGTTCGGTTAGTTTCTACATGTAATATATTACTAGGTTAGACACTTGAGTATCACACAAGTTGTTGAATTTGAAAGAAAAAAAGACGTAATTTCATATATACCCCTACAAAGTTGCATAATATCACATATATATATATATATATACCTAAATTATGCTTAAAGTGTGTTGTTATGTAACTTTGTAAGGTTATATATGAAATTAATTCATTAAAATTTAAGAATTAAAATGTTTTTTTAGAGAAGATATCACTGTAATTAAAATTAAACCTAAGCCTTTTATAAACATTTTTAAGTGTTTATCTAAGCATTTCCATGAAAAAATGGTAACTTAATTCATCTTTTTTTAATTGACAACCCAAATTCTACCACACTCGTACAATACACATCCAAATAATGCACACATATTACACTTACTTCTTTATTCTCGTTCAAAAGTTGTTGATTTACAATTAAATGTGGTCTATTGCAGGTTCAATTCAAAATTTTAAAACGGAAAGTATTTAAAAATAATTTGTGGTAATTGTTGACTTTTTTTAAATGGTCAATAAATAACATTTTTTAAAAAAGAAAATATAACTCTAAAAATATAATTCAATCAAGTTTAATAACATACGGGTGACATGTGATAGATCTTATTTGAAGCTTAGTTGACATGTTTAATTGAAAGACACATGTCAAAAGATTTACTCATTTATTAGTATCGATAAATAGATAGGCTGAGAGGAACATGAAATGCTTTCACAAGACCATCTTTTTACACTATTAGTTGATTAACTCATCTACATGTCAACATTTTAACTACTCCACGTAGGATTGTGCTTAGGTGTCACGCTATAATTTAACTTGATGGATGATTTCAAGGTGGGTCATGATATGCTCCATATTCGATATATTCAAATAAAAATTTACAGATTATCATGGATTATCCCTTAACCCGATATTGTTAAATACAAAATTTACCTATTATTATATATCACCTCCTCATTTTAGCATATGATTTTTGCTATGAAAGTATTTGTAAATATCCAAACCGATTTAATAGGGAAATATGTTAAAAATAAATATGATATCTAAACTTAGTTAAAACCTTAATACACGAGTACAAAGAGATTTTTAAGTGGAATTGGCATAATTATTACCGTGAGGATTTAAGTCTTCTCCAGAAGTTTTATACTAAGCCTACTTATTCTTATCCCCTTGTGGCTGCCTTTGCTTTTCCCACAATCACAGGAATTTCTGTGGATTGTGTTGGGGGAAATCTACTAAAGCTAGGCAGATAGATAGACTCCTTTCCCGCTGCTAAGGGAGAGCAAGAAAGATAAAAAAAATAAAAAAAATAAAAAATTTAACCAGCGCCCATATGCAGGTACTAAAAGTCCTCTCACTACCAAGCAGACATCATCTGGCTGGGTCAATATAATAAAAAAAAAAAAGAAGAAGAGAGATCACCTGGCCTCCTTGGCTCTAGAGGTGCACAAATCGGTTAATTTCGGTTAACCGGTTATTTAATACCCTAACCGGTTATTTTCGGTTATTGACAAAATCGGTTATTCGCTTTAACCAGTTCGGTTAATAACCGGTTTTTTTTTTCAAAATTTTCGGTTATTTTACTTTAACCGGTTCGGTTAATTAACCGGTTTTTCGAATATTTTAATATTTTTTTCGGGTTTTTTCCCGGTTAACCTGTGGATCGGTTAAAATTCGGTTTTAAAAAAACCGGTTAATAACCAGTTATTCATAAAAAATCCCTAATCGGTTACGAACCTGCGGTTAAAAAAATACCCTAACCAGTTATTCCTCAATCGGTTAATAACCGGTTTCGGTTATTAAACCGGTTATTTTGTGCACCTCTACTTGGCTCCTTACTTACATTAGTAGAGAAACCGTTTACTAGGACCGATCACAAGACCAAGCCCAAAACGGGGCCCAAAGATTATATGTATAGTTCCACTGTTTTATTGTTTACTGTTTACTTAAAAGAAAAGCCCAAACTCAAGTGTAATATTAGCCCATATTAAATTAGCTAAAACAATCAAAGTGTGGTACTATTTTATTGTCTACTGTTTTAGTCCGATTTATTAACACTCACAAGTCAACACATTGCAAATGGTTACAATGTTCATACTTCAATAAATCTACAACTTCAATAAATGATAACTGAACAAGGGAACTTTTTAAATTTATATAAGCTCATTTTCACGGGTCAGTTTACTACTCGCACAACCTGAAATCATTTGAACATCCCTGCCATTTACGATGACCAAGGTTAAAGCCGAGATAAAACTGTTCTTAATCCACGTACGTTCTACACACCAACTAAACCTCATTCGATCTTGTAAAGCAGTATATGTATTTTTACTTGTTTTGGTTTCCAAACCACCATGATCACTGACTCTAAACTCATATACATTGATATCATGATATGATATGTAGACAAACTGCCTTATATTATAATCAAGTTATAAAAATATTCAACTTTAACAACTATTTTATAGCGGTTACACTAGAACCGTATAAAAAGTTTTGTTATTTAATACGGTTTTATTGTCAAATGTTGTTAAATAAGGAATTATAATAAGTGGTCTCTTTTAAATAGCTTAAGTAATGCGTTTAATAAAGCGGTTTACTCGTATATGTTGTAAAGATTCTATACAAAAAGTTAACATAAAACAATTCTTTGTTGAACTGAGAACACATATTATTTGAAGCGGTGTTTTTTTTCTTAGTAACTGTTTTGTTTATAATCGTTTTAAAACGAAAAAGACAACATTCATATATACTATTTTGCGTACTAGTGAAATCACATCATTGCGTTCGACTCCAACGTCACCTCTCCCACATGCGGCTTCAAGTAGACCGCACGAATGGCATGTTAAAAGATAGTATTAAAAAGCTTTTAGTTCAAACACAATCTAAAAGATCTTATAGGGAAGTTGTACTAGATCTTGCTTAGGTAGAATGATTTCCGTATGATTTTTTTATCCAAGCATCATGTGATTTGCATCATGACCTTTAAAAGATACATATTAAAACAATTAAAGGGATTATAAACATTTCACAACATATCGTAAGTGTTTATCATTAATCACTCTTCTAACAGATTAAATAAACTATTATATATGACAATTTCCTGACCCTTCTCAACCTTTATTTTACGTCTCTCATATAAGTTATGCAAATATTTGACAAACTTAATTAGTATTGATCTTAACTTTTTAATACTTTTTATTATCAATTATTAACTAGTTTTAGTTGTTTTGATAGTGACCTAAACAAACTTTTGTAATATTTTTTACACGGCTATAATTACACTAACTAAATATTTATTTACATGTTTAAATCATTTCAAATTTTGCAAACCTGAAATTATATTAAATTTATCAACGTCACTGTTTCTTATCGTTTTACCACTGGTCAATCTTAATATGCCTAATTATCCGGCTAGATTATACTTCGTGTGTTACATAGGTTGAATAACTAAAGTATTTAGTTATTATCGAGCGCAATAAACAAAAAAATCATAACTCATTACCAACATGTGTACGTTCTCTAACACTAGCAAAGACTATAAAATTTAAGCCCACATTGGAATAATTAGAAGACAAATGATTTATAAGCATACAAATCTGATCAAAATTTTGCAGATAGATGACAACTTGTACTGCTACAAACCATGGGCTTTGACCCTTTGGTATGGAACTGAGGGTTCGACAACCTAATTACCTATACAAAAAACAATAGGTTGCCATATGTAAAAAATTATCTGTTCGGAGTCTCACTTATATATATGTTGTACATGTATCCGATACTAATTAAGTTTTAATTGTTTTCATCTTTTTTCATAACAAGTAGATTAAGAAATTGATGAGACAACAAAAAACTATCGTGCGCAAGTATCAAAATATTAAATTAAGTTTTTTACTTAAAATTTAGTGAATCTTAATTTATAACTTAATATTTGATATTTGATGACTATTAATAACACATATTTGGTCAGAAAAAATAGATTAATTTGTATTATCTTATGATTAAAAAATTCATTTTTTCAAAATATATTAATATTTTTTAAAAATAATGTTAAAATAAATAAATATGTGAAGTGCTTTAAAACCATGCCACATAAAAAAACACGTTTTTCTATATTATATTAGGGATTTGTTGAGGCGAGTGATCTAATACATCATAAAATGAAAAGGTATTAGGTTCAACTATTCAAGTCTCAAATAAAACAAAAAAATGATTCTTTTTTATATAGAAATAAAGATAACTGGGTGTGATAATGAGTTCTCTTTGATATCGTTAAAAAAACATAATCTTAAGCATTGATTTTGTTAAAATTGTAATCGATGGTACAAAAAGTACTTCCAATACTTTTGCACCACAAAATAAATAAGTTTGAATCTGTGCCAATATATATATATATATTAAAATATTTTGTAGCTAGCTAGATGGATTAATTCAATCGACCACATGGTTGTGGGCCTAGATGGAGGGCAGAATTGTGTTTAGGTTAATGAATTTGTGGTCAGCCAGGAATGGAAGCCATTAACGTTTTGTGTGATGGGAGAACACATAATGTTATAACAATTGGGAACAGTTTCAGCGATGATATGGTACCATTTTTAATGACTTGTCAACCAAATGTTAGTTTTTGGATCCAAGTTTACTAGACAACAATGTTTTCCCCATACTCTTTACTTTTCGCTTCAATCATAACCGTGGTGTTCGTGTGCAATATATCAATTGGTTGCTGCTCCCGACGCCAATCCTTATGCATTAAAGATTAGGCATCTAACACACAATACATGACCTTGGTTTGCGTTTGCATGATCATGAATTGCATTTCATCATGTGTTTCTAATTTTTTTTAACGACGATGAGTATTCAGGCCCAGCAGCATGTCTTTTCGTAGCCTAGGCATGTTCATACCTCAGATGTGGTTTCAATCGTTAGTAGCTAGTTTGATGATCAGGGATGGTGTCAACTCGTTCCAAGTTAAAACCAACTATTCCGTAAAACTTCCTAGTTTGCATATGTCTGGAGTACTTAATGACAACTCGTATTAATTAACGACTACATGCAAGATTTTATTAGAAGATGTTAGTGGATAAAATGACGACCGGTTTTCAAATAAATAACATATATAATTGAATGGTATTTGACTAGAGGTCAATGATAGATTCCATGCAAACAAATTTGAAAAATAAAGTTACAAAATGTTAGGTCTTGACTAATGAGGAGATACTTCCAAGAATGATATAAATATGAGCATGTTCCGTTGGATCAAGCAGGATCTCGGGTCTTTATCAAAATGATGTGTTTTTCAAGGAACCATGGTACAAATTTAATTGCACATGGTCCAAATAACCATAGCACTTTGACTTTTTGCAAAAAAATAAAATTAAAAATAAAAATAAAAAAATATCATCAAGACGTACTCAAGTTGCATGTGAACAACTCTCGACCTTTTCTCGTGACATTATTTATGTCTTGTAGCTTTAAATGCTAAATATTGTTTTCTCAAACCATTTATGGTAACTTTTAAACTAAATCTTCATTATCTGTGTTATGATAATATAACTACACTCACATACTAGTATTGTCACATTATATGATCACCTAAAGTACGTTTCAAATCATTTGGCTTGTTTATTAGGCTTTTCTGTTACAATTGTATTGAAAGTTTTAATATTAAAGTAAAAATTATACAAAACATGTGAGACAAGACAATAGGTAAAACAAAGAACTAGAAAAAAGATAAAATTTACAACACGTACTATTCTAACAGCTGATTTGTGAGGTGGTGCTTGAAAGCATTACCATTGAAGGCAGTGTTCGAACAACATTTGGTCTCATCAGGATATCTAAACGCTTGGCGGTAGGCTTAATTAACATAAGTACTATTTTATCGTTTTTAAATCGGTGTTTGAAAATTGATGTAGCGTTAAAAGGAGGTTTGAAGAGATCTGAGATTTTTCTAAGAACAGTCATATATATTTATTTGGGCCTCACAAGGATGACTCATATATGGGTAGATGGCGAAGGGGGTTACTGACTCATAGATAACATACTTGTATTGGAAGCATTAGATTTGTGTAGTTTACTTCTTCTTGAAATCAATGTGTTGCTTTTAAAAAATATATATACATATATTATATATAGGTAGATATGATAGTCTAAAATCTCCGATGTTAATTGGATTTCAATAATGTTTAATGATATTCAATAATAACTCAATTATATAACTCCAAATTGATAAGGTCGGTGTTTTATAATGGCCAGTCATGTGGCATTTCAACTTTTTTTTACT
The DNA here is from genome assembly GCA_030867185.1 of Tagetes erecta. Classification (NCBI taxonomy): domain Eukaryota; kingdom Viridiplantae; phylum Streptophyta; class Magnoliopsida; order Asterales; family Asteraceae; genus Tagetes; species Tagetes erecta. The sequence continues at coordinate 52,589,161 of CM061486.1, read as the reverse complement.
TTGACGTATTTACAATTTTAATCATCGACTTTTGATGTATTTACGGTTTTAATCCTCAACTTTTGATGTATTTACGGTTTTAATCCCCGATTTTACTACTTGTCATTTTAGCCCCTTACGACTTAATTTTCGACATTAATCTGTTACTCTACTTTAACATATAGTACGACTTTAGTTTTCTTATCGTTTTGACATTAACTTTTGATATTTCATCGTTTATTAATATTGATACATTACGGTTTTGCGCGGTGACATACGGGCATGAGAATTTTTTTTATCAACGCATGTAATGAAGTAATATACGCAACACCTGATCACGTGACTCAACCGTTGCAATGCACGACGCGGTTGTAAATCTAGTTTATAAAAGAAAGTACTTGAAACTCACAAATAATTAAATGCAGATCTTGAACTTTCAATGATATTAAGAATTCAAAAATTAACAATCAGTGTATGAATTCTGTCAGGACATTTAGAGACATCATACTATTCAATACTTGGGACAAATAGGCTCTTCCCAATGTATTATCCAAGTTGCACTCCATGCATTGAAAATTATACTGTGTTTTCTAAGTTCTTTTCTCTTAACTTTTAAGAGTGACTTATCAATATTTTAGTGAATCTCTTGAGAAGAAATGTGAGTTACTTGTGCTGATTTTGACGTTTCTAACTTGACTTAAAAATATTATCATCGTGAAAAACCCTACATAGGATTTAGGAAAGGATTAATACATGAGACCTTAACAATCTCAAATTTTAACCACCACCCTTGTTTCTATATTTATTTTATCTTTAATCTGTATACAGATACGGCCATTAGTACAAAAATGACCTTAAAGACTGGTCACAATAGGTCTATTAAACCGGTTTTAAGATAAACCGGTACAATAAATCTAAGGGTAGTAAAATGGTGAATTGAAACCGGTGCTATAGATGTGAAGGAATAATAGGACGCTTAGAAATATATTAATTCATTTTTATAATAACATATTAATAATCTTTATTCGGTGTACAATGTGACCAATGTCAATATGAAAACCAGCTATAATATTTTTATTTAGCTTTTAGTTTCTTATTAAGTTATTATTATTATTACTTACTTTAATTAGAAGACAATGTTTAACTAAATAAAAAAAACAAAAAAAAACTCTTTTATTTTGTCATATGCATGGTTATAAATTAACTTTTATTTATTTATTTTGCACGGACACTTGACAAGCTGTATACAAATATCAGAATGACTCGTGCACAAAGATTTGTAAAATAATCTGGATTTAGCTATTTCTGCTCTGGGAGTTGGAGAAATATTTATTAACAAGAAAATTAAGAATTTGTAATGAACAGGGATGAAAATTTGAAATAATATCTTCTCTCGATCCCCAGGTTGTTCCCAAATTGCAATTGACAAATTTAACATCTAAATAACCCAAAAAAATATAAAAAACTGGGGATCGACAATTGGAACAAGATCACTCCTTTTGGATCTAAATTCCTTGCAAATTCTTTCAAGAAGTTCATCACCACCTCTTTTCTTCTAACCATCTGTGCATAACCACATGTACGTACATTTTGTTAGAATTTGTACAACCCCCTAATGCATATTTTTCTATATATACAATGAATGAACTTAACTGGTTTTGTTGCAATTGAGCACCAGTGACTGGCTGGTAAAACCCAAAATGATCTTCAAATGCAGATTTTCCCTACATAATATAATTAATTAATAATTAATTGTTGTAAACTCTAATCATACTTCCAATAATAATTTGATTATGTAAGAAAAAATTAAGTACCTTAAAGTATGTTGTAGAATAGCCCTGTGAATAGTCTATAATATCATTTTCCTCCACTTTTAGATTGTTCTTCTGTCATAAAAGAAACAAATAAAAAGATTAAAAAAAGGAAAAGAGAGAGAGAGAGATGAAGAAATAATAGAGGCAGGTGTTTGTTTGTTTACATTTGAGAAGTTGAAGAAAGGTGAGCTTGCAGTATCATCAAGAAAATTAGGCAAATCATGAATCTTTTTTTTGAATCTGGGAAACTTTTGTGTTTTGGCAACATTGTTAATGCTATTGTTATTGTTATTGAAATTGAAGCATTGATCTTCATCTGGTTCTTGTTGTGGAAAATGATGTTGTGGCCCAGAAGATGCATCTGAAACCATTGACATGTCTTCTTCATCATCAGCATCAGCATCAGCATCATGATGATAGTGAATTTGAGATGTGTGTTGATGTTTACAAATGAAATCATGTTGTAGAGATAGAGAATGTGATTGTTCCAAGTACAAAGTCCACCCAGATTCACACCCACTACTACTTTCTGAACCAAAATAATTTGCTTCCATGGGTTTGTAAAGAATTAATTATTGATATATGAGTGAATTGTTGAGATGAATGAGTGATCCAGTGTATGTATGTGTATATATATATATTGAAGGGAAGGGAATTGAGGTAGTGGAAAAAACAAAAGAAAAATCAGAGGGAAATCTTAGAGTGATTTTGTCGTCATGTAATGTAAATGAAATGCAATGTAATGTAGTGCCAGTTGGATTGGTCTCCGTAGGTGTGTTTCATGTATGTCTCTTTTCTGTCTCTACATCTATTATTTTTTATTTTAATTTTTTTATACACTAAACTATTTCATTATACATTCTACATATATATATATAATGATAAGTAAGTGAAAGCCTAAAAAATACCCTATATTATTGTTCAAACCTCGTCGGTTTTAAATATCAAGCGTAATTTTAATCACTCACGGGCCACTGACACACGTGAACATCTCTATTCTTACATCAGAAGGAATCCACCATAAGTGAGAAAACCCACCGTCCCAACTTGAAAACCTTATGCTTTTATAACCAGGGTTGTAAAAATCGATCTAGACAATCAATTATTGGATATTAATCGGTAATCGGTGAGTTACCTTGTCGATTTTCTAAAATCGGTCCATTAATTGATAGGCGGATTTAGGCGGGGCTAGGCGGTCCTAATCGTAGTAATCGGTAAACGAAAGTCAAAGAATTTTAATGGGTTTTAAACTTTCATTTTATCGACCCGATCCATAACACATGGGTTATAGTCCTTAAATCCATAACCTTAGGCTCTAGTTTCACTTTTCACGATCAAAACTTTGAATTTTGATGAATTTTGGACTTTAACACTCGCATCAGTGTGTGCACGTGAATATAACTTATATTTACATATAAAAATTCGAAATATATGAATGTTGAAGTATTATATTCTCATCAACGTGTCTGTATATATGTATAAAAATGAAATTTACATACAAAAACACCAAACTGGTTAATTACAATTAATCATGATTCCTAGCTCCAAGGTACCTCACCGTCCGACTACCGGCTAACGAGTTCTACAACATTGTCTATAACAAGTGGGATTTAAACGCACGACTATTTTGTTAAAGGTCATACACATTTGCCACTAAATCATAGCAGTGGTTATAGAAGCTAGATTGGCTTATTATCACTTCTAACATCATAAGAGCTTGGACGGTGTTGAAGGCGTTGCCTTTAGAAAGTGATGGGCTTCACAAGCACGATGTAAAAAGGGTTGTGCTAAATTTTCTTTTTAAATATTACCTAATCACAATACACTCATTTTTTAAGGGTTATTGGATTTAATCACCTCCAACTATTGGTTATTGGCCGCTGTCACCCCCAAGTATCCCTTTGGCCAATATAACTCCAAACTAAACACTTTGGTGTGTGTATCACCAAAAGTTAAAAAAAATTAACAAAAAATTAACCAATAGTGACTTGAATTGGTTAACTTTTGGTGATACGGTGTCCGTAACACCAAAAGCTAACCAAAAAATAATCAAAAGCTAACCAAAAGTGACTTGAATTGGTTGAATTTTGGTGATACGGACACCAAAGTGTTTAGTTGGGAGTTATATTGGCCAAAGGGATACTTGAGGGTGACAGCGGCCAATAACCAATAGTTGGAGGTGATTAAATCCAATAACCCTTTTTTTAATCACCTTTAACTTTTGTCACACTCTTTTTAATCATATCAACCTCAATACATTTTAGTCTATTAATTAAATATATAAATAGCCTTTTAACTGATATTGTGTAAATTAAAAGAGCAAACATCATAAAAAAATTTTGCCATACTTTCTATTATATCATAAAAGTCCAACATAATTTAGAATTTTTTCTCATGAAAGTCTCTTAATCACAAAACCTAGTATAATGAGTCAAATATGATTTCAAATATAAATTTTGATTTAAAAGTAACTAAATTTTTGTGATTTTTAAATCATATTCAACTCATGTTATACTTGGTTTCTAAAGTAGCTAGTTGGGTATCTCATAAAACAAAATAGCAACGATCAATAATATCGTCTAATATAATAATAAATTGTGAGGCACTTGGTAATGAGTTGGTTCTAAGTACAAATGATTTTTAATCTAAAAAAAATATAAAAGATTTTCTAGCTTATCATAAAGTGGTCAAACGAACTTGATTTGAGTTTATTCTAGTGTCATTAGAGTCATGGTATTGAATCATACTATCTTAGATTTTAATGTTTAGCTTTAGATTTTAAGTTTAAATTTTTTAGATTTTTTGATATTGTAACTCATTGTGTGTGTGCCTTTTTTGTCGTCGTTGTTTCTTTATGTTTGTCATTGTGTCTTATACTCATCATCGTGTTTTATTTTGCTCGTAAGCGCTCTTCAGTGTGTCTTTCAAAACGTGATCGTGTTTTTGACGTTTATTCTTCATAGAGATTTAGGAGCATTTGTAACATAGCTCACCTCATTTCATAATTCCATAAAGAGATTGAAGTGTATACAATAATTTGTCCAGCCATCATAAGATCATACCATAAATTAACAATACATTGTTAAATATATCTCCATGTAAAAGTCATAAAGTCTTCTCCCTCTTCAACTTTGTTGTAAAGAAGTTCTAGTATAAAATCATAAAGTAAGAAGCATGTAAAGTTTATCCTCTTGGCACATATAATGTTGAAAAATTGACCTAGTAGTAATAATATATTTTAAGTAGGACAATTATTTGAAGAAATTGTAGTTACGGATAAGGTTACGCATATCCACGTTTAATTAGTTATTGTGTTTAAAAAATAAATATTAGAAATATTATTAAAGTGATAAAGAATCACATGGAGGACAGCTGGGCACTATGGTACTAGCCTTGGCAAAACGCAAACCCATACCCAAACCCGATGGGCTTGTGGTGAATAATTAGTTGAGGGTTGTACATGTGGAAGAAAGAGTTGTACATTTAGGCTCGTATTAGTTGTTTGTTAGGACCATAGATATGGGCCACAGGAGATCAGATGTACCTAGACAAATGCCCCCACCCCAAATTCATGCCCTTGTTTTTTCATTCTATTATCTTTTTCTTATTATTATTACATTATACTTATGAGCTGTTTGTTTCAGTCTTTTAATAATTTATATATCTAAATAGTTTAACATTTAATAGTTTAAAGTGTTTATTTCACCAGCAGATATCTGAATAGTTAAGATATTTGCCTCTGAATGGTTAAACATTATACAAAGTCTGAATAGTTAAAAGCTATTATCTGAATTGGTCAGACATTTGTCTTTAAATAATTAAGCAGTATACTAGCTTTAAATGTTCAGACCTCTTACTGATTCAACACTTAATGATTCAGACCTCTTATTAGTTCATCACTTATCCATTCAGATGTTGCCAAAGAGCCCCTTATTTAATTGTACACACACTCTTTTTCACGTCTCCTTGCACAAAACATGTGACTTGAATATTACAAAGATGTTTTACGGTTTTTAAACACCTAGAAGATTTATAACTAACATCTAGCATACCATTTTCCTTCCCTCGTCACACATTTCAAGCTCTAGACGAACAAGCAATGGTGATGGTGGCAAGCGTAAATGTTGTTGGTGTCAAATGGTGCTGGTAATGGTGTGATAGTTGGAAAATTGATGACAAAGGCCGGGGTGGCCGACATTGGTATTCATCCAGCAAATTTAAGCATGGCCGGATGAATCTTAGACAATCTTCAATTATTGTTTTGGTCTTGTGATGAACCAAATCCTCATGTCTTGGGCTATAATGAGTACGACTATGTTGCAGTATTGTGAACTAAACCGATTATGAATGAAAATATTGTTGTCGGTACCTATATTATACTATCATTAGAAGCAAATTCAATATTATTTTTTTGACGCGTCAAGTGCGGACACAACACATTAATGTCACCAACCCATACGTAACATTGTCATAACACCGCCTCATAAAATCTCAGTTAGCAGAAAATAGACAATCACCTTACAAACTAACAACCAAAGACATGTAGCAACTAGCAAACATGTCTCAGTGCAACTATATTAGTAGTTATGTTTAAAAACATGTGTAGTAAATAAGTTGAATAATGAAAATATTAACAATTATTTGAACAAAAATAATTTAAAAAATCTTGAAGGTCACTAAATGTAGAGATACAAAACGAGCACTTACAAGAAAACAAAACTCCATGGGATCGAGGATAAAAAAACCGACAAGAAAAAGAAAAAAAAATCATTCTATGGTGGTTCGTATAGATACGGGGTCTCACACCATTTGTCCCACTCCAAAATTTTTCCCAAATCCATACAAAAAATCAAGCCTAGCTTCCACCCACCGAACTTCTTTGTTTTGCCAACAAAATTTAAACACCTGGTCATAATAAAACTTTGTTTTGTCAATAATATTTAAATACGTGGTAATAATAGACATGTGCTGGCTCAACGAAAATATTCAAAATGATCGATCGATGATCAAATTTGAAATAAGATTTGTTGAATAAGAAAAGAAAGCGTAAAAAAAGTTATTTTATATGTAAACAAAAGTGAAATGAGAAAGATAAATGTGTGCTCATAGAACTATGACAAGTGACCTCTTTGTTTACTTTTTTTTGATGAAAATTTTGCCCACAAGAGACTTCAACCATGACCGTTTAAAAGATACTTATATCCTAATTACTTATTTATTTTATGTCGATTGGCATTAAAGAAAATTAGAGTTACATCTTCATTAGGAAATACTCCGTATTAGATAATGTTCCAAACAGAATGGTTACATGTTGATCTTATGATCTTATAACCGCAAGGCTATATATCTATTTAAGGTGAGATGAAGTGACTACAATACTAAGACCATGTGTAATGGGGCGTTTTTGCCCACCCAAAGCGCCCGAAGACGCCCCTACTCCCATTACACATAGACGCTATGGACCAAAAAAATGGTTTGGGCGTTTCTTACAAACCCAAAAATTCCAAAAATCAATATATGCCCGTATTTTCATTGGTTAACCCCTTAAAGTTTAATAATTATATAATGATTGAGAGGGCTCTTTGAGGGCTCTTTCCATTACACAATTTTTAGATAAAAAGCTCTTGATGAGTTGGCTTCCAAGTGGCACACAAAGCCCCTTAAGGAGCTTTGTCCACTACACATGGTCTAATAAATTAGATGATACGACATCGATATGCAGGGCCGGTCCCGAGGAATCGGGTGCCCTGTGCGAGACAAGAAAAAAAGGCCCCCTAACCCGAAACATCAACGCACTAAATTATATAAACTAAATTTTTAACCAAAAAACAAACGTTTGATAATTAAACATAAGAAAATCAAAGTATTTGAATTAGTGAAAATCAAAATTATATATATATATATATTAAATTTGGTGCCCCGTTTAAACGAGTGACCTGTGCGGTCAATTACCCGCACACCCCATGGGCCGGCCCTGTCAATATGTATTGAGCTAAGGAATATTAGTTTAGATACACCATGCATGCCATTTAGGCTTGAAAAGTAGAAGCTAATGATGTTTGGGAATGATCCAAGCAAAAAGCATTGGGTGGGTGAAATTAAAAAGAGTTGGTGAGTAGAGGATCCGTGGAAGGTGGGATCGCACGTGTGGCTAACATTCTAGTAGAGTGTTAGGTTTAAGCAATAAATAACAAAATTTAATATAGGATTATATTCCCATAAATACATACTAAATTGGAATGTCAGACTTTACAATTCAGTCCTAAACTTTTATATTTTTACAACTTTAACCCTTTATTTAACTTACATATTTATCATTTTAGCTTTTTGTTTTATTTTTTATCATTTAGACCTTAATGATTAAGTCAATTTACAACTTTGACCTCTCATACACTACTTTAACATATTTACGACTTTAATATCACGACAAAATCACATACGCGAGATCTGACTGGCAAATAGTTTGGTCCAGTAATATATCTTTTTAATATAAAAAGTTGGTACAATTGTTGGAGCGTGGAGTACTGACTGTGTTTTGTTTCATAAATCCCACATGCATCTTTTTAGTACACACGGATTCGCACACACAAACACATGCCTCCACGTGTGCCATATGCAACCATCCCATTTTTTAGGTTTCAGTTTTCATCACACATGTAACCACGTGAACTTAAACACATCCATATATATCTTCATCTTAATTACATACCTTAACTTAAAACCTTTATATACTACAAATAGATACTTTATTTAAAACAATTAATTTATACACACTTTTTACTAGTTAGCTAATCTTGTTCAACATCAAAATAAGATCAACATACAATTCGTTTACTAATTACACATTTCTTCAGAAAAGAAAAATTACAGAACAAATAATATGTACATGCAATATAACATATATAAACAAATAAATAATTAAATTAGTGATGAGTTTCTGAAGACTAACCAGCTTTTTGAATATATAAATATTATTTTGTGATAATGCTTTTGGAGACACAAGAATGAAGGAAGCAGTGGGTGTGATTGACTTGGTCAAAGCCATGTGCAGAAAATTCGGTTTTATATGTATTTCACGCTGCATGCGTAAATGTCCGTACTAGCTGTTTTTTCAAAGTTTTTTGTGCGTATATGTAGTATGTGTATGTATATATGATCAAACACTTCAATAAGCCCTTGCATCAAAGGCAAAATGTTGTAGACACAGTTTTATTAAGGCCAAATAAATTTTAAAGTGTGCTATACTAGATCCAAACCATTAAAATTTACAATCAAAACCGTAACCGGTCCAATTGACCAGGACTGCTTACCTAAGTACATTTCGTGATACAGTGACAGATCTTTAAATTTTATATTGCAGGGACAAAGTCAATATATACACATGTCACACCCCGACCGACGGCGGAATCATCGAGGCGGACGAAAGTGAGTGATTGCTCATAGCTCATGGTACTTAAAAATGATTAAAATATATTAACATCATTTTCATAATTCCACATAACAAGTTTTACATCATTTCAACCATAAACAAACAAATATAACTCAGTGAAAGTTCGTTTAGTTAACTAGGTCCAAGATCCTACATGTGAAATCTCAAAATCCTCCTAAGCTGCACTTCCTGAAATCATGTGAAAATAGTATTTGTTCAGCTAACGAATTAGCTGGTGAGTAAACATAGGTTTGTATATATATATATAAAGATAATGATTAAAATATTTGAAAATGATTAAAATAAATAAATGAATTCAATGCTCATGTAATGTAAAAACTACCAAAGCAAAGTGTAGCACATCAGGTAAACATATAGCACATTCAAACGTTACAACTAGCATCCACTTAATCACACAGACTAAGTGATGTTGATAAAATGATTAAGTTGATAAACCGTTTAATCATCATCGGATAAAATATCGGATAATTAAACTAAATGTAGTTACGATCACCCTTGGATAACGTATCAGGTGATTTAGTTAAAATGTGGTTACAATCACCCTCGGATAAAGTTTTAGGTGATTAAGCTAAAATGAATAAATAGGCGGTTATAATTACCCTCGGATAACATATCAGGCAATTAAACAAAATAAATAAAAACCGGTTACAATCACCATCGGTTAAAATATCAGGCAATTAAACCAAATGAATGAAAACAAGTTACAACCACCATCGGTTAAAGTATCAGGTGATTAAATAAAATGAATAAAAGCGAACATATATGATAAACATGATTTCACCCCAAAACATAAAGGTAAAAAGGGGCTATGAATACTCACGTGATAATTCTTGATCGACTGAATATGAATAAAACTTGAAACGTCACTGGATATTCCTTAAGGATCACCTAAAGGATTTATCCTATGTTAGAACGATAACTGAAAACTAACTTGAAGTCTAGGGTTCTAATTTGGAATTTGGGTTTAAGTAATTTATTGTTATAATTTGTAAATACGTAATATTAATAAATATATATATATATATATATATTTAACTTTGATGAAATATTGTGATTAAATAGCATATGAATCTTATCCTTTTGTGAAAACGATTACAATTAATGATTCGTTAAATAACACGACCGTTTTTGATAAAAATGGATAATTAACTTATAAAAATATAATTACCATGGTTTTAAATAAATAATCATGATTGAAGTAAACCTTTAGAATAAAATCCATAAGCAATTTGTTTATTCAACTTATATAAAATCCACGCGTATCATCGGTTTTAAACGTTTAAGACCCGAAACTCCGGTAAAAGAAATTTATAAACGTCCACCAATAAAATAAATCTTACCTTTTATTTTGGAAAATATACATATTTTTCTTTACTTGTAAAAACTTTAAAGCCTTTTTATTAATTATAACATAAGATAATTATAAAAGATAAATGTTAAAATGTAAGGGTTTAAGCCAAAAATAATTAATTAAAAGAGTGACAGAGGCCAGGTTCGAACCCTGGACCTCTTTGTTTCAGGACACAACACCAAACAGCCCGACCAGATTTGTGTTGTTGTTTATATTGTTAGAACAAATAGTTTTAACCCGTTATATCCTTAAACCCAATTCCATACTTATAAACCCTAGAATCTGATCTCCTACGAACTGATACTTGAACGAATCTGTAATTGAAATCGAGTATCACTATGATATTTAGGATAGCTTATCGATCAAAACAAGGTATTTAAGCACCTGAATTGATTAAAGATCGAAGTGGTTGGAAAAGAAATGAAGAACACGCTGCTCCGGTTCAATTTGATACTGCAAATGTTGATGATAATCAAATTAAACTTGCAGATTCAGTTAATGATGGATGAGAAACAAAAGCCCTATGGATTTGAGGCTTGAAACATACCTGAAGAGAGTCGTCGACTAAGAGCAGAGAAGACGAAGAACAGGGGATCAAATCGGCTGTTGTGTGTGTTTGGAGGTGGAATTAAGATTGCAGAGAGATAATGTGATGTTGAATGAATGTATTGGGCGATATATAAAGAGCTGGAATGGATTTAGTCGATCGAATTGAAACCGAGTTAATTGCGGGTGAAGTTAAGCTTAATTCAAACGATTTGTTATGATAATTGTTGATTAACCGTGTTTATCACTTTCAAATCGATATCAGAAGTGTTTTAGATTAGTTTAATTGGATTTTAATCGCCTGTTTTGGTTAATCTACGATTGCAATCGGCCGGAAAAAGTGGGTTTTGGGTTGGGTCAAAGATAACAGTCAATACTCGATACAATTGGTGATGTTGAGTTCGAAACTAGGTGATAAGTAGATAAGGATGGTTGAAACGAGTCAAAAACGCGTTGATTTGGTCGATTTGGGGCTTGCCGGAGTCGCCGGAGCTCCGCCGGAGCTGGCTGCCGGATTCACGGGGTGGGGGGTTGGGTTTTAAACTAATTTTCATATTACCCCCTGCACTTTGAGTTATGTTAAATTTCTGATTAAATGTTTTAATAGTGTAAATTATGTTTTATTAATTACACAATCCACCCCTTAACTTTAACTTTAACAATCCACTAACCAACTAACAATTGTTATTACCATTCATAAAGGTTATTTCTTGTTAATTGAAATACATTTTATAAACTTTCATTTTTTTATAACATTTATTTGGTATTTAAATCATAAAGGAATTATAATAACAATGTAAACTTTTATTTCATTAAAAGAAAGCATAAGATTACAATATAATTTGATGGTTCGGTTTACATAATGAAAGAAAAAGAACATGAATCGAGACGGATGTCACAGTCTCCCCTCCTTTAGGAAATTTCGTCCCGAAATTTGATTAAAAGTCAGTTTCGGTATATGATTATGATAGGATTTAGTGAGGTAGTTTGCTAAGGACTAAGTTTTAAATTATTGGGTGTCGTTCATGGTGTGGGTTTAAATGAAATTAGATGAACTAATTGAACAAAAGTTCGAATGGCGAGTGATTGGTAGTCAAGATCATAATGGAACGTATTTCTAGTTCAAATGAATAATGTGAGTGTACACGGTAACTAAAGTGAATGAGAGCGAGTTGTAAATAAAAGGGATTAATAAATTAAATGAATGGAATGACTGAGTATATATGGTTAATAAGACAAATGAATAAACGAGTAAACATGGTAAATCGAAACTGAATACGACGGGTACAACTCCAAGCGTTTTCCTTGATGATGCGTTTTTTTTTCATAATAGACGTACTTAACGTTATCTAGCTCCTCGAGTTGAACAAGAATACGTCAACCCCGAGATGTTGAATCATCAACGTGAGCACTAGATGTTGATAATAATGATCAATGAAAGATTCAATGAAAACATTATTAGGATTAAGTTGCTAAGGGTCAAGGTCCAGAAGTTACACAAACTTCACTGGACATAGACAACACTTCATTTGACAATGTGATAAGTGCACTTATATATAGGATGTACCAGCGGCGTATCCACCATGTCCTTATCACATCACATATGTTGTGTTGCCCAGAAGCGCACGACAAATCTTACTATGCTTTTCATGCACAAATTATTGTAATTCCGTGTGCACCCGTAATTACACTAATCGTTGCATGCTTCGCATTGCTTGTTTTGTCATGCATGGGCCAGGGACATGAAACATTCACATATAATAACACACGTAGATAAGTAAGTTTATCAAGAGTTTAATGTTCATAGATAATCATGCATACCAAAAGATCATAAGACTAACTTGTTCATAAATAGTTGCGCTTACATAAAACCAAATATAATTAAAGACAAGTTCATAGCCAATCAAGTTTGTCAATTTGCATTAACAAGCTGAGGGCATTGATTACGGAGGTGATTTGGGTCGCCGCACTGAAAGCAAGCACGACCTTGAGTGATAGCAAGTGGAGGTTGGTCTACATCTGGGTTAACCGTAGCTTTTGCAGGTTCCTTGCAGTAATTGAAAGTGTGACCGAGACGCCCACATTTGGTGCACCGACGACAAGGAATATTTGTAGCGTGATGCAGTTTGCAGTTGTTGCATAGCGGATGGATTCCTTGGTAAGGCTTCCTAACTGGAGCCTTTTGAATAACTGGTGGTACTTGATTAATAGGAACAGCATGTGTCACGGCGGCATAGTTCAAAGCTTCAGCCTTTCGTTTCTTTGAATGGGGCTCAGGATTATCCTCGCCTCCAGTCTTAGAGGCTGATATCTCAGAATCCTTCTTACTACCCTTTTTAACCAAAGACCCGTCTTTCACATGGTTATCGGTTAATTGAGCAGCAAGTCGAATAGTGTCTTCCAGGGTGGTAGGGTTACTACCTAAGACAGTATCTTGGATTATCATAGGAAGGCCACCAATATATTTTTCAATAGCCCGAGTGAGAGGAGTAACCAGATGAGGAACAAGTAGGCTGAGCTCATGGAAGCGGTTAGTGTAAGCAAGATTCTCACCACCCTCCTGAGTCAAATCCCAGAATTCAGCTTCGAGTTTCTTCACTTCGTTCCTTGGACAAAATTCTTTAATCATTAGATCTTTAAATTGATCCCAAGATAAAGCCATTGCAGCATTAGTCCCACGGGTACGCTTCTCCCCATTCCACCAAGTAAGCGCCCTCTTTTGAAGGACACTAGCAGCATGTCGAACCTTGAGATTTTCAGGACACTCGCTATTGAGGAAAGTGTTCTCAGTACTCTCGAACCATTGTAGAAGACCAGTGGCTCCCTCAGTCCCATTAAACTTTGTGGGGTTACAGGAGCTAAATTTTTTGAAAGAACATCCCAGCGGAGGAGAATTAACACCACCACCATTAATGCCATTATTCAGATGAGTCAATAGGGTCGGGATAATAGCAGCAACTTCTCGAGCAACAATGGATGCGATCCGTCGATCCGAATTGCGAGGGCGACGAGAAGACATTCTGAAAGATTTAAAATAACTATGTGAGGTATTTTATTTATTTATTTGTTTATTTATTATATATAAATATATTTCTTTTTTTTTTTTTTTTTTTGAAATAGAAGATAGGTATTGAAATCGGGTGGAGATATTCCGAGTGTAAACGTTCAGTCCGCAAACCGAGCGAATACGTTGACTTATCAAAGTAGTGAGTTCTGTAACCTTAATGAAGACGTGGCTACCTATAAGTGGACACTCACCCCGAGGGTTCCCAGGTAAGGTAACAGATCCATCGGATGATTTGGATTTATACGAATACCTTTTCCTAGACAGAACACCCGAGATACAGGCATCCACCCTTCCAGTATTGCACGTGTTCAGTTACATAACTAGACTTTGACGAGATTTGAAAACCATCAGTAAAATACAAATTCTGGAATTTACAAGATACATTTGAAAGTTATGAATAAAATTATTAATTTAAATTTGATTATCGATTAGGAAATCGATTTGAATTAGGTATAGACTTTTGAAGTTCATATGATTGACACTTATTTAGCATGATAGAGGGTAAACAAAGGCATATAAAGCATAACATGTATGTAAGCAATTAGTAAGAACTAACATGTAGTGACATGTTATGACTAATGTTTGGGTGCTTAGTTATAGACTAGGTCATTCCGTTTCTAATAACCTAATTCCCTATAACCATGGCTCTGATACCAATCTGTCACACCCCGACCGACGGCGGAATCATCGAGGCGGACGAAAGTGAGTGATTGCTCATAGCTCATGGTACTTAAAAATGATTAAAATATATTAACATCATTTTCATAATTCCACATAACAAGTTTTACATCATTTCAACCATAAACAAACAAATATAACTCAGTGAAAGTTCGTTTAGTTAACTAGGTCCAAGATCCTACATGTGAAGGCATCTCAAAATCCTCCTAAGCTGCACTTCCTGAAATCATGTGAAAATAGTATTTGTTCAGCTAACGAATTAGCTGGTGAGTAAACATAGGTTTGTATATATATATATAAAGATAATGATTAAAATATTTGAAAATGATTAAAATAAATAAATGAATTCAATGCTCATGTAATGTAAAAACTACCAAAGCAAAGTGTAGCACATCAGGTAAACATATAGCACATTCAAACGTTACAACTAGCATCCACTTAATCACACAGACTAAGTGATGTTGATAAAATGATTAAGTTGATAAACCGTTTAATCATCATCGGATAAAATATCGGATAATTAAACTAAATGTAGTTACGATCACCCTTGGATAACGTATCAGGTGATTTAGTTAAAATGTGGTTACAATCACCCTCGGATAAAGTTTTAGGTGATTAAGCTAAAATGAATAAATAGGCGGTTATAATTACCCTCGGATAACATATCAGGCAATTAAACAAAATAAATAAAAACCGGTTACAATCACCATCGGTTAAAATATCAGGCAATTAAACCAAATGAATGAAAACAAGTTACAACCACCATCGGTTAAAGTATCAGGTGATTAAATAAAATGTATAAAAGCGAACATATATGATAAACATGATTTCACCCCAAAACATAAAGGTAAAAAGGGGCTATGAATACTCACGTGATAATTCTTGATCGACTGAATATGAATAAAACTTGAAACGTCACTGGATATTCCTTAAGGATCACCTAAAGGATTTATCCTATGTTAGAACGATAACTGAAAACTAACTTGAAGTCTAGGGTTCTAATTTGGAATTTGGGTTTAAGTAATTTATTGTTATAATTTGTAAATACGTAATATTAATAAATATATATATATATATATATATATATTTAACTTTGATGAAATATTGTGATTAAATAGCATATGAATCTTATCCTTTTGTGAAAACGATTACAATTAATGATTCGTTAAATAACACGACCGTTTTTGATAAAAATGGATAATTAACTTATAAAAATATAATTACCATGGTTTTAAATAAATAATCATGATTGAAGTAAACCTTTAGAATAAAATCCATAAGCAATTTGTTTATTCAACTTATATAAAATCCACGCGTATCATCGGTTTTAAACGTTTAAGACCCGAAACTCCGGTAAAAGAAATTTATAAACGTCCACCAATAAAATAAATCTTACCTTTTATTTTGGAAAATATACATATTTTTCTTTACTTGTAAAAACTTTAAAGCCTTTTTATTAATTATAACATAAGATAATTATAAAAGATAAATGTTAAAATGTAAGGGTTTAAGCCAAAAATAATTAATTAAAAGAGTGACAGAGGCCAGGTTCGAACCCTGGACCTCTTTGTTTCAGGACACAACACCAAACAGCCCGACCAGATTTGTGTTGTTGTTTATATTGTTAGAACAAATAGTTTTAACCCGTTATATCCTTAAACCCAATTCCATACTTATAAACCCTAGAATCTGATCTCCTACGAACTGATACTTGAACGAATCTGTAATTGAAATCGAGTATCACTATGATATTTAGGATAGCTTATCGATCAAAACAAGGTATTTAAGCACCTGAATTGATTAAAGATCGAAGTGGTTGGAAAAGAAATGAAGAACACGCTGCTCCGGTTCAATTTGATACTGCAAATGTTGATGATAATCAAATTAAACTTGCAGATTCAGTTAATGATGGATGAGAAACAAAAGCCCTATGGATTTGAGGCTTGAAACATACCTGAAGAGAGTCGTCGACTAAGAGCAGAGAAGACGAAGAACAGGGGATCAAATCGGCTGTTGTGTGTGTTTGGAGGTGGAATTAAGATTGCAGAGAGATAATGTGATGTTGAATGAATGTATTGGGCGATATATAAAGAGCTGGAATGGATTTAGTCGATCGAATTGAAACCGAGTTAATTGCGGGTGAAGTTAAGCTTAATTCAAACGATTTGTTATGATAATTGTTGATTAACCGTGTTTATCACTTTCAAATCGATATCAGAAGTGTTTTAGATTAGTTTAATTGGATTTTAATCGCCTGTTTTGGTTAATCTACGATTGCAATCGGCCGGAAAAAGTGGGTTTTGGGTTGGGTCAAAGATAACAGTCAATACTCGATACAATTGGTGATGTTGAGTTCGAAACTAGGTGATAAGTAGATAAGGATGGTTGAAACGAGTCAAAAACGCGTTGATTTGGTCGATTTGGGGCTTGCCGGAGTCGCCGGAGCTCCGCCGGAGCTGGCTGCCGGATTCACGGGGTGGGGGGTTGGGTTTTAAACTAATTTTCATATTACCCCCTGCACTTTGAGTTATGTTAAATTTCTGATTAAATGTTTTAATAGTGTAAATTATGTTTTATTAATTACACAATCCACCCCTTAACTTTAACTTTAACAATCCACTAACCAACTAACAATTGTTATTACCATTCATAAAGGTTATTTCTTGTTAATTGAAATACATTTTATAAACTTTCATTTTTTTATAACATTTATTTGGTATTTAAATCATAAAGGAATTATAATAACAATGTAAACTTTTATTTCATTAAAAGAAAGCATAAGATTACAATATAATTTGATGGTTCGGTTTACATAATGAAAGAAAAAGAACATGAATCGAGACGGATGTCACAACACATATTACATGTAATTTTTTTTTCGCGAGACAAACTTGGTATATATTACAAGTTAATCGTGTTTCACGGGGATGAACTCAGTATATATTAAAAAATTTAGGGTATTAGGGTAAAAATTAGCATTGCCGGCAAAAAAGCGCGGGCCGGCGGCCTATGCCGGGCCTTTAAAAGATGTGCCACTGCGGCACTGCCATGATATAAAAAAATATTTAGAGTCTATTTGGTATTAAGCAATGAAAAGAAAAAAAATGAAATAAATAAGAGAATGCATGTAATTGACATGAACGAAATGAATCATTGCAATTCCATTGTAATGTTTTGGTTACCTTATATAAATGAAATAAATCATCATTTATGTTTTTTGATAGACAAGGAAAAGACAAATTAATGAAATAAAGATAAAATTCATTAAAATTGACAAAACCTTGTCATGGCCATAGGTCGGGTCCCCGTTGTGACTATGGATCAAATCATCGTTCGTGACAGGGATCGGTATATGAATCAGAACATGGTTCGCATCATGGGTCCAGACATGGAACGATGTATGGGTCGTTCATGGGTCGAGTTATGATTCAGTTTAGGGTTCAGGTCATGGGACGGGTCACGAGCAAGTTTATGGATTGGGTCATTGGTCGGTTCATGTGTGGGTGTTGGATCGGGTCATGGTTCGAGAGATAGGTCATGACTTCTTGGTTCGAGTCATCAGTCATGGGTGTCGACTTAGAATATGAGGCATGCGTAGGGTCATGTTTTGAGGAATAGGTTAGAACATAGGTCGGGTCATGAGTTGGATCTTGATTCAGGTCATCGGGCGGGACACAGGTCAATTCTTGGACCGAGCCTTGAGTCTGTTCATGGGTCATATAATTGTTTGGTTCGTGGATTGAGTCACAATTTGAGGCGTGGGTTAGGACATGGGTTAGGTAATGGTTTTAGGTGTGGGTGGAGAGATGGGTCGGGTCAAGGTCTGACACATGGATCGGGTCATGGTTATGAACTTATGATCATGAATAAAAAAATGGGATATTTAGAAGGAATGTAATTGCTTGAGGTATGAGGTTATTTCATATTATATTTGTCAACTAAACACATATTTTTTCTCTGACTATTTTATTCTGCCTCTCAATCCCCAATACCGAGTATTACTTTAATTCTTGGTGGATTGGTTCAAACATAGTCGAGACAAATCACCTGCTGTTGAATTTTAAAACAGTTTCAAAGGGATGATAATTTAAAAAGTTTTGGTCTGGCTACTACGATTTTACCCACTGCATGCTTTTAGTTTAATAGTATCAACAATTGTCAAAGTAAATGGATACCGGGAGACATGGATGATGGACCAAATATCTATAAACTTATAAAGGCCCAATATAACATATCTATTGGGCTTTTGTACAAGTCAATGTGAATGTTTGATTGCTATAGCCTATAGGCTGAGGCTATAGCCTATATGTTTGTTCTTGGTTTCGGTCATTCAGTGTGTATTATTGATTCACTGTTATCAATTAAAGATTTTTAAGATACGAGAATCATCACTTTTACGATAAATTTTTAAGGAGGGGGGTGGTGGGTTGACAAAATTTTGAGTTGGAAACCCATAAATTATGTTAAAATAATACTAGAAAATAAAATATAATTATAAAATATGTGCATTATATATTTCTTAAATCAAATCTAACCTTTTGAAGTTAATAAAAGGTATTAAGTCAAACTGAAATTATGTTTTGTTTGTTACTTGTGTGTTGTGTGCACAAATTAGGCCCTTAGATGAAATGGGCCTCTTTTCAAGGGTGGTGGTCTAGAGTCCAGACTCCAGAGAAGGGTCAATGCGGTAACTGTATTCTATATAGCGTACAGTCGCTCGAGGTTCCAAGGGTCACGTAATATTTTAAAAATATAATTTATATATATATACTGAGGGCTCGTAATATTTTAAAATAAAAATATATAATACTTAACATAAAACACTTTTTAACACACGCTAGGGGTTTGTTATTTTTTCCTTGGATAACATACTTTTAGGGGTTTTTTTTATCTTGCCCCAAACCCAGGAATACTTGAATATTGTCGGGACTTAGCTAGGACCACTCATGTCCCTTCTTAGTTCTTACAAGAAATATGACCGAATAACTAAAAACTAGTCTCATTTGGGCTAAATTTAAAGAAATTTGTTCTTTTCAAGGTTTATCTGTGCGTTACTAGTAAAAAAAGTGATTAATTACTTGTTTATTGCTGTTAATTGTTAAAATCATGTGATTAATTACTTGTTGTTTGGTCGGTTATTAACTAATGCCATCTATTTTGTTTTATCAAGTCTACGCAATGTTTTCAGGTTTAGAACGGCCGTTGAATTTTTCTATTTACCCGTTTATAGGTTGGACTGGTTGAATGAATCTAAAAAAGTAGATGATATCATAAATATTTAAAAGATAAATACGTAAATATATAAACTTTTATATATTACCAGTCCAGCTTTTTATTCTTCCGGTTCAACCACTCGGTTTCTGGTCCGACTGGCCGGTCAAGCTCAATTCAACTCAAACCTCCCAAATTGGACGATATCGTATATATTTTTAGAATATATTGTCACATCTATATACATTTGATTTCAATAAAAAAAGTTATAGCCCCTTTTATTATATCTCAAGACATTATCGATCTATCAATAGAAATACATATTTCATTCCATCAAAATTTACTTTCATATATATATGTCATATATACTAACGTATGTGGTAACTGCTATATACAAAATAAACCCTTTTTAGTAATAAATCAATCACTTCTCTCGATCATAACGCTAGCTAGCTAATTAAACCAGACAGACATATATATGTTTGTTTGCCTTCACCTTTTCCACATGTATACATTCATATAGATCCTCACAATAAAATTATAACCTTAATCATATTTTCCGTCGATCGTTGCTTCCAATCTTCTTTAGTTCTTCAAAAGCACGCATCGTCTCCGTGTCAAACCCTCCTGCAAACTACATATACAATATTCATTACGTACGTTTTCTGTTGCTTTAGTACGTCTTGGTTTTGAAATGACAATATATCACAACTTAATTAATCTTGTTACTTACCTGGTGAACTCGAAAAGCAAAGCGAACACCCTGAAGCAACAAATCCCCGTCTCGTGAAGATTCATTGCTTTCTAACTCTTTAGCTATCCTTCGCATACATTCTCGTGCGAGTTTAAGTGAGCTTAGCTTTAACTGTTCCCAATCTCAACAAAACTTCACGTCAATTAATATTCATGCGTGGATACATAGATACGTATAAATAATACTCAAGGCTAGCTATAGGGAGGTTGTTAATAATTTAAGTTTTAGTACGTAAGAAGAAACATATATATATAATTAATAAATAATAAATTAGCTAGTGTGTTTGCTTTGTAATTAATAAAGGAAGGTGGGTGATTATTAATTTGCACCTACCTCACCAACGACTCCTGTATCCAT
Source organism: Tagetes erecta (assembly GCA_030867185.1). Lineage (NCBI taxonomy): Eukaryota > Viridiplantae > Streptophyta > Magnoliopsida > Asterales > Asteraceae > Tagetes > Tagetes erecta. The sequence goes on along the minus strand of CM061486.1, from coordinate 52,567,954 downwards.
TAGCCATTGCCATGGGATTTGTAGCTCCTTGTATCTTTTACTTGTAGCTTCTCTACTTCTTTCCACTCCACTAATGCTCGACTCCAGTCTGACTCACATAAGAACAAACCTTACCTTTATCCCATTTGATAAAAAGACGTACATACGTAATATAAAACATTTGTTTAATTGAATTTTAATAATTCAAATCATATTTTGTACTACTAGTTTGACCTTTGTTGAAGTGTTTAATTACCTGTCTTGAAGTGTTTGCATCTTTCTTAACGACTGAATTAAGGGTTGCTTGGGAGAGTTGTCGAACGCTAAAACTTGTGATTCTAGATTCTTTAAATCTCGGTAACTAAAAGCAGCTTCTCGTAATGTGTCAGCTTTTCGTTCTGGCCATTGCGGGAAGTGCTTTAGTACTGCTCTTTCGTCCACTAGACATGATAACTCGCCATCTACCCACTTCACAAATGCCTCCACATCTGATATCTCCTTAAAAGCAGCACTCTCCACTTCCCTTGTCAGGTAACTCAACCGTTGACCGTATTTCTCTACATCCGATTTTATCTGCCCATTTTATATTTGTTGTTTAATTAGGATCTTTCAGAATTCATAATCCAATCACTAATCCACCAAATTAGTAAATAAAAAATTATAACATTTATGAGAATTTGAAAAAACAACTGAGTGTGTTTTTCAGGTATTGATAACAATCTCGTACAAAACCAATACCAACCAAATAAAAACAACAACACCAGTTTTTGTTTTACCCAATTCTGAAATCGGTAGATGGTACCGTAGAAACAAAAATGTATCTACTTAGTACCATGTACCATATTTTTTTTTCTGGAGAATTGCATATATTCCTCTCTAAACATTCTAAATTGCATATTTATAAAAAGGTATATTGGTTTTTACTGGTCCCAACTATCACCTTTTGTCTTCTACCAGTCCTAACTATTGAGTTGGTTGTCAACGGTCCCAACTTTTATCACTTTGGTAACCACTGATCCCTCGTTAAATTTTTTTTAACGTCGTTAAATTTTTTTTAGATTCAAGACCGATGTTGTAAACATTTTGATCGGAAGGATAATACAAGTCAATTGATGGAAAATTGACCTCGAAACGGCACTCCGAACAAGGAAATAGAGCTTAAATCGGGTGTTTAAACCTAACGGTGTTTCAATCGGATATCAAAATTTTATCGTTCAGAGAGCCTTTTCGAGAAAACTTTTACATCAATCGACTCATATTATCCTTCCGATCAAAAGCCCTAAAACATCGGTCTTAAATTTGAAAAAACTTAACGACGTTAAAAAAAATTAACGACGGACCAGTGATTACCAAAGTGATAAAAGTTGGGACCGTTGACAGCCAATTCAATAGTTGGGACCGGTAGAAGACAAAAGATGATAGTTTGGACCAGTAAAAACCAATATACCTTTATAAAAAAGGGTTATTGGATTTTAATAATCCGAACTTTTGTATATTGGCCGATATTAATCCCAACTTAAAAAATTCCCTGTGGCAATCCCAACTTGTAATTTATTTTCCTACATTGATCCTCTGTTAATATTAACTTAACGCCGTTAACTTTTTTTCGAATTTCTGACCGATGTTTATGGCTTTTGATCAGGATGACGATATGAATCTATTGATGTAAAACTTACCTTGAGTCGATGCTCCAAACGACCAAACGGTCTTAAATCGGGTCTTTAAATCTAACGGTGCTTAAATCGGATGTTAAAATTTCTTCGTTTGGAGTATCGGCTCACGATAAATTTTACGTCAATAGGTTCTTATCGTCCTCCCGATCAAAAGCCCTAAAACATCGGTCAAAAATTCGAAAAAAAGTTAACGACGTTAAGTTAATTTTAACGGAGGATTATTGTAGGAAAATAAGTTACAAGTTAGGATTGGTACATGGAATTTTTTAAGTTGGGATTAATATCGACCAATATACAAAAGTTCGGATTATTAAAATCCAATAACCCTATAAAAAAATATAAGTTTTTAAGTTTATAGGAGATATATTAATGACCTAATTTTTTTTACTATTTTGCTACAAATTCTTGGAAATTTTAAATATTTTATATTTCATATTTCAAGATTTCGAACATTTCTTGCACAATTTTGAGAACTTTTTGTAGTACCAATTTAATAATCACCATTCACAAAACACTTTAACATATATCTTTTTTTTAAAGGAAAAAAAACACCATGCCAATTTGTACAAAAGTGTGGTAAATAAAAATTGGCAGTAAAAAATACCGGTATTTTCGATACCAGTACAATTGTGATTCTCGGTTAGAAAGCTTACTGAGGTAAGATAAGTTGAGCGGTTCTCGATCTCTCCGATCATGTCACGCGAGTAAGTAACAGAAGCCAAGCCAGTCGACCCGTTTTTGTTCTCTTTTTGTGTATCTCTTTTCATAAGCGATCGATAAAACTCCATAACCGCAGGGACCCGTCGGACCGTCTTGGATCCGACGGGACTCGACGGAAGTGGCGGGGGCGGGGGTGGTGGTACGTTCATGACTCGTGTGAGCGGCGGCAAAGGCGGTGGTGGCTTGGGAAGAATCCCATTGTGGTTTGCATTAGATTTGTGCAACAGAGAATGATCTTGTACGACGTCAATTTGAAGCTTGGGTTTATGTGGTGATTCTTCTACAATAAGTTTGCCACTAGAATTATCCATTGTGTTTTGTAGTTTCTTCCATAGGATTGATTTGCGTTCGAGATCGTGTGCTTTTAGCGTGTTGATCTGGGATTTTAGACGCGTGATTTCGTGTTTTAGTTCGTGGTTTTCTTTCTCGAGTGAGGCGATCTTGAATAAGGAAGCTTCGAGCTCTCTTTTGAGGAAGAAGACGGTGGTGGCGTCGTTGCCGACGGGCATTTTTCCCGTCAGTTGTGAAATTAAGATAGAAATGATTGAGGATCCGAAATGTTAGTAAGCTAGCTAGCTAGGTGTGTTTGCTTGCTTGTGATATAAGGTTCATGGGGGGTGGGTTTTCACCTACTAGTATTATTATTATGTATGAATTGAAAAGAGTGTATATATTTTGACTAGTTTAGTTTACTACTTGCCTTGGATGTCGTGGAATGCCGGACACTAGATTTTATTCACATTACAATTACAATTTTTTTTAAACATGAATGGCAATTTGTGATTAGTACAATGTCTTTTTTAAGTGGAGATACGTCCGTGTATTTCATACTGAATTTTAATCATTATTGGTTATTGGCCGTTATCACCCTCAAGTATCACTTTGGCCAATATAACTCTCAACTAAACACTTTGGTGTCCGTATCACAAAAAGTCAACCAATTCAAGTCACTTTTGGTTAACTTTTGATTATTTTTTGGTTAGCTTTTGGTGTTACAGACACCGTATCACCAAAAGTTAACCAATTCAAGTCACTTTTGGTTAATTTTTGTTAAATTTTGGTGATACAGACACCAAAGTGTTTAGTTGGGAGTTATATTGGCCAAAGTGATATTTGAGAGTGACAGCGACCAATAACCAATAGTTAAAGGTGATTAAATCCAATAACCCTTATTTATTTGTTTGACGTTTAAGGATGACATCAACACGTTTAATTAAGAAGAAAACCGGCTGATTCATGAAATCACTAATTTACGTATAACCGGCGAGCTTATTGACAACCCTTGTCAAAATCCTTATAAGTTATAACCTATAAGTATCTTCAATTCATCTCTAAATTATAAAAAAAATATAAAAATTGTGTAATTTCTTTCTCACGTCACGTCAGATCATCAATCTCAATCCTCACCCTTCAATATTTAGGGGAAAACAAAATTATTCCTGGAGTTTGTGGTTACTATTTACAACCCTTAATTCGACCACTTTGATCATTATGTTTTTTTGTTGCTATTTTGGTAGCTGGATTTCTAGTATTTTGTCAATTTCGTTGTTTGACCAACTTCTGTTACCTTTAAAATTGTTATTTTGATACCTGAGACGTAAAATGACTAACTAACTATGATGTTAACAATCAAAGCTAACATAAGTTGGTAAAAAACAAAATTAACAAGTTTATGCAAATCAAGACACCAAAATTACAAATAACAAAAACATAAAAACAAAAATGATCCAGATAATACAAACCATAGACTCTTTTCACAATTTAATTAGTCGGTTAAAATATAGATTTATATTTATAAAATAAGGTAATAGAAATTTATGCAATATAGAAACTGAATTAGCATAGTCTCGATGACCTCAACCACTCATCATGCCACATGGTGCAGTCAGATTGATACACGAATTTGGTTTTTCTTTAGTAGTTTTATTTTCTGGTTTTCATACTAAAACCTAGTCTAGATGATTTTATGACTTGGAAACTAAAAATTTAAAGAACATATATAATTCCTAAAAAAACAAAGGTGGAATATATCACATAAAGAGTCTATATGAAGTTGAATATATGTTTATGAGCTTTTTCCTTTTATATCGTCTTGTGTTTTAAGTTGTAACTTATCATCATCTTAAAAGTAGATGATAACGCACACTTGTATTCATTTTGATATTGTCACAATTAATACATAGAGACATATGGGCTGTTTGGCAAAATCTGAATCATTAAGTGCTGAATGGTTAAAAGGTCTGAACCATTAAGAGGCTCTATCAATGAAATGGATATTGGGGTAACTTCAGGTGATGTTAAATTTGGTATATGTTCCATTAAGTTTCATTAAGCATCTTTCAATCTCTTAACCATTCAGTACTTAATTGAACCATTCAGAGGCTTTTTTATGAAACAAACGCTTTGAATGCTGAATCTGAATGATTAAGCACTGACCTGATCAACCATTAATAGATAAAACAAACAGCCACATAGAGTGATCATACACAGATGTTGAAATAAAATAAGATTTCTTAAATGTAAATATGCATGTAATTATAAGTATTTAAATTTTTTGTTTTGACCATCAAGTAATCAATACAACCAATGATCCTCATTGATTATAAGTATTAAAATTCTTGACTTGAACATGGTCATAATTAAGTTATTGTATATATGTTCAAAATCTTTAGAGCATTTTGTCATCTTACTCGATTATTTTTCTAAACTTTATGAATGAAACTATATTGTAATTAAAATAATTGTATATATGTTGGTAAGATGTAGTAAATGGATTGGTAAATGTGGCGAATTGCTATTGGTAGAGTATCACTTCATTTATTTACAAATGAAAATGAAGACACACAATATTTATCATATTCTTTCACTGCTTGGGAAGCAATAACCTATAAAGTGAAAAGGTGGAAATATTTCTTTAAGTGATCACGACGTTGTATTAGAAAAAGGAGCCGACCTCGATTTATACATCTTAACAAACCCCAAAATTAAACTCTAAACAAATTACTTATATTTTATGTTTAATGAATGATCTTTAATCTAAATAGTTAAGATGAAATACTTAAGATCTCATAAAATGAGGTCTTCGATTAAATCATATCAGGAACAAAACATGGGGTTACATGATTAGATCAGGCCGTCAGGGAGTTTTATTACCCAATATGAATTTTTGTGTTGATGAGAGAATGAAGATGATCGGATGAGTCACTGACCCATCAATGATCTAAATTATTATCGTTATAAAAGAATATATATATTATATTTAACTTCAAATCATGTATTTAGATTTAACTTTAGAAATATTCTTTACAAAATCTTTGGTGGATTGCGTATTAAATGTAAGTTGATGTTTAAGGGTCCATATGAGTTATCACAATAATTCATTTTTAATGATACTAGAAACAAAAGGTATCATATAGCATGTTAAAGATATATAGATAACAGTATATTATTAGTTGTCGTATCTTAATGAATTATGATATTGTACTGTTTAATTACATTTCAAATATAAAAATATTTCTTCATGTGAAAAATTATAGTTTATGTATACAAAAATATTATTTAATCCTTAAGATTTTTCCAAGCTAGCAACAAAGTTTTTGATTATGATGGCCCTTATTACTATTAATATTTCTTTTAATTAAAAAGTTTTGCACCTAAAAGTGAATTTTGTTTTAGGTGAAATAAGGATTGATTAACCAAAGTTATGATCATCCCATGTGTCTCAAAGTTTGTCAAAGCCACATGATTTTACTTTGTTTCCGGTAGAAGACAAAATTAAAAAAGAAAATGTAAGGAGGAAATTGCAAAACAATTATCTTGGGGTGGGTTATGGGTATGTGTAAAAACTATATATTATGCTTTGATGTTTTTAGACTCTCAGAATTAATTGCTGTCGAATTATAATTTATAAATTTTAAGAAGAATTTCATTCATATCGTCGCAAAAGTTAGAATTACATACGTGTTCAAAATATTATTATTTTATAAGTAAGGTAGGCAGGGATGGAGTTATGAAGAACTCAGGGGTATCGCAGGCTACCCCTCAACTTTGGTTACGAAATACACTTTTTATCAGTTTAAGTATCAGGATACCATTTTTTTCTTATGGTTTTAAGTATCGGGATACCCTTGAAAAAAATTTATGATACACTTAAGCGAAAATTTTCTCATAGTATCGGGATATCCCTAATATTTGTTTCTGGCTCTGCCACTGAAGGTAGGGGCCTTTTTACAATATTTTATCATATTCTATATTTTTTAATGTTTGGGTCGCATGTTATGAGAGATAGAGAGAGTGATAGTAATAAAAAAAGATTGTAATGTAGGCGGTGACTAAGATTTGTTGTGGGTGATGATCGATAATAATTATAATAGGAGTTACAAGAGAGTGGTAGTGATAATAAGGGTTATTGGATTTTAATAATCCAAACTTTTGTCAATTGGCCGGCATTAATCCGAACTTAAAAAATTCCCTATGTTAATCCCAACTTTCATCATATTGGCCTCCATCGAGCCTTTTCCTAACGGAGTCAAAGTCCGTTAGTTTTTGCTGACTTAGAGGACTAAAAAGTAATTTCAGCAAAGTATATGGACCAAAAGTAAATTTAATCATCATCATCTATCACCACTACCGCCATCACCTGCAACTAAGTCACTATGTCGAAACACGGATGGGTGAATAGTAATCACCAATTTCTAAACAAAGAACAACCAAACAAGCTTCAATTTCTAATAATCAACAATGAACTTACATTCATGATTTCTAACTTAAACCTGAACAACAGTAATGCAACTATGAATGACCAACTGGTGTTGTTATTTGTTAATCTAAATCACCATAAGTCCATAGTGCATAAACACTAGATGCAGCGAACAAAGTGCATAAGTCCATAGTGCATAAACACTAGAAGAACAAACGAGCGGCGATTAAGAGGATAAACAGATTTAGGGCTTGCAATGGGTGAACAGATACAACAGGGTGTTGATGGAATTCGAAGATGACGGCGGCAACAGTGACGGAGTGTATGGTGTGGTTGTGAGGTGATGTTGAGTGTATGGGATGGAGTTGTTGCAGGTGGCGGTGGTGATGGTGTGTTAGTGGTGGTGATAATGATGTGGTGGACCTAGTGGTGGTACTTAATGATGGTGATTAAATTTACTTTTGGTCCATATACTTTGCTGAAATTACTTTTTAGTCCTTCAAGTCAGCAAAAACTAACGGAGTTTGACTCCGTTAGGAAAAGGCTCGATGGAGGCCAATATGGTGAAAGTTGGGATTAACATAGGGAATTTTTTAAGTTCGGATTAATGCCGGCCAATTGACAAAAGTTTGGATTATTAAAATCCAATAACCCTGATAATAAAAACTCACAATATACCATCCATCCATCATGGGTGCTGGGCTTGGCACGCCCAAAGGGATATTTTGTGGTGGCGGCGTGAAGAAGCGATACATGAAGGGGATTAGCGCCCTTTTCACCCACTCACGTTACATAGCAACAATTGATATTAAATTAAATAGATTCAACAACACAGTAGTGAGGTTAGAACCCAAACCTAATGCTCTAAGTATAAACCATATTTATAAACCGGATTTGCGGATCAACCTATTTCATTAAAATGACTGATGTGCAAAATTTGATATGTTAAACAAGTCGTAACTCAAACCATTTTTAATGTAACATGTTATATATAACAACTTAATACCTTATTAGTTTCATGTCGTGTAAGAAATTATCACCACCGCTTCTTTATACATGTAATATGCTTTTCACCATTAAAGGCGATAGAGACTGACCCATCGATGTTTTTCCTTTGTTTGCTCAATTACACATGTAACTCTCTGTTTTTAGTGACTTAGAAAACAAAATATGAAAGCATGTAATTTTTTCTATGTAGTATAAATAATTTCCTATCTTGACAAATTTCCAAAATCGAATTTAAATCAAATTGTGCGTTTAATGCATGAGTGTTATGTGTCACCTTCCAAAAGATGGCCCATTTCATGCCTATCATATTCTTGAAAATAAAATCAATTACCTTGTTGTGAAGGAAAGTGATGTAGGTCAAGTCTACTCTTATTTTGGCCCTTGATTTAAAGTAGGGTATTGTTGTATGGTGGAGCAGAGCTAACTTATTAAGAGCATTTAAGTGCCAAGAGGAGGGAGGAGGAGGAGGATGGGTTCATGTAAGCACAATCATGAGGGTACACATTCTTTGTCATAGGCTATTTTATAACCATCTTAATAGGGCTGGCAAATCGTGTCTTATCGTGCTTAACAGGTTTCTAACAACGCGAGTAACACAAGTATCAAACACGAAAATGACCCGTTTAACAAATGACTTTAATTGTTTGAGCATGGCAGTTATCAATTTTATACACCAAGAAGGAGATGTGTTAAACCCTAAGCTCCTAATTTCAATTATATTAAAAAATAAGAAAATTACATGTTGTACTTTTTTGCTTAACAGGTCTTATTGTGTCTAAACAGGTGACCCAATTGCCAGCCCTACATCTTAATATGCTATATTTGCAAAATGACATTAAATTGCAAACTTAACACAAAAACATCAAATGTCCTGCTAAATTTCTCAAACAATCGACCAACGATTTGTACAATAGGTAACAATTTAATTAACACAAAAATATTACACGCCTTGGTAAATTTCTCAACAAATAACTAAAACACTGATACGATACACCTAACCTAAACCAAACAACAGCTTGTAAAATAGATAACAATTACAATCTTTCATTTAGTCTATCTTTCTTATTTTAATAATAAAAAAGACTACATGTAACATCTAATAAAAGTGCATATTTAGTTTGAAGTCATTTAACATGTGTTTAAAACAACTAGTAAATCAAAGAACAATTTATGAGATGATGATTAACTTAAATTGTGACCATTTAATTGGGTATGCAGAAAGGTGGAATGTATACATGACCATTCACTTTACTAGAGTAACATATGGGGGACCAGACTCTAAAGCACTAATCAAACACAAAAGAGTTACACCTTCAATTCAAAGTGTGGGGACTATTCATCCAATTTAAAAAAAAAAAGCCTCACGCTTATAATATATATATGATAATGAGACAATTGAAAAGGTACCAATCGTAATCTCTGTTTTTCTAATGTTTTTTTTAGAAGTTACATTCGTATGCATGGCTAACGATTCAAGTCGGGTTTGTTATCAGTTTTGGGTTGAAGTAACTTTGGTAGTACTTCGGAATCTTAAATCGGCAAGAGAAAATACACAATAACTAGGATGAAAGTATGTATGACAATTATCAACCTCAAAAATGTTGGATCCAACTTTGAATTTTGTAAGTATGAAGGGTATGTATAGCTGAAAAATTAAAGTAATAAAATAGAAAGATTAGAAAACATAAATCTAAGACATGTGGGCTGCGGCCCAAAAGCAGCACTTAGTCTAACCTGCAAAGCTTACAGCCCGGTCCACATAATTATGTCATTAACCCAAATACCCAATGGTGAAGTTCACCTTTAAAGTTCACTTTGTCACTATCTCACCTTGTATGGTGCTCGTGCTCCTAATGCCCATATGCACATTATTTCTTTTATAAGTTACAACATAAAATAATAACGTCATTTTGTTAAGATTTAATGCATTTGTTATATGTTTATAACTATATTGTTTTTATACATTTATAAATGTGTTGCTATCATTTTAAATGTGTACGTGTTAATGTGTTATAATTTATAATTGTGTTACAATCTATATAAATGGTTGGGGGTTGTAACTATTAATCTAATCTTTTCGGATTGAACCTAACAAATCAAATTAACAAAAAAAAAATTCTTTTTTCTTTTATATAAACTGTGTTCTATTTCAATGATAAAAAGAATCAGTTTACGACATCAACATCATAAAGTTATATCCAAGGTAATATTAATGATTTATAATCAATATAGGACATTAGTTAAGAAATGAATTGACAAACTATAAAATATAAATTATTTAGCTTATTTTCTTAATGAACAAACACAAACAAGGCTTTGTTTGTAAGTGTGTTCTATATTATGGATCCAAACCTATTAAACCAAAAACCGAATCTAAACCGAACCATTTAAAACTAAATCGAATTATATATTTGGTTTTTGGTTTGATCCAAACCGAAAACCGAATATGGAATTTGGTTTGTGGTTTGGTTTAGATTTCAAGATTTTGAATTTGGGCTAAATGCATATTTCCCCCTCCAAAACACTTTAAATGCATATTTACCAAACCAAAAAAATCAATTGCATATTTCCCCCTATAAACAACTTTAATTTGCAAATATACCCATTTTTAATAAGGTCATTTAGTTAACATTGGGTAAATATGCAATTGGTTATTTTAGTTGGGGAAATATGTAATTAGGGGGTGTTTATAGGGGTAAATATGCAATTGAATCTAAGAAAATAAAGGTGTTTGTGAGTTGTTCATGAACAATTACAAAATAGGATCTCACTACTATTGGTTTGTTAAGGAGATAAGTGTTTGTTCATGAACTGTTCACGAAATTTCCCGAACCCTGAATAAAAAAAATAAATGTTTATGTACATAAATAAACACAAATGAAATTTATTCATTTAAAAGTAAAATATGTATTTTTCATCAAAAAGATTATAAGGAGTCCACCGGACTAAATTAGTAACATGAGCAAAGTTATCATATATATAATTAACACAAAAAATTTAGAAGCAAGTCAGGTTTTAATACAAACTGTATTAAAATTAATGGTCAAATATATAAGAGATTTTAAGGATACATATATTATATCCAGGGTTTTAAATTTTGAAAAACTAAACCGAATAATATAAAAATATGTCATATTAAAAATCTTAATAACAAACGTAAATGAACACATTACATAATGTTCACGAACACAAACAATTGAACACAACGTTTGTTCATGTTTGTTCGTTTATTTTAAAGAAAGCAACTTTTGTTCGTTTATAAACGTACGGACATGAATATACTTCCCATCAAGGGCGGAGCCACATAGAGGCAACCGGAGTTAGCCGACCTCGTGTTTTTTTATTTATATACCTACCGAAAAATCAATCGGCCTCAGTTTTTATATTACTGACCTATTGTTATCTAATGACATCATTGATCATTTAGTTTTTTTTAATATGAATGTTTTTAAAAATAGAATCAAAAGATTTTATAAAAAATTAATCAGTTAAAGAAAATAGTTTTACGTACTTAGTTAATTGTGAGTTGGACTATTAATAAAACTGGGGTAGTCGGGTTAGCACCTTAAATTGTTAACCCATTAATTCCTTGGCCTTACTCAAATTTCACAATTAGTACCAAAATAACTCATCTTGTTCCCAACATCTACATTGACCCGAAATAGGTTTGTTATTATGATTGACATTTTATATTTATCGTATGTTTTCTTTAATGAGAATGTGTTTTATTTGGTGATCCGATCCGATCCGATCCGACTCAATATTTGTTCAACCCAGAAAAGATATCTAGGTTGTTGAAATAAAATAAAAATATAAAAAAATTTAACCCCAGAAAATAAAAAGTGAAAAACAGAAACTTAATTGTCGGATTTGGGCTCCTGTTGATTTGCATGAAATACTTACTACTCCGTGTTGACCTAAACATTTTGTTTTGACATTTGAGTTAACATTTATGAGGAATTTAGAACAGATGTCTTGTTTTGACATTTGGAATTAATGTTGTAAGTTATGATTACGTACAGAAGCTACTGATATTGATTTGTATACATGAAGTTCTATAGAACATGAACTATAGAGCTAAAACCATTCCAACAACATATATCATATTCAAAACTTATCAGTCAGATTGGTTGATGCGTACAATTAAAATTTTTCGCATTATCTCATAATAACCAGATTTGCCATGTTCTTTATCGATATATTTATGTCAAAAAATATAATTTGGCCTTAATTACTTGAACAATACCTTTAAATTTAATTTTTAACTATATTTCTAGAACTTGTCAACTAATACACACCTAATAACATAACAAATATTACCTAACAATATTGTCCTCGAATTTATATAATAATCCTTTCTAAAGACGATAGGGATTAGCCTACCCAAATCAAAGTGTTGAATAAGGCTTAGCTTTTTCATATAATGAAGGTTCAAATCACGCCGTTTAATAAAAAATGTATTATTTAAGCCATTCAAAAAATAAAGCTTTCTAAAGAGAGCCTTATATCATTATTGTTCGGTTTATCGGCATGTCGATAAGCCAAACATAAAATTCATTTTAAAATCAAATCAAACGAATTCCAATCGAATCGGTTATGTTAAATTTGACCCCTTATATCATTATTGTCTAGTTTTTTTAGTTGATCGTATAAAAACTTAGCAAGAGACATTTTTTATTTAACTTGCACTTTATATATATAGACACACGTCTTGAACGCGTACAAGTTTTCGGAAATAGATACCCCCTTCCTCGAAAAAGCATCAAAGCCACCATTAAAAGCATTTATAAAACCTTAAATCATCTCCACTGAAACAACAATTTCTGTTTCTGATCATCATGAGCTATTACAATCAAGCTCAACCTCCCGTCGGCGTTCCCCCGCCTCAAGGTTCGTTCACCCTTTTCACTTTCACTTTCAATTTCAATTTCAACCCAATTTTGTTTTGTTTCTAATTCATCGTTGCAGGTTATCCACAAGAAGGATACGCAAAAGATGCATACCCTCCACAAGGTTATCCACCACAAGGTTATCCACCACAAGGCTACCCTCAACCACAGTACGCGCCGCAGTACGCGCCACCCCAGTATGCGCAGCAGCCGCCACCTCAGCAACAGAAACAGAGCAGCGGTTGTCTAGAAGGCTGGTAACAACTAATTAACCCTTAATAGTTACTCAATTTTAATTATGATTTGATTACTTGACTTGTAAGTTAAGATTTATGTATGATTATTGTGCAGTTTGGCTGCTTTGTGCTGCTGCTTTTTATTGGAGGCTTGCTTTTGATGAAGGCTTGAATTGGGACATGGCATTATATTTTCTGAGTTTGGAATTATTGACTTATTGTTATTGTTTTGTTATAAGAAGCTTAGATTATAATGTTTTGGGTTTGTAAATTGTTAAAGAGGTTGTGTTGGTTTATATGAAAATTCCAGTACCAAAATATTCCTTTGGATTGTTAATTTGTTATCGTGTGTTAGTGTTATATTTTTTTAAGGTCTGTTGCGTTACATTGAATACCCTTGTGATATATGTTTCTTTCTTTGTGTTGTGTGCCTAAAGCACAACCATGAGAAGGTCATGGGCTCGTGAGCCCAGAGTAAAGCTTGAGAACCAGTGCACAAGCTCCCTTCTAACAACATCTTCACTCGTGAGTTTGTCGTCTCGACCATGCCACATGTGCTCTGGCCACCATTATTATTGATAAAGTAAATTGTTAGTTGTTATTTGACTTTTTTTTTAATTTATTCAATATAGTCCAGGAGACTAAATATTTGGTGTCAAGTGGTTTTTCTTAATGGATTTGGTCACTTGTGACGATTAAGAAGTAGGTATGCTGTCATTGTTGAAAGCAAAGTTTGATCGGTTAATGCACCTAGAAACATATTGGTTATTTCTCAAACTTGTTGTTTAGTTCAGTTTTATATAGTTTATGAAACTTTTGGTTTATTAAATAGGTTCCGAGTGTCGGTGACCATTAGGCTTGCTTATATTTGCTAGTGTGATAAAAAGCTCTGATCTTAAGGTCACAACTTTAAATTTTACTAGAAATAAATCTTACAGTATAGTATCCATTAGAAGAGAGTCATTGAGCTCTCGAGACATTTATTTTAGAGGTTGAGATGAAAGAAGGGATTCGTTGTGTTCTTCTATTCTTTAACCCATCAAAATTAGAAAGTAAAGCCAGAAACAACCGTCAGTTAAATAATTATCCATTTATGATTTTTAGATTTTATTGTGATCAATGACATCTAACACGCAACGAGTGTGTTTTTTTTTAATTTGTTTAACAAATAAATGTAAATTTGATATTAGAATTTAGAAGAAAGATTTTTAACTCCACTATTTTGAAAAAGTTAAGGCATTACAATATGCTTTCATGAATCACCTCACATTAACTATTATCTTCACGCCCCCACCATCTATCACTTACACTTCATTTTTGTTTTGGCTCTCAAGATGAAAATGCTTTTCATATAGTGATTACGTGAGTGGATTGGATTCAATGACAAAGTCATTTAAGTTAGTGATGATGCTATTTTTTAACGCCGTTTGTCATGTAACAAATTCATTATCTTCAAGTGCAATCAAGTGGGACAAAAATGATAACAACGCTGATAGGTGGTGGTTATACAATGAATCAATGATCATTAATCTATCTGCTATCCAAATCCTTCTTTTCCATTATCAACTAAACTTATTTATCAAAAGGCCGTGTAGTCCACGTACAACGTTGTTGTTTTCATGTGGTGAGATCGAGTTCAAGTATCCTTATGATCAAGTTATATTATTAGATTTAAAAGCAGGATAAATGGCAAAAAAGCAGGATTAATGATGGTATCTCTAACAAGACATAAAACCACACATAAGCTATATTTAAGAGGACAATAGAGAGGGCACATGAATTAACCGTTCTACAAGCAAAAAAAAATCATAAGTTGCATAGTTTGCGTTTTTATAAAACAAATGTTTGATTTTATATAACTTAAATATATATATACTAGATTAGTACCCGTGTATTACACGGATTTTAGTTTTATAGGTTTTAACTCAATTTGCATATCAAATTTATT